>OU015761.1:37006399-37148096 GCA_907173295.1 Fagus sylvatica | reverse complement strand
AAATTAAATGTGCATACGTACAAATTAAATACTAGAATTTAAAATTGAATCCAGTTCCAACGAAAAAAAGAGAGAGCATTGACTTCATTGAGTGAAAAAAACAGAAGAGCGATCAAAGGGCAACAACAAGAAACACAAATCCCAAGAATGAAGTGAATAAATTAAGAATTTTTTAATGCAGTCCTAGAGGTTAATCTGGTGGAGGTGATGGAAAACAAAAATAATCAAATGGTTAAAATTCAGTTAATTTCAAGGAGTACTAAGAAAATTTCAATTTTGCTTTTTGTTGAAGAGGGAAAAGATAATTGCTTGAGTAGAAAAAAAAGAAAAGAAAAAACATTTTCTTACAATTTAATTATCTGCTATTAGATTTACAAAATGGACAATGAATAATTTTACTGAGGAAAATTTCATGCAGTGATCTCATTTAAGGCATTTTATGTGCCAAAAAATTGAATATATATTTATTGGATGCTTCATTAAATGGGACATATCACATGAAATGCATTAAACAAAGTTCTTTCAAACTATCATGCCATGATTTTTTTTTTTTAAGAAAATATTAAAATAACTACAAATTTTCTTCTAAAAAACTTATAAATTGACATTACAATGAATGCGATTGGTATAAGTTCAATACAAATAAATAAATGTTTTAATTACTGTCTTGTAATTGGTGACACATTCGTTTTTAAAGTTTATATGATACTATTTGTAGTATTTATAACATCATTCTTGTTTTAATAACATGACAATGCAAAAAGAAGTTTGGAACACAAGGAAGAAACATAGGAATTAAAATAGGTATATATATTTTTTCCCATTTCATTTTGTAGTGTACTTATTTATTTATTTATTTATTTTTATCCAAATTGGCTTCTAAAGCCTCTTAATTCCTGTGTTGAAAAGAGAAGATCATGTTGATGATGATACACAAAACCAAGTCATGCATACAACTACAAGTCTACAGGGATTGGAGAGAAATGTTGGATACCTCATGGCCATTGCCACTAACTACATCCGGTGCATCAGTGCGCCTAGTAGTAAGAGAAACCCTTCGTTGCTTCTTCCCAAAGTCAAACAAAGACTTGGCTCTTAACACATCATGCGTGTGTTAAGAGCCAAGTCTTTGTTTGACTTTGGGAAGAAGCAACGTAGGGTTTCTCTTACTACTAGGCGCACTGATGCACCGGATGTAGTTAGTGGCAATGGCCATGAGGTATCCAACATTTCTCTCCAATCCCTGTAGACTTGTAGTTGTATGCATGACTTGGTTTTGTGTATCATCATCAACATGATCTTCTCTTTTCAACACAGGAATTAAGAGGCTTTAGAAGCCTATTTGGATAAAAAAAAAAAAAATAAATAAGTACACTACAAAATGAAATGTGAAAAAATATATTTACCTATTTTAATTCCTATGTTTCTTCCTTGTGTTCCAAACTTTTTTTGCATTGTCATGTTATTAAAACAAGAATGATGTTATAAATACTAAATAGTATCTATATAAACTTTAAAAACGAATGTGTCACCAATTACAAGACATTAATTAAAACATTTATTTTTTTGTATTGAACTTATACCAATTCGCATTCATTGTAATGTCAATTTATAAGTTTTTTATAAGAAAATTTGTAGTTATTTTAGTATTTTCTTAAAAAAAAAAAAAAAAAAATCACTGCATGATAGTTTGAAAGAACTTTGTTTAATGCATTTCATGTGATATGTCCCATTTAATGAAGCATCCAATAAATATATATTCAATTTTTTGGCACATAAAATGCCTTAAATGAGATCACTGCATGAAATTTTCCTCAGTAAAATTATTCATTGTCCATTTTGTAAATCTAATAGCAGATAATTAAATTGTAAGAAAATGTTTTTTCTTTTCTTTTTTTTCTACTCAAGCAATTATCTTTTCCCTCTTCAACAAAAAGCAAAATTGAAATTTTCTTAGTACTCCTTGAAATTAACTGAATTTTAACCATTTGATTATTTTTGTTTTCCATCACCTCCACCAGATTAACCTCTAGGACTGCATTAAAAAATTCTTAATTTATTCACTTCATTCTTGGGATTTGTGTTTCTTGTTGTTGCCCTTTGATCGCTCTTCTGTTTTTTTCACTCAATGAAGTCAATGCTCTCTCTTTTTTTCGTTGGAACTGGATTCAATTTTAAATTCTAGTATTTAATTTGTACGTATGCACATTTAATTTATAGCACGCAATAGCATACACTGGAGCACAAGAAGTGTACGGGGCAAAAGCGACAATAAACGTGTGGGATCCTTCAATCCAAGTGGTCAATGAGTTTAGTCTCTCCCAGATTTGGATTCTTTCTGGTTCATTCGATGGCTCAGATCTCAACAGCATAGAAGCTGGATGGCAGGTACTTCTTCCAATTCCTATCCTGCCACACACACTATCCAACAATCAATTTTATAATATATTGTATTTTATTTGTAATTATTTCTAGAAAATATGAAAACATAGAGTACTACATTATAGAATTTTGAAGGTTGTCGAGTAATGCAAGTTACAAGATTTTTATTTTAATAGTAATGTGAGTATTTTTTTCTTTTGGTCCAAGTAACTTAATTAAAATAATAAATAAGTTAATTAGTATTGAATTTTGAATTTTCTGAAGTTTTGATCATTCTACTAGTCAGGTCAGTCCGGAGCTTTATGGTGACAGCAGGCCCAGATTGTTTACTTATTGGACGGTCAGATCTCTCTCTCTCTCTCTCTCTCTCTCTCTCTCTCTCTCTCTCTCTCTCTCTCTCTCTCTCTCTCTCTCTCTCTCTTAATTTGTTAACTAAGTATGATTATTGTAGTTGTTGCTATAATTATTATAATAATCATTCACTATTATTATTTACTATGTTTTTCAATATGCAACTTTTTTATAAGGATTAAACAAAAACAAAAAATGGAATCCTTTTTAGCAGATAATCATGTGGATCACCTTCATGTGGTTAGAGACATCATGACTTCCTCTTTCTAAGATTGCATTATGAAAGTCAACTTCATTTATTAGGGTTTCTTTGGGAATATTTTTTTAGCTCTAAACCTATTGATTTATATACACGTGCATCATAAGTTGTAGTTAGTGAAGGTACTATATTTACACTGGACCATCTAAATTATAGAGAATATTGTGAAATCCATGTCTATCACACTATCACACTTGTGAAATCCATCCAATATGAGAGGATGTTGTAAGTAACATGTTACATGAAATCTATTTTCGCCAAACAAGAGCACTTTAATATCCATGTCTATGCACAATGATTTTTCAAAATTTGCCACAATCCAAGTTCTATTTAAATTTGGTTGCTTTTGTATTTATTTATTTTAATTTTCCGTATATATAAACCTTCTGCCTCTTGATATATTTCCTAGTTTATGCAAAAATAAAATAAAATAAAATAAAATAATTGGTTCACAAACTATCCAGCATACATTCAATGGGATTGTCCCATCATATTCCTTCATAACAATGGAGTGAATTAACTTGCAGTGCCTTGCAGGAAAAAGTCATATATATGGGCTTGAGCATTTATATGTGACAGATTCTAGTAGGTGAAACTATTAAATACTCCTTATCATGCTACCCCTTCATAAATGATTATAGGATTCCGAATCCCACAAATGGAACCCATTTTAATAAATATAGGACAAAGGCTCACATGTTCGTTGAAAAAAGATGAGACCTTAATATGCGGTGTCAACTACTTATTACTGAATTTTCCAACTTCTACCGGCCATTTGGGGGTATGAAATGGAAAGAAATTATGGGAGCCATAATTCCTTGTTTGGGAAGATGATTTTATAATCCTATTCCATTTCTTTTTAAGAATTCTTTCTAAAAAGAAAAGAAAAAAAATGAGAGGAGCACGTATTCTTTTGATAACATAAAATTAAATTAAATTTATCCCTATTTTGAAAAATAAAAATAAAAGTTAAATAGTATAATAAAAAATATATATATTTATTTACTTTCTATTTTTCTTTTTTCTTTTACAAACTCTTAAACACATTAGAAAAAAGATATTATTCTTTTTTTCTTTCCATTTTATTTTATTCCTTTATAATATATTCAATTATTTTATAATCTCCTAATTATGTGAAAAGTATATAAACAAGTCCATCTGCTTTTACCTATGCTTATAAAAGAATCACTTCAATTTAGTGAGCAATATACCACTAATTCATGTGAATTTTAATCCCTTTGTTATATATTACAGACTGATTCGTACCAGGCAACAGGGTGCTACAACCTTCTTTGTTCAGGATTTGTGCAAACCAATAGTAGGATAGCTATTGGAGCTGCCATTTCTCCAGTATCATCAGTTTCAGAAAACCAATATGACATCACCATCCTCATTTGGAAGGTACACACACATAATTTCCATTACATCACATGTACATTTTTTTTTTAATTTTTTAATTTTTTTTATAACTTAAAATTTTTTATTCTTCTAATTTTAATAGGATCCAAAAGTAGGAAATTGGTGGATGAGCTTTGGTGACAATACATTAGTAGGATATTGGCCAGCAGAGCTATTTACACACTTAGCTAACCATGCCACAATGGTGGAGTGGGGTGGTGAGGTGGTGAACACACGGGCCAGCGGCGAGCACACTTCGACCCAAATGGGCTCAGGTCACTTTGCCGATGATGGGTTTGGAAAAGCAAGCTACTTTCGGAACCTAGAGATCGTTGACGCCGACAATAGTCTCAGCTCAGTCCACGATATCTCAACCCTAGCTGAAAACACCAATTGTTACAACATCAAGAGCTCCTACAACAATCTATGGGGCACATATTTCTACTATGGGGGCCCTGGGAACAATCCACAGTGCCGATGATCATAATCACCATCATTTTCAACATATTATCATCAACATTATTATCATTATCTTAATCATCACAATATATAACTTTTAAATCCCCGTAAAATCTCCATATTGTTAAATTCTTTATGTGTAATTATAGAATTTATGCTATTTCCACTCTTGTTTCTGTTTGTACCACATTTTTTGGATGTGAGGCTGTATTAATTGAATAATACAAAATTAAGCATTGCATAAACAGGAGTGGAAATAGCAGTATTTTGGATACATATATTTTATTTCAACGTTTAATTAGTTGATTGTAGTAGCAAAAGTTTTTTTTTTTTTTTTTTCCTAGTTGCGATTGCCAAGAGACGTTGATTTCTCGTTAGCATATTGGCATGTTCATTATCCCCATTATCTATTACTATTAGGAGGATTCCTCCCCTCATGTCCACTTTTAGGGACTGTAAAAAATATCTCTCATATCTTCTAATTTTCTTAATTTATTCATTGATTTCAAATGATAATGTTTCTTAGAAATAAGGAGTGTAATAGTCACATCCCTATATAGAAAAATGTCCAATTTAGTGTACAGACTAAAATCACCCCATATTTTAGATCTATTGATTTGCATTTAAAATAAAAATTAAAAGTTAAAAGAGTAATCTATTGATTTGCTCAAATTCAAAAGTTAAAAGGATCACAATTCCACATTCATATTTCATGTTTTTTTTTTTTTTCTCTCTCACATCTCCCTTATTTACTCCACTTTCCAATTTCCCACTTCCCACTAACTTCACAACTCCTCATTTACTCAACTTTTGGCTCTCCCTCTTTTTTCTCTCTCACTTCTCCCTTATCCCTATATTATAACTATAAACTTTTCAAATAATTACTTTAAAAAAAAAACTATGTAGACTAAAAGGAAAATAGTTTTGGCCAGCTCTCACTTTGTTTCTATCTCCATATTCGATTTTTTTTCCTCATTTAAATTTAAATAATTCAACTAAAAATTTAGCACCACTGTCCAAAAAAAAAAAAAAACTCCTAAAAAAAAATTTACATATTAAGATAATAGGACTCTTTGGTTTCCACTTTCTTTATTAAAATTATCTTTTATTTGCTCTCACACACTATCTCTCTCTAAAATTCTATCTTTTTTTTTTTCTTTTTTTAAATAAAAAAATAAAAATTTACAAGGAAATTCTATCTTTTATCTTTTATCTTCAAAAAAAATTCTATCTTTTATTTTCTCTCACGCCACTTTCATTCAATTTTTTTTTTACCTTATTTCAAACCACTTCTCACGCCACTTTCTCAAGCCATTTTAATTCAATTTTTTGTTTCCTTATTTCAAATCTATCTATATCTATACTATAATGTAAAACCGAAGTTTTTTTACTTTTCATTCCTTTTGTTGACTTCATAGAATTTTGAGACATAAGCTTTTCAACCCTCACAGTTTTACACATCATTATTATTATTTTTATTATTTTTAACTTATACTTAAATCTATTTCCCAACCCGACTATGTCACACGATTATTCATTTTCTCACTTTTCTTTCTTTTAACTCTCTCAACCTCTCTCTACTGCGTGACCTTGAAGTTTTTAGAACCGGATTGGAAGCAGATCTCTGAACCTTGAAGTCTTTGGAAGCAGATTTGTGATGTAGCTGTCAACACAATGGAAGCTGGAGTCCTACAACTGCAACTGAGAATGTAGAATTTTTTATCATTGTTTCCTTTAATTGTCTTCCGCTCAAAGTATAATTTTCTCTCTAAAGATTCTCTTTTCCTTCCTCTAAAATTTGAATAACTTATATTTTTGCAGTGGTATCAATTAATTTGAGGGTTGGTGGATTTGTTTTCTCTCTAGAAATTTTATGCTTGACATAAGGTTGGTAGATTTTTTTTTTTTACTAAAGTCCATTTTTAGCCCCCTAACTTAGGTAGCGTTTTCATTTTGGCCCTCTAATTTCAAAAGTTTTCATTTGAGCCCTTTAAGTTTGTTTAACTTTCAAGCAAACCCTTCCGTCCATCTCCGTTAGTCTCCCTTCCGTTAAATGCCAAGTAAGTATCTAATCACGTGTCCATGTCATTATTTTTTTGCAACATAGTCTTGCCACATCATAATTATTATATAAAAAATTATTAATAATAAAATTAAATTAACAAAAAAAAAAAAAAAAATCCGACCGTCTCTCTCATTTTAGAAAATGAAATACAAATTTTTTTCTTCTCTTCATTCGGTTCCCGTCCATTTTCTTGAGAAACAAACACCAACATCATTGATTCAGCAATCTGATATCAAACTCAGAAACCCGGCAAGTGAAAACAACTTACATCAACCCAAAAATATTTACAGCAAGCAAAAACAAGAGTAAATACCAAATGGCACTTACATACATTGAATACAAAAATTAAATCTTTATAAAACTGGGTTTGGATCACAAACTCACCCAGATTCCGCTTTCAAGCCCCATCAACAAAAACCCATTTAAAAAAAAACCATAATTTTGTCATTCCAATAACGCGCATAATGTAGGGCCTATGTCATTATTAACTCAAAATTCTGTAAAGTCATGTAAATTTATAAGCAATTTCATGTAAATTTCCCATATATTTCCTGGTAGATGGAAAAAAGCCAATTTTGGTAGTGGTGGTTGTCCTTGGTCTTTAATTGTGCTATGTCTGAGAAAGTGCATGCAAGGTGTTTTGTTATGTCCTGATTAAAGCCCACATGTGATAAATCCTTGACTTGCACAAGCTGCTAACTTCTGAAGTGCTGCTGTGTTGGTTTGAAAATGGGTTGGGTTCGGCCTCCTCTTTTGTGAGACCCTTCTTCAAAACAACTAGAACTTTCTCGACCAAATCTTTGGCCTCCTTGAACCCCAAATCCGTGAACGTGTCCTCACCTCCTTTATGATTTTGATCTTCGCCGCAGCCTCGTACTCCAGCTTTATATTGAACGCGGTCTTCTCCGCGGCTTTGGCCTCCTTGCCCAACCCGAATCCGCTCTATGCCATTTGGTTGATTCTGTGAAAATGAGAGAGAAAGAGAGAGAGCAGATCGTAGAACTGGAGAAAGAGATAGGGTTATTTTATTTTCTATTTTTAATAATTAAAAAGAAAACTAAATTACATTAAAAAATAAAAAAAAAAATATTGATTTGGCATGCTATGTGGCATGCTGAGGTGGCATTTAACGGATGGAAACTAATTGAGATGGATGGAAGGGTTTGTTTGCAAGTTAAACAAACTATAGGGTTCAAATGAAAACTTTTGAAGTTAGGGGACCAAAATGAAAACACCTCATAAGTTAGGAGGCCAAAAGTGGACTTTAGTCTTTTTTTTTTTTTTCATTTAATAGTGTAATTCTAAAAAAGCACATGGTTGTTTTCATTAACGGAAGTGTTACATTTGGTAGGTTTCATATTGCGATTTTTTTGCCTCTAATATAGTTCCTTTGCCATTTTGTGCATTATGTGCAACTCAATGTAATTCAAATGGGAGTTGAGTGCATCTCTTGAAAAGGAGATATTCATTTGTTAGAATTTAGAATTCAGCAATATTCAAAGTAAGAATCTGAGATAGGTTGGTAGTTGAGGTCTGTGTTATCTACTCCCTTAAAATGTTCGAAGAAATCCCTGAACCAAATTTTTCATCACCAAAGTAACTGTTTCTAAAGTTTGATTTATTAACTGATTTAATCTTTCATAGGAATTGATCTTTGTTGAATTTGTAATTCTGACATTTAAAGTAGCTATGGATATGTTAATCGTTGATGAATTTTTTTAATTTAATGGAGGGAAGGAAGTCGTTTATGGTTTATGGTTCTAATTATAGAGTCAATTAAAATATTGTGAAAGAAGCCATATTTGAATGATATGCTGTGTATGGGTTTATAATTGCTATTGAGGATGTTGTGGTACAATAAAAAAATCTACCTTCTAGATATGGTTTGGTGAATGGCATAGCTCTAATTGCCCATCTATAAATTATTTTTTGTTAAGTTTTATCTTTTTCTTTCCCACAAACATAGATGCATATTCTTCTGTTGCAATTGGGCTGCATGCTTATGTTTTTTGTTGCAATTGAGCTGCTATGCTTATGTATATCTCGCTTTCCAATAATATGAGGGATGACAGCCTCCCTAACATGAGGCCCACAAGGATATAAGAACGAATCTTCTATTTCAGCGATGTTCGATTCTGTATCGTTGGTTTTGTGAAAATGTTTAACAAAGCATGGTAAAAGGTAAAATGAAGTGGTTAGTAGAATTTAAATGTATGGAAAATAGTATGTGTTTTTTGGGTTTTTTTTATGGTTTTGATTTTTCTTATTCTGTTTAGTTCGATACCGCGTTTTGAGCGGTGTCTTTTTATTGATTGTTAGTTGGAGAGAAAACTTTAGAGAGCCTAAAGATGAAATAAGATGAAAGGGTGGGGATACTCACCAGTTGGTGGGGATGGAGCCGATTCTTTATCCATTTGTGGACAATTAGTTCACATATGTTCCCTTTAATATGATTACAATGTATAATATGGTTCTCATATCTAGTGTGAGCGGAATAATTGTGGGGTTTTTTCTTTTATATTATTATGGTCATGAACTTACTTCACTAGAGTTTAAATCCAAATTTATTAGAACTCTGTTTGAGTGATTTCTTACTCCACCAGTTTCGGCATCTCCTCCTTTGGGGACTTCCTAGACTTATGTACTTTATCTTAATTGTCTTCTCTCCTGGTGGAAGCTTTCATTAAGAAAACTTTTGATCATTACCAATCAAAAAAAAAAAAAATCATAATTTTACACATCATCCAAACCAAATAGAAACTATAAAAACAAAAGTCATCCATTGGTGGGAGATTAACGATCCTCATTTTATCGTTTCATGTTCATCAAAGGCCTAGAGGATGAGGTCGCCAACCAATTATCCTTCTTAATGGCTTGCTCCTAAATTCATCTTCTTTTTTCTTCTATTTTTTACATGATTGAGTTTATTTGAATGAGTCAGAAATTTAAATGATTTAATATTTTGTCAATATCTTTTAATATATCATATTTAGTAACTTTCCCGTGCATAACATGAGTTTGCAACTAGTCTATATCTATATATATATAATATATAAAAGCAGAAGACATGAGCGTTAAAATCTAGAATGTCTCACATCATGACAAGTGGCATGTCTATCTATCGTTTAAATTTTTGAAGTGATACGTTGATTAGATTTCCTAAGTGGTTTGCATGTCTATCTATCTTTTAAATTTCTAAAGTGATACGTTGTTTAAATTTCTTAAGTGATTTGATTTAATAACTGCCAAACACTTTTAAATAAAAATAGATAATAACAAATTCTTGATAATAAGTCTCCTACTACTAAAAAGATATCTTAATAAAATATCATAATAAAAATCTTTAAAATTAAAACAGATAATAACAAATTCTTTAAAATAAGTCTCCTACTACTAAAAAACATCTTAATAAAATATCATATTAAAAATCTTACAATTATGACAATCTCCTAATACTAGAAGACTTCTTAAAGATTATAAAAAAAAATTCATACGTTGTTTAAATTTCCTAAGTGGTTTGATTTAATAACTGCCAAACACTTTTAAATAAAAATAGATAATAACAAATTCTCTGTGTTAGGAGTACTCTTTTAGTGAAAAGGTATTGATTGGTGAACAATCACTTAAGATATCATTTGGTGAACAGACATACTTCTTGATAGAAGGAAGATAAATAGAGCACGTTAAATTGAAGGTTCCTCATTCTTCCATAATCTGCTTACGTAACATCTAAACAATGGTAATCTGGTACAAGTTTTGTTCTACTACTTCTTTTTCTTTTTTTTTTTCTATCATGATCTATTTTTATTTTTGTGTTTTTGTACATTTATATGATTGCAAGGGGAATTAAGAGGCAATTGAATTAAGGTAATCTTTTATTTTTACAACAATACACACACATTTATCAATATGGACACAACATTTACAACAAAACACACAAATTTTTATCAAAATCAACAAAAGTCCTGTGGCGGGACCTAAGTGTTCCCCATATAGTGAATATTACCTTTTTAGTTTGCTCTATGGCTATGGCTATACTCTCATGCCTTCTTTGTAATGTTATAGGTGAAATTTGGTATTTTTGTTAGTAAGAACATCGACAATAACGAAGAGAAGTGAAAATGAAGTAGATGATTGTCTTGCAAAGTAGAAAAAGAAAAAGAAAAAAAGAAGAAGCCTAATATGTTGTGAAGTGGACTATAGAGAAGTTTGTTCTTGATGTAAGAGTATTAAATAGAATTTGTAACGTGTATGTGTTTGGAATGTAATGAAATATTCTTATGTTTAAATGGATATTATTGAAACTATTTGTAAGTTTAAATGGACTGAGCAATCACAATTTACCATAGTGCATGTGTCAAATTATTTTAGAAATTAAAAATCTCAAAACTCCAATATACCCAAAACTTAAAAAGAGAAAAAAAAAATTGGAAAATGGGAACGATTGAAATTATAAGTTGTAGAACATTATAAGAAATAAATAAAAAATTGGTGCTCTCCTCCTATTTTTCAATTGTTGAATAAAAGAGCTCATATCGGATTAATTGAGGTTTACAAATTAAATATTTTGTAACGGTCAGTCTAACCAATTTAATCATGATATTATTTCTCGAAAACCCTTGACTTTAGTTATTGGACAAATACATTAACAAAAAGAGGATTATACAACTTTCCCAATAAATAAAAAAAAGCCTCTAAACATGCGTGGAGTGTGTGTGAAGAGGCTAGTGTATTTTATCGTAGTTATAATTGATTAAGACTTAATTTCAAAAAAAAAAAATTGACTAAGAATTTAATATGAGCAAGAAATATGCATGCATTGCAATTATGGATTTATGGTAGATTTTTTCCGTTGGTATAATTTTTTCCCCCTTTTTGCCACTAATAAGCACTATATTTTTCTTATAAAAAATAAATAAATAAATAAGCACTATATTTTTGTCTTTTGGAAAAACCAGTGTACACTTGTTGACAGTTTTCTTATAAGTTTCAGTTCTCTGCAAATATAACAAGGCAGATACTTGTTGACATCAAATGCATTGGCGCCAGTGATTCTTGTGTGATTGGAAAGGTGTGCTAAAATGGGGGTGGGAGGCTGCAGGTGAAGAATAGAAGAAGAAGAAAGAAGAAGATAAAATGAAAGAAAGGAGCTGGTTTAGAAGAACCAAAATGTCAATTTTTTTTATTGTTTTCTTTGTGAGAGGTGTCAATAGAGCCACATCAGATGACACATTAATGTCTAGCAAATAACGGAGGGTTAACTGAGATAAACATAGGGGCATGATAGCTAAACAGAGTTAGGGGGTCAAAATGAAAACACCCCCTAAGTTAGGGGGCTAAAAATTGACTTTAGTCTACTATTAAAATGCATTGACATGCATGAAACATCCAGTTTTCTCATATCAACAAATATATCATTCATGCATTTTTCTCAAGACATATGTCATGGCTTACAATGAGGTATACCAAAGGTTACATGAACACAACATTTACCATATTTATTATTTAGTCAATCACATGTGTTTCAAAGTAAAAGCTCATATCCCATTACATGAATCAAAAACCTCTCTTAACAATTCAAGCTCATGGACACAAAAAGGAATCCTCACATTCCTAAAGTCTCACAAATGGTTTTAACACCAAAAAGTTCACTCCACTCATCAAACTTATAAGGGTCATCAATCAATCATTGCACATTTCTCCAACTATCAAAAGTTTCCTCATTAAGGTTATTCATCATTTATCAAACACTTGATAGGACGAATACAAACCCATGACTCATTGAACATTTTGAGTTTCTAACAATAGATCCACTCAATCTAAGCTCCTATAGGTTCACAACTTCACATTTGACCATAAATTCTTCAATAAACAATCAAGAAATCAAGCAAACAACACTAAGTCAAAAAAAAAAAAACACTTTGTGCGAAACTTCCATGAACAGTAAATCAGAAAATTTTATGCTTCTTCCTCAGTTAAAAAATTCCCCCCAGCCGTGAAAGAAATAGATTTGGCCCAACCCCAAAAAAAGCCCAAGTAGTGCATGATGAGAGGAAAATGGGTTTGACCCAAACCCAATGAGAAAAGAAAGATGTTTGACAACAAGGAAAGCACAAATGAATGGGTCTGGTAATGGGCTTTTGAAACAGAGTCCCAATAAACACTAGGAGAAAGGTAAAAAGAAACTATTGGGCTAAAGGCGTACAACCACAATCAGTAAGCTTAAAAAAAATTTGGGGTGGGCCATCATAGTCATAAAGGATTTGCCTAATCGGACCTTCTTTAAAACAAATTAGTCTTTTGGAAAAACCAATGTACAAACCCAAAAGTTTGTTCACCAAGAATTTTCCTTTTGCAACAAGAGAATTTATGTTCCTCGTGATTATGCTAAGGTGACTGTTGTTGAAGGAATTTTTCAAATTGCCTTAGGGAAGGCAGTTCCCTTCAAAGTCATTTCAGATGCTATTAGGATTTTCAAAGATTGGTGGAAAGGAATGATGATGAACTTTAAAGTCCATTTGGGATGTGTGTCCACAACTCATGTTGTGGAGTCTAATAGGTGAGCATTGTCAATCTTTCATATAATTTTTTTTTTGAAAAATTAACTTTACTTTCAATGAAAAAAATAATCATGCATTCATTTTCAAATGATGATTCTTCCACAAGTGGGATGAACTTGAAAATCCACAACCTTTACATACTATAACATCCTTCTCTAGCAAAACCCAGAAGGATTAAACATAAAGCATAGAGACAAATGGAGAGTATTGAAAAACTTCCAATTTGGTGAAAGCTGAGGTAATCAAAGAATCTTCTCCTTTTGAAATGAAATGGAGAGAATCCATTTCACGGTTAAGATTAAATGCTATAGATTTAACAGTGTACATATTGCCATATCATTTAAAATTTTAAATGACGTGGCAGTATGTACACCATTAGATCCATGAGATAAAATTTGAACCATGAAATGGACAAATGGAGAGGATCTTATTCCATCAAAATTGCCTTTTGTATAACAATAACAAATCTATTGTTAAAATGCTAAATATAGTTTATTGTTTTTGAAGGCAAAATTAACTCAAAGAAAAAAGACCCTTATCCACCTTGAGATTTTTCATGGTGTATTAGACAAAAGAAAAACAAAAGAAAGTCATTCTCCTCAGACTAGAAAGAGTAAAAGAAAAGTGGATAAGGTTTCTATTTTGTCTGAGGAAGAAGAAAAAGGGGAAGAAAATGAGGAAAAAGAGGAAAAAGAAGTTCATCAAGTGCTGACTTCCCATGAAGATGCCAACAAAGTCATAGTTGAGAAAAACAAAGTGACTTTTTTTTTTGGTCAAAGATAGAATACCTTCGAGACAGTGGCTATTGTTGCCTTCAAACATCCCAACTAACATTGGTGAAGAAGAAAGAAGACAAAAAACAACAGCTAATCAAGATAGGAGGCTAAAAATTAAACAAGAGTAAGATAGTAAGATTCAAGCAACCAAAGAGGAGAAGAAGAGAAAAAGGAAAAGAAAAAGAAAACGAAGAGAAGATAAAAGCAAAAGAAGAAAGAATTAAAAGAGATGAAGAAGATAAAAAGAGAAAAGAAGAAGAAGAGGAAGAGAAACAAAAGAGAGAAGAAAGAAGAAGAAAAAAAAATACCTCACATTGCTACCAAGAGAGCAGAAGAAGCAAATGAACAAAAAATGAAGGAAGAGGAAGAAAAAGAAGGAGGAGGAAGAAGTAACTCCATTAAGACTGTTACTTCAACTAACAATATTGGTTTACACTCTCCCTTATCCCTAACTAACAATAAAGCCTAGTAACTGTTTTACTTGAGTCTTCCACTTCTATAATTGCCATGGACTGAAGTCCAGTAAGTTTCATTTCTTAAGGTGTGATTCAAAAAGGTGAATTTTAACCATTGAGGTGTGATTCAATTTATGATTTTCCGTATCATGAGAAACGTGTTATCTTCAAAGATGTTTTTCTTGATCCAAAATGTCACACTACACATTAATAAGACAAACAAACAAATTCAAACAAAACATTCAACATTCAACATTCAATGTAAAACCGAATGATGGATTGGTGAAAGTTTTCATGCATGAGCAATGTTGTTTGTCCTTGTGGATGTTGATGTTGGGTGAAACTCATTGATCAACCTTGTTGGAGGAAGAGACTTGTTGAGCCTTAGCGGAATGGCTGGCTTGAGCGACCTTGAGCTCGAATCTTGAAACTTAGAGACTTATATGGTCTTTGTAGAATGGTTGGCTTGTGGGGCCTTGAGCTCGAACTTGAGGCTTGAAGACTTGCGTGATCTTTGTAGAATAGTTGGCTTGTGTGTCCTTAAGCTCGAAACTTGAAGTTTAATGAGTAACTGTTTAGGAGTTTGGGTTTTGTGTGGCCTTTTGTGGAGTATGGGTTATGGTGAAATCGGGCTTGTGAGACCTTTTGTAGATGTGGGTAAGTGTTTGGAAAATTTGGCTTGTAGGGCCTTTTGGGGAGTATGGGGAATGGTGAAGCTTGTGTGGCTTTTTGGTGGAGTAGGTGACTGTTTGGGACTTGTGTGGCCTTGCAGCTTTGAACTTTCAATCTTGATTTGTACTCGCCTGTAAAGCGTCCTCAATTTGGATTCCAAGCCGCAACTAGGGCTTTGAAGGTTGGGAAGTATTGTGCAAACAAATGCTTGTTGTAAGATAGTCAACAAATTCTTAACTACCATTTGCAACTGATCCTCCTCATTAGGTCAGAGAGGTCATTTGGACGGCTTTTGCCCTTCATCTCGTAATGAAAGATGAGAAGGTCTCCTTAGCATTCTTGTTTGGTAGTCTCAAGATCCCTCTTTGTAACATACACTGCATTGTTGAATCGATATTGCTTGAAAAATTTTGAGCAAATGGTCTTCCCACGTGTTGGTGCGGGAGTCTTTCAAATTGAAAAACCACTTCAAAGCCTCCCTATAAGGGTGTTCTGAAACAGTTGGGCTAAAATCTCATCATCAGCTCCAAGTGGGTGCATGACCCTTGTATACATTTTCAGATGGGTCACTGGACAACCCATGCCATTAAACTTGTCTAGTGATGGCATCTTGGCATCTTGAACTTCGGAAGTAGTCAAGTCTTGGGGAAAGGAGACAAGGATTGTAGATCCACCACCTTGTCAAATCTACAGGTTTTTTTGATAACCTTCTCCATTTGCTTCACCCTTTGGAGCATCCTCTTCTCGGACTCAGTCATAGGGGAGTTCGTTGTAAATATTACTTTATTCTCGATCTTGGAACTTAAGGTTCTCTAGATAGCAAATGTTGGAAAATTTGATGTATTTCTTCTCTCAATTGTGTTTGGCCCACGACCAAAGTGTGCAACGATTCTTTCAACTCATTAGATTTAGAATTACTATTTTCCCCCATGGCAAAGGATAGCTGGGAAGAAACTGGTGATTCTTGTTCGGACTGGGAGTTACTTGGGCTTGGACTATCATTGAACAACAATCTCTTCAAAAAGATGGTGAAGAACAATCTTCACCCTTTAGAGCATCCATGTTATTCAATTTGATTAGGCTTTACCAAAAATGATTATTTACCTAGGTCATGTTATAACAGGCAATGATTGGTTTAACCTTGTTGGGCCTTAGAAAAAAAGTTTTACCTAAGGATTGTCGAGCCTAACGACAAGTGAGAAAATGTTATTTTCTTTAGGCCCAACAAGTGTCAAAAAATGTTGTTTTTTCAAGTTTTAGGAAAATTTTATGTCAAGCGACAAACCTAAACTTAGGAGATTTTTTTATCCATTAAGAGTATTACCCAATGTATGATAAAAATGATTAATTTTAACTACTTAAAGTGTAATTCAAAAATGTGAATTTTAATCCTTCAAGGATGTTATTCATTATATGATGAAATGATGAATTTTAACTATTTAAAGTGTAATGCAAAATGTGAATTTTAATCTGTTGAAGAGGTAATTCATGATGTGAACCATTTAAGGTGTTATTAAAAATGCATGTGGTGAATTTTAATCAATTAAGATGTAATTTATGATATGTTTAAATTTTAACTATTTAACGTGTTATTAAAAAATGTGGTGAATTTTAATCAATTAATATTTAATTCAATATGTGATTAAATTTTAACCATTTAAGGTGTTATTAAAAAATGTAGTGAATTTTAATCCATGAATTTTAATGTGAGCCGTTATAAGATATAATTCAAGATGTATTTAAATTTTAACCCTTTAAGGTGTTATTTAAAAAGTGTGGTTAATTTTAATCAAATAAGATGTAATTCATGATGTATTTAAATTTTAACCATTTAAGATGTAATTTAAAAGATGTGGTGAATTAATCCATTAAGATGTAATTCAATATGTGATTAAATTTTAACTATTTAAGGTGTTATTAAAAAATGTAGTGAATTTTAATCCATGAAAATTTAATTCAAGATGTATTTAAATTTTAACCATTTAAGGTGTTATTAAAAAATGTAGTGAATTTTAATCCGTTAAGATATAATTTAAGATGTATTTAAATTTTAACCGTTAAGATGTTATTTAAAGGTGTGATGAATTTTAATCAATTAAGATGTAATTCATGATATATTTAAATTTTAACCATTTAAGGTGTTATTAAAAAAAAAAATGTAATTCTATGTGTATGTTAAATTTCAACCACTTAAGGTGTAATTTAGAACATTAATTTTAATTTTTCAATTATGTATATGTTATACGATATATTTTAACCATTTAAGGTGTTTTACAATGTGTATTTTTCCAAAAAAAGTAATGCATTGCATGTATTAAATTTTAACCACTCAAGGTATTATTTAAAACATGCATTTTAATTTTTCAAAACGTCATTTGTTATAACTAGGCCTTGTTGGACCTTATGTTAAAAAAAAATAATAATAAAAATAAAAATAATAAAAAAAAAACGTTCATTCGTTTGGATCGTGTAGGGTATTACGGCATAAAAAACATTTGATCATTTTGATAAAGCCTTTGTCGGGCCTTACGACGTAAAAAAAAGTGTTTACTCATTTGATTTATGTGTTGATCATTTTTAATGATGTAAGCAATATATCTTATAGCAAACAACATAACAAAGTTTAAACAACGAGACGTTATAATCAAACAAGGCATAAACATATTTTTACCGGGTTAAGCCTAGTGAAAAGTTCTATTTTTTCTACATGGGTAGATGGTAGGCAAAGAAGGAACCCATAAATTAGGACGTTGTATCTCTCAACTTATGACGCCATGAGAATCGCGTTGGTTCAAACAATATGGTTTATCCGTTAACGCATCAATTAAGAGAGGATCAAAATCGATACTACACTATGGGGTGGTAATTTCGTCAAGGGTACCCGAGTCTCATGAAGACCGTGATCTATGACTAGGCTACTGGGGCTTCCGGGCTTGATGAATTTATTACTTGCCAACGTATGTAACTACATGGTGCATGAACAATTGTTATGGAAAGCAATAAATCACAAAAATGCAAAGACAGAAAATATATATATATTGGCCAAGCTCAATATATTTTATGAAGTTAAGCTCTCTAATATCCCCAATGGAGTCGCTACTATGAGAACCTCGCTCCGTTTCTCAAAATCCGAAACGAAAACCCCTCGATTAGTTTTAAGTGATTTTGGCTTCGATTTGGAAATTAAATTCGTAACGTATTTCAAATGGTGGGATAAAAACATTAATGTTTTAATCGATCCTCGAGGTTGAAGGTTGATGTGACATGTTGTTTGTGGAGTCGCTATTTAATTTATTTTAGGCCAAAATATTGTTTTCGTTCCTAAACTTTGAGAAGTTCGTTTTTCGTCCCTAAATTTTGAGAAGTTTGTTTTTTTCCCCTGAACTTTGAAAAAATTCACTTTTACACATGAATTTCATCCCTCAACTTTTTCTTTTTTTATAAAATGACGAAATTCATGTGTAAAAATGAATTTTTTTAAAGTTCAGGGATGAAAAACGAACTTTTCAAAGTTCAAGGAAGAAAAACAAAATTCATGTATAGTTTAGGGACGAAAACAATAGTTTAACCATTATTTTAAAGAAAAAATTAAGAAAACCCAAAGTCAAGAGTAATGTAATCCCCTTTTATTCCATTTTAAATTTTTACATTTGCTGAATGAAATAGTGTATGTAAATGTTACAAATAAAATTCCCCAAAATACAATCTAAGAAAATAATATTGTATGAATTTCCTAGTTATAATCTATGTAAAAAGAAAATCAAATGTTGTTGTAAGGACACTATGTATGCAAACCAAGGTTTTGGTTTTGTTCGGAGGCTTGGTTACAAAATGGGAAGGTATTAGGCACCCATTTTTCCCGATTTACATCGGTCCTCTTATATTGAAAATGGTCAAGCATATTGTAATGTCAATGCATGTATGTTGTGCAAACAAATTGATTTTAATTGTCCATGTATTGTTATTATGTTGGTTGCAATATGATGTCTCATGTTATAGTTGTAAGCTTAAACACATAATCATAAGTAAACTTGTAAATGTAAACACAAGAAATTAAAACATAATGTAAACACAATAAATTAAAGCATAAAGTAAGCAAAAAAATTAAAGCATAAGGGTTAGAGAACTAACCCACATGCAAAACAAAATTAAAATCAAGTATGTGCTTCACAACTTGTGTGGTTGTGAGCTTTGTGACTCAATGACTTTAAGGATGTGTATACAATTTGTGGGTTGTATGGGTAATCCTAAGAAGTGTTTGAGTGTGTGGGTTGGTGGCAAAATAATTTCAAACCTAAGTTGTAAAGATGATGAAGGGTGAACAAAATCAAAATGATTTTTTCAACCTTCAAAACCTTTAAGACTTTTGGAAAGTAATTTCAGTTTAAGAAAAGTTTAAGTGCAAAGATTTTCCAAGTCTTGGTTCCAAAGATAATGAATAGTGAGTTAAATCTAAAAGATTTTTCAACCTTCAATAGTTTTAGAACTTTGAAGAGGAGGGTTTGTTTCAAAGAAATTTTCTGCTCAAAGCACTCCTGAAAACTCTCCCTATTTTTCTCTACACTTTCTAACCACTTGTATAGAGGCTTGATGTTATATTTATAGATAAAGAAGGTGTGAATGGGTCAATGGGGGGTAGGTGGGGCTGATTTCTTGGGCCCCACAAGCTGCAAAACGTGCATGCCAGCCCATGGCTTGTCCCCCCTTGTGCTGAAAAAGACAAAAATGTGCAGAATGTGGTCCAAGAACACAATGCCGGCCGGCACTCTGTTGGAAAATCTTAGTGCTGACCGACACTAGGATTTAATATCACAATGCCGGCCAACACTACTCAGTGTCGTTCAACACTAAGACAGTGCCGTTTGGCACTACAAGCCCAAAATTTGTTTTTTCCTTTTTTGAGCATGCAATTTTAAATGTGAATGGACAGAAATTCTGCCATTCCAAATGTGTTTTTGGCATATATGTCTGAGATATAATTGTATGTATGCATGTACATTTAAGTTAATGCGGACCTGAAGTTAATGCTTCGATCAACTGAAGCGTTAAAACTTTGATCGCCGATAACTTTCTCGTTTGTGATCCGATTTGAGTACATGATGCGTCATTTTGATCGTGTTGACCTAACGACTCATTCAAAATTATTTTGGTGTCAATTGGACATCCCGAGAAAAATAAAAAAATGGGATTCGAAACCATAGAAATGCTCAAATTTTCGTGTCAAAATGCCTAGAGTCCAAATTGAGTGCAAGTCGCGTCGTTGTGATCATGTTGACTTAACAACTTGTGTGAATGCAATTTTGTGTCAATCGGATGCCCATAAAAAATTGGCACTGAAAACCTTGAATGTGCACAAGTTTTCACGTTGGGGCCCGCTTTTGGATTTTTAGTTCATAAATCTCCCATGCATGTTATGAATGGAATTTAAATAGCAAAATGAGGTGTATACAAAAACCGTCAGGAAGCTCCTCCGATAAAACTAACGACCAACCCGCCTCACCGGCCATAGAACCTCTGATTACCCTTTAAGTGCTTAACGCTAGGAAAGACAAGGAATAAAGCTCCGTCGATAGGCGGTGGAGCACGCTATTAGTTGGTAAATAATCAACTAAAGGAAGGGGACCTAATTTACTTTCGGCAAATCGGCACACACCCATGAAGAAGTTCCTAATCAGAGCACTCAACGAATCCAGTGCAAAATGTAAAGAAAATATGCAAAAAGAAAAAGAACGGAAAACTCACCAGAAGAAAGGTAAGGCCCAAGACAGAGGTTTCACCAAAAGAAAATGTCCAAAACACAGAAGTAAGAAGTGAGAGAAAATGAAAAATCCCTTAAATGGGTTGCATTGTCAAAACTCTTGACATACAGGCGAAGAGTCACATCGATTTGCGTACCCACCAAATTGGCGACTCGTGTCCAAAATCACCTTCCCCCCCCATTTCAAACGTGGGTACAAAAAGAAAGCCCATGAAATTACCACCAGACCCTTTACCGTTTATAATTCTACGAGTTGTCCTTTCAATGACCCAGAAATTAAAAGGCATCTGATCATACACACACAAAACAGTGCAATCACAATCGTCATATACAGATGATCGTCCAACACACACGGATAAATGATTGTCACTAAACCTTGATAAAGACACTTTAATGTCGGAAAAAGCATTACTCCAACCCATCCTTCTATGGATCAAGCCGTTACACATCATAGAAACGCCCCATTTATGGCAGGAGGGATTCGAGCATAACATTTATGGATAACGAACGACTATAATCCCGACCCTATAAAAGGAATAGGAGGAGCCTAAACCAGGTATGCACAAAAAACCCTAATTGCTCATTTCTTTCTCTAAGCTATTTGAACTCTTCTTAGAATTCTAACTCCAGCATTGGAGACTCCTAGGCCGGAATCACGTCGTTGTTTTCTCTCATTCTTTTGTTAGTGCAGGCCTTCCATCTATATTCGAGGTGTAGTCAGGCTCACTAATTTTCAGGTATCATCATGTATAATGTTAATGATTTTTATCAATCTCATAAATGAGATTCAAGAATAAGATTAGTTAATGGAATGAGAGGAACATGTTTAAAATCAAGTAGTAGCGAGAAAACGAATCACTTGTTTCTGAAATAGTTCTATCAAAAAATTCATATATCTAACAATTCAAGGTTCAAGCAGTTGGTTATTAAGATTATGATTATTAAGACTAGAAAGAATAATTGAATTAAATTCATGGATTTACCTCAACTAGGTTATGTACAAATAAATGATTTTTATATTCGAAACTCATTTAAAACAAGGGGTGGTATATGAGAAATAAAATCAAATATAAATGATAGGTGCCTTGAAGGCCCTCAAAATGCTATGACCCTGTAATTTACTACCTCAAAGAGTAATGTCATGACTTCTTTTTTTTTTGGCTGTTAAATTTTTTGTCCGGCCTCTTTACTAAGAGCTTTGGATAAATCTGTCATACATTTTCATGCTCTTGAACATTGACGATTCTTGACTTGTTTCTTTTATTTTGTAATTCGTCGGTAAGAGACTGGTTCTTTGCTTCGTGCTAGAGTAATGGTACGTAGATGCCTTTTATTTGTGAGTGATATACAAGATTGGAAAACTCTTGCTTTTTTTTTTTTGGTTGTTAAACTTTTGTCCGACCTCTTTACTAAAAGTTTTGGATAAATCTGTCATACATTTTCATGCTCTTGACCATTGACGATTCTTGACTTGTTTCTTTTATTTTGTAATTCGTCGGTAAGAGACTGATTCTTTGCTTCGTGCTAGAGTAATGGTACGTAGATGCCTTTTATTTGTGAGTGATATACAAGATTGGAAAACTCTTGCATAGATGTTCTATTAAAGAGGAGTGAGAGACAGACATCGAGTTCTTACGAAACATTCAGCAAAAAAGAAAAAGGAAAAAGAAGAGTACTTACGAAACTTGTATTTGTGGTCTTGGAAATTTCACCTGGAGCTTTGCGTTCTCTGGTGGCTTGTCCCAGTCGAAGGTGTTAAGGTTGTACAACGTTTAGTCTTTTTTTGTGTTTGGAGAAAAAAGCATATATATTAGAGGTTTAATAGGATTATTATTGTTGGTATTAATTTTAATTCCCCTTTTCTGTAAGAGGATACACAATCTTTTGTTTCAATTAATACGATAGTATTGTGTATTTTATGGCCATCACTCAGTCTATGCTAGATTTTTCTTTTATCTACCAAACCTACTTAATCTTTTCCATTCATTCATTATTATAAAATATATATTAAATTCGTGTTTGTGAGTTAGCAGACTTATCCTTATTTTTTATCCTCAACATTTCTTTGACCTGTTTGAGTAAATATTCATTGTTTTGCAGTTCAAGCGGAGGATCAGAAAAGGAATTTCAATATCATTGAAATCTGATTGAAAGAGAATACGTCCTTTCCTCATTTTCATTTGTTCTTTGAATCAAAATTTCTTTGTAGTTTTGTTGTCCTCTCATTTTATTTTTCTCTACTCTAAAAAAAGAAAAAAAAAAAAAAAATTCATCTTAGTTTTTGTTGTGAGTTGTCATTTCCTCAATTTGGTTTTACATTGTCATTGAAATCCAGTTGAAAAAGAAGACGTCCTTTCTTCTCATTTTTCCTTTGAATCAAAATTTCTTTGCAGTTTTTTGTTGTCATCCGCTCATTTTATTTTCCTCTACTTCCTATACTTTGCATCTTATTAAAAAAAGAAAACACAAAAAAAACAAAAAACAAAACAATATATTCATCTTAGTTTTCGTTGTGAGTTGTCATTTCTCGAATTTGGTTTTACAATATACTTCCAACATTTTACCATATATTTTTCGTCGCAGTTTCGTGATCTCATCCTCTCAGTTTAGTTTTACTCTTGCTTCACTGTTTTTTTTTTTTTTTTAAAAAAAAAAAAAAAAAAATTGTCACCATAAAGTCTCATTCACATTAGCGACCATCCATATCTGCTTCCAAGAGTGCAAAAAAAAGAACTTGCAAAATTGTGGCCTGAAGGACAGAGGTACTTAGCTTAGTTTATCTATTTAAATTTATCTTTGATTTTTTTCATTCACCTAATTGACGGTCCTTGCTCAGTTGCTCAGAAGTTCAAGTGGAGGTAGCATAAAACAACCAGTTCCTGCTCCATTGATTGATAATTTGCTATCCTAAAGAGAGGTGCGTACCTTGTACATTTCCTTGTTTTTCTCATTTGTTGTTTGATTTGATTCTTGCCGTATAGTTTGCTTGTAATGATGGCCCTTGTTTGATTTTATATTGCGTATACAACCCAAAAAGAAAAGGCATAAGACGAAAGAAAGAATGGAAGTCACGAATCATGATCCTTTATTCCAAAGGAATTAATACAATTACCTTTAAATGTGCCTTTTTTGGAACTAAAAGTAATTACCCGTGTCATGTTAGAAGGGCTTATCTAATTTGTAGTGAATTGTATTTCTAAGAAGGGAAAATTATTTGTAAATTACTCTATTCCTCTGTGTCTTGCTTCTTAGTTTCGGATTACAAAGAAATGCATAGGGTTTGCTCTTTTCTCTCAGTCTTTTATATCATATGAATGAGTATTAATCCAGTAATTATTTTTTGTTTATTTGCTTTAATAATAATAGATCAGATCGGTTCTAATAGGTGACTGTAGGTCAGTCTAGGTTACAACTTTAGTCGTGGTCCAGGCTACGTCTCGAATTACTTGGCTTCAGACTAGGTTCTAAATTGGGTTATGGATTCGGCTCTAGGTTGGATCTTTGAATGGATCTCAGATGGTGAACTAGACTTGGGCTTGCCTTTAGATTTGGGCTTGAAATTCTTTTCCAAGCCATAATCCTTATTCTTGGGCTTCGGCAAGTTGGGTTTGGAACTAAGTTTTTGGGCTTGGGCTATGCCTATAGAAGATTTAGATCTAGTTGGTGATCAAGTGAAAAAAACTTCACTCTAGGGGCACCATGTTGTTTAGTGGAGCAGTGTGACAACCTTCCTAACTTGCAAAATGGTATTGTTGCACTTAAATTGGATGACACCGTTCATCCGAAGGGTGGCTTAATATCTGCTTGGCTTGTCTCATGATTGATGTGGACTTGGTCCAATCAGCTCCACTAAAAAGATAACCATTGGTCAAAAGGTTATCATTTTAAAAAGGAAAAATTATTCAGTACTTCTAATACACAATAAATGCATACTCTTTGCTCTTAGATGAATTATGGGTCTCATTATGAATTTAATTAGTGAGACTTACCATTCATGTGAGAGGAGGTGGGAGTACGCATTTATTGTACTCTAGGAGTATTGAATAATTACTCTATAAAAATGGGTCTTTTTCTTCCTCGCAAAACTCTTGCAACTTGGTGAACGTTATTGCTCCGAATTTCTTCGCCGATGATATCCTTTTTTTTTTCTTCTTTTTCTAAGGAGAAAGATTCCACATCTTTCACCAAAGTCCTGTGGTTAAGTGTTATGGTTGCTTTCCTACATAAAGTCCACAATTTGAAGTTGCTGTTAGAATTGGGGTTTGTATTGATGTATTAAATAATACAATAGACGGTCTTTATAGAGGCATAGGACTGTTGTACAAGCAATGAGAGTGTTGTGTAAGTAAGTGTACTATGCAAGTAAATACAATGGACTAGAGCCCAATAGGCTAACTAACACTAACAAACCTCCTTAAACTCAAGGTAGAGGATGAGAGACCAACTTGAATTTCGAAACTAGATCACGACAGCATCCAGTGGGATGTGACTTTGTAAAAATGTATGCAAGCTGATCTTGGGAAGCAATAGAGACTAGATGCAAGGAATCCTGAAGGAAGTGATGTCAGACAAGATGATAGTCGATTTTAATGTGTTTGGTCTATTCATGGAAGGAATCATTACAAACAATCTAAATGGCACTCCTAATATCATGGTAGATAGGAGTAGAAGAAAAAGTGGACACACTCAAATCATGTAGTAACCATCATAACTAGAGGAGTCAAATGTGATATCAGCTAGGGAACGATATTCAAACTTGGTACTCGAGCGAGCCACAAAAACTATATCTTGCATTGTTAGGAGATCAGAGAGGATCCAAGGAGGAAGCAATATCCAATAGTGGATCGTCGATTGGTGGGATCTCCTGCCCAATCAACATAAGAGTAGGCTCTTAGTATAAAAGGAGACTGAGCAGAAAAGTGTAGACCGTTGAAAAGAGTGCCCTTAAGTTATCACAAAAATGCATAAAAGAACATCATAGTAATTTGATCGTGGTGTGAGATGCCGTGTTGGTCACTTCTCTTTTGGGGGTCGTTCGTGCTCTCGAACCTTTTAGGATTAGGAACAGAGGAACAAGCAGTCGCCAGTTGGTTTATAGGCCCAAAAACCATAAATATGACTTCATGCACAATAGGACTAGTCTTGAGCTAGGTCCGGAGCTAAGGTATATCTTGGGAAAGTGTTAGGCACTCAAAAACGCCCAACCTAACGGTTGGCATTCCTCCATATTACTTGATATTTTTTGAAAGAGTTTATTAAAGAATCTCTAATCATACAAAAACACTTAAACCTAATTCTAGCACGATCAAATAGCAAACAAGACATGGCATAATGTTCATGTTGAAGTTGAAAGAAGGATCTCACCTTGAATCCAAGCTTATCACCAAGTTATGGGAATCATCCCCATAACAACATAGGTTGCAATTCTAACCTAAAATTCATGGCAATTTGGGAAACTATTCTAGTAAACAGACGAACATGGCATAGCTCATTGGAGCCTGATCAAACATGCAATTTGAATAAAGATCTAGTTATTCTAACTAAACCTAGAAAGCAATATAACAATCATATATTCATGGAGATTGGTATGGCTTATTGAGGAGATCCATACCTAGCCTCTAAATAGCTTATTGCAAGCTAGCAGTTCACCGGTCTCTCAGACTTGATCTCTTTGATAGAGTTTATATGTTGATCTTAAATAAGAAAGGCTTTGAACGTCTAGGTTTATGATTGGCATTTTGTGAGAAAAGGGGTTATCCTTCTAGTACTTCAACTAGAGAATAACTACTCGCTCAAGAACTCTTCTTCACTACCTTTTTCTAGGCAGGACTTCAATCCTGTAAAACTACTTCTTCCCTCATCTACTTCAGTAGAGCTTCGCTACTCTAGGACTATTTCTTCCTACTTCTCTCTATTCTACTATACCAGTATTTCTTGGTATTTTCAATGTTTTTGTGGAGACTCTCCGGGATGATTTGTTTGTGAGGTATGAGCCTTTTTTTATAATGGAAAAAGGGCTAGGGTTTGCTTGAAGAATGGGTAAGCTGACCTATTCTGGCAAGAAACAACCAATTTCTATGATTAAGGTTTCTGCTTAGCGGCACTGGCGTATGGCTCTTTTTAGTGGCGTGCGCCTCTTCACTACAAACGTACGCCACATCAAAAGAGGCGCACACCTCTTAGGTTAAAAGGCAGCTTTTGAACTCGTTTTCTAAATTTTCCAAGTGGTTTTCAATACACATTCGCCTTATGAGAGATCTTGAATTATCATCACTGAGACCGGGGACCATGTGTATCAACCAGTAATAATTGGGGTGCCTACACATGGTACAAACATGAACTGGTTCACTTAGTGAACTACATATGAGATGTCTGGACAAGTGACTCTAAGATAAACTAGGGTGCCAGCCAATTTTCGATAAAGGGTAGAATTAGGTAGTGGTTCTCTTGAAGAAGGAGTCTAGCGTGCATTAAGTTTGATAGAAGTATCAACAATTTTGTGATCAATAAGACCATCTCGAGCCAGAAGATCGAAGGTGTACTTGGCATTGAGTCAAGTAGAAACAATCAACAAAAGAGGTAATCTAAAGACCCAGAAAATAACTGAGATTGCCATGATCTTTCACTTTGAAATGCTAAATGAGAAAATCCTGGAGTTTTAGAATGCCACTAAGGTCATTACCCATCAATATAGAGAAGCATAATGGTGCCTTTGTCAGTGTGATGAAGGAAATCAACAAAGTTATGGGAATTGATGCCAATTGAAAAACTATAGTGCTGCATTTAGCAAACCAAACTCTAGGAGCCTGCTTAAAGCCATATAGTGCACTACAAAGCCAACATACCTTTTCGGGTGGATGAGAGAGACAAGACGAAGGTGGCATTTAGAGTAGGTTCCACTGGATTGAGGCTGCAACAACCAATAAGGTGCAAACGGATGAAAGACAAGCAACCAAAGCAAATGTCACCTGACAATCAATGCCATACACTTATGTGAAACCTTTGGCAACAAAATAAGCTTTGTATTTCTCATTGGACCAATCACACTGAGTCTTGATCTCAAGAACCCATTTACAACCAACCACAAACTTATGATGAGGTAGATCAACCAGATCCTAAGTATGGTCATTGGATAATGCATCAAATTTCTCAGTTATTGCAGCCTACCATAAAGAGTTAGTGGAGGCCTCACGATAGAGTAAGGCTCGTGAAGTGCAGCAAGAGCACTGTAATAATGAAAATCACGTAAGTGCCAGGGAAGCAACGATACCTGAGAGGAACGACGAAGTGTGAAGAGACAATAACCTTTTTGAGTTTCTCCATAGCTGAGGAAGCAGAAGAGACGAGAATAAAGCTCTAATTTGTTATGTTCATGAGGCAGAAGAAGTATGAAACAAACAGAGCTAAAGGATCGAAGATGTTGATTGTGAGGTGGAAATTCAAAGACACACTCATAAGGAGTCTCATTAGAAATAATTGGGCTCGTAATACAATTGATTGTATGGGTAACATTGAGGACAACTTCCCTTTAAAAAGGTACAAGAACTTTGGAAGACAACATGAGAGCACAAATGATATCAAGAATGTGTCTAGAAGTCTATGCACTTACAGTCTAGAAGTCACTAGATTTGTTTAGATTCAGTTGATTTTTCTTTGGTGTTTGCCCTTACATACATTTTTATAATTTTTTTTACCATGCTTATTGAAAGTTTAGATTTAGACCCCGTTGGTTGAAGTTATTGCCGAAACAATTAATTTACCTAATAATCCAAATATGAACAATCAACTATTTATAGAGTATAAATTAAGCTTAAGGCTAGTTAACCACAACTAAAACACATGCACCAAACCAAATCAAGCACAAACATATGGAACACAAAATTTGGTCATGAAGTGAACAACCAATGGAAACCTATCCAAAGGCGAAAACACTTTGAGGGTTTTTATACCAACCTCAAGGAAAACATCCAGTATAAAATAGAAGTTTTACACAAAACATAAATTAACCTCTAATGTCTAGTTGTTACTTACAGACGCGTCCCCATGTTCCTCAAACTCCCTATCAGATTCTTTTATCTGGCACACCCCATAGTATAGAGCTAGTAATCAAAAGTACTCAATCAATCACTCAAATAAATCTAAAGTACAAATCTTAAGATTATCATCAAAATATTCAACTAGTAACCCACCCAAAGAAAAACCCACAACTTTGATAGTTGTTACTTTCAACAAAATAAAGCCCAAACAAAGATTCAGCCATCATCCTACACAACCAAGTATCAAAATCCCTAAATGATATGGAAAATTCGGATTTCACAAAACCATTTCTACCAAAATCCACCTAACCCTCCCAATCTTTCATTATGTCACAAAATCTTTTAAGTATCCACCATAATACATTATAAAAAAACCCAAAGGATCTCATAGAAGAAATTGGGAGGAAATTTTGATTTTTACCTTTAGTTTCATGGCATAAGAATCTAAAGGCTTTGAAGAGATTTCCGATGAGCTGGCCAGAAAGCAATGATTAGAGGGAGGTAGGTGATGACCAGAGATGGTGCTCATTAGTGGGGATCGTGTTAGGGTGGCTAAGCAAGTGGGTGAGGATGAGGGAGTAGAGAGGAATGGGTAGAGAAAGAAAATGGGGATCTTGGAGGAGATAGAACCAAATTGGCATTTGATAGGAAAATGCTTGACCACATAACAAAAATATCTTTGTCTAGAGTTTATAAAAAAAAAAACCCCTAAATAACTTAACAATTTGTTTAAATTCCTAGGTGTTACATTACATGAGGCATGTTAGCCCAAATTTCCGCATCACTTAAATGAGTGTCCCTTGCTTGGTTCATAAGGGGGGATGCCTCACAACCTTGCAAGAGGTCTTTGCAAGAGGATTGCTTGGTTCAAAACCGTGTGGCTTCGTGCTAAAGCAGACAATATCTTGCTAGGTTGGTGCAGGTTTGCTTGTATGGATCATTTCACACCCGTTGTAGCCTCAAACAACATCTCTGGATAGCAACTGATCACTTATCTCGAAGATTAGATAAACCCGTCATTTTCTCCATATTTGACTTATCCTAGACCTCGAAAATCTTGATTATTTGGCCGTCATAAGTTCTCGGGCTAAGGTTTAGCTATTCAAACACCTTGCCAATGTGTCATCTTTTGCACCCTTTTAGTTCCTCTAAAGCCATTCTTGGGGTTTTTTCGCTGATCAGCCACGTGTTAGAGCTTAATTGGCTTCTTTGTTGGACCCGAGTTCAAGGAATGGAGGTTAAGCCTGGGACTCCTACTAGATTAACTCAAATCCCACCAACTCTCAGTGAAATATAGGTTCAATCCAATAATCCAATGACACCTAAGTGTAAATGGATTTGTACAGATCAAAGGAAAGCCCAATAACAGAGCGTGCAAAGAAGCCAATATAGAGTAAACGATGAAATATGATAAATGATAAATGTTTTTCCCTTTTACCAGTCAATAGCCACTTGGTTCAATCGTGACAGGCGTTACCCATCCACGACACCATTCAACCACATCAGGTGCTGATGTTGCTTAATAATAAGTGGTACTTTGTAGTACAAAGAAACGGGTTGTCAATCCTCAAGGAGTTTGTGTTTTCAAAAGACAATGTAACTAACTGTTTTTAAGGGTAAAATGGATTTGGTTTGTGGAAATTCAATATGTAAAACGCACTAGGGTTTCGGGGTGTTTCTCTATATTAGTATGATTCCCTTGTAATCCCGGTTAAAAACCTTGTTCTAATAACAGTATACAATTGATTATTTTCTTTTAAAGAGCTTTTGACCTAGTTGAACTAAAAGAACTCAGGAACACTTTATAACCGGAGAAGATAAAATGGCTAGAGTAATATTTAGAAAAACCTTTCAATTTTATAGAACGCGATACCTAATTGAAACCATGAAATATTCCCCCTTAATCATAAGAAAAACATGATTGAACATATATAAAGTACAGAATAAAATATACATCAATAGGCATCAAATATTAAACAATCAAATGTAATTAAACGGTAAAAACTAAGAGATTACAAAGTACTCATATCGTTATATAGAAAACATAGCCTCTAGCCCTAGCAAGGAGCTTAGGCAACCATGGGAGTGAAAACCTAAACTTAGGAAAGAGAGAGGGTAAATATGTCTACGTCTAAACCATCCAATCTAAGACCTCTTATTAACCCTAATCTCTTCTAACTAATTCGGATTTCAAACCCTAAACAAATTGGTTCCAATGGGCCTTGAGTTGGGAGAGCTTTAAAACACAATTGGGCTTTCTTTAAAACTGATTTCGCACGAATCCAGTCACCTGGTTCATCATTCCGTTGACTAGATCTTCATTGAAATGCCTCCTGGACTTTCTACCTGATTTGGATTAATTAATTTTGTCGCCGAGATCACCATCCAGTCGACTGGATTCTTGAATTCTTGAAATCTGGAGTTTCTGCTTTAGAATCCAGTCTGCTGGATGTCCCAATCAAGTCTACTGGATGTCAATCCAGTCTGCTGGATCGTGGTTAAGCACCTTTTTTCTTCTCTTTTGCTCCTTCCAGCTTGCACCAACTTGCTCCAACTTGATCCAGCTTGTACTTACAATCAAACATAGCCCAAATTAACATCTAAGAGATTAAATTAATGCACTTAAATGCATAAGTCATGTAATTCAATGAATTGATCAACAAACATCCATTTAAGTGTAATTAGACATATAATGCAACACAATTCCAATAGAATCTCTCTAAAATGCATGTAAATAAGTCATATTTCATGACTTATCAGGTGTGGTGAACAGTATGCAACTTACGATATTAAAACAAAACAAAAAAAAAAAAAAAAAAAAAAAAAAACTTAAAGGAAAATATATTACGGTGAATAGAAAAAGAGAATGTGCTATACGAAAAGAGAATATGCTAAGTAGCAAAAGAGAATATTCTAAATAGAAAAATAGAATTTGCAAAATACTCTAGGAGATATGCTTTTTAAATAGACAATCTTCCATTTTTTTCCATTCAACAGCAACTTGGTTCAGCCACAAAGAGGTCATGAGATATTTAACAAAATGTAACATATATCTTCTAAAGAATAAAACCAAAACTCAAATAAAGACAGATTTGGATGGGAAGGAGAGAGAGAAATGAGTGCATGTAATGGGTTTCCATCCTTTATAGAAATCTCGTGGGTTTTGGGATAGATCTAAAAGAAGATTAGATCTAGAGCTTCCAATGTTTGTAGCCATAGCTTTTTACTGGTGGTTTATTGTTGTATTGTGATGTTGTGTTGTACTGTTGTTCCCTTCCCTTCCATTTATAGAGAAAAAATCCCTCATCTCCTTTGAAAGCCATGATCCTTTTTCTCATGGTCTGGTGGTGTCATGCCTAGTGTCTTAGGCAGAACCCACACACCATTTTCTAGAGATAATGGTCCTCTTTCATGGATTTAGAAAGCTCTTTTGGTTATTTGGTTTAGTTTTATCCCAAAGAGAAATATAGTTATTGTCTAGTTTGTGGGTTTTTCTATGAAGGCTTCCTTGGGTCAATTGTGTTCTAGGTGGAACATTTAATGGTCATTCCACTTTTGGCTAAGAAGGAAAGTGAAGGAGACAAAGATTGATCATCTGGAAACACTACATGCACCTGTCTAACACACCTCCTTCTTGGGCAATGAGATCCCTAAGTCGGCCTTTGCCAAGAAGGAAATATTACATCAAAAGAGAAGTTCCTTACACCCCCAACCATCCAAACCTTACCTCCCTTGAGTGTTATCCATTTCATCATCTATTGTGCTTAGGTTAAGCTCAGCTAAATGAGCTTAGTTCATTAGGATAACAAAGAAGTTCAGGTGACCCCATTAACATGTTCCTTTTCTTTTGTCTGAAGTTGTTAGCTTGGGTTCCTTTTTTATATGTCAGCATTGAGTGCTTTGTTAATGTGAATAGGGCCTTTTAGAAGCCAATTGACCCAATGAGTTGGGCTTCGTAAATTAGGCCATTTGTGTAGCCATTATGAAAATAATGCATCCATTGAACGATCCAGTAATAAGTATTGCTAAATGGTTCAGTAGTGAGCCTAACCGAATTGCTGAACGGTTTGTTGGTGAGCCTTGATGAGTGATCGAACCATGGCAGATGAGTTAACCACTGAGTTGCACTTGATGATGCAACTAATGATTAGCAACAAATGATGCCGTTGAACTATGGAAAACACACTGTTTTAGTAAATTACATAGCTACTGAATTGCAACAGTTGATACAACTACTAAACCACGATAGATAATGTTGTGACTGAACTATGAGAGCTTACATTGTTGTTGTATCCCAAGATGAAATAGTTGTTGAGGTGCGGAAAATAATAGAAATCTTGAACTAAGTCATGTGATGTCATTGAACCATACCAATTGTATAGTTGCTAAACTATGGTAGAGAATGTTAATAGAAAATGTTATGGCTGGAATATACCAAATAGTGTTGCTACTGAGTTAGGACAAATATTGTTGAGTTTCGATAGATGTCGCCGCCAAATTGCTGCAAATGGTGTTATTTATGAACAATAGCAAATAGAGTCATTATTGAGTTGCGGCATATGGTGTTACCACTAAACTGTAATAGATGGTGTTGTTGTTGGATTGATGGTGTCGTTGAACTCTGTTTGACACTTGGTGTAGCATGCTTGAGATTTATGGCAGACTTTGAAAATTCTTTTTGACTATTCAACAGAAACAGATATTTGAGGATAGCTACTGAACAAGATTTTAGCCCCGGTATCATGAACCTTTCTTAGAGCATGAATTACTTGTCTTGATCCAATCCAAACATTTCTTCATTAGTCACCAATCCCTCTTAATCCAAAATCCTCCATGGGTGACTTAAGTATTTGCTTGGCAAGGGACTCTAGTGGCTTGGAGGGTGCCAAACAAGAATAAGCTTGAGTGAGGATTTGGTGTTGATCAAATTTTAATGAATGTCAACATCATTCATCATGGTTGTCAAGTAGGGCACCGGATGATGGCCTCATATTTGATTTAGTAGTAGTGGATAAGATTCAACAGTAGTAGGACTAATTCAATGGTAGAACAGTAAGAGTATAGATTTTCCTTTCTTATGCTGAGGAAGTTGGTTCCACTTAACTCTTGTAATCCTTGAGAGAGAATCAAAGGTGCCATCTTCGAATTTTCGGAAATATTTCTTAGTGAGGTGCAACATAGTCAGTGGTAGCTTGATGGACATTAAGCTAGAATCTACAAAACTATAAGTGATTCCTCATCAGTCACTCGAATGATGTAACTTTGTTAGCTACCCATTCATACACGATCACGTTCATCTCTTCATTGGTGCAAGGAATGCATAGATACTTCTCAAATTATCGTTCATTTGTTCTTTTTCACTTTTTGTTGCTTGTTGAATCATTGACACTCATGACAAGAGATTGGGGAGTACTTTTCTTTTCTGAATTTGAGCTTGTCAGTGGTATGAGGCTTGATTGGTATTGCTGTCCTTTAAGCTTTTTGTGGCAGCATAACAATAAAAAGTGATATCATAGAGCTGTCAAATGTTCTCAAGTAAGCCTTCACTTGGTGTTGTGGCGGAGGATGAGAGTAGTATTTTAATCATCATGACAGTATTTGGAGGAAAAAAATATTTTCCCATGGCGTCAAGATATTTGGTGAATGTAGGAGTTGCATATTCTTTGGATAAAACTTGTTGAGTATTAGAACTGAGTAAGGGGGTTTGTTGATGGCATAACATGGATTTTTTAGGAGCTTTTCTGGCTTCTCTTGAAGGAAGTAACATCTGAAACAGTAACTGCTTGTTGAGTGGTTAGTTTAGCAGAGGAAAGGTCATTTAGTGCTTTACCCTTTCTTGTTGAATCTTGTCTAGCTGAACTTTGTCTTGTTGTTGCTACTGCTATCCAAGAGTGTCATTTGGATGACTTGTTTCTTTCATTATTGAACAGTTTCTGCCAATTTATGTTGAGTTTATTGCATGCTACGAAGAAAATTGTAAAGCAAAGTGATTTGAGGTTCCGTAGCCCTCAAATTTTCCATAAGTTTTTGTTTTTGTCAATAGACAACATTATGAGCTAGGGGCTGAGATTGACTGTGAGATGGTATGTTGGTGTTGAAAGTACCTTTTCTCCTCATGCTTTGGGATTTGGGAGACATCATGTGGATTGGAACTGCTGCTTGACTCCCCTATGGAGTCACCATTTAAGTTGGGGATCTTTTTGCGAATCAGCCATGTGTTAGAGCTTGATTGGCTACTCTGCTAGAACCGGGATAAAGGAATGGAGGTCAAGCCCAGGACTCCTGCTAGATCAATTCAAAGCCTAGTGGCTCTTAGTGCAATATAGGTTCAATCCAGTAATCCAATGCCACTTAAGGATAAATGGATTTGCACAAATCAAATGAAAGCCCAATAGCAAAGCATGAAAAGAAGTCAATATAGAGTACATGATGAAATATGATGAATGATAACAATATTCCCTTTTTTCGTTCAACATCAATTTGGTTCAGTTGTGAGGGGTGTTACCAATGTAGCAGCATTCGTTCATCCACAGCAGGGGCCGTGAACAAGTATGCAAGCTTATGATATTAAAACAAAACAAACTTAAATGAAAATAGATTATGTTAAATAACAAAACAAAATATGCCAAATAAAAAGAGAATATGCTAAGTAGCAAAAGAGAATATTCTAAATAGCAAAATAGAATATGCTAAATACTCAAGGAGATATGCTTTTCAAATAGGTAATCTTCCCCATTTTCCATTCAACAAAGAGGTCATGAGCTATTTAACAAAACACAACAGATAACTTCTAAAGAATAAAACCAAAACTCAAAGAAAGACAAATTTGGATAGGAGAGAGAGAGAGAGAGAGAGAGAGAGAGAGAGAGAGAGAGAGAGAGAAACCAGTGCATGTAATGAGTTTCCATCCTTTGTAGAATTCTTTTATGGGTTTTAGGATAGATCTAAAGGAAGAGATTTTAGATCTAGAGCTTCCAAGGTTTGTAGCTATGGCTTTTTACTAGTGGTTTATTGTTGTACTGTGTTGTTGTGTTGTACAACTGTTGTTCCCTTGCCCTACTTTTATAGAGAAAAAATCCGTCATGTCATTGGAAAGCCCAGATCCCTTTCTCATGGCCTGTCGATGTCATGCCTAGTGTTTTTGGCAAAATCCACACACCATTTTCTAGAGATGATGTTCCTCTTTCATGGATTTGGAAAGCTCATTTGGTTGTTTGGTTTAGTTTTATCCCAAAAAGAAAGATGGTTGTTGTCTAGTTTATGGGTTTTTCTATGAAGGTTGCTTTAGGTCATCTGTGTCGCATGTGGAGCATTTAATGGTCATTCCTCTTTTAGCTAAGAAGGAAACTAAAGGAGAGTAAGGTTGTTCAGCCAGAAACATTACATGCACCTGGCTGGCACACCTCTTTCTTGGGCAATGAGATCCCTAAGCTAACCCTTGCAAGAAGGAAAGAGTGCATCAAAAGAGAAGTTCCTCACACCCCCAACCATCCAATCCTAACATCCCTTGAGTGTTATCCATTTCATCATCTGTCATGCTTAGGCTGAGCTCGGCTGAACGAGCTTGGTTTAGTAGGCTAGCATATGAGCTTAGGTGACGTCATTGATAGGTTCATCTTCTTTTGTTTGAAATTGTAAATGTGTAGTCCTTTTTTATATGTCAGCATTGAGTGCTTTGATAATGTAGAGAAGACCTTTTAGAAGCCGCTGGACCTGAATGAGTTGGGCTTGGTAAATTAGGCATTTGTTTAGACTTTTTCTTGACCTTTTTGAGATTAGGCTCAATATAAAAACAACCCTCAATTGCTATCAATATAGAACATTATAGTTCTTAAAATGAAGCTCACTAATTAAGTACCTGCTTTGTAGGTTCATAATTTAGAATAAAAGATACTATGCTTACATTTAGTCAATTATGAATAAAGTCAGTTTTAAGAAATTTCCATTAATTTGGGTTTTGTGAAAAGGCTCCTGAATCAACAATTCATTTAGGGTATCATGTGAATCAATTTGAATTGATGAATAGTTTAGGCTTTTTGGGCTATCAATATAGAATCCTTTTTTTTTTCTATATGCTCCTTCCTACATTATATCATTGTTTTTTGTTTATGTTCGAAGAAAAAAGGAAGAGCCATCTATTGGATAGAAGTTAATCTTTTTTAACTTTTATTATTGTTTATATTTGTTCTTCAATTTTGGCTGTGATCAATTTCAAAATGAATCTATACTATAATGTAAAATCAAAATCTTTATTTTTGGTTACCTCATAATATTGCAATTTTACGCCTCATTATTTTAATATATATTTTCCTTAATAGAAAGAATATATTATTCCATATATACAAACACAATCATAATAAATGTCTAATCTAGATTATATTCTATATATAGCAATAATAATAAAGTTTTTTTAATAATTATCATAATTATCAATTTTCATATTTAAACAAAAAATAAAAAAGAGAAAAAGTCATATTATGTTAAATCCGGTGCGTTGCACGGGTTACCGACTAGCTGTAAATTATTTATGTGTTGCTACTTGATTACTTGAAAATTATATGATCATTTAGTAAATCGTGGATTTTTTTCATATATTTTTATTTGACATATTTAGTTAGATATGTTAAGATTATTACATAATTGATGATAAAATAGAAAATCATTTGATTATCTTAAGTATATTAAAAATTTCTTTCATACATGTATATAAATAATTTTTGTTGTTTAATTTGATAGAATGTTCATATGTTTTACATGATTTTAATTAAAATGGTAAACGAAACCACAACAAAAAAAAAGAAGCCTCATTTTGCTATGAGTATGTCCATAAAGGTAATAATTAATTTGTAAAAGTGGGCGATGTGTAAATAACAAATTCTGATATGAAAATGCACCCCCATATTATTTTTTCCCTCTATATACTGTCACTATGTTAGCTTTAAATTGATGAAGTAGATGCATCGAATCTTATGGGAAATCATCCATTTTTTCATAGTTTATAAATCCTAGAAATAATCGCTAAAATAATATATCATAATTTTAAATTATTTTTTAATTTTTCATTTAGGTTTCTTATATTGCAACACAATCCACCGTCCACGTGAAGACAATTGAACACAAACTATCTCCATTAATACCTTAAGGTATGTTTTATTTATTTATTTTGTCCTTTAATTTGATTGCAGTGTTGTTTTTGTTATTATCTTCTTACTGGGTTTTTCTTTGCGTCTATTTGCTAGACAGCCGCCAGTTGCAAGAATGAATTATCTAGAGAAGATCGGTGATCAAATTTTCGACTGCGCACTTGCAGCTGTTGTTCGTCAGTTGAATTATCTTATTCACTATAAAAGTAACCGTGATAATCTCAAAACCCAAGTTAAGGAGCTGCAGATGGCCAAAGATAGGGTGAAGCAGGACGTCGAGGCTGCTAAAAGAAATGTAGAGAAAATACATATTGAAGTTCAGAACTGGCTTAGTGATTCTGATGGGATCACAGCAGAGGCAAAGAAAATCTTTGAAGATAATGGACAAGCAAAGATAACGTGTTGCAATGGCTGGTGTCCTAATTTGAAGTCCCGTTATCGATTGAGCAAGAGAGCAGTTGATATGAAATCGAAAGTCGAGGAAAGCATGGAGAATGGCAAGTTTGATAGAGTTGGCTATCGTGAGGCTACACAAGTAGGGATTGCAACATTTAATAAAGGGTATGAGGCTTTTGAATCAAGAAGGACAGCATTAACTGCCATTCTAGAGGCATTGAAAGATCCTAATATCAATAAGATTGGGGTTTACGGGACTGGCGGCATGGGAAAAACCATGCTAGTAAAAGAAGTTGTAGCACAAGCTCAAAAAGACAAGTTGTTCGATAAGTACCCTTTTGTAGTTGTATCCCAAGATCCAAAATTGGAAAAGATTCAAAGAGAAATTGCCGACCAATTAGATCTTAATTTAGATGTGGAGAGTGAACCTGTTAAAGCAGATCTACTACGCAAGCGATTGCAGCAAGAGAAGATCCTTATTGTTATAGATGACATTTGGAAGTCCTTAGACTTGGAGGCTCTTGGTTTTCCGTTTGGAAATGATAAGACGGGATGCAAAATTTTGTTGACGTCCAGATTTCATAATGTACTACGCAATGGTATGAATACCCAAAAGGAATTCCTAATTGGAGTTTTATTAGAAAATGAAGCGAGAAACTTGTTTGAGAAGATAGTTGTCGGTTTGACTAAAACCCATGAAATCCAAGGTACTATGGAAGAAATCATCAAAGAATGTGGTGGATTGCCAATTGCCATTACAACAGTTGCAAACGCGTTAAAAAATCAGGAGAATGTAAATATTTGGAAGGATGCACTCAAACAATTGAAAATGTCTAGCCCAACACAGATCGAAGGAATGCATGAGAAGGTGTACAAAAGTATAAAGTTGAGTTACAAGTTTTTAGAAAGTAATGAAGCAGAGTCATTATTCTTGCTATGTAGTCTACATGGAGAAGATTGCAACATAGATATTGATGATTTGTTGAGATATGGTGTGGGTTGGGGCTCATTTGACAACGTTTATACAATTGAGGATGCGAGATGTAGGGTGGACACGTTAGTCCAAAAACTCAAAGATTCTTCCTTGTTGTTGGATGGTGATTATAATGGTGCAGTCAAAATGCATGACGTAATTCGTGACGTTGCAATTAATATTGCAGTTGAAGATAAGCATATGTTTACTATAAGAAGTGCTATTGACTTGGAAGATTTGTCCAAATGGAATAATTCAACTGCAATTTCATTGCCTGGCATTGATATTGATGTTTGTGAGCTTCCTGAAAGGTTGGAATGTTCAAAACTTCAGTTATTTTTGTTGTTCAACCAAAAAGATTCTTTCAAAATTCCAGATTCCTTTTTTGGAGGTTTGAAAGAGCTTAGAGTTTTAAAGATACCTGAAATAAGCCCTGCAATACTTCCTTCATCACTTTTGTCTCTTGAAAAGCTCCAAACATTGTGTTTAGACGGTCAAGTTAAAGATGTAACAATAATCGGAGAACTGAAGAATTTGAAAGTGCTTACCCTTTCACTGTCCAATTTGGAACAATTACCCAAAAGAGATAGGGCAACTCTCTCACATTCAGTTGCTAGATTTGAAAAAACTGTTGGTAAACTGAAAGTCATTCCACCCAATGTGTTGTCTAATCTGAAAAAGGTTAGAAGAATTATATATGCCAAGTTCTGTTCAATGGGAGACTGAAGTACAAAGCACCAACGGAAGTAACGCTGTGGTCTCAGAGTTGGACCATTTGTCTCAGCTCACCACTTTACATATATTTATTCAGAATCCCAAGATTCTACCAAAATGCATTGATTTTTAAAAATTTGAAACGGTATAGAATAAATATTGGCAGTGGTGAGTATTGGTATTTTTACTCCGAAAATTCAAGATCTTTAAAACTCCATATAAGGATTCAATTAGATGATCGGATTAAAGCATTATTGAAGACTTGTGAAGATCTCTATTTGGGTGCAGTGAGCGGTGTTAAAAGTATTCTTTACGAATTAAATTCAGAAGATTTTCCACTTTTGAAGCTTCTCGATATTAGAGATAATGATGAGATTCAGTACATTATAAAGTTTGTGGGGTTTCCAGGTATTGTATTTCCAAACTTGGAGTCAATTGATTTAAGAAATTTGATCAATTTGGAACGGATATGCAACAACCAACTTCCAGCAGAGTCTTTCCGTAAATTGAAAGTGGTAAACGTGGATAACTGTAATAAATTGGAATTTGTATTCTCCTCATCCATGGTTGAGAGCTTTTCGCAACTCCAGGAAATGGAGATAATTTCTTGTCAGAAGATGAGTGCAATAGTTTCAGTTTTGAAGGAAGGAAAAGGAGAAATAGAGGTCAACGATGACAGCACTATTGTGTTCGCTAAACTGTGTTCCTTGACATTAAGGAATTTACCACAGTTGATGGGCTTCTATTATGATTCCGAATCCGACGTACTATTCAATGAAAAGGTATGTTTTATTTATTTATTTTGTCCTTTAATTTATTTACCACAGTTGATGGGCTTCTATTATTTACCACAGTTGCAGGCCTAGCATATCTTGAATTCTTGCTTGTCTACTTTACATTTTTGCTGATGAAGAGAGTAGTTTTGCCTTTATTTATTTTCTTTATATATTGAAGCGGCCTCATATGCATCGAGTATCATCATAAATCATAATCCATCAAGCTTCTTCTTCCCTATCATTTGCAAAGAAATGATGTGATACCTTAGGGCCTCCCCAATTTACCTCAATGCCTTGTATACTCTTGTTGGCCTCTGCTTCTCTATGTAGTGTTGAGAGTCCTTGTGAGTTTCATGTTCACTTCTAGGAATATCCATTCCACTCAGTTATTGGTCTTACTCATGTCAAGTTTTAGCACCATCTAGCCCGTCCTACCTTTGAATTTGTTGTGCACATAATTTATGGTCTCCGAGGCAATCACACCCTTTTTGTGATTTGTTTGGGCTTTTTGTCTTGGGAATTAGAACAATATAAGTGGAATTTTATACAATATATGTTCCCCATTCAGGGCGGCTATACAACATTTGTGACATAGGGACCAATAATATACTAGTAGTGTTAGAAAATAATGTAGGCATTTATGTTAGGACATTGTAGATTTCCTCTACTTTGAATTCCTGTAGCAATTTCAGATTCATGTCAGTCATAACAATAGGCTCAACTGAGTCTAGTATTGGATTCCCAAGCTCTTGACAATTCCAACTTTGGCATACTGTTGCTCTTCTCCATCCTCTCTTCGCTGTTATGTTTTTCTAGTGGCTTCCTCACCCAGGCTTTCACCTCCTGGTTATCATTCTTTTGGGCCACTTGTTGGTACTTGGTTTGTGAGTCCATACAGATGTTATATGCTTCCTCACTTGTTCATACTTGTTGCTCGTCGCCTAACGTCCTAGAGTTATCCTCATCCAAGAACCATTCTAGGGTGATTCACCATTATTTTAGTCTCATTTGCACCACTTACTATAGCACCTCTTCTCATTTGCACCATAAGATATTTATCGGTTTTATATATTAGTGATTTTATCTAAAGGTAATATATAATATATAATCTAGGATACATATTTAATTTTTTTTTTTTTTTTTTTAAATATAATTGGGTCGGGTTCAAGGAGGGGTCCCCAATACATGCCCCCATCCCAAACCTACTTTGAGAAGAAGAATTAACCCCTGTCACTGTCCCATTTGCTATGCAAAACGAGGTGGGATGAGTGAATATCTTTTATCCTACTTTCTGTGTTCCACTTTGTACACTACCAACTATAATATATTATGTGTTGGATTATGTTTGATTTGTTTATATTTTAAATTTGAATTATTTTATAAGAAAAGAAAAATAAAAAAATAAAAACACATGGTAAATTGTAATTAGTGGAATATAAAGTGAAATACTGGGTGGGATAAAAGTGGGACAGGTATCCACAAGACATATTTAAATTGCTATCCCAATAGAAAAGGTCAAATCATAAGTTTTATGAAAGAATATCCATATTATTAGAGACAAAATATAAATGATGATACTTATACAATTAATTCATATATTTTGCATTTTAAATTGATTAGGTATCTATTATCGTTTGACCTTAATACTTCCTAATATACTATCTATGTTTCAGAAATTTTGTAAATCATTAATATATCCCAAAATTTGCATATGGCATATGTAAGTCTCTAAAAAGTTCAAAATAATTTTATCTGAAAGATGTTTCAAACTTAATCAAACTTTTATATTTAGTAAAGATTAAAATATCATATAATGAAAGTTTCAATTTATTACTATTAACAAATTTAATAATGTTTTAAATTAGATACAATTGTTTAAATTAAGTCTAATAATACTAAGTGGCCTGGTACTAGTATTGTCTTTTTATTTTCTAGAACATTATCCAATAAAACATTTTATAAAAATTGATAAATATCAATGTAACAATTTCACAATATATGTAAGTTTAAATTGTAATATATATAGAATCTTTTATTGTTATTCCGTAACTCAATATATTCTAGTTTGGAAATTCAACTGAATTTTCATCCTTAAAAGCATTATCCTGTCCTAAATTTAATCTTCAATTCTTTACGTAAAGACATGACCATTAAAAAAATATAAAAATTGAAGAAATAAACCCCTTAAATGAAAGGAGTTCATTAGTCTCTTTTCTCATAGTTTCTTCTATTACCCTTTGCTAATCGTGGTCATTTAGAATATAATTTAATTAACTTTTCCCATCTATCTGTGTTTTCTTACTCCTAATTATGCTACGTAATACTATAAAGGTATGTTATTGACTGAACGGTATGTGAGAATTGTAGGTTGTCTTTCCTAACTTGGAGGAACTGGAGATATGGAGAATTCATAACATGAAGCTTATTTGGCACAACCAACGCATTTCAGATTCCTTTCGCAAACTAGAAAGAATGAAGGTTTCAGAATGTGGTAATCTAACAAATATTGTTCCGCCCAATATGTTGGGAAGACTCCAAAATTTACAAGATTTAGGGATATGGTACTGTGGCTCCGTAGAAGAGGTATTTGAAATCCAAGGGACAAATGTTAAAGAAGCAGGTGATATGGCAGCTATTGAACTTAGAGATTTGGACTTACGTGGTCTACCAAAATTGAAGCATGTATGGAGTATGGATCCTCAAGAAATATTCAGTTTTGAGAAATTACAATCAGTAAACATTTGGCATTGTCCTGGTCTAAAAAGTGTTTTTCCAACTTCAGCGGCCAAGGCTCTTGTGCAACTTAAGTTGCTACAGATATAGGATTGTGCGGTGGAGGAAATTGTAGCAAAAGAAGAAGGAATAGAGACGGTCACTTTGTTTCTATTCCCACAATTACGTGGTCTATTCATTCGAAGGTTGCCTGAACTCAAGAGTTTTTATCCGGGAAAACACACTTCAGAGTGGCCGTCGTTGAAACACTTGACCATTGATAATTGCGACAAATTGAAGGTTTTTGGTTCGAATGAGTTAAGCGTCCAAGAAACAAGTGGGCTAGGCCATCAAATTATTCCAACTCAGCAACCCCTTTTTTTCATCAAAAAGGTAAGAGTTTTTACAACTTCCCTTGTTTGCATATATTTTATGTGTGTTTAAGTATCTTTAAATAATTCAAAATTATAATAATCCATTAATAATTAGCACCATTGTATTTTTGCTTCCAATGGTAGCACTCTCTTGCTAACGCATGCCACCACCCATTCCTAAGCATCTTAGATGACCATCCCCACACTTTTTTTTTTTCCCCACACTAGTAGATATTGTAATAGCCGAAGTTCTAATACTAAGTTGTTGTGCGAAGGGCCTCTGGCCCTCTGCATAGTACTCTCATACACAATATTAAATTTAAAAATTTATGGGTCGAGAAAAATTTCAAACAAAAAATAGAATGAAGAAAATTAGAAAGAAAATAGACAATCACATTCATATCGTATATTTGCATTTGTTTACTTTAATTTTTAAAAAACATGTGTTAATTTGTTTTAGTTCATATTGCGTTGATTTTAGATTCGGGGGCTAAACCTTGAATCCCTATAGCTTCCCGTTGTTGCATTGTGTTTGGTCAAGAATCAAGGACGGCCCAAACCTTAAGCAAACTAAGCCTTGGCTTGAGGCCCCCAAAGTTTTAAGGCCCATGTCACCATGTGTATACATGACTTAAAGCATCTCACTGTCTCATTGTTTCTTTTTCTTCTTCTTTTAACTCTCGCTAGCTCGCTCTTTGTCTTTCTTCTTCAACTTTTATAGTTGATAACCACCCCTACAAAGCAAGGGTGTAGTGACAAATTGCTTATTCTTCTACATATTGGTTTATAATTACCAATAACCATCTTAAATGGCCTAGTGGGTGGTTTCTTCCAGACAATAATTACCTCAAGTGGCCTAAAATATATAAGATATTTTTATATATACATCTTTTATTTATCACTCTGTCACGCTCTCTTTGTTTCTTCTTATTCTTCTTTTATCTCTCGCTCACTCACTCTCTCTCTTTCGTCTTTTATTTATATCTCTCTCTTTCTTCTTTTTAGTTTTTGAATATGAGACTTCTTTTTCTCAAAAAGGATTAAACTACCAAATGAAAATACAATGGGCTAATGGTTTGTTCACCACTTTTTTCTTTTTGATTTTTATATACTTTCTTATTTTGCTTTTGATTGGGAAGTGACATTATTGCCAAGATGACAGAAGTCCCAAAAAACCCACGTCCACTTGTTTTTTTTTTTTTTTTTTTTTTTTTTTAATTCTTAAATTTTCATTAGGAAAATTACAAATACTTTTCTTTTCTTGTGCTTTACCATTAAAACAAGGAACTATAATGTGCTTTATTTATAACTCTTACCTTCCCTATGATTCAATCCGTTAGACATTTCCATAACTTAAACGGAATTTGATAATGTGACAAATAAACTTACTATAAAAATTGATAAAAGACCACTTTAAGCTAATTTATTTTGAAGAGCATATAATTATTTTACCTTAAAAAAGTTTATAAACATATCAAATTAGAGTTGAAAAAAAAGAAAGAAAGAGATATACGCACGTTGCTGCCATTTTCAAAATGAATTGAAGAAGTTGAAATTAAAAAGTTGTAGACTTGTAGTACATATATATACACGTTGTTTGAAGTTTTAGTTAGTTAGTCAGTTTTTTTTTTTTTTTTTTTTAATGGAAAAGTGTTTGTTGTTTGAAGTTAATACAATATAGTTGTCTTTTATCAATTTCTATAGCAAGTTTATTTGTCACAATGTCAAATTCCGTTAAAGTTAACATGAGTGTCTAGTGGAGTACACCACAAGAGAGATAAGTGTCACAAAATAAAGCACTAGGCTCTTTATTTTAAGGATAAACCATAGAGTGATAGAGGTGATATCTTTAATTTGTCCATTTTTATTTGTATTGGCAAATGGAATAATGTACTAACTAGAGTATGGGCTTAAATTTTTAAGTTTTACACATATTATAATGTTTTTAACAATTCGTGTAACAATTGTTTCTGCGTAAGTTTTTTAAAATTAAAATTGATAAAATCCTACCCAAGATCGACTATGTCACAAGATTAAGTGGATTAGCAAATTTATCAATTGATAATAATATGTTGGAGAAAATTGATTATAAAAGTGTGATTAATAATTTTGCATCTTAAGGAGTAAGAATAGTGATATTCCAATAAAAATATTCATAAATATTAATTAAGTACTGAAAGGTCAAAGGGCCCCACAACTCGAGCTTAACTCAATAACATCACATTTTCATCTTTTCTCAACAGTGATTTTATTTATTGTCAAATAATTGTCATAAAGAGGTTTTTTTTTTTTTTTAGTTAGAGTTACTTTGGAGGAGAGAGATGACAGATCTTCACTCTATAGGGCATGTTATCGGCAGAATGGATAGAGAATAATTTTTGTTATTAACCATAAGGTCTCTCATGAATTTAAAATTTTAAATATGGAACGAGGATATCTTTAATTATCAAACATGAACACTTTCATGAATTTAAATTTGTACACCAAACATATTTAAACAAAAATCTGATTGTACTTTTATATCCTACAAACATTGAGATGCATTCAATTCCTGTTCAAATGGTTGGTTACATTATCCCAAACTTGTTTAGACAATATTAAACTGTGTCTTTCTTTTGTTCAATACTTTGATTTTTTTTTTCCAGGATAAATTTCCTAACTTGGAAGACTTTGATTGGGAGATGGGCGATGCCATGAATGAGACATATGGTGGACCATCAGTAGAATTTTGTTGCAACTTAAAAGAACTGAAGTTGACGAAAAACCATGGCAAACCATCAGTAATTGTTGGGAATGAAAACTCACAACCAGGCGGTACTTTTCCAAATCTAGAGGCTCCAGAAGTATCAGAATTTTGCAGATTAAAGATTTTAGCTCCATTCTCATCAACATCTTTCAAAAACTTAACGAAGTTAGATGTACAGGGGTTTGATGAATTAATTAGTTTATTAACTCCCTCCATGGCTAGTTTGGTGCAACTCAATTACATTCGTATTAGTGAATGCAAAGAATGACAGAAGTAGTTGCAAATGAGGGTCAGAGGAGTAGATTGCTTTCAATAATTTGATTTGATATTTGATGACGTACCGAGTCTCAAGCCTTCTATTTGGGGGATTGCATCATCAAATTCCCATCACTAGTTGAGGTAACTGTGGCCAAATGTCCTAAATTGAAGATTTTCTCTAATGGAGTCTTAACCACACCAAAGCTAAAAGACATTAGAATAACAAAAGAGAACTACTACGGTAGTCCCCAACGATTATTGAATGGAGATCTTAATGCTACGATAAAACAATTTTGGGAAGCTAACTTTAATGAAAAGGTATGTTTCCATGCTTTCATACAACAGTTGGTTATTAAATACCACTTTTTTTTTTTCTTTAATTAATAAGTGGATGCAAAATATCAATCATCTAAATTTCTTAAGCTGCTTCAACGATGTAGCTAATTGATTCCTCTACCCAATCTCTTCCACATATTTTTCTTGTTAAAAAGAGAATATACCATGTAATTAGTTGTGGCTTTGGCAATCATATTTGAAAGAGCTTTTGAGGAAATAATTTACTTTGGCTTCCATAGTAATATAGTATATTGATTAGCATCGGCATTTTGATATATTTTACCTGTTTAGCTAGCATGTAACGTTCCATTTATATGTACTCATGTTTCATTTAGTGAGGAGGTGGTCATTTCAAATATAGGTCTACTTCACAATTTATGACCAACTAAAAGGACTCACTGAAAACCAACAAAAAGTTCTGCAGAAGCATATGTCATTCAATTACATCGACATTAAAAACAAAAAATTTAGTCTCTGTTTTCACATGTCAGTTACCCGGCCTTACAGACAGAGTACTCATTTTAAATGGGTTTGGGGCTTATGCCTATGATAAAATTTTCATGTATTCCTCTTTTTCTTCAAAGTATTTAATAAAGGAAAAGAAGAAAGAAAAGTTAATCTCCCATATTTTGTGTGGTCATTGCGGTTGTTACTTGAAATGTATTATATTATGGTGGTGCGGGGATGTGAGGAATAAGATTTGAATAGAGTTTCTTTTTGTGATTGTTGGATCTTGGTTTTAGCTGATATGGATATTTGGTGGATGAGAGCAAAACATTCTTCATTAGATCATGATAATTCTCTATTGTTTTGGGGTTAATTTTCCCTTTCATCTCATTTTGTTTTAGGATTGATTTTATTTTGGTTCATCTTAAATACTTTTATTGTAGATCGGTGCAAGTGAAGTTGGGGATAGAGAACATGACGCAAATAATGACTTGAAGGTCGACATTGTTGAGGAAGTTAGCATTGAAGTTGTGGACAGAGAACATGACGCGAAGGATGACTTGGAGGGGGACAGTGCTAGGGAAGTTAGCATTGAATTCAGGGACAAAGAACATAACGCGAATGAAGACTTGGCTGGTGGCAATGCTAGGGAAGTTAGTATTGAAGTTACAAAATGATGACTTCGGGGCAACTCAAAGGAGGAAGGATCTTTCCTTTTTATTGATTGTTTAATTTTAGAGCATTATCTCTTCATGTGATTGTTTATATTATATAACTCTTTGGATTGTTTATCTCTTCATTTGATTGTTTATATATAAACTTTGTTGATTGTTTATATTGTAACTTCGTTGATTGTTTATACTATATAACTTTATTATAGTTTTTGAATACATAGTACTCATTCTGTATTTGAATTTATGAATTTGTATACTTTTCACATGTGAATTTGTTACACTGTTATAGTTGGAGAAATTATTTTACAAACATGTTTTTTTTTTTTTTTTAAAAAACTATAGAGAATAGGAGAAGAAATTTTCTTTAACTCATTACTTGGCTACTCAAATTATTAAACGTGCTTTTAATATATGGCTTTATTTAATGGTCATGTGATTTGTTATGACTAAATGGATTATGTGATCAAAATAAAAATAAATAGTCATGATCGCTATGTAATAGGTTGAAAGGATTCTTCAAAACCAATTTAGAGAAAAACTTTGTCCACGACCATGATGTATCTCTTCCAACAGTTCTATCATATCAACACCCTTATTTGGTGTTACAACCCAATGGACCAGTTACATGTACAAAGGCAAATAGTTGAATCTAAAATTTACAAATTTCATCATGTATGATTACCTTAAAATTTTCAAATTCCATTAATTTTTTTAATTAAACCCATTTCCCTAATATATATATATATAACTTCTCTCTCCAGAATTCACTCATGCTAACAAAGTTTCTCTTGGTTCATTTGTGCTCACGATGAATCAGTACCTTAATTGAAGGAAGGAATCACAATAGATCTAGTGATGTCAATGATCGACCTTAGTCCATGGTCATGTACAAGACCAATCATCTGTTTGGCTTGGTAGGGTATATGATTACTTACTTAGCGATCCAATTCTAATTGGCCTCCCTCCTACGATTGGACCACAAAATTGAAAGCTAAGTAGGGATCTTGTCTAGCTGGAGTTCCTTGTCTAATGCACCAACAAATCTAAGATAGTATGAATTTGAAAATGTTTTGCGTTTACATTATTTGGATTTGTGGGATTTTGAGTTGAGATGAGTTTTGATGGGAGAAAAAAAATTTGTAGGCAGAACAAATTTTGGGGAAATTCGATGACACTATAAGAAAAAAGGTTAGTTGCAACGAAATTTTTTGTTGCAATAACTTTCATTTCGTTGCAATAAACTTTTATCGCAACAAAAGTTAGTCGTTACAAGCCGTTTCAATAAACTCCGTGGTAATAGGTTTTTGCAATAAAATTTGTTCGCAATAAATATAATATTTATTGCAACGAAATTTTTGTTGCGATAATTCATTTATTACCACGACTATTTTGTTGCGATAAGATATTGCTACAACCATTTTGCTTCAAAATTAATAAGATATTGCTTCAAAATTATTACCACGACTAAAATTATACATAAATTAATAAGATATTGCTTAAACCATTTCATTGTAATAGAGTTGTATAGCTATTTATTGCCACGACTATTTTGTTTCAATAAGATATTGCTTCAACTATTTTGTTGCAATAAAGTTCTACAGAAATTGATTTTTATTTATTGCCACGACTATTTCGTTGCGATAAGGCATTATCAATAAAATGTTTTTTTTTTTTTTTTATCATCATAAATTGTTGATATTTTTATTTGTCACCTACCTGTTTAATAATATAAAGACTAAATTAAAGAACAACATTGCACAAAATCAAGAAATCTACAAAAAGATAGAAAATTTATAACATTTCACAATATTAATAACTAAAGATACTTGTTCTACATAAAATTCATAAGTCTAAAAAAAATCTCTCCTCTAAGTTTTAAGCCATTAATAGATACAAATTCATGGATTTACAGCAAATACAAAATTCCCTTTGAGCTCCAATCCAAATGTTTCATCCATGCATCAATCACAATCCAAATGTTTCATCCATGCAAATGTCCTGTTATTACATCTTGAGGATGATAAAATTTTATTTTATCCTGTAAACAAGGGATATACATCAATATTATTACAATAGAAATGTGTCAGTCAAAACTTCAGCTGACTCCTTGTTTGAGCACAATTCGAATGAGCTCCACATAATCAAAGATTTGTCAGAAAATCACAAAATCATGATGATTCTACTGATCCTGCCCAAGCACAATTTTATTAGAGATATTGCATGAGAAAAACGAGCATTTCACTGAATGTACCAGATCTGATCCGAATCTGAATTTAGTGAGCGAGAGAGAAAGAGAGAGAAATTGGAACTAAGATTATATCAAAGTCCACGCCAGAATCAGAAGCCCCAGGGACCGAATCAGAAAAACACTGGAATATATAAGATTCAAAGAAGGCGCCCTCGGCGGCAGTTGGCTTTTCAACTTCGCGGCCGTCGCCGGCGATTGCTTCAAATCGTAGGCCATAGAGTTTGGATTGGAGGGTGGCGCATTCTCCTTCGCCGATTTAGCCTCTTGAGATGGCCTTAGCTTGGCCGAGCTAGGGCTCTGCGACAACGAAGGGTCTGTGGACAAGATCATGTTCCGCGGTTGCATAAAGTGCTTCATTGTGAGCACGAATCACAAAGAGTTTACAGAGAGAAAAAGTAGAAATGAGAGAGAATGGAAAGGGTAGAGAGATGGGATGGGAATAGACACTGATGAGTGAGTGGGGAATGGGGAAATTGTGTGCGGGGGATTTGGAAAATATGGCTTTTATCCTATAGCAACAAAACGTTTTGTTGCAATATAGTATTGATCCTATTGCAACAAAATGTTTTGTGGTAATATAATTTTTTTCCTATTGCAATAAAAACTATTGTTGTAATATAATATTTTTCTTATTGCAACCGAAAATTTTGATGCGATATTCATAACTATTGCTTCAAGAACTAACTTTGTTGCAATAAATTATGTAAATGATTTATTGCAACAATATTTTACAACCTATTACAACAACTTATTTTTTATGTAATAAATTATCAGATTTTAAGTAACTATTGCAACAAAATTTAACAAATTGATGTAATTGTAGGTGTATTACCACAATAATTGTTTTTGTTGTGATAACACCTGTTGTAATAAGGATATTTTGTTGTAGTGTGATGACCATAAATTTCTTACAATTTATCCGAATTCCTTAAATGGGTGAAAATGTGCGAAAATGGGCATTGTATATACCATGTAATGTTGGACATGAAAGTTGTCACCAATGACGGTTTTTTTTTTTTTTTTTTTACTTTCTTTCTCATTCTTTTCCCCATATTTTACCATGTGTTTAGGGACAGTACTTTTAGCCAAAATGCAGAGGTAAATCAGTATTTTAAATCTGACTCTCCATAATTTCTAAGTTTGGCTAAATTAAATGTAGAATTTAAAGTATGAGACTTTTAAATAGAAATTTTGGGGTTGAAATTTTGTATACCAATTTTATCAAATCCTTACTAACAGCTCTTCACCCACCTCCCATCCTTCTCCTTTATACAAAATCTCTCTCTCACCCTTGAGTGAAATCTTTGGTGTCCAACCTAACCCACGAGCTTAGTGCTATTAACGAGCAGAGACAAAAGACATTGGTGAGCTTGGATGTGTTCCAAATGATGCGCCCTTGGAACCCAATTTGATGCCAGCGATCTTGGCTACTAAAGGAGAAATTATTATAAGGCAAAATAGATGACCGTCATGGGGGACTTATCAATCTACAAGGTCGTCTTACCAATTATTGTTTACACGACCGTCCAAGCTGCTTAACATGGACAGAGTCGTTGCTGACTCATTGGAGTTAGCTCCTTATCCAAAATAGATTGATTGCATAACGGCCCCTCGATCAAGCTCCCTCCTAACAACTGCCAACGCGAATATAGGAGCGCAACCTTTGCTAACGATCTCAACCAACCGACTTGAATTAGGGCAACGGTCATACGACATCTTGGATCTTGGACAATCATGTGTCCCCAGATCCAAGCATCCCTAGAAGACCACGTGTCATACTCAGATTCTATAAAAACACCTACTGAGCCTACGATGAAGGTACGTACAAATATTCCTAAAATTATTCTAGAACCTTTCTACCTAAAACCCTACTGACTAAACCATCGGAGGTTCATTGGCCGGTCTCACACCAGTACCACCTTCGACTGACCTCCCCTGTTTTGTAGGTCGTCTAGATTAGAGCTCCAGCCAAGCCGTCCAACTAATTTCCAGCACCATCAGTCACGAATACCATTTGCTGATGAGCTCTATTCGATCAATTAAAAGTGCATGTTCAAGAATGGGATGGGGTCGAATCTAGAATAAATGCAAGAGGAGACTTGGAAAAGAAGATTGGAGATGACGTTGGACTGGATTTGGGGTTGATGACGATTACTTTGGTGGCAATTTTTTGTCTACCAATTACTTTGTCTACCATTTTTTTTTTTTTTTTTTCCTTTATGTTACACCATATACACAATATATCTATATAATTAGATATCCACATAATCTTCACAAAGTAAGTCAGAGCTCTAGAAAATGTTTACAACAATACAAAGTACAAATCATACATCTTCGAAATATACATTTACAGTTGAGATGTCTCCAAAAACTCAACCACCACTAAAGTAACTATTGTCTCCGCAAAAGATAGAGATTAAGACTCAACTGATCTACAAAACACAAGTCTCCCAATCTAGTGTAGTGCTCCAGAACTTTATCTTAAGGTATAGCTAATAAATCTGGAAATGTGGTTAAATAAAAGAATGAGCTAAAGCCTAGTAAGTAGCATAAATAATGGGGGTTGGGGAATTGCAAGTTCCATGATCTTTGTGATATTTCTTTGTGATAATATAGGAATATTTGAAGAAATGATGCAACACCAAGCTTCTCAAAATAACGCATCATGAAACTACATAATACATACTGTGAGCCATAATTAAATCATTGATTCAACACAATAAAATCCAACCCAAGGCCACGTGACAAACCATCACAAAGACGATATACTACTCACAAAGATGGAGTTGTCATGGTTTCTACCAGGAGCTTCGTTAGGCTCACAGGCGGGGTTTCTACCGGAAGCTTCGTTAGGCTCACAGGTAAAAGACCACACAACTTGGATTCTACCAGGAGCTTCATTAGGCCCACAAGTAAAAGACCACACAACTTGGTTTCTACCAAGAGCTTCGTTAGGCTCACAAGTAAGTTGTGTTTTTACCAGGAGTTTTGTTAAGCCCACAAGTAAAATAGTACTCCTCACCAAGATGGAGTTGTCATGAAGACATAGCCATCACACAGATGGAGTGCCAAGACACCAATGTCACAAAGACAACGGTACTTAACTGGGTAATCACCGGGTAATCAAAATGTCACGGCACAAGGATAAAACAACACAAAGAGCTCACATGCTAACATAATAAAAATACTGTAATAATCCAGATTTTTAACAAAAACAATAAAGATAGTTTAGCAGATTAGAGATGACTAATCTCCTGAAATTGAGAGAGAAATGAATTTTAGTTTAACTTTTTTGATTATTTATTCCATAGTATTACACTGCCTTAAATAATACTACTGATTAACTATCCATGTGATTATTAGAGAAAACTCAACTTCGAGTTTTAAAATGTCGAAGGATCAGGATTTTAGCACTAGATGCTTGCTTCAAATTCGAAATCACTTTTGGAGGCACGACAAACAGACAAGTCTAATGTTTCACCACATCATTAAATAATTCTGGGATTGCAAAATCAATGGGTGAAATCAATGATGCAAATGAGGCATACTTATCAACAGCCATAGCCGCATAAAACACCATTGTATTAGTCTTGTCAGCCTCATCAAGTTTTGTATCTTCCTTCTTTTCATTTTCCAGTAGACCCTTCTTTTCCTTAGCATCTTTCGGTACTTGGATCTCTATTTCAACACTCGGTTATGGTGGTTGCTTGAATTTTTGTAGCTTGTATTCTAATAGGCTGGCCAAGCTTGTGGCGTGTAATAAGGAGGTTGGTCGAAAAAGTTTTATCTTGGATCTGATCTCCTCCTTAAGTCCACCAATATAACTCTCAACTAATGCTACCTCCGTCCAATTGTGAACCCTCGCCGCTAATTGTTCAAATTGTGTTTGGTATTCGCGAACGGTACCCGTTTGGCAAAGCTTGGCTAGTGCTTCGTCAAATACTTCATATTATTGTCACAAATCAATTGAGCCATGACCTTCGTGAGGGCTGCCATGTTGTTGCGTAATCTTGAAACCTCTTCATGATACTCCTCCAATTTTAATTGAATGTTGTGGTTGCTAACTTCCAATACAGTGAATCGATCTTCCGGAGTAGTGGAGCGCGTTGAAGCCATAGGTATGGCTCTCATACCAAATGTAATGATCCTGATTTTTAACAAAAACAATAAAGATAGTTTAGTCGATTCGAGATGACTAATCTCTTGAAATTGAGAGAGAAATGAATTTAGTTTAACTTTTCTCATTATTTATTCCATAGTATTACACTGCCTTAAATAATACTTCTGATTAACTATAACCAAATAACTAAGAAATCTAATCACTCACGATAACTAACTTTAGTAAATAACAACTAAGATATTCCTATCCAGCAACTAACTCTTTCTAAGGACTCCTACTAGATAACCACATATTCCTATACAACAACTACTCCTTCTAAGGACTCCTACTAGATAACCATCTCTAGTCTTCTCATCAGCCACTACTAGCATCATCAATTATCTTCACATCATCATAACGGGTAACACTAGCTTCTAATGCCATGGCTTCCTCCTTATCCTCGAAAGCCACTTCTTCACTCCTACCCCGGGTCATGACAAATACATAGCTCATTTGGCCTCCTCACTAAGTCTTTTGGTTCACCAAGAACCTCACCTTAGCGGAGTCACCTCAAGGTTTTAAAACACATCTTTAAAATCTCTACTTTAAAACACGTCTTTCATATAGTAAGTTCACAAAGACAAGTTGATCACAAAGACATTGTCAAAAAGACATAATAATCGTCACGAAGACAGAGTTGTCACAAAGTTTCCAAAACCATTCCTTGTCAATGATTTCCATGCTTCATGCACTTTCCATAAATCATTAAATAACGAGAATAGTACACATAGTACCTTTTAGGAAAACCATGAAGGATATTTCAATCTTTAAAATGCCAATATGCAATAATGATTTGTTTTCTAAAAATTCCCATTAAGTAGCTACTTACCTTGCATGATCATCAGTTTTACCTTGAGCAAGCACTACACAAGCAAGCCAATCTAGTCACTAGGTCCATCACCAAGTACCTTGGAACCTAGAAACATAAATGAAGCCTATAAATAATCTTACCTATCACAAAGTAGACCACCACACTTATCTCCATAAACTAAAAGGATCCCCTAAAATTCAAAACAAAGGCTCTAAGGCCTAACTTAACTATCCTATGACAAAGATCCATTCCCGTTGGTAAACAAACAACATACAACTAATCTAAAACACCATAAGGTTACCAAAATATCTTAATACCCCATTTCAAGCAATGTGCATCGATGAGAATAAATCAAGACACATCACCCATGGAAACAAACAATATCCAAACAGAGTTAGCAAGCATTTGTACTTCTTTTGGGTACTAAACAATAGACCCAAGCCACAATAAAACTCCAGCAAGTGATAAACATATTAAAGAATACTCATATGAAATTTCAACTCAATCCAATAAATAAAAGCTTGGGACAAATTCGCAAAAATATCTATTTTCAGATTAAAATGAAAGCAGGTCAGCCCCTTTGTTTGACCCACTTAGAATTATCCGATTAGCCTGAAAATTTATAGGGATGTACTTTTATATGTGCACAACGTACCACAGAAATTTCAGCTCAAAAAGAGTTCTACATAATTTATTAAAAATCCGGCAATGTGGCTGACTCAAATCTGACAGATTTAGAGTTAGGAAAGGGCAATGACTACTTGGTTCAAGGAAACACAATTCAAACCAAGGCCATGGATATTATCTTCCAAAAATATAGGAACTTCAGCTCTTATAGAAAAATCCTCTTTTAAGTTTTGTATTAAAACACCACCCAAAAATTACCCATTAAATTAATCAATACCCATAACATTTAAAACAACAAACTCTTTTACATTCCATAATCCATCTTTCCCATACCCTTTTGTACTCATTGCTAAAAAATTGTAAGACAATAACAAGAGGAAGATTTGCATTTTCGGACTCTATGGCACACAACAAAACTAGACCCACTCAAGGCTCAAATGTCCCCACAAACTTCATCAAACAATCACCCAATTCAAAACCCACAACATCAAGAACAAATCCCAAACAAAGCTTGTATAGATATCTTAAGAAATTAGAGAATGGGTCAAAGATTTTCACCTTAGATATATGTAAATATGGCCGGCAAGAGGAGGAGGTTTGCCGTCGGGATGTGTGGGTGCTGGTCCGGCGGTGTGGTTTGGTGGCTTGATGAGTGGAGTGGTGAGAGAGAAAGAGAGAGAGACGGGTGAGGAAGAAAGAGAAGAAATGAATTGTGTGGTGGGAAAGAAGGGGTCACGTGAGGGGGGTGGAGATTTATCAAATATCTTGCAAGTAAAATTACGAAAATGCCCCAATAACTTAACCACAAAAATCTTGGGTGTTCCAATCTTCCCCCCTTAAAAAATTTCGTCCTCAAAATTGCATTTATTACATAAACTCAACGAATTTTCAAGACCACACCCACTAATTATTTACATTAACTTTATGGATCTATATTGGTCAACTAGAAGACCAAGAATTCATCAATCCATAGTTACACCAAAAATTCTCGGAAAAGAAATAGGTATAACTACAAGAAGTAGAATTTAGTCAAGTTCCAATAATCATGTAAACATTTTTGGAATCCAATACAGTAATTAAGGAACTATTCAGTCATGTTCTAAAATAAAAGGATTGATGAAATTACAATTTAGGCCATAACATAATAGCCTGAGTTAAACATCAATAGAGGAATCAATAGGAGGCTGGAGGCTTACATTAATTAGACGCAAACTCGTGGACCATTAAATCGATGACCTCTTAACCAAATAGGTGAAAGTACTTGTTAAGGAATATTAATATTACTTAAAAGAGCAACACAATTGTGAGAGATAGTTACAAATCGCCAAGAATCTCTACTAAATATCTTACGAAAAATGAATTAGAGTGAATGTCCAAGTATACTAAAGAATTTCACTCCAATATAAAACCACATGCAATTCTCGTGTAGATTTTAAAATCAATGGAAAAATTACAACCCAATCAAAAGTTCTTGCACCATCAAGACTTAAAGAATGCTAGCTACTCGTGGGAGCAAGATATATTTTAAAGTAAAAATACATAAAAATTTATGGCTTCACCAAACTGTTGTATCCTTAAAAATAAAATCAGGTCAGAAATTTTTTATTTTTAATTTAAATAATATCATGTTTAAAGAGAAATATACCATCATGACATTGGAAGCAACTAAAGAAGTTGAAAGGGACAAAACCTCACTTTGGACATAAGCACTACGCTAAAACATCGGATTAATCACGGAAGAAACCGAAATTAAAATGAGGTTTAAGATTACACCTTCATCAATTTAAGCAAAAGCATAGGTATGGTTGATTTAGAAAACCCTTGGAAATTAGTTTCAATACAAATCGATTTCAAACACAATTGATAAATAATAACCATATGGTTAAGAAAGTTAGAGAGTTCAAAACCAAACCAACCAATTGGAATACTTTTCAATTTACCAAATTTTAAACTTTGAAACGGGGATTTAAAATTGACTTTTATATACATAGGCCCCATATCAATTAGAGAGCAACATCCATCCTTAAGAATCCAATATGGAATATTCTCATGAGTGACATGGGACTTTTGTCTCACACATATGCCCCACCCACACCCTCAAAGGAGATCCGTCTGTCAGGACTCACTCACAATTGGCATGATATTGTCCGCTTTGGGCCAAGCCTTCACGGATTTGTTCCTACTTGGGGTTTCGTTAGGCTCACAAGTAAAAGGTCTCATATATTCCACTAAGCTTAAAGATTTTTCAAAATCAAAGGAAATTTTTTGTTGTCAAAACCAAAGAAAACATGAATCTATAATTTTAGACAATCAAATCTCAAAGAGAAGAGGAGAGATGCAGTCGAGGCTTTTAAAGATAAGGATATATCCATTAGAAAGACAAATTTGTAAAACCTCAAAATGATTTTTTTTTTTTTTAAATCGATGTACCCACGTTTACAAATTCACCTATCAAATATTCTTGGGGAACAATGCAAGGCCCAAAAATTATAATTAAAATCATTAGGGAAAATATCTAAACTCCCATCTTATAAAAATCTGATATTGACAAAGTAACATTCAAATTCTTTTAATAACTCGAGATATGTAAAAGCATCCAATACGTAAAATTTTCCAAATTAAAACTACACAAGAAATTTGCAAAACATCTTATATGGAATTATTAATAAACAAAGGATTCTAAATCTAAATTGGGAAATTCTATTTATAATTCTCTAAGATCAATCATGCACAAAACCTAAAATATAGATACTACCAGCCCAAATTCAGAATGAGGATGGAAAATGTTCGAGCCAACAAATTAGCAATAGACCAAGTCCAAGAAATAAGGACAAAAGCTCCAAAGAATCCTTTTTATATACACACAGATCAATCCTTAATGTAACTTAATGAGCAAGCATGTAACTTAATGTATTGATATTTGGATTAATTTGAAATTTTGAGAATTTGTCATAGAACTTAAACCATTGCAAACCATTGTCATTGATAAATGAAAAGTACATGGAATAGAAAATGCATTGAAGGGAAAATAACAAAGACTAAATTTCTTGATCAATCAGTTCCTTGTAGGAGGGGGTACAACATGGTATGCTGGAAGAGGATTTCCTTGGACATTGGGTTTGACAGTCTCTGGGTTGGGTATAGCATTGCCATCTTTCAAGTCTTGAATTTGGTGGCGGAGTCGTTGGTAGCTATCAGTCTTGTGTCCAGATTTCTGGTGGTAAGCACAGTATTCATTCATGTTCCAATTGCTAGGGATGGGATTTGGTATAGGAGTTGGATCCAATGGTTTCAAATGTCCCCTCTTTGAAAGATGCTCAAGAACTCGAGATAGAGATGCTCCTAGGTTAGAGAATTTTCTTTTGGGTTTGGGAGCTTGATTGGCAGCATTGTATGGTGGATAAACTGCACTCACATTTGCAGAATTGGATGGTTTTGAACTGTCATTGGTTACCCCGAATGTTTTCTTTTGCTAGGGGTTTCCTTCATTGCAGTCCAGGTGACCGTTGTTGATGGCATCCTCTATCTTTATCCCAGAGTCACATAATTGCTCAAAAGTCATGATAGGGAAAGAGAACAAACGATTGTTGCATATAGGCAGCAGATTCCTCACAATCAGATTAACTTGGTCCCTCTCAATAGGTCTCTTAATCATCTTTGATGCCTTACCTTTCCATCGAACTAGGTACTCAAATAATGTTTCATCGTTTTTCTACTTGGTAATCTCTAGATCTCTTAGTGTCACATCAATCATAGTGTTGTAGGAGAATTGCTCCACGAAAGCTTCTATGAGTTCTCCCCATATGTTAATCTTTCCTAGGTTGAGGGAGTAATACCATCTTGATGCGCTCCTTGTGAGAGGCATTGGAAATGTGTAAATGGTTTGTTCTTCATCAAGCCCTTTTCATCCTAGCAAGGCTCAGATATTGTCGGACATGTTGCTTAGGATCGCCAGACCTATCGAACTTTTTTGTGTCTCTAATCTTGAATTTAGGTGGAAGTTGAACTCGAGACGTAGAGTTAATATCTCCAATATTATAAAGAAAGTCGTCCACGTATACTTTAGTCACATGACCTATTTAATGAGTCGTGTGACTTCTTTAAATAATACACGTTGATGGTCTTATAAACTACCACGTAATGGGTTGTAACAAACTGGTTACAAACCAATTTGTAGTCAATCCTTATCCTATTTATTTTTATTATTGTGCAACAACTATTTTTTATGCAGTTAGTTTCTTTGTTATTTCTCTCTATTAATTTGCGCTACCCTGTTTCTATATAAAGCACAATCATTGTACAGATTTTTTTTTTTATTTAATAAAAATACAGAATATTGTTAAAGTTAATACAAAATGTTATTATTTTTGTTCATCGGTGCAATACAGTTGACATCATGACATGGTTGCACCACTTTATGAACCACCACAAGCACATACTTAAGCATGTTGATGCTTCCATGGCTTCACTGGCGATGGTCTTGGCCTTGGCTATCATCTCCATCATCTTCAACGCAATCACTTCTTGTCAAGATTGGTTCAAGATAACCAATGCAAGGCCATGGTTGAAACAATTCTTGTTGATGATATTGCGTCAAGATCCATTATATCACTATTAGTCCTAGACAAAGATGGTGATCCCATGAGAGTCGTGAACAGACAAAATGCAAAGTTTGAGAGGGATTAGAATGACCTTTTTGAGATCCCTCATATTTATAGTAATGTTTGCATCCTTTCATGTCTCTCTCTCTGTTACAAGTTACAACCCTATACCAAACAATGCAACTGCATTGAGAAACAATCTTTCCATGTGTGGAACAAAGTGAAAAACACTTGGTAAGAATCCTAAAAAAGATTCCCTTCCATAGCATCTTTTTTACTTTTATTATACATATTCCTCTATATATTCTTCCTTCTTTCTCAATGTGGGGCCAGTTACAGACTTTCTTTTTTTGTCATCCATACAAAAAAAATACATTTTCTTATCTTATCATAAAGGTGCCCCCTCTTTTGACTTCTCTTTTATGCCAAAAGGTAACAATTCATGCCCAAAATGTCAACCAACTGGGCCTAGGCCATGACTGAGAAAAGGCCCACTCGGCCAATCCACCAAGGGCAGGATCAGGCTTATCTCCTATTGGGCCGGAACCTAAAGGATGTTGTATCCGTTTATTCTATCCCCTCCATAAGGGTACATCATGTTATGGTGTGATCACCCACATTTACTTACACTATTTTCTTTGCCCAGCAATCATGTTATTCCAAATACTCCAAGGTCTCTATTTTCCATCCGCATCACCTCCCTAGACCATATATGAGGGATTATTTTGGAATTATTGAAAGTAAACAAACTAAAGAAAAAAAAAATTTATATATATTATTATATATATATATATAGTGAATATATATTATATTATATATAAAATTTAGATGAATATAGAGATCGGTCGGAATAAAACAAGAAGGAACAAAGTGGAATGGGGAGAGACTTGTCACTCTCCTCTGTCAATCCCTATTTTTAAAAGCAAGTTCTATTTTCATCCTCTTGTTAAGGAATCCTTATCTGATGCAAAATGATGTGAGATGGATTTTCACTTGATAGACCTAAATTTTCATCTCTAATCTTATGTTTGAAACGGAAGGATATGAAGTCTTCTCCTCTTCCTCTTTCTTCTTCCTTTTCAAACATATTGTTTTTGTTTTTTCGAAGGAAAGTAATAGGCTAAATGGATAATTACATTTATTTGCAAAAATAACACTTGTGCCACACAAGCCCTCTTAACTAACCTATAATAAAAAAAGAGCGGGTGAAGGGATTATAATTTACCCGGTTTGGTCCTATCATAATTTACTTCACAAATTTTTCAATTACTACATTTGACCCCCTAAAGTCTTGGACTAAATGAAATCGTTAAACTTTTGTACAAACATTAGTTAAGGATTTTATTTTAATCCAAACTTTAAGTAGTCAAAATGTATCAATTGAAAATTTTGTGGGACTAAATTATGATTTGGCAAGCCAAAAGGGGGTGAGTTATAATTAAAAGTTTGTCCACGCAATGGAAAATCTCTGTTAATTTGAATGGAACCTTAACTAATTTATTTTAATCTGTATTTTAAGAAATAAAATGTAACAATCACAAGTTTATGAACAAAATTGTGATAAGATCAAACCAATAGATAAATTGGAATTTTTCCAAACCAAAAACAAAATAAATAATAATAATAATAAAATAAAAATTAAAAGAAAACTAAAAGAGTCGGACTCAACTTATCACCTAAAATTCAATAATCTACACTTGTTCTTACAATAACATACTATCCCATCTTTTAAATATCATACATATGGTGCCCACATAGATTCTAGTAGACTTTTTTCTCTCCTTTATTTATTTATTTTTCTTGAAACTCTTCTAATTATTTTGCTACAAACAAAGAAAGGGACCCTAATCACACGTCCTCTGATGGTAAACTATGATTAGCTAGTGGAGTCGCAATGTTAGGCTCTATCTTCCCCATGTTAGGCTCTATCTTCCCCATCATATATGCATGCTTAATAGATTGATCATCTTCATCATGGTAAGCATAAGCAAAACCACCATGCCTTGTCAAATCCATGCCTGCCATCTCATCATCCCTCGACACCCTTAACAACTTCATCTTATTAAGCAAATAAAAGAGTGGGCCCATTGTGGCCGTGACCCACCCCAACACCACCAATATTTGTACAATTTGTGCTGCCAATAGCTTTCCTCCACCTCCCATAAACAACCCGTATGGTCTACCGGGTTGACCCGGATACACCTCATTCACATACGACGTCGTTGCAAACAATCCTGTAAATAGAACTCCCCACGCGCCACACCCGCCGTGTAATTGCGCTGCCTCTAGTGGATCATCGTATTTTAACTTCTCTGCGAGCTTGTTACACCCGATTAAAACCCAAGATGCCACGAAGCCACATATGATTGCTGCCCAAGGTTCTACCACTGAACACCCTGAGGTGATTGCAGCAAAACCCGCTAATAGACCATTGCAAACGTCTAGCACATTCCAATGACCCTCCAACAAACGTTTGCTAAACAAGGTGGTGAGGGCAGATGTGCAACCGGCCAATGTAGTTGTGACAGCTGTCCTCCCAATGGCACTCCATTGGCCGTAATAGGACCCACCGTCACCATACCCTTTCGCTATCGTGAGAAACGAACCGGGGTTGAACCCGTACCAACCGAACCATAACAAGAATGAACCGAGCACGACGAGCGACGCGCTATGACCTCGTAAAGCCACGGACCGGCCCGACTGGTCGAATCGGCCGACTCTTGGGCCTTCAATAAAGGCACCCCACAAGCCCGCTATGCCACCGACCATGCCACCGACCACCACTCCTGATCCTGAACGGCAAAATCGATAACACCCGAGCCGAATAAAAGATTGTCGGTCCGGTTCGGGCTGGGGCCCAACCGTCACTAGACCAAAACCAATGTGAAACTATAGGGTAAACAAAAAACCGGTTAAAAAGGAAGAGTAAATTAGATAAGCATTAGATAAGCCATTGGTTGGGTTCTCTCAGCAATGGACCCACTAGTAATACCCGCAGCCGCGCTATTGCAAAGGCCCCATTGATAAAGAAAGAAGCTATAGTCACCACTGGGCTTAGGATAGTCCGTTAGGCCAAAGAAGTGTCAGCCAATAAAGTCATTAGAGGGTGAACCAATAAAGCCATTAGAGGGTGAAGCCAAAAGCGAAGGCAAAGCCAAAGAGGTAGTAGGAAAGGCCACCAGCTGCAGCATCAAGAACATTGGTGAGCATGATGTTCATGGTGTTCTTGGCACGGACAGAGCGGACAGAGCCAGCACATAGCATGGCAAAGCCAAGTTGCATGGCGAATACAAGGTAAGCAGAGAAGAGGAGGTATGTATTGTCTATGGCATAGGTTGTTGTCACTGAGCTTGTTTGCAATTGTGTCAAAGCGAGCACAGAGGTTGTTTGCAATTGTGTCAAAGCGAGCACAGAGGTAATTAGCCATGGCAGTTGCGTTGGCAGTGTTAGAACTGAAGAGGGGTGCGAGGTCAGAGGCTGAGCAGCTTAAGGAAGACATGGTAAAGCTAGCTTTTTTCTTGGGAGAGACACAGAGAGAAACTTTGAGGTTGTTTATATAGACCAAAGGGATAGACAGGGCTTCTTATACATTTAAAATATCAGGTGTGAATTGAAAAGAAGGTTTTCTTATCGCCTCGTTTTGTTTTCTATTATAAATGAGAGGAATCTACTACTACTTCTACATGCACCAAGATAAAATAAATAATTGAAATAAAGAAATTTTTGTAGATATAATTAAGAATAAAGTCTTGGACTAAACTGGGAATCAATTAATCCTCTCGTCAAAAAGATTGCCATCTTCCATTTCAGCAAGACAATAACTTTTTGTGTTCAATATTGTTCTTTATTTTTTTTAAACCTATGGTATGGTAAATTTTAGTCATGAGACCCTTCTTCACGTTACACGTGGAGAAGTTTCAATAAATGACAATTGTTCTATTATTTATGTGTGTTTTTTAATTTTTTTTATTGATAAATACGTAAATGTCTAGTAGTTCATGAACCAAGACAATACTTTCCACCTCATTACGAGGAAATGGAGAATGGATTACTAAACCTCATTATCACCTTTAATCAGCAAGTTAATTAAACTTGGCTCGTGCAATATCTCATGCATCTAATTCGTTGATCAGATAAATAATCCAAGCGGCAAGCTCACTGTTCTTTTGGAAATGACACACTTCTGATAAGAATTAAAGAAATTAGAAGCAAGAACTTTCACATTTAGAAAGTGAAAATGCATTTTGACAAATCCCAAAAAGGAAAATAAGACATTTACATTAGAATGGGATGAATAATGCATTTTATAAGTAGTACTATAGTGAGGCGGATTGTATACATTTTGTATATTGTTATATGCATTTTAACATTTATATTAATGACTATCTATGATGAATCCGTTTTCATCAGATAATTGCGGCAGCCAGCATCGTGAAGAGGTGTGCCTGCAAAATTAGAAGACAGCGGTTTGCTCAAGGAGCACTGGTGTGGTGCCGACCAAGAACCCTCTGATGCCTAAATTAGGATCATATTTTCAAAGAATATGGCAGAGTTTTAGAGCTAAAAATTCTCTACCTGGAATGTAGTGGTTCCTTGGAGTTATATAGAGCATTTCTAATCGTTACAGCAGTTATGGAGGTTCAAGGGTCATCTGGACCATTACTGTATTTATGGGACTAAATAGCTGTTATGGACCATTCACTACATTTATGACAGCCATTACGACTTTAAATGAAACGTTACTAATAAGGTGTAATAAATGTGTAATCGATCTGATTGTTAATTGTCAATTGGATAGTTGTCTAGTTTGGACAGTCAGCTCAGGTCGTTCACGAAAAGCTCAGATTTCTCGGTCAACTCATTATTTATTCCCTTGTGAATCTACATTAATCATTAATACAACAATATTTTTAAACAAATTGTTCTAGTAATTAACGGGAATTAAGAAAAGGGGAAAAGGAATAAGTTAATTAGCTCAGTCACATTCAAAAATCAAAATTTTCAAAGGCCAGTTAACTTGATTCCAGATATATTTGATTAATTAGTCGCTTACCTAACTTTTTTTTTAATCTCTTTTGTCATGTCTAACTATTTCAATGTTAATGTGGATCACAGTAATTACACAAGTAATATTATTTCGTTCTCAATTTATTGTCACAATCACAGTTATTTATTGACAACCATAGTAATTTAGTGTTTTTGTCCCTTAAAGTCTTTGGATTCTAAACAAATCCCTCAATTTTTAAGTACATTGCTTGGAAATAATCTTATTAATTTAAAGATCATTACCAAAGGTTATATTAACTTGTAGACAGAAAATGCGGCGTGTAGATTCCGTGTTTTTTCTTTTGTGAAGAATTTAATTCAGTATTCTAATGGAAATTGAGTACAATTATTATCTAAATTCTAAACCTAACAAAAGAGACCATAAATTTCCTTATAACAAAATATATAAAAAAAAAAAAATTCACTCAATGCAGATCCCTTGCCATTGTGTTATGATTTCATTATCAACTATTAATATTTGACTTCTCTTTTAAGACCGGCATCATTTCTGAATGAAAATGGATTAGCAAAGTTTAGAATGTTCATCAGTGTTAAAGTGTTAAAAAATTATCATTGAAAATGTGTTAAAGTATTTGGTGGACTTTCATTTTGATAATTTAGTTATGAATGCTTGGAGCAATTCTCCTCATTGAAAATGGATTAGCTTAATATCATTTTATTGAACAGAAAGTCAATGGATCAAATGCATTTTCTAGTATTTTTAAAGACGTTAAGATTTGAATCCCACATCTCCCCACTTACAATGTTTTTATGTTTTTTAGTTATTACACACAAAAATAATGCCAACTTGCAACTTCAAAAGTACTTAATGGTTCTAGAAACAACGAATCTCTATGTAGATTTTAATTAAAACTAGATTAATTGTAATATATTATGGTATGTGCGCACCTCACATTAAGAATGTAATCACTTGGGTCTTATGGAAATGGCAACTGGGTTTTTTGTTTTATATCCAACGCATCAAAGTTTACAGATTTGGAGATCCATGTTCCGAATTCAATTATTTAGTTGTTTTGATTACATAATCAATTTTTTCTATTTGTTTCTTTATAATTTATGAGTGGTCCTAAATCATGAATCTGTGAGCATTTGTTTATGTTCCCGTAGCCACTGCCAGTCTGACCATTTTTAATTGTGAAAGGCTTAGGAAGGAGTGCATGTTTGACTTTATGACAGAAACTTTTCTTTTTTTGGTTGGGGGGGTTTCGTATCTAAGTAAACACAATTACATTTTTATTTATGAGGATTTAACTTTACCATTAAAAAACATCATAAATCTTCTCAAATTATATATATGAATGAGCATCAATAATTTTAGCCTTTTAGGGTGCAGAATATTAGTAAAATCTTTATAGTTTATAAAAAATAAATAAAAAACATTAAATGAAATTTAAAAATTCACTCATATCCTTAATTTGAGATTATTCGTAACTATTATTGTAATCTAAAAGTTTTAATAAAACCTTTTCTTTTCTTTTCTTTTTTCCAAAAAGATAGAAAAGACAATCAATAAGGATTAGTGCCCAATAACAAAGGTTATTTCTATTGTTTCAATAAAATAAAATGTAGGAAAAATTACATTTTAAATCCTATAGTTTAGGAGGTGTAATAAATTAAACCTTATAGTTTCAAAAATGACAAATTAAATCCCGAAGTTTTAAAAAGTAACAATTAAACCTCGAAGTTTCAAAAATTAACAAATTAAATCTTGAGTTTCCAAAAGTAACAAATTAAACTCTTGTTTTACTTACATGGGTTGAGATTTAAGTTGTTACTTTTTGAAATCTCAAGGTTTAATTTGTTACTTTTGAAACCTCAAGGTTTAATTTGTTAATTTTTGAAACTTTAAGATTTAATTTGTTACTTTTGAAATTATAAGATTTAATTTGTTAACACCCCTAAACTATAGGGTTATAAAATGTAATTTTCCCAAAGAGAGAGAGAGAGATAGGTTATTCTCACTTGCGGATTTAGAATAGGACCAAGCTCACTTTTTAAAATTAAAATTCCACCCCAACCCCCCACCCCCCACCATTTAGTTTTTTTTTTTTAAGATCCAAATTACATGTCTCTATACACTGTCTTCAATCTATAGCCTAGAGCTATAGGCTTCCTTGAGAAGCTCACCAAAACTTCTTGAGAAGCCTTATCTTCTTCTCTCTCTTATTTTAGTCAATTTACATACCGGTGACTTTTGCATTAACATTACGAGTTACGACTGTCACTTTGAAAATGTCTTTTCAGTTAATGAAGATTATAAAAAATCGATTGCGCAGTCAAATGGGTGATCAGTAGATGAATGACAACTTAATTATATAAATAGACAAAGATATTTTCTTAGCATTGATAATGAAGTTATCATACAACGGTTTCAAAATATAAAAGCAAGTCGAAATCATCTATAAAAGGCTATAATGCCTTAATCAGGAATGAGCATAATATATCTCTAAAAACTATAAAATAAATGATAATTAATAGGTTCAAATTCTATTGTATTTAATAAAAATTAATTAATAGACTTATAGCAAGTGAATGGTAGATGAACTCAGATGAAGAGCGAAATAATGGAAAGAGATAGTGTTGAAATGAGTGAAAAGGGATAAAAACGTTTGGTGATGCCCCCAAAATTTTGATAAGTGTGTTATGTGTGTGTGTGGAGTTATTATAACCCCAAAATTAAGTTTTGTTCATTTTAAGAAATCTTGTTAATGGTTAGTGCTAAGGAATCCAACATTGATTAGAGATTAGAATTATTGTTTAGTATTCTCCTATAAATAGGACTTCTCTAAATACATTGTAATCATCCAAAATATTGTACAAAATATTGTACATAGTGAATATAATAAAGATGTAGCCTATTAGGCTTTATTATGTGGATGTAGGCCATTGTGCCGAACCACGTGAAAACCCTAGCCTCCACTCTTCCTCTCTCTCTCAATCCTTTCTCCATTTTATAATACTCCATTGTTATTTATTTTAAATTATTTAGATTATGAATTTTTACATGGTATCAGAGCCCTAAAGCTCTCACGAGCCAATCTCGATCTTTCCGCTTCTGTCTCCCAAAAATATGCCCTTTCTTTTTCTTCCACAACTCATCAAAAAAAAAAAAAAAAAACTCATCCAAAAGCTCATCATCACTGATCTCATATTTTCCCAAAACTGATCACACAGATCAGTCGAGAACCCAAAGATTGGAAAAACCCCATTTTTCCGAACAGAAACCGAGCCTGCACGTGCGTCTCAAATCTTCAGAATCTCCTCCATTGGCTACACGCGCCGCCGCAAGATCGAATCTCGGATCTACCACAACCAGGCACTGATTCACAAAATTGACAACACCAATCAGTATATCGACGGCCGATATACCCACCAAACCCAATTAGTAACGATATCTAATAATCTAAAGTACTAATGTTATTTCTCAAAAAACTTTGTTTGAAACATTTTACCAGTTATAATAATGTGGATAAGCATGTTGAAGATGAACCTTAGGAAGTTTGTGAATTACTCTAGTTTTTAAGAATGGCATTTTAATTTGTTAGTTATACAATTACAACTTCCACAACCTCATTTTCCCTTACCCTTTTTCTTTTTGCCTTTACATTGAGATCCCAAGGTATTGCATAGTTCAAATTTTTGAACTTTTTGAATGTTTAACTTTTAATATGTTTAGTTTTTTAGATGAATGGTTGAGATTGAATAACTTTCAATCTCAACCATTGAAAAAGAATTGCATCCATGCAATACAGAAAGTATTGCATGGGATCTCAATCCCCTTTTTATTAGCAATGCAAGTTGTGTCTGGCTGAAAATATGAAAGAAGTTTTGTATTGCTGGGATCTCAATCCCCTTTTTATTAGTAATGCAAGTTGTGTTTGGCTGAAAATATGAAGAAGCCCCCACATGACGACACCAAACGTTCTTTTTTTTTTTTTTATTGAATAACACCAAATGTCCTTACTTTCCCACTTAAGTACTTCTGTTAGGATATCACCAATTTTGTCCTACTATATGATTCATATAAATATAACACTTTCCCTCTCATTAATAATTTATTCTTTTCTTTTGGCTGATAATTACCAAATTATTCATATCAACGAAATGAGCTCCCTCCTTTGGAATAAAAATATAGTGGGCAGTTGAAACAATTGTTGTTCCCTTAGAACTTTTCAAAAAAATATTGTTGTTCCCATAGAAGTTTACAAAACATGATATGATATGATTATAGCTCAACAACAAGCAATTATTGTTGAAAGAATGGAAATGGTCCAACGAAGGGGCACAACAGTCTCCGTATTAAACATTGCGCCGCGTGCACTTTATCTAAAAAAAAAATTATTCTAGCAGCTTCTACCTGTTTGGTTTACCTTTCAAAAAATATTCTAAAAAATAACCACAATTTTTTTTTTTTTTTTTTTAGAACAAAGACAAAAAAAGAGAACCATCCTTTATTGTTTTCGAGAAAGTCTTAAGGCACACAAAATTTCACAACATGCCAAGTGACAAATTGTGATTGGTAAAAGAATTCTGAAATTGTAGGCGAGACCACATAACAATCACGAAGGTCTAAATCATTTTCAGACTCATGATACTTCATAGAAGGGATATATGTACATTAGACTTATGCAGCCAAATTTTTTTGATAGAATCTATATTCAGATTGATTCCCACAATTAAAAAAAATGGTGAAGAGATAGCGATCTCTTAATTTTTTTAACAGATTTAACCTCCATAAGATATCATACAAGAAATGCTTAGGGGTCAATTGAAGATTTAATGCCGAAGAAATAATTTCAAAGCACCCAGTTAGAATCAGAATGTTCCAATTGAAGAAGATGAACCATATATATGTAATAGGACAAGCTTGAGACAACATCATTCTATAGAATCATGGGTATGGTCCTTAATAGACCAATTTAAAATCCAAATAGTGTGGAGGTAATCTCATACGTAAGTGACACAAGTGGGAATTAAACTGCTTCATTGGTATGCTCATCTAAGAGAATGAATTTGTGAATGAAAAGCATTATTGAGAGTCACAAATAATGTTGATGACATGAGCATACAACTTGTCCTGAAAATGAAAGATGCAACCTATGGCAAGTGCTGACAAGGAAAGTTTTAACTTATGGTGGTCAAAGTAGTTCAAGGGCCAAAAACAAGTTGAGAACTTGGCCTCTCAATGAAGCTGCAGTCACTCATGCTAACAAATATAGTAATTGAGTTTTTTATTTAAAAAATAAATAAATAAATAATCGTAGCAATAAAAAATGACAACTAATACCATGAATAATATAACAAGAAGTCCTCCCAAAAAACCAAGATTGGTGCCTCATCAAATTGTTGCAAAGCATTATTGGTCAATACTTAACATGCATGACTTTCTTGCAAGATTAAGAATTTAAAATACATATGATGGCAAGCACATCAAGTCCAAACTCTGTGCATAGGCAAATAGTGTGCTTGCTTAAACACAATTAAGATAAAATAAGAAAAAGACAAGCATAATATGAACCTTTTAGAGCAAGTTTATGCCTCATCAGATTGTGACAGTATAATTAACTATAAGCTTTGGCCTTTCCACAGCCTCAAGAGTCTAAATTCTTAATTATATGTAGCAAGGAAGCAGACCAAATCTAACACATCAATGTATAGCAAATAGTCTCACAGCTTTGTATTGTGTTCTGTCAGTAAAATAACAATAAAAATTTCAGAGAAGGCTAACTAAACTGAATCTAGAATTAATAGTCACAGCCACATGGAATCAACTAGAAAAACCAGTTAATGCATTTGCAACAGTTATACTTGAGTGAATCAATACAAGTTGACATCAATATATTAGCAACATATATTTCCAAGCTTTATCCTGTAAAGGCTTGCATCTCTTGGCATAGTAGTTCTCACAATTAACTTAGATCATATATCGGATATCAAGACTAAACGTGATCTCTCTTTTAAAGTCCTCAAGAGTCTTGTTTGATGACCCTATTATGGAAAATAAAGCCTTCGACTCAAGCAACCTCATCTCCAGTCACCAAATTTTAAATAAATAAAAGGAAAAGGCAAAATATACTATACCATCCTATGATTAGGCCTACTAATAATTACCACCATCAAACTTGGCCTGTATCACTTGAACTCCCTCGGGGCCCTGGACTAATGTGATACTTTATAGATTCTTTCAAGGGTAGAAAATGCATGGACAAGCACGACATAAAATCAACCAATCAAACTAAGCTATATCAAGTTTGTATTTATACCATTTACACCATCATCTTCCCCTGTTATTATTTGAAAAATAGTTTAATACTCTGAGAGAGAGAGACCTCGGATAGGGAGGGCCATCAGCACCCAATTTTCATCATATACCACCTCTATCATCTTTCACGCCATTCCACTACCACCAGGCCAAACTTCACCACCCTGAGCAACCTCATCCTACAGCCAAAGAAATCAGATCTATCTCTAGACTTCTGCAATTGAGGGGCCATTTAGTTTTTTTGTAACACAAATTTGGACAGCATATCCACCACGTCAGCTCCACTCCTATTATCAACATCACATCATTGTAGCCAACCACCTCCCTCTACAATACACAATCATCATCATGGTAATGTTCATGATTTTGAAAGTGAGTGAAACTAATTTTGGGTTGGTTTGGTTTTCAACTTAAAAGATAGTAGAAAGAAAACTTGAGAAGACCATTTTTTAAGTCACACATGGATTAGAATAAAGGAAGTAGTTTTCTTTATTAAGTACATTCTATGATGTATGTATGACATAATGGTGAAACATTAATGTTGATGAGGGGCTAGGAAAAGATGATGCTCTTGCAAAGACCCTTTTGCTCTTGCTTTCTACCGTTGTCTCCTTCCTTAAAGTCTCTTTATATCATATTTTCAAATTTCATTTTTTTTGTTGATGATTTAGGTAACACATATGAGGTTGATTGGTATGGTTATAATCATATGGCTTGCCTCTCAATAACCTCACAAAAAAAGCAATAAGGATGTTGAAACAGTTGAACTTGAAATCAAAGGCAAAAAATGAAAAACCAGTATCAGTCTCATAAGTTCTTAGTCTGGAAACTTAGACATAGATTTGCACGAATTATGCCAATAAATATGATGGAATAGCATTCAGCTTCTAAAGGGCTAGAGTATGGTGTTAACATATGATTTTCAGGGTGGAAATCTTGCAGCTCCAATGAGGGAATGAAGAGAGGAAGAACAGAATGTGTTGGTAAATTACTCAATCCACCCTACAGTATCAGACTCCAACTAAAAAACAGTTGGTTTTGGACGATTGAATGATATGTTGGTAGCGAGAAATTCAGAAAACTAAGTGTAAAATAGATAAATATAACTGAAATAAAAAATAAGACTTCTATTAAATTTCCTGAAAGTTTTGGTATCAATGTTTCAAGTGGAATGATTATTAAATATATTTGAAATTTTAGCAATAGAGTTTCATTAATTGCAAATTATCTTAATAATTTTAATTGATGAGTTTAAAAAAATGAGAAAGCAAAATCACCATAAGTCATGTTACGGTAGTAAAAGAACAATGTGTAGCGTTTCCCTTAAGCTCGTAAAGAAAACATGTATAAGACTAAATTTTTAGTATTTAACATATTATACAAAATATAATTCAATACTTGAGAAGGGGGGGGGGGGGGGGCATTTACTACTTATTGATATTGTTAGAATATTGATTAAATAATTAAATAAATAGGGGGGGGAGGGCAGGGTTTACTACTTATTGATATTGTTAGAATATTGATTAAATAATTAAAAAAAAAAAATTTAAAACAGGATTGGTTAATGTTATGGGCATTTACTACTTATTGATATTGTTAGAATATTGATTAAATAATTAAATAAATAAAAACTTTACAACAGGATTGGTTAATGTTATGTCTTTTTTTTTTTGGCTAAATATGTCATGTGCTGTCAAATGTGATTTTTTTTTTTGATAAGTAATAATGCACTTTATTGATGAAAAAACCACTTTGTGTACATAAAGCATGGACACAACAGCAGTGATGAATTACAAAGAAGATGTGTATGAAGAGAAATTTAGAGAATCTAGAAAAGAAGTGACAGAATCACATCTAGAATATCCCCAAGCTGTAGCCCAATCATATAAGGTATTGGAAAAAAGTTCTTGCATTTGGGAATCCGTACACTCCGAGTTCTCGAAAGTGCGACTATTCCGCTCACGCCATAAGGTCTAGATAAGACAAAGAGGAACCATGTTCCAAATCTTGGAATGAACCTTCCCCAAACCATTATACCAGCCAAAGAAAAGATCCAGAACACAACCTGGCAGCACCCATACAATGCCAAATTTCCGAAACACAAAGCTCCATAGCCCATCTGCCTTATCACAATGAATCAAAAGGTGGTTGATGGATTCCCCATCCCGACGGCACATACAACACCACCCCGCAAGCTGATAACCTCGCCGCATAAGATTATCTACAGTTAGGATTCTACCCCATGCTGCTGACCAAGCAAAGAAAGAGACCCTCTTTGGAGCATGAACACCCCATATAGCTTTCCAGGGGAAAGTCACTGGATGTGTCTGCCTCAAAGCGGAATAAAATGATCGGATATCAAAGATCCCATTGCCTTTCAGCCTCCAACGAAAACCATCACCCCCCTCTCGAAAAGAGGAATGAGAATGCAAAAGCTCAAAAAAGGAAGCAACCCCCTCCACCTCCCAATCATTGAAGTTACGAACAAATTGAACATTCCAATCAGTTCGGGAGCCCGAGGCGGATCGGATAAGGATTGAATCAATAGTGGCCTGACGATTAGATGCACAATCATACAAATCTGGAAAAACATCCTTTAAGGGACGATCTCCACACCATCTATCAATCCAAAAGCGGATGCAATCCCCAATACCAACTTCAAAGTCCACAAATGCAACAAAGTCCGACCAAACCGAGTTAATGCTTCACCATAGACCACACCCATGGCTGCCATGTGGGCTTTTAGTAGACCAACCACCTGAATTAACCCCATACTTGGTTGCAATCACCCTACGCCAAAGTTTTGATTCCTCAAGACCAAAACGCCATAACCATTTCCCAAGTAATGCTTTGTTAAAGACAGCAATCTTCCTGATACCCAATCCACCATAATTAATCGGAGAGCAAACAGTATCCCAATTCACCAAATGATGATTAACTCCATCTCCATAGCTGCCCCATAGAAAGTTACGTTGGATCCTCTCAATCCTGTTGGCCACACTAACAGGGATTGTAAAAAGAGAAAGGTAGTAAGTGGGCAAGCTGGAGAGGGTACTTTTGAGCAACGTCAATCTACCCCCCTTTGATAAGTAAAGGCTCTTCCACCCTGCCAGTTTGCATTCCATTTTCTCCAAAATAGAATTCCAAACAGTTTTTGATTTAAAGTTAGCCCCTAAAGGCATTCCAAGATAAGACATAGGAAGAGATCCAATACGACAACCCATAATATCAGCCAAAACCCTTAGATTAGGCACATCACCCACTGGCACCATCTCACTCTTACGCAGGTTGACTCGAAGACCAGTCACCGCTTCAAAGAAAGTCAAGACTAACCGGATATACATCAAGTGTTGCGGATTAGCATCACAAAAGAGAATGGAATCATCAGCAAAAAGGAGATGGGAGATGCTAACATCACGCCCAACAGAGAAACCAGTTAAGAAACCGTCTTCCACCATCTTCCTCAGCATCCTACTTAGAACTTCCATAACGAGCAGAAAGAGAAGGGGGGAAAGGGGGTCCCCTTGTCTCAGACCCCGAGAGCTACTAAAGAAGCCGGAAGGGGAACTATTAACTAGAACTGAAAAGCGAACAGATGTGATACAAGCTTTGATCCAACTACACCAGCGACTCCCAAAGCCCATTCTCTCCAGAATATATAACAAACAGTCCCAGTTAACGTGGTCATAGGCCTTTTCGATGTCCAGCTTGCATATGATTCCTGGATTGCCGCTTTTAATGCGACTATCCAAGCTCTCATTTGCAACTAGAACCGAGTCCAGGATCTGGCGACCCCCAACAAAAGCATTCTGAGTCTCAGAGACCAAATTCTCCAAAACAATCTTCAATCTATTTGTCAGAACTTTCGCCACCATTTTGTAAATGCACCCAATCAAACTAATGGGGCGAAAATCTCGGATGTTAGAAGCATTCCGCTTCTTAGGAATCAAGGCCAGAAAAGTAGCATTAAGAGACTTCTCAAAGGAGCAGAATTCATGAAACTCATCAAAAACAGCCAACACATCTGCCTCAACCACTCTCCAACATTGCTGAAAAAATGCCATGGTGAAGCCGTCTGGGCCGGGGGCTTTGTCTCCATTGGCCTCATGAAGAACATGCAAAATCTCTTCCTTCTCAAACTTCCGTTCTAGCAGAGCCCGGTCCACCTCCCTAATAGAGTCAAGAGGTAACTCATCAAACTTCGGTCTCCACTCCTCATTCTCCTGATACAACCACTCATAAAAATGGACAGCTTGATCGCGGATATCTTGAGACTCCTCATACACAACACCATCCACTTCCAAAGTCTCCATATAATTGCAGCGTCTATGAGAATTTGCCATTTTATGAAAAAACTTTGTATTGCTATCACCCTCCTTCAACCAGAGTACTCGAGACTTCTGACGCCATGAGATCTCCGCCAAATGAGCCAGCCGAATCAGTTCAGCTTTATGAGATTCTCTAGAAATCTGCTCTTCATCAGTTAAGCCTTGAACCCCCTCTTTGATGTCCAAAGCTAGAAGCTCAGCCATCAATCGATTCTTATTAAAGCTTAGATCCCCAAATTCCCGCCTATTCCATGCTTTCAAATCCCATTTCAAAGCTTTAAGCTTGTGAGCAAGAACATAGCTCGGAGTGCCATTAAAAACATAACCATTCCACCACTCCTGCACCTTGTCAACAAAACCCTCATGCTTAAGCCACATATTTTCAAATTTAAAGGAACTCTTACCTCGTAACATGCCCCCAGCTTCCAGCAATATAGGATGGTGGTCGGAAATTAGGCGAGGACACAACTTCTGCAACACATCCGGAAAATGTTCCTCCCAGTCCGGAGAGACCAGAATACGATCAATACGAGACATAGAAGGGTGTTCTGATCCACTACTCCAAGTATAGGTACCTCCTTCCAACGGTAAATCCACTAGATGAGAGGTCCCTATGAAATCTGAAAAAGCCAGCATACTAGGGGAGAACCGGCTGCAACCCAAACGTTTGCTCGGAAAGCGAACCACATTAAAATCGCCCAAGATACACCATGGAACAGTCCAGTGTTGTCTCACACCCAGAAGTTCATCCCAGAAAGCCCCCCTTTGAGCCTCTCCAGTGGGACCATAAACCCCAGTACAAGTCCATTCAAACCCATCAGCCACCCCTTTCCATTTGCAAGAAACAGAGAAAGTACCCAAAATGGAATCAATCTTATCTACAACTCGTTGATCCCACATAAGGAGAATTCCACCAGCAGTATTTACAGCATTAACCACCTCCCACCCAACATACGGATTGCTCCAGAGACTACGAACTAACAGCAAGTCCATATGGTCTAACTTAGTTTCCTGGAGGCACACAACATCACACCTCCAGTCCCTTAATAAATTCTTCACAATTTCACGCTTTTGGGGGTTGTTCAGACCCCTCACATTCCATGAAAGTATTCGAAGCTTCATTAAAAAATCAACAACCCAGAAAAGACCAGAAAAAAACCAACCTCAGAAGCAAAGCTGCTTCCCTTCATAATTCACGGCTGACGTAAGGCTTTTCAGTTCTCTTAGACATTTTTTCCTTGACGTTGATGATTGCCGAGGCCCTGAATCAATAATATTTTTCTTCCTCTCTTCATCAATACGTCGAAGCAATGAGTAGCATTCATCTTCAAAACCCACAATAGAGACCCCCACCTGTTTACTAAATCGACGGTAGTGCCAGTCCAGCCATTTGGATCTCTCGGCTTCCGAATCAAAACACCCTTCTTGAGTTGGCGTCATAGATTGCAGGGGCTCATCGGTGAGTGGCACCACGTCGGTGGCAATGGTCTTGCTGAAAAGAACCAAGGGGAGGTTTTGACTTGCTGGCGCATGTGTCGAGTTAATATCGAGGTCGGTGTTAACCTCAATCGGCGACGCCGGCGAGTCTGGGGCCCGAGAAACATATTTCCAGCGGTCGAGGGGTTCGGAAGCCCCATGGGTTGACGCCAGTGGACTCGCCGGAGCCTCGCCAGCCTCCCGAGATGATTCCCCATTCTCGAATACAGAGTCAAGACACGTGAAGAAGGAGGGTTGACCCACTGCCGTCCCTATTTCCACGGTGCTGCGTATTTGTGTACTCGGCTTGGTAGGCTCATCCACAGACGAGTTGGGCCTCGAATTAACTTGGGTTTTATTTGGCCCAATAACCTTATCAAAATGGGTTTTATTGGGCTGCTGCTGGACCCACGTTGAGAACCGCTTCCCTTCTTCCGTTTTAGTGATTCGTAGAGTTTTTGTGGAAGCCTTCCACTTAAACTCAAATTTGCGTGTGGGACGTGGCCCATTTTCATCCAATAGTACACGTGGGATTTGATTAAAGTTCACACGTTCAAATACGCTTTTTCTGCCGTTATGCAAGATCCCCGCGATTTTCTTAACTCCTCCCATATCCCGCAAATCATGCCCAGAATTTTGCCCCCGTTTAATTCCAGCAGCACCACCAGCACCACCGTTGGTGGTGGGCGCCAGTGGCTTCGGAGCAATACCTAGAAAAAATTGCCGTATCTCTCTAACAAAAGATGCCCACCCTGTGCCAAGCTTCCCTTCTGGGATCCGAATGTTTCCCTGTTGAGAGCCACTGTGATAGTCAGAAAGCTCCACGTACCGGCCACCCTTATTCTTCATGCAACTTAATTCCAAAGTCCTATAACCATCTCTATGAGATTTGAAAAAACCCACAGAGTGATCAGTGCTTGCGCACAGTTCATCCCATGCTCCTAGAAGCCATTGTAGGCCTTTCGCACTCATCCATATGGAACCACGAAATTTACCGCGACGTTCCGTTATGTGATACGGATCTTTCCGGCCTCCGTCAAAAAACATAGAGAAGGTTTTTGCGTCAATGCGAAAAGACCGTTTCACTTCTTCTGATTTAATGGCTTTAGCCCGGGATGGGTTGGGTGAGGTTGGTCTGTGTGGTCTGAGGCTAATATGAGGTGGGTTTGGTAGTGGTTTGTCTGTGGGGGTTGTAGTGGTGGTGTTTGGGGGTTGGAATGTATGGGGAGGTAGCATGGGCTGTGTTATGAATGGGTGGTAAGAGGTGATAGGCCATTGGGGGACGTGGGGGAAAGGATGAGGTTGTGACCAATGGGGGTGGGAGGGGATGAAGGGGAAGGGGTAGGCCGGAAGTTGTGGTGGGTAAGGTGGTAGTGAGGCTGAAAGGGGAGGGGAGGTTTGGGGTTGGGGTGGGAGGGCGAGAGAGGCCATCAAGAAATTCTAAAAAGAATTATTGCAGTAGGATAATGTCAAATGTGATTTTTAGTTTACCCTATATAAAATCTTTAATTTTTCTCTTTAATGTACAACTCCAAGGAGGTTAAGATGATACAATCCAAGTTTGAGGGGAGTAGCTTGTACCAAAGACCAACTCCGGAAAGGTAAAGTGAAATTTTCCTCAATAAAACAATACCATGAAATACGGGTTCTAACATATTAATGTTAGAATCTAAAAGGAAAGACAATTACATGTTTGAAGTTTAGCTTTTGTTCAAAACAAGCAGAATGCTTTGATTTTACCATCTCTAAGTCCCAGATGCCATTATCTTACTTTGGTAGTTCATAAGAAAATTATTGCAAATCAAACCCCAAATGAACCCAATCCATCCCCACCCCATCCCTGTTCCACCAGTGCCACAGCCCAAATGGCTATTCCTTATTGTTTGAATGTACTCTATAATAAAGATACCTGACAGATCCTATCTAGGATTACCTATGGCTTAATGGAACAAAATGACTCAACATTGACTTTATAGTACTACAAAGATTATTTTTCAATGCTCTAGCACTAATTAAACCAAGTGACTTCTGTAATAAGGGACACCTGTCAGATCCAAATACAATGCTAGAGGAAGCATCTATGACTTAATATTGCCTTAATAGTGTATCACAGAGATTAAACACTATAAAATCCCCTTTTCTTTTTATCTTTCTTGAGTCTCTAGTCCTCATTAGAACAAATAAACAACTATACAAACAATAAATTGAGTTTACAGGGTAAATGTTTCTGAAGGTTTGATACAATCAAATATACAAATCTAATTGAGCTCATGTACCTCAGAGAGCTCTTATTGTTAACAGTACATGATCATAACTTGACTGGACCAAATGAATGTTAAAGTTGTGATTTGTAGCTGTATAGAAGAATCAGGCAACCATAGCATTGTAGAATAATGTGTTTCTCCATTGCAGAAAGAATATAAATCGTAAAACAAAAGAATCCTAGGGTCAGTCAGGTATGGTTTTCTTAGGAACTGAATGACACAAGTACGTTACTATAATTTAATAAATTTTTACTCATGTAATCATTGCCAGAGCACAACATAAACTTTAGCTTTTTCACTTAGTAAGTCTTATCAACACAAATGGTACAAGTGAAAGCATTTACAGCAAAACTGAGGCAAAGCAAGAAGCTCACTAGTCCTTTGATTTCAGTTGTCTTCCAAGTATGACAAGTCCCACAGAAGTAAAAGCTGACAAAACTGCCGATGAGTAGCACAGTGCAAGTAGAGCTCCCCTCAGAGACTGCATCCAGAAATTTATGTAATGCAGTACTGAGTTATAAGAGGAAACAAGGTTAGATTACAATCAAAATACATTGTTTGCAATTACCTTAGCCAACAGCAAAGCATTATCATTTGCATACTGCAATGAGCTCTCTAGAATGCTTTGAACGCCCTGACCTAGTTGCCATGAAAGAATCCTACATTTCAAATTTTCAAGATAATTAAAGAAATACTTCTGTCAGGCCTCTTTGTTAAAAATTAAAGTAGAAAAGCGAACTCACAGTTAAAAATAGGATAGTTACCCAAAAGCAATGCCAATTGCGGCACCAATGTTGGCTTTATCCGATGTAAGTTCAACCTGAAGTTCTCCAAACTGTGGTTGACAAGAACATTGTTTGTTTAATATTCCACATCAAGTGAATCTTTTTGCAGAAAATTCAACAAGTGCAGAGTCATCATCTACCTTCAGCATCCTGGTTTCCTCTGGTTGTTCTTCAGCTGCTGGAGATACTGAACTTGCAGATAGAAGCCTTCCAGTTGTAATCATTACTTTTGCAATCTATAATGGTTGAACAGTATCCAACAATACTGCTACTTTAGAGATACATAACAGCTAGTTATATTACATTTATGAGATAGAGAGAGAGATTGTTCCTTAAACTTAAACTTTAAAATCATAACTAGCACATCGCAAAGGGTGAAGTGAGAAGAAAAGGGATTTGTTACTTGAAAAGGTTAATTTATATCAGGATTTAATTGACTTGCACAAACTAAAAGCAGTTGTGAAACATAGAGACAGTCTTTTTGGCAAGTGGTAGCTTTAAAGGAGCAGTACATGTCTGACCTCCAGCATTTACAATTGTATTTATCATCAGGAATGGTAAAAGCCAGTTAGCATCTGTTAACATTTCTACATAGTTTCAGGATTCAGATTGAAGTTTTAGACCAAGGATTTGGATGTCAATAAAATAATGAAGTACTTTACTATTACAGATCCTGGGACTAAATCAATTATGATAGTGTTTAGAACTTAGGAAATTTTGCAGAGAATTACACATGGCTGTGGTATTAAATTTGAAATGCTGCAAAGTGTTCAGACAAAAAATGGAAGCAATATTCTAGGCATCTAAAAAAAAAAAGAGACTAAACTTGCAAGGAAATTTTTTTACATAATTACAATAATAGCAATAACAAAAACTACTTTCATGTGACATAAGATACCTTCTGTAGTTCACCTTTACCATACTGCCCCATGGACTGGAACCTCCTTCCAGCAGATTCCAACCGCTTGCCAAGTGCTAAACCAGCTAAAAGATAAGCTTTGGAATAAACTCTTAAGGATGTATCTAGGCATTGTTTTTACGTATATTCTTGCCTGATTTAGCATTGTCTGTCAAAGAATCCTCCAACCCAGGGAGCTTGCTTGCTAAACTATGGGAAGTTGATGTGTCACCTAGTTCCCAGGCTCAAGAGAGATTTAACAATGTCTCTCCCAGCTCTTGACCACACTGAAATGAAATGCAAGTGTAAAAACTTTTACAGTAGTTTCTAATGCCTTAAATTTAATTGCTATGTCTAAAACAGGTAGTGTGGTAATAATGATCAGAAAAACATGCATTTTGTAATGTAGTGAAAGATATATGCAAATCATGGTACAAGATTACTGACTGGCCTTTTTCATACAAACAAAGAATGAGAGAGAGGGAATATAAGCTTTTATGTTACCTGAATATCAACAAGATTTAGAAGCTTCAGAAATGGCCAATCCATGAATATAAGTTGTAGTTCAATGGACTGACAAAAGCATCGAAAATCAGATCCTCACATGTTCATGTGTACAATATGACTCCTATTGGTTAAATATCATCCATACATGATTAGAAACACGGCCAGGATCTTGCAGCATGATAGTAGGACACATCTACACACACAACAAGAAACCAAGAGACCCATTTGTACTCCTAGGATCACAACAGCCACCCATTGTAACATTTTTTTACATAAATTCCACCAACATTAGTCATGTTCTGCACATTTTATTGAGCATACTATTTTCACATACAGTGACTACCTACTCATTCAGTTATAAACAATTTATGAAGCAATAAGAATAACTAACCTCATCGAGTACCGGCCCATTCGAAAGGTCGAAAGCCGCATCATTCAGCTTAATTCACCACACCCAAAAATAAACATGAACCAATACACTCACAATTCAATTCAAAAAAAAAAAAAAAAAACCAAAGTTAGAAACTGTGCGTACATCTAGACGAAGATCCCCTGGAAGCTGCGAAAAATAGTCCTGCGGAAGTTCAAAGCTATCCTACACAAACCCAACAATAAAAATCAATTAAACTAATTAAACAAATGTGGCGCCAAACTTGAAAAACGAAAGTGAAAAACAGAGATGTGGGTGTGGAAAAGTGGTGCTTACTGCAAGTTGTTGAAGGAGGGATTGAATGTTTTTGTTGGTGTTGGTGTTGGTGTTGGGTTGAAGAGAGTTGGTGGAGTCTGAAGATTCTGTGAGAGCAAATGGGACAGTGAGGGATTTGGAAAGGAGGGGTTTCCTGGTTTTGTTGGAGGGTTTGAGAGAGGTCATGGAAGGGATATGGAGGGGATTTTGGGGAAAGAGGTTGGCGGAAATGGAAGGGAGAATGGGGAGAGGTTGGAGTTGGATGAGAAGATGAAGAGAAGAAGCCATTTTGGAGGTTGTGTGTCACTTCCCAGCCACTGATATTTGCCAGTTTTGGTGATTCATATTATTGGTTTTTTTTTTTTTTTTTCTTTTTCTTATCTTTTTCTTGTAAGGAGATAAATGATCAATTTTATTTATTTTTTTTTTGCATTTTTCCTTCAAAGTCTTGGGATTATCTTAATTCTTCTTTAATCTATAAAACGAGGAATGTCCTCTTTAATATATCGAAAATATACAAATAACTTTCATTGACTAATCTTAAGTTAAATCCAAGCAAAATTAACGGAATTTTTTTTTATATTTATACTATAATGTAAAACCAAAGTTTTTTTTACCATTTTTTTTTTCTTTGGTTGACTTTATAAAAATTGATCTATAAAATGAGGAATGTCCACTTTAATGTATTAAAAATATGCAAATAGCTCTCATCGACTAATTTCTGTTAAATCCCAGCAAAATTAACGGAATTTTTTTTTATATCTATACTATAATGTAAAACCGAAATTTTTTTGACCTTTTTTTATTTTTGTTGACTTCATAAAAAATTAAATTCAAGCAAAATTAAAAGATTTTTTTTTTTATATCTATACTATAATGTAAAACTGAAACTTTTTTTACTTATTTTTTTTCTTTGGTTGACCTCATAAAAATTGGACACATAAGCTTTTTCAGCCTTCACAATTTTACACATCATTTTTATTTATTTTTAATATGTTTTAACTTTTGATTTAATTCCCTATTAATCACTTTCTCTCTCCCACTTTACCAATCCCTTCCCAATGACTCTTCTCTACAATTACGTTCTCCCTGCCTCCAATCTTCCAACTTGGTTTAATAACCTCTACCACTTTTATTTTCTTTCATTAAAGATACCTTTCTATTTACGAATTCCCTGTTAATCACTTTCTTTCTCCCACTTTACCAATACCAATGTATTTAAATTCAAATAAGAACCTAATGTACTTGACCTAAGGAATTGTACCTAAGTTTTACTCTTTGGTTTAATAACCTCCGCCAAGTTGGTCTCTACTTGGACTTGATCTTCAATACCTCGACGTCATCATCCGCATGTTCATAGCCTTCAACCACATCAGCGACGACCGTTCCCACGGTATTTCCTTCTCTTCTTTTTACTTTTTAACCCACACCTTCTCTCTCTCTCTCTCTCTCTCTCTCTCTCTCTCTCTCTCTCTCTCTCTCTCTCTCTCTCTCAATTCCCACACTTAAATAAATCTATTCGTTCCACGTTTTCCATTTTAAATGACTAATATAGCAAGAAATAACTTTTCATAATTCTAATAAAATGAAAAACTTTTGTCCTTTACAAAAAGGAATTTTGAAGTTAAAAGACAACCCATATGAGAGCGCCCATGCCGTTGATGAGAACACATTGAAAAGCTATAACTCAATAACCCATCTCTCTTCACAGTGGCAGGGTTGAGATGTGCACTCTAAACTCTGAAGTAATAAATGTTCTCTTTCTCTCTCTCTCAATTCCCACTTTGATTTTCTGCTTTCTCATATTTAGTTTTGCTTCGTTTGATGAGAAGAAATTAGTGGAATTCTTTGCAGCCAAACAGATCCCAAACCATGTAATTCTCTTGAAGATTTTTAAACGGATTAATTTGTTTGTTCATTTTTACATGTTTACCACTTTTCGTGCCATATGCACAATTTTCCACCACAGATGTTGTTTTTGTCATTTAATGGAATGTGTTTGATAATTGTTGTCAATGAGAATGCTATATAGCTTCTCTTCCTAATCTGTCTCTTAACATTTGTTCCACTGAAGGAACTTTTTTTAAGGATGGGGTAGAGAATGCTAAGAAGAAACTTACACTAGAGAAATCAACCAAGCACAACATTTGGAGTATTATAAATGGTATGTAGAAAAATAGCAATGAAAATTCTTCAATAATTTAATAAGAGAAGGATGCCTTTGTTAGCTGCTTCTTTTTTTCCTTGACTGGTATCACTATTTTAGTTTTTCACTCAATTTTAAGGTTTTGATATGATAATTTTCTTTTTTTAATTAAGAGATAAGAACTTGAAGATTTATGGTAGTAAGTCCAATATCAAGCTTTGAAATCCAAATTGAAACTGAAGCATAATTTTTTGATCATTTGTTTTTTATAATTGTCAAAATTTGTTACTTATCAAAAAAAAAAATTGTTAAATTAGAAATGCCCAGCATATGTTCGGCGAAATTCCTTACTCATATATTGTTGAGCAGGTAAGTATTGGGATCGGTCAAAGAAGTGCGAAATTCAACTCTAAATTTCTACATATGAGTACCTGCTCTTTACTCAATGGTTGTAATAATTGTACATAAACAGGAGTTGATTATCTCATAGATTATCCTGATTGTATTCGAATCAAGGGGAATAGAACATGTATATGTATTAAGATTGCCATATATGTTGGATACTACTGTATTTGTGTTTCAATTTATTATTTTAAAGAAGAAAAATTGGTATCTTGCATAATTGCATATTATTAATGTCATCTATTGTTTATATGCATTTTATTTATTTATGAAAAATATTCATTCTAAACAATAATAATATGATGATTCAATAGTCTTTCACAAAAGATATATTCTTTAGATTTTATTTTCAGTAGTTTTCCTGTGCATCGCACGGGTTTGCGACTAGTATTTTATTAAATTTAAGTCATAATGGTCAAAATCTACCATTACATATTAATACACCATAAAAAGATTATGTCATTTTTGCTTGGATTTAACTGAAAATTAAACGGTGTGGGCTATTTGCATATTTTCAATATACAAAGTAGGACATTACTCAATTTTATAGATGGAAAAATAGGTTTGATTATTTAAATACTAAAATAAAAATGAGAGAAATTTATAAGAAAAATCATAGGAAACTAGGCCCATGTAACAACTAACAAGAAAATATCAAATGGAATTATGCCATAATATATCCTTACACAAACTTTTTTCCAAAAATTAACAAATAGAGAGACAGAGAGTAATGAAGAAGAAGGTGTTGGTAAAATAAAAAGTTGACAAAAAAAAAAAAAAAAAAAAAACATTGAAAATACACTTACAAATGAATAAGAAGGTGTTGGTATCTCAGATTTGAACTTAACAAAAAAAAAAAATCAAACTTCTGAAATCGTAACTAATTTCAATGCCAAGAAAAATTTCTAGGGAAAATTTGAATGCCAATGAAATCTCAGTTTGTTTCAAAGCTCAAAAAGCAATTCTATGACACACAAAAAAAATGTCATCGTTAAGGACACCATGATTTTCACAATCAAATTAAGAAGTGAAGAAAGGTAGAATTCAAAACTACTCGATCAATATCATTTAACACCATTTTTAGCAGAGTGATTAAAAAAAGGCGAAATTGAAATTAAAATTACCAAAATGGTAATTTTTATTTGGGTATATGATTGCAAAAGAATAAAATTTTGGATTAGGAATAGATTCAATATATAAAGGTAGGAAATAACTTTTCAAGATAAATCAACCGCCAAGGCCTTACTCAAGTCCTATCACACTCTCTAGGGTGTGATCCATGCCCTATTTGTTTCGTCCCAAATGTTTGAAGGGTGCACTTTCGATTTTTTATCATTTCTATACTGAGAGGGTAAAACTTAGTTCTTGTTCTCATATCCCAATCAAAACTTTCAATGAAGAGGGATTCAAAGATACAACTTGTCCTGAAAATGAAAGATGCAACCTACAGCCAAAGAAATCAGATCTATCTCTAGACTTCTGCAATTGAGGGGCCATTTAGTTTTTTTGTAACACAAATTTGGACAGCATATCCACCACGTCAGCTCCACTCCTATTATCAACATCACATCATTGTATACAATACACAATCATCATCATGCTGTGAGTGAAACTGATTTTGGGTTTGTTTGGTTTTCAACTTAAAAGATAGTAGAAAGAAAACTTGAGAAGACCATTTTTTAAGTCACACATGGATTAGAATAAAGAAAGTAGTTTTCGTTATTAATTACATTCTATGATGTATGTATGACATAATGGTGAAACATTAATGTTGATGAGGGGCTAGGAAAAGATGATGCTCTTGCAATGACCCTTTTGCTCTTGCTTTCTACCGTTGTCTCCTTCCTTAAAGTCTCTTTATATCATATTTTCAAACTTCATTTTTTTTGTTGATGATTTAGGTAACACATATAAGGTTGATTGGTATGGTTATAATCATATGGCTTGCCTCTCAATGACCTCACAAAGAAAGCAATAAGGATGTTGAAACAGTTGAACTTGAAATCAAAGGTGAAAAATGAAAAACCGACGATTTCGTCTTTGCGATGCTCTGGGGGCCATGCGATGATCACACTTGGAGTAGAGCCCTCATTGATTCTAAGAATCCCATGATCAACAAGGTCTTGTACCTTACACTTCAAAGCATGACAATCCTCTAGTGAATGGCCAGGTCTTCCAAAATGGAACTCACATTGTTTGGATGAATCATGAAGAAGATGAGGGCTTTGTTTCAAGAAAACCGGTGAGATTAACCTTTTTTCCAACAACCTTGGGTAGAGCTCATCCATAGGCATAGGCAAAGTACAAAATTTTCTTGGCTCTGACTTTATTTTTGCGGAGGAAGAAAGATTTTGGCTGGATTGGTATCGTCCCGTGTGAAGCATGAGAGTTTCTTGCTTTCAGTGTCTTTCCGTTCCCCTCCTGCTTGGTGACTTCATACTTGCCTGTCCTATAGGAGAGTGAGAGGCAAAGTTCCTAATTGCCTTTCTGTCATCTTTCAGCAAGGTGCCTATAAGGGTGATTAGCCGGTGCATTGATTGGACCATTTTGTCGAGTTGTTTCTCTAACTACTCAACTCTCTCAGCCATATTCTTGGGTGTATGCCGCTTATAAAAGATCATACGACAATCAACTTTTGTTGGCTCCTCTTTCTGGATGATGACCCTACTAATCGAACTTTGAGCTTCTTTTTTAGATTCTTCACTGTCCTTCGAGGAATGCCCATCTGCGTCGAAATGGGATCCAATTGTATCTCCTTAGTCGCTGGGGTCTAATGGTTGTCCCTGAAAATTTATGATGTTTGAGCGATCATCTTCCTTCTTGTTCATCACATTCTCTTCTCTATTTCCATACATCTGTAGAGATTGGGGGCCTTCAAGGGTGTTCGAATTCCCTTTTGGAGGTGGGTCGCTTTCGGGCGCGGCGTTGGGATCAATTGTTCGTGCTTCGTTCTCCACATCATGCTTGGCAAGTGCTGGTAAGGCTGATGCATCCACCATTTTTGTGCTCCTCATAGCCTTTTCAATCTTGATGTCTAATTGGAAGTCTCTTTCTTCAGGCTTCAAAGGTTGCACCTGTGGTGGGCCCAAATTGGTGTGAGAATGTCCTCCTAGGTTATCTTCAGATGTATCATTTTTAATGTCCTCCGCTTGCTTCTCATTTTCTGTGTCTCGTTTCACCAAGAGGCGTACGAAATTTAGAAGGTCGTTGAACTTCTCCTCAAATGAAACCATGCGGATATCCTGTGCACTAGGCCCACTTGTCTCTCCTGCCATGAGTCTTAATGTTGGTATTGAGTGATTAAGTTAAGTAGGAACTAAACAGAACCTAAGCAGAACTTAAGCAACACCTAAGCAGCACCTAAGTAATACCTACAAGCAAACGGTATCAAGTTAGATTCTGAAATCACAATTAGGTTCATGACCCCGGCTTACTTCGTGGGTAAACCTCGATTGGGTATGAGTATGTACATGATGTGACATGCATCAACGAGTAAATGGACTCTTATGTTGGATTAACAAATTTTAACGAGCCTTTCGGCTCACGGTTCCTATTTTAAAAATTTTGGGTAAACCTTGATTGGGTATGAGTGAGAGTCATACTTCTTGATAAGGATGAATATATACATCCTTATACAGAGTTGGAAACTCTTAGGGTTTGGATGATTTTCATGTGTAGGCACATGATGGGCATGGATGCAACATGCATCAACAAGTAGATAGACTCTCACATCAGATTACCAAAATTTGACGAGCCTTTCAGCTCACGGTTCCTATTTTGAAAATTTTAGGGAACCGACATTGGTTGATGTGAGGGTCATACTTCTTGTTGAAGATGACAAGGTGGATGAATATCTACCTCCCCATAAAGAGTTGGAAATTCTTAGGGTTTGGATGATTTACATGTGTATGCACATGATGGGCATGGATGCAACATGCATCAACAAGTAGATAGACTCTCACATCAGATTACCAAAACTTGACGAGCCTTTCGGCTCACGGTTCCTATTTTGAAAATTTTGGGGAACCAACATTGGTTGATGTGAAGGTCATACTTCTTGTTGAAGATGACAAGATGGATGAATATATACATCCCCATATAAAGTTGAAAACTCTTAGGGCTTGGATGGTTTACATGGGTATGGACAACATGGTTATCCTTTCCCCTTTACCAAACAAAGACACGCAAACAAAGGTTCGAATAGATAGAAACTGGCTTGACTCCATTTTTTTTCACCACTTGGAAAATAGCATGACGCTTTTCCCTTGACTCATTTTGAAAAGACAAGTCCTATTTTTGGGTACCCTATCTTAGGTTGGATGTTCACTCAGTTGGCCTTTACCAGAGCCCTCACAAGTAGTCATCTACTCTATAGCTTTACTATATGAGACATGGTATGGAGTGGTTTTCAGAATTCTATTTCCTAAAGGGGCCAATGATCATGCCAACATTGACGTCCCAAAGAAAGCCAAAGGGTATTGGATCAAAGGGGAATCACTTTCCACAAACCCTCTATCCCCACGAGTGTGGAGGAAGGGATGTGTATTTTCGTGACTCCAGGTCCTAGATATAAAGGGTTCGTGGTGGATCCGTACCAGCCAGATAACCACCGAGTCAAGGTTCGACCCATAAGTCAATGAGGGTAATGTCATGATTTTGAAAACAAAAGGGAAAAGACTTTTTTTTTTTTACAAGACACAATATATAGTATGTGTTACATAATTAAATCTCTATCCTATGTTTGCAGCATATATGTACAGGAATATAGACATGCTAAAATCAAAACACTATACAAAATGAAATAAAGAGAGTAAACTCTCTAACAAATGCATAAACACATGCTTAGTAAACAAAACACTAAAAGACTATAGGCTTAAACCCTCTAAATCCCCAGCAGAGTCGACAAGCTGTTGACACCGGAGAATTTCATTTACTCTTTTCTTTGGGAATGGGAAACAATCCCATCTCGACCCCCATTTGGCGAGTTTCGATGTATATGTTGCAAATGTATGTGCGAGTGTGAGGGGAACACGTGTGTGTGTGCAAGTGAGCACAAATTTGGAGTCGCCACCAATCATGGGAAATTAAGGTGTGATTGAGCACCTATGTCTAATGGATTTTATCTTGCTTAGACATATTAAAAAAAAATGGTCTTGACTCAGAGATGAGTTTGGGGGTTAGATTATGCATGGGAAAGGTGTTAGGCACCCCATGACATCCGTTAAAAAAAAAACGGTTACCTCCCTTCTAGTGTTCCTTTATGTTTGCTTAGCATGGATGTTGGTTTAAATTAGACATAAATGTCTCAATTTCCGTCAAGCAACGTACCAAGAATGGTACATGCAATTTGACGTCATTTGGTTTTGTTTAGACTCTTTGTTTCACTTTTCTTTATCTTTGTTTTTTTCAAGGTTCCAGGCAGTTCAATGGTAGGATGCTCTTGAAATCCTAACATTGAATGCTGGGACAAATAATTATGTTTTTGGTGCTATACTCAGGATCCCTTTACCCTTGATTTCCAAAAATAAGGTGGTCTGTCAAATAGCGGGCTTTGGGTGATTAATTCTCACTTTCGAGAATGTTTATGCCATAATATTATGGGTATTATAACGTGTAGAATCCCTTATAGTGTGTCAATGACAAGCCATATTGTCACATAAAGGACTCATACCGTAGTGTCCCAAGACTAGGTCGAGCCATAGAACATAGGATGGACCAATCTCGTTTGTAATGCTCATATTACCATGTTTTCGCTTTTTAAAATTTTCATAGTAAATGTACATATTTTAAACACATTTATATCAAAACGAATAAATATTCAAGCAAGTGATCATGGCAAGTTTGCGGCATTTTAATCACAAAGAACAAATATGGAATGAATATGACATAATTACATCACTTAATCAAGATGACAAGTATGAATGATTATGACATAAGGATAACGCTTAATCAAAATGACAAGGTATAATTTACGATGCAATTAAAGTACTTAATCAAAAATGACAAGTGTGGAATAGAGATGGGATGACAATATGAGATGGATTAGGAAAAGGGTCAATACCTCATAGGATTGGAAATTAGTGCTATTGAAAGGATTACGTAATTTCCAATACCACCTTAGGGTTTATGTGAATAAAGGAAATGAATGTAGAGAAGAGTTCAATACCTTATGGGATTACATGAAGGATTAGTGCTATTGAAAGATTTACCTAATCTCCCAAGACCAATTAGGATTTTCATACCCAAATTAGGTAAAAGGGGATAATCACAATAATAAAGAGATAATAATGAAATTAAAACATGGGGGATTCTCAAGGGTCGAATACCTTATGGGATTACATAGAGGTTAATGCTATTGAAAATCTTACATAAACCTCCAGAGCCAATTAAGATTTTCATACCCAAATTAGGGGAAAGGGGATAATCACAATAATAAAGAGATAATAATGAAATTAAAGCATGAGGGATTCTCAAGGGTCTAATACCATATGAGATTACATGGAGGTTAATGCTATTGAAAGTCTTACATAAACCTCCAAGACCAATTAGGATTTTCATACCCAAATTAGGGGAAATGGGATAATCACAATAATAAATAAATAATAATGAAATTATAGCATGTTAGATTCTCAAGGGTCCAATACCTTATGGGATTAAATGGAGGTTAATGCTATTGAAAGTCTTACATAAACCTCCAAAACCAATTAGGATTTATATGCCCAAATCAAAGGGGAAATGAGATAATCATCATCAGTCATTTCCATTGTAGGATCCTCATATATTCACACAATCACATAGTTAATGTAAATGACATAATAAGAAAGAGCAAATAATCCACATAGTAAAGTAATAAAGACATAGTTAAAGGTTTAAATAATGGGTCATTATGAGTCATTTCCCATTTTAGGATTCTCACATATCATTCCCATTCACACAACCACATAGTTAATGTAAATAACATAATAGGAAAAGGCAAATAATGAAAGCTATAAACATAGTGAAAACTTGTAAATGAAAGCTATAAACACATAGTAAAAGCTTGTAAATGAAAGCTATAAACACATAGTGAAAACAATAAATGAAAGCTATAAATACATAGTGAAAGCGATAAAGTATTTAAAGCATAAACACATAGTGAAAGCATTAAATGAGTAATGAAAATAACAAAGTATGGATCATTGTGAATCATCTCCCATTGTAGGATCATCACATGTCATCTCCATTTACAAAGCCCACATAGTAAAAGGGAAAGAAATGAAGCAATAAGTAAAGGGTAGATCACATAGAGTCATTTCCCATTGTAGGATCCTCTAGCATCATCTCCACCATGCATGTAATGAAGAATGGGTATGGGAGAGTGTATGAGTGAAGAGAGGGAATGGATGAGAGGAGCTTTGAGAGGGAGGGAAAGAGGTTACCTAAGTAAAACCCTTGATTTTCTAACCCAAAATGGCCTAAAACTAGAGTAAAAGACCCTTTCTCATGAGTTTCTGCCCAAAAATCTATAATTCCAACCTTTCCCCTTGAATTGGGTGTGTGTGGGATGGTGGAGAGGGTTGCATTTATTTATAGAGAGGCATTTTGGGCTTCTCGCAGCATCATGCTACGTGAAGGTCTCTGTCCTTATCCGCCAGCTTAGCTCCTCCTCGATCTTATCTCTTCGGTTCAAAATTTTTTACAGCTTTTTACCTTCTTTTTCTGGGCAGTTTTTGGGGGCCTTTTGGTGTCCAAAATAGGTCATGCATGGTACCGTTGGAAATCTTAAGAAGTATACTTTCCAATGATATCAAGTTTGCGTAAATCAGAGCTCGGACGGAAACGTTATGGCTCCCGAAAGTAAGGGTGTCCGAGTAGTTTTTCTGCATTTTTCCGACGAAGATTCTGGCCAAACCGGAGATGTTACCGACGAACCGAGAGTTGCACGTCGTTGCTGGAGTTGCCCTTATTCTTAAAGTTCCAAACTTGCGGATCAACTCGTAGCAAGTTGGGAAGACTCTGTGCACAAAGATGGTCCCCCGGGAAGAAAAATGCGTCAGATTTCCAGCACACTTTTCTTACTTTCGTTAATTTTCCCGTGCACGGTTGATGTAGTTCTCGATGTTGGTTTTTGATGATTTTGGTCTCTCTGGAAAGCTTGCGATGTCTTCTTTGGAGTGTCACAAATCTTGGGAGAAGTTGAGCTTGGGCCTGTGAGATATGACCCCGTGAACAAAGGCTGCCGGATTGTTTTTCGATGACTGAGGGTTATTTTCCGACTAAGATTTCGGCTTGACTGGGGAAGATCTTGGAAATCCGAGAGTTGCACGTTGTAGCTGAACGTGTCCTCTTTCTTAAAGTTCTAAACTTGTGGATCAACTTGTAGCAAGCTGAGAAGAATCTGCGCGGGAAGGTGATCCCCCGGGAGGAAAAAACGTGTTGGATTTCCAACACCATTTCCTTACTTTCGTTGATTTTTCCGCGTACGGTTGACGTAGCTCCCGATGTCGGTTTTTTATGATATTGGTGTCCCTAGAAAGCTTGCAATGTATTCTTAGAAGCGTCACAAATCTCGCGAGAAGTCGAGCTTGGGATTGTGAGATACGACCCCGCAAACAAAGGCTGCCGGAGTGTTTTTCCATGATGGAGAGTCATTTTCCGATTGAGATTCCGGCCAAACCGGGGAAGCACTTGGCGATCTGAGAGTTACACGTTGTAGCTGAAATTATCCTCTTCCTTAAAGTTTCAAAATTGCATACCAACTCGTCGTGAGTTAAGAAGACTCTATGCACGAACATTGCCCTTAAAATGGGCTATTTTGGTCAATAACACTTAGCAAAATTTTGCTAAATGTCGGACCAATTTTTACGGTTTTGCCCATAACTTTCTCGTTTCTTGTCTGTTTTAAACCCGTAAAGTATCAAATCGAAGTTCTTGATATGCTCTATTCAATGGTCAAAGAGTAGTTAATCAAATCTTGCTTTTGGCCTGGTCATGGTCTTGGTCAAACTTAGTCAACTCTGGTCAAACTTAGTCAACATTGGTCAAACCTTCCCAAACCTCTAGAAATGTGCCCCTAGCTATGTTCTAAGAACTTTTGATGCATTTGAGCCTCTTTCAGGTCGAACTTGGCTTAGTCTGGCTGCCTTGTTTTACGTGTCGACACTCGAGAAAATCCCGGGAGTAAAAATAGGGTTATAACACATACTCCGTATGGCTTGAACCTTTGCAGGATCGATCTCGATTCCCTTGCCACTGACAATGAAGCCTAATAGTTTCCCAGATGTAACACCGAATACTCATTTGTTTGGGTTCAACTTGAGTCGATATTTCTTCAATCGTTGGAACAGCTTGCGTAGGTCTACCTAATGATCTTGTGTGGTATGAGACTTGGCAATCATATCATCTACATAAACTTCGATCTCGTGATGGATCATATCATGGAATAGAATGACCATGGCTCGCTGATATGTGGCGCCTGCGTTCTTTAGACCTAAAGACATGACATCGTACACAAACGTCCCCCAATGTGTGACGAAAGTTGTCTTGGATTTATCCTCGTTATCCATTTTAATCTGATTATAGCTTGAGAAACCATCCATAAATGAGAACAACGCATTCGTTGTTGTATTGTCGACCAATGTATCAATGTGAGGTAATGGGAAGTTGTCTTTCAGGCTAGCTCAGTTTAGATCCCAGTAGTCCACATACATTCTTACTTTCCCGTCCTTCTTCGGCACTGGTACTATATTAGCCACCCAATCTGAGTAGGTTATTGTGCTTAGGAACCCTGCTCTCAACTGTTTCTGCACCTCTTCCTTGATCTTTAGAATAATCTCAGGCTGCATCTGTCGCAACACCTGTCTTACGAGCTTGCACTCTGGTTTCAATGGAATCTGATGAACCACTATGTCTGTGTCTAAACCGAGCATGTCTTGGTAAGACTAGGCAAAGATTTGACGAAATTCCCTCAATAGTGCAATGAGTTCGTCTTTCTGCTCAAAGGCGAAATGGGTCCCAATCTTCACTTCTTTTAGTTCTTCACCCTCTTCTGCCAGATTTACAACTTCTAATTCCTCTATATTGGGCTTGGATCCTTCATCCTGTTTTTCTAATGCTTCGAGAATGTCATTCGGCAATTCAATTTCTTCATTCGAATTATCTGTGGTACCTAATGAGCAATTCGTATTGTTGTCTATTTCGGAGATGTGAGGATCGTTTGGGGTTTTGCGTTTAATCTGGGACGGATGATGAATGAAGAAAAATAAGGAAACGAAAGGAAGGCATTCATTTGTATATTGAAATGTTTAAAGCATATTGAAATATGTAAATGAAGGAGTTCATGAAACAAACACGTAGTGACATATCATTGAAATCTAGGTTTTATACCAGTATTCATTTAGGCATTCATTCTAATGAATACTTCTAATTATTGAGGGAATTCATTATTTGACAATAACTAAACTTGAAAACTAACTAGTGTATGTGCACATCCATATTTATATGGATCAAGATCCTTTAGATTTCTTAGGGTACTCTACTAAATAGAGTTCTTTTAATCTAAACTTTTCTTTTATAATCAACAGTTTAGATTATGTCACGTCATCAATTCACTAATAATAATCTCCTAAAATAATGTTTTAAAAGAAATCTTAAACACTCTCACAGTCTATATGGATCAAGATCCTTTAGATTTCTTAGGGTACTCTACTAAATAGAGTTCTTTTAATCTAAACTTTTCTTTTATAATCAACAGTTTAGATTATGTCACGTCATCAATTCACTAATAATAATCTCCTAAAATAATGTTTTAAAAGAAATCTTAAACACTCTCACAGTCTCACCTTAACGCCATTAAAGTGAACGGCGTTTGCAAAGTAGCAGTGAAAAAGAAGCCAATTCCTTCTTGACAGCGGGTTGTCCACCTCTCCCTTTCTGGCGACTAGGACTGGTATTTTTATTCTAATAATGTTGTGATGCTCAAAACAAGGAAGAAACAGAGAAATCAGATCTGAAAAGTACGGCTAGGGAGGCACCCATGGGAGCTCTTGATGTATGACGAGCTCTCTTTTATTTTTTTGAGTGCCACTGTTCTCTGGGTTTTATACCAGTATTCATTGAATTCTAGAGTCATGAAGATTGACAACAAGTTACATTGCAATTAGAGCAAAGGCTGACCAGTATTGGAGAGTAAACGAAAAGCAAATGTCACAAATTTGCCTCGTAATGTTTTAATTAAATCTAAAAAAGCCAATTTTTTTTTTCTCTCTCTCTAGTAACCATGGTGGGAACATATGAAGATACAGTAAAACAATAAGGATTATTTGTGACACTAGGCAACTTAAGGGAGTACGTATTGAATTTCATGTTTAACTTTCTTTCTCTTCAATTTTTTATTTCATATTTCTTGGAATTTTTATCTTGATGATACTAGATAAGTTTGGCCGGGTGGCTTTGCTTTGGGGAAGTTTAGAGAGAGAAACAAATCTCACGTTATCGTTTGAGTTTTTTTATATTTTAAAATATTATTTTAGGGGATTGTTATTAATTGATTGATGACATGACACAATCTAGACCTTTTATTATAAAAGAAATGTCTAGATTAAAAGAATTCTATTTTGTAGAATACCCTAGGAACTCTAGAGGATTTTGATCCTATTTATATAGGCATGTGTTTGTGTCCCAATAATAAATATCATCTATCACATATTTTCTGTTTGATTTATTTTATTCTCCATCAACTATAATATAGCAAGTCTCAGATTGTGTTTGATTTTTTTCCATTTTAAATTTTAATTATTTTATAAAAAAAAAAAAAAAGCATGTGGCAATTTAAGTCCCATAATGGCAACCCTACCGAGCTGACTGGAGATCCCAAGATTTAGGTTTAAAAGGATAGCCGAATTGTGTTGGACTTAGTAGTATCACTATGGAGATAACATTTCATATCCATTCATATGATGAAAATAGTGATGCATGTAAAAGTTTAGGATAAGTTATGTTTTTAATGATTCTTATATCTTGGAAATTCAAATGGGATAACAGCAGGATACTCTTAATAAGAAATCACCTATATGAGTGTGAAATGTGGCTGCTTCAATGAGAATTTTAAGGCTGAATTCTCTCAAGCACTCATGAAACCAAAAAAAAGCATGTGGCAATTTAAGTCCCATAATGGCAACCCTACCGAGCTGACTGGAGATCCCAAGATTTAGGTTTAAAAGGATAGCCGAATTGTGTTGGACTTAGTAGTATCACTATGGAGATAACATTTCCTATCCATTCATATGATGAAAATAGTGATGCATGTAAAAGTTTAGGATAAGTTATGTTTTTAATGATTCTTATATCTTGGAAATTCAAATGGGATAACAGCAGGATACTCTTAATAAGAAATCATCTATATGAGTGTGAAATGTGGCTGCTTCAATGAGAATTTTAAGGCTGAATTCTCTCAAGCACTCATGAAACCAGGAATGTGTTAAGAGCCAAAATGAGTACAATAATGAGAACTAACTGTATTCGAAAAGGAGCTGTGTGAATTCTATTGTCTTGGTATACACAAACAACTGAACGGTTCAAGACATCATGTTCATTGGTTAGCCAATATATTCGATAGTCTTTCATAAAGGAAAGTTTAAAGCCAAAAGCTACGTCTCCCGATACAATAGCTTTTCTTCTACTCTCTCTGTGTCTGCATTGTCATTTGCATTGTGTTTGTCAATTTCTATTCATGTGGGGGATTGTTGGAAAGATGGTTAGGAGTGAATGAGAAATTGTCTCCTAAAAGTGGGCCAAGCAGATCCATGTGGGTTAGGCCTAGTCCATCAAATTTATGAATTTATTAATACATTATTTTCCCTAAAGTGTTGTGTCTTTCTTGAATAATTGTGAATTTTCATCTCGCACTTTTTCCAAACAGGTGTAACTTTATCTATAAATGGGGTGTCTTCTCATTCATTTAAAGTTATTTTTAAGTTGATTTTTTAAGTTGCTTTGAGTTAGTTATTTCTTACGATTTTGAGAGTCTCATTTGAATAAAGAGAAAGAAAAAGAAACTAGTTACGTTCATTGTGCACAAAGATTGCTTGTGTTTCTTCTGCGTGAAAAGATCGTTTTATCCTGGAAGACAGATGTCCATGAGTCTTAAAGCACCACTAAGATAATGGTGTGAGGGGCGAAATCTGTCTTAAAGAGATAACATTAAATGCTAAACTTGATCTATTCATACTGCATTCACTGTGAGTTTTTATTGTTTATTAACCGTGACAAATTTCTTCTTATTGTTGTTTATTTTTACATAATCACATGATATATATATCCAACAAATCGTACTTAGGGAAATTAGGAAAAAAAAAAAAAAAAAAAAACCCTAGAATTTGACTCCAACATGCTTGCATTGGAAAAAAAATCCAAAAAAGAAAACAAAAAACATCGTCATCACATGCATTATTCTCTTTCTTCCTTTTATCTACTAGGTGAACTTCAATCTCTCTTGATGATGTGAAAATCAGCACGGTCGTCCAATGCCTTGTCTCTTAATGGAAGAACTGAAAAAGTGAAGAGGGTAAGTAATAGGAGAGCACCGGTGGGGTGCCGGCCAAAACTTCTCTGATGTTTTTGTTAGTAATCTCTCCAGAGAATAATAAACAAGTGGGTATAAGTGTTTAGGCTAGTGTTTCACATACCTTGTATCTTTTTGTTTTGGGGTTTATATAGGTGCCTCCAGGATGTAGCCGTTGTGCTCTCCTTTATTTCAGTCTTAATTTGACTTGAATAAGGGGCTTTTATGGCGGTGGTTATAGTATCTTGAGATATTGTATTTAATGTCTCATTTGATAATGGTTCTGGCCATTAACTCGGTTGTAAAGACCTTCTTTAATGGAACACGTGGGCAGCTTTGTCGTTATTTGTTTGGACAATGGTATGAGTCTTCATACCTTATGCATTATCTAGATGAGGGAATCTTGTAAGGTGGTCCTGTGTGGTTATTCGGTTGGACGAATGTTTTAGACCAATCAGATGCCCCCTATTCCAACGTGGTTATGTTTGGACGACGATTGGAATATTGAGAGGTTTTAGCCGCATTTTTGGGGAGATGTGTAGTTGAAGTCGGACCGTTGCATTAAATGATGAGGTGGTGGTTTGGTTCGCTTTTTGACACGTGTTACCCTTTAATTGGGAACGTATCATGAAGTGACGCTTCGTTTGGTTTGCCTGGGGTTTTGGGCATGTATCACGATTGGAATGGGTATTTCGGTCCTCCACTCTTTTTCTAATGCTTTGCCATCCTTTATAGCAAGACTCCAATGCTAAAGGAAGCTTAATTAATGCTTTTAAACAATAGCTTTTAGAAATTGAAATAGCAAAAACAACCATTGGGTTTAAGTTTAAAATAACACAAGAAAAAACTCAAAAGTGGAAAAGATTAGCGCATACATCTAATTCTAAAAAAGAAAATGAACAAATCACTCAAAAATTAACGTTGAAAGAAGTTTTTAAAAGTTAAAGTTATAAATATCTTACTTGCAATCAACTATGTCACAAGAAAGATTAAATGGATTAGGCATATTATCTATTGAAAAAGATTTGTTAAAAAATATTGAATATAAAAGTTTAATTAGTAATTTTGTAGCAGAAACTATATGTAGAGTAATTTTTCAATTTTTTTTTTAAATTTTTTTAAAGATAAAAGACCTCATTTTTTTTGCACCACCCCAGGCCTCATAATTCACAGGGCTGGCCCTGGACACATATATATAGAAAGAAGGTAGAAAGAAGGTGAGGATGGTTAATGTAACTGGCTTTGATGTCTAAAAGTCCAACCACTTTTTTGATGCTTTACATAGTGGGAACAAATGAATATATATGGCCTAAAGATATGAGTGGGCTTGTTATAAAATAAAAGAAATAATAAGACGTGATAAAGGAAGTGATAACAAAATTATATGGAAGTTCTTCTCTCAGTAGTCATCCACCATTTCTCTCAGTAGTCATCCACCATTTTTATTCTCAAATCTTCATACTCGGTACATATGTACTAGTACATCTCAATCTATTTGTACAAAGAGGGGCAACTATATATATAACAATGCTAAGGTAGTTAACTCAATGAAGCAATGAAATATGATTGGCTAATGGAACGACATTAAGGCCGCAATGCTTAAAGGCCGAATTTGCTGAAAGAGCTGCTTATTCACAAGTGGTTGTCGTATAAGACAAATGGGCATGTTGCCCGATACATAAAATTCCCCCTTGGATGATCACTCACCAAGAATATGCCTCATTAAAACCTTTATAGGGAAAACCCAATTGGAAAAAAACCAATAACGAAGGAAAAAGAGTACAATATTCTTGTGTTTCTTTGAACGCCTTTAGGATTGCCTCATTAAAACTTTGCAAAGGAAAACTCTGTGGGAAAAAACCTTAGCGAAGGAAAAAGAGTACAATCTGTACATATCTTCCAGAACATTTACTCCCCCTCATGAGTACATAGAGCGTCAATTCTTTATGATGAAAATATCTGTAAATTGGAGCATGTCAATGCTATGCATTATCTTCTTCAATATTGCAGCTAGCAGTGATTTAGTGAGTAGAACGACCACCAAATTATCACTTGATCATATCTGCTCGACATCAATATCTCTGCTCTTCTAAAGCCCATATGTTGTTTAAAATTTAGTATCATTACTTTTGGTAATGTTAAAAGCAACTTTAAATGAAAATATGTTGTCGACAACAATTTTATTTCTATCCCATATTTTTCATATATTTACATAATGTATCAAGATCTCATGATTTCCAGGTACATATTTTCTCTTCTAAGTTATATTATACCACTATGAGAACAATTGAAATAAATGTTACAATGTTTTATGTATTTACTTATTCTTTAAAAAATTTGCAACTCTAGGTGCATCAAGTGTAGAATTGTACTCACTTACACTTTTGAAATTTTTCAACTTCAGGTGCATCAATTCATAAAGAACTTTTGGGAGGAGTACTTTTGCAACTTCAGGTGCTCGTATCTTTTTCTTAAATCATTTCATAAAATTAAAGGATCCTTTATTGTAAGGTACTCAATCCTTGTAATTTTTCATAGAGATGATGGCAAATAAAAAGTGATCATATTGGGATGCTTGGTTGCCATTCTAATAGGCTTAAGATAAAGACATGTGTCACAAATAATTAATAGACATGTGTACATATCTGACATATAATAAGCATAATGGAATTGTTTAATTTATCACTGAGTATATTTAACAATATTACTAGATATAGTATGTTTAGCATAAAACCCATAAAATTTTAATGCATTAAATAAACACTAAACTTTGTAGGCAATGAATTAATATGATGACAAATAAATAGATAATGAGATTACCAATTCTTTAGGAAAAACTTACAGTGAATTGGAGTTTCACACAAATAACATTTGTAAAGTGATGGCAACTTCCTTCTATAATTTAGTCAGAGTTTCATGCTGATAACGTGCTATAAAATAAAAGAAATAATAAGACGTGATAAAGGAAGAGATAACAAAATTATATGAAAGTTCTTCTCTTAGTGGTCATCCACCATTTTTATTCTCAAATCTTCATACTCGGTACATATGTACTGGTACATCTCAACCTATTTGTACAAAGAGGGGCAGCTATATATATATATATCAATGCTAAGGTAGTTAACTTAATGAAGTAATGAAATATGATTGGCTAATGGAACGGCATTAAGGCTGCAATGCTTAAAGGCCAAATCTGCTGAAAGAGCCACTTATTCACAAGTGGTTGTCATATAAGACAAATGGGCATGTTGCCCAATACATAACAGGGCCACAAAATCTTAAGGCATATATTAATAATATATAGACGTCAAATAAAATGTGGTTGTTAAGTATATGCAACATACCTCTCACATTAATAATTTAATATCATCTTGACATATGAAGAGTATTTTTTTTTATTGTGCACCATCCATGTTCATCAAAATCATTTAAGTGATGAATCACCAATGGCAGAGCTATGAGTGGGCTATAGCCCAGCCCTTTTTTTTTTTTTTTTTTTTTTTTTTTTTTTTACAGCTAAAATAAAAAATAAAATAATTGTAGCCCAGCCTAAACTCCCCAAACACAAACCCTTAGCCTAGTCCAACTCCAATCTAAAACTTATTCCAAATTCAATTCCAAACCAACCCATTCAACTCCAATCCAAAACCCAATCCAAATTCAATCCCAAACCCACCCATTCAACTCCCATCCAATTCCAAAACACACCCATTCATACCTAACCCAAATCCCTAATCCCCAATTAATCACAGAAAAACAAACCGGACACAAAACTCACCGTGCACTGCCGAGGAAGGAAGACCAGATTTGCAGGCTTACAGCTCCTCAGCCCGACCCCTTGGTATGTCTCTAACTCTCTTTCTCTTGGTCGGTCGACAATCAACCTCTCAGGCTCTTTCTTTTTCTTATTCTTTCTCTCTTTCTCTCGGTGACTTGGTCTTAACCGGTTAGCCCTGCAACCCGCTGGCCGCTTCTGACCTCTTAGGCTCTCACCTCTTTGATTCTCTCTTTCTTTCTTCGATTCTCTCATTCTCTCTTTCTTTCTTTGTAACTCTCTTTCTCCCATTCTATGGACCAAATGAGTAATGAGTCTAATGACTCATTTACTTAACATTTGACTTTTGTTGTTTGTTTTTGGGAAATTATATTTCCACATTATTTTTGTTATTTCCACATTATTAGTTTGGAAATAACAAAAATTAAAGTGAAATATCACTTCAATTTTTGTTATTTCACACTAATGATGTGGAAATAACACATTAAGGTGTGGAAATAACACAATCTTTGTTTTTTAACATGTGATTATGTGAATTGTAAATTTGTGGATGAGAATGGACATTCCTGACTAGTGCTATCAATATCACCTCCACGTTCATTTTTTTTTGGTTAGGAAGGATTTTTTTTTATTAATAACTCAAATTCTTTTATTAAATAAAGTTTTTATTTTTTAATACTATATTAATAGCTTTTATTATTTTTATAGAAATATAATATTTAAATTCATTTAACATATGTTCTCAATCTATTAATTATTTATTTTAAGATTTTGTGAACGGTTGTCTTTAAAACAATTTAAAACAATTATTAAAAATATTTATATTTTATGAAAAATAAATTTTTAATATTAAAATAATAAATAAAAAGATTAAATATTTTTAAAAACTGTTTTTATATTATTTTAATATTAAAATTTTATTATTTATTATAAAATGTAAGTATTAAATATTTTTTTTTATTAAAAATACTTTCTTGACTGTTATTTCCGTGACCCTTTATTTTATGACACCTGTCAATCATGGCTAATGATACCTATGTTAGTCTTTTCATTATGAACACAGTTCACCCTCCTCTCGAGGGACGTCCACTGACTATGTACATTTTTCTCAAGAAGACACGGTTCAATTATGAACTCCTGCACTTTCCACGAAAAGAAGACGCGGTTCACATGTTTTAATCGTTAAAAAATTGTTTAGGCAATTACTTTAGTAATATAAGACACAACAGCACGTAAATCGATTTTGAATTTTCAATATTTACAGAAACTTGACCCACAAGCTCTGAGCATTCAGGACCAGGCCACTCAATCATGCACTTTGCCCATCAGCTTTTTACTTTTTTAAAGAAGACGACGAAATTCACAATTCACATTATTGTAACATAGATATGGAGGGACGCAAATGTCCTTAAATCGATTTTGGATTTACCGAACTTGATAAACTCTTGAGTTGTGTTGTGCGGAGGAGTTGTGTTGTCCGAACTTGGTATTTAAGGCTTTTTCTCACAACCTTTGTGGACATGCCTTTTCCTATTTGAATCAAGCTTGCCAATTTTTCAAACGGTGGGGGGTTAGGTAGCCTAACTTTGTCTGTATGAGCATTCACAGTCTTTGCTTTGCTTTCAGATCATTGACTCTTATCGCTGCCTCGTCAACTGGCCTCTTTCTCTCGCATATTTGCCATCAGTAGTGCATTCCTTTTAGCTGTGTGAGAAATCCGGTTGAAAGAGAAAACGTCCTTCACTCCTTTTCATTTGTTCTTAATTTATATCAAAATTTCGCTGCAGTTTTTGTGTTCTCCTCCTCTCTTTTTATTTTTCTCCACTTCTTAAAAAAAAAAAATTAGATACTTGCAATTTTTCATCTAAATTTTCGTTGCGAGTTGTTATTCTCTCAATTTGGGTTTTACATTTCTCCACTTCTGAAAAAAAAAAAAAAATTAGATACTTGCAATTTTTCATCTTAGTTTTCGCTGCGAGTTGTCATTCTCTCAATTTGTGTTTTACATTTCTCCACTTCTGAAAAAAAAAGAAAAAAAAAGAGTTAGATATTTTCAACTTTTCATCTTAGTTTTCGTCGCAGTTTTCGTGATCTCGTCCTCTCAATTTGGTTTTACTCTTGCTCCACTTCAAAAAAAAAAGAAAAAGAAAAAAAAAAAGGGTTAGATTCTTCCAACTATTCACCTTAAAGTTTCGTTCATACTAGTGACTATATCTGCTAAGTCAAGAGTGCAGAAAAACAACTTGCAAAGTTGTGGCGCGAAGGATAAAGGTACTTTGTTTAAATTTTTCTTTGATATATATATATTTTTAATTATAATTGTACTTCTAGTACTTGAAATTTGAGGTAAGTTTCATTTTGGTTGGTCAATTTTAAAAAGTTTTAATTTGGTCCTAAAATTTAGGTCCATTCAATTTTGATCTATTAAATCTGAGGTTGGTTTGATTTTACCCTTGAATCTGAGATTGGTTTAATTCTAGTCCTTTAGATATGTGGTTAGTTGGATTTGGTCCTTAAAAATGGGGTGCTTCGTAAATAGAAAAATAGGTGAAAGATCTAATTGTTTCATTTTTAATGGGTAAAATGCAAAATTGCCAACTGAACTTTAAATCAAAATCAAATTGAGCACTGATTTTCAAATTTGAAATTAAAAACTTTTGAATTTTGAGAAATACCTAAATTGATAATTTTGTCTTTTTATTTTATTTTAATAAAAATATGTTTAAATTAAAATTTCATTTTTTTTTTCCTAAAGAAAAAAGATCAAGTGAAATATTTCTCAATGTTCAGGGTTCTATTTTCAAATTTAAGGAGGTCAAATTGATTTTGACCCAAAGTTTAGGGGATGGTTTTGCATTTACCATCCTTTAAATTCAAGAACCATATATGAACTTTTTTAATTTTGACGGACTAAAATCTACCCTATACCATTTTAGGGAATAAATTATAATTTACTTCTTTTATTTATTTATTTATTTAATTAAGTGGGAGATGAAGGAGAGAAAAAAGAAAAAAAGAAAAAAAAGGGAAGTAGCGAAGGAACATGATCCTTTTCATTTCATTTTAAATGAAAAAAGGTCAATTTCACAATTAAGTTATTTCTTTCATTTGACAGTATAGAATGTCATGTTACTTAAAATTTTAAATGATGTGGTATTTTATACATCTTTAGAATTGTATATCTAATTTGGACCATTAAATAGATCAATTTTTGATGGCACATGTAAAATGTAGTCCCCAAGGACCCCAACCAAGTGTTCGAACCCTAAGATTTCTTATTTCACTTTGTTGATGCTATTGTCTTTTGAATTTGGCTCTTTATTTCCTCTGTTTTTCTAAGCAAGAAAACAAATGGAAAGAAAAGAAGGAACCAAAGGAAGAAAAGAATTAGATAGATATTATATGCCCTTCAAATTTATTCTCATTCACCAAATTGACTTTCCTTGCTCAGTTGATTAGCAGGTAGCGGAAAACAGCGAGTTACTTTGCTTCATTGATAATTTGGTATCCTGAATAGAGGTAAGTACATTCTATATTTCCTTTTTCTCATTTGTAGTTGGATTTGATTCTTGTACTTTCGTTGTAATCATGGTCCCTTGTTTGGCTTTATTCTGTTTTTATGCTACCCAAAAAATAAATGCATAAGAAGAAAGAAACAATGTAAGCATAAGGAGAATATGGTTCATTGAGAAGATCCATATTGGAACAATTTTGTCCCAAAACGCGCCACGTGGTTCGTTTTGCCCTGAAGATAGGTAAGGGAGCGATTTTGTAAAAATATTTGGATCAAAAATGTGTTTTTTGGAAAAACGATTTCGGGGACGTTTTAGGCAAAAAGTGACAAAGTTTTCGTCCAGAACAGTCTCTAGGGAGCTTGTTCCAGTCTCTTAGATTGATCTCTTGACAAAGTTGTATGCTGAACACCAAAGGAAACGGCTAGGATGCCTAAGTTGATGGTTGGAACTTGTGAGAAGAAAGGCTAGCCTTCTAGTATGGAGAACTAGGGAATAACCTTCTTCTTTTTATCTCAGCAGGGCTTCGCCATTCTAGAACTACTACTCCCAAACTCTATTATATTGGTATTTTTTGGTATTTTTTATGCTTCCTTCAGGACTCTAGGTGTTTCAGTGTGTTGGGGACTTCCTAGTGTGTTTTCTACTAAAGGTATGAGACTCCTTTTTATAGTGGAAAAAGGTTTGCTTAGAAAATGGGTAAACTTGGAGAAGAGGTAAAGTTAGGTTTTCTCGAAGAAGTCAACCTTAACTGTAGCTAGTCTCTTTAAAAATTAGCGTTTTTGACAGAGGTGGTGTACTTGTACTTTAAAGTGGCATACCCCTGTATGAAGTAGGCGTACTCTGACTTTGTCTGATTTTGATAAATTGAGTTTTTTGGTTCATTAGGCTCTCAAAAATGGACTTGACTCTTTGGGCTCTTGAAATATGCTTGATTTTCTGGGAGGTCCAAGTAGTTTTCAACACACATTGTCTTATTAGAGATTTTTAGTAATCATTATTGAGACCGGGAACCAAGAGAATTGATCGGTACGAATTAGGGTGTCTACAGACAACGAGTATCATTTTCATTTGATTGACTATTGACATAATTTTTGGTCATTTTTTCCGTACTCATTTTACTTACAAATATATCAATTTAATTAATTAATTATATAACAAACAACAAACAAAACCAAGTTCAACCAACAACCAACCACTCAACCAGGCATTGCAATCAACAAAGAAAACCAAAACCAAGTCTACACTCCATAGGAGCACAGCAACCAGCAAGTATTAAAAAAAAAAAAAAAAAAAAAAAAACCAAGTGCATAGGACAACACATAAGCTAGCAGGTATGAAGAAAATAACTAAAAAACAAGTCGTGTGTGTTACCCGAATATCAACCTAGGAGTGGGGGTGAATTAGGTTGAGGCAAACTTTTCCTATTATTGCAGAATTGAAAACAACTATGAAAACATACAATTTAATTGCAATATAAAGTAAACAAACACAAATAAATAAGTAATTAAATGAGTTAGAGAGAAAGAAACAAACTCGGAGATTTTATCGAGGTTCGGCTTCCCGCCTACGTCGCCGCCTCAAGAACATCTCTTAAGGATTCCCAAATCCACTAACTTAGCCTTCTTACGGGTGAAGACCAAACCGTCACAGTCTTGCTTAACCGGTCAAGAGAAACTATTAGTGAAAAATCATTTTCAGTACCTAGGATTTAAAACCAAATCCTAACTTTCAATATGTGTTTAGTGTACAAAGAAATCTCTCTCAAAGAGTGGAAAGTACACAAATAAAGCTCACTCTAATAGTATATCAAGATTGATCAAAATGGCTCAAAACTATTTAGAGAATTTTTGGGATTTTATCAAAGTATGAGTATGATATGAAAAATAAGCTTTAGAATTGATGAATATAGATCTTAGGTATTGTATAACTTCAATCTTTGCCTTAGATGTTCATATATGTGAGTATATATAACCCAAAATCAAATATAGTCATTTTCTAGCCGTTCTACAGAAGGACAAAAAGCTGTCAACTAAAACTACCCGTTATTTTTTTCCAGACTTGATGATTTAGGCGCCTGGATTGAGATTTAGGCGTCTGGATCTCAAGGCAAAAATAATTCTTAGTTATTGCCTGAATCGGGTAACTTGGGCAAATTGGTTATCATAGGAGGTGAACTGTTCAATGACCAAATGAGTGAGATTCTCCATGATAGTAGCCATAGAGTCCAACGCCGAAACAAAAATTGAAAATTGTCCTTATTAGCATGAGAGGAACTAGGGCCCAATGGAGGGACATGTGCATCTCTTTGTTGCTAGGACCCTTTCAATTTCCTCTTCTTCTTCCGCAACCTCTTCCATATGAGAACTCGAGCTTTTGACTCAAATACCATTTTGAAGAATGTAGTGTATTTGTTTCATGGTTTTGGTCAAGTAAGAATTGTGAGGAATGACTTTGCGGATATCCTTCTCACCATCCAAAGGAATTTGAAATTGTTGGAGGATGGAGGTGATGTGAAGGCCATAAGGCAGAGTGCCCTTCTTCTTTTTTGACACAATCATCCATATGATAAATCATGTAATAAGGCAAGTCAAGTTTGATGCCATTGAGAATACCCCAAAGTAGAAAGTTTTCAAAATGGAAAAGATAATCACTAAAACCAGCCCTAGGAACGATATTATGTGTGATAAGGTGATGGATAATACGGTGTTCCATCGTAAGTTCAGAAAGGGTGGGTTTAGTGAGAGACTCGATGGAATTATCATGGAAAATTTGGCACAAAGCTGTCAAAGGATTAAACCCATCCATGGTAATCCAAGTGTTGGTTGCAAAATGGCGAACTTCGCCACGGGGAATTTTAAAAATATTGGACAATAAATCACGAGTGATTTGGATTTCTTTCCCTTTAACATAAGAGGTGATGGTGTCAAAATTGTGGTGAGTGAAGTGAGTATAGAAGTGCTTCACAAGGGTGGAATATTGTGGTTGATTCAAAGAAAGAAATTTATCCCAACCAATGTGCGTAAATAATGATTTAAGATGCATATGATAAGTATCAAAGAAAGAAAAATCCACAACCTTACCAAAACCGATGGGTCATTGTGAAAAACCGATCATGAAATTGAAGGAATCATCCAAGGAACGAAATGAACGATCATGGATAGCCTTGGAACGAATTTCCTTTTCAAAAACCCAAGATTTCTTCTTGGATTTGGAGGATTCACTCGTTGGTTTCTTCTTTGGAGGCATTGAGAGAGTAAAAAATGTTCGGGTTTTGAAAGCGGGTGGATGAGGGAGTGATTTGAGGTGGGAAGGGTTTGGGAGATATTGGAGAGAGAAACCCATGACGAGAGAGTGAGAGAAAATAAACTAAATCGAGTTTAAATCTGAAAATCCCGATAATTTAGGCGCTTGGATGAATGTTTAGGCGCCTGAATGAGGTCTGATAGGTTTTGCCTAAAAGGGTTAGGCGCCTGAATTGATCAATTTAGGTGCCTGGAACTTGGTTTAGGCACCTGAATGTCTCCAGGCTAACCGATTTTCAATTCAAGCTTATTTTTTTAACTATAAATTTTAATTTTCAAACAAGATCCTTGAATTATGACACTCAAACATTATCAAAGATTAAAAATACACAACATGTGATTCAAGAAATTATTTTAATTATTTTAATCATTTTATTGCAAACTATAACATATGTGAAATTTCGAAATTAGCATAAAAAAAATGTACAATTTAAGCATGGTTGTATCAAATACTTGCAAAAGAGTGTCAAGATAGAACAAACATAAGTCATGTGATACTAACATATCTTGCCATACTGATTTCCCGTTGAATTGTGCAAAATCAATCTTCGATGAGGGGTTTGGTGAAGATTTCCGCCCATTGATGATCAGTGCTCGCAAATTCAAGTTCAATATCTCCATTTTGCACATGGTCTCTTATGAAATAGTATCTAATCTCAATATGTTTAGTGCGAGAATGTTGAATAGGTTTTTTAGTTAAACTTGTGGCACTTGTGTTATCACACCTTATTATGGGAATGTGATGAAACAAAATTTTAAAATCCTCTAATTGTTATTTTATATAAAGAGTTTGAGCTCACCAATTATTGGCTGCAACATACTCGGCTTCCGTCGTTGATAAAGCTATAGAATTTTGGTTTTTACTAAAACGAACTATTTAGAAAAGAGTTTAGCTTTCAATTTGCATATGACGGCTTCCCGAGTAAGCTATAGATTTTGGTTTTTACTAACCAAATCAAGGTTCAAGTAGAAAATTTTGCGTCAATTTTCTATGACCGCAACTATATGAGGATTCTTAGGATAGGACATGGTTCTCGAATAACTTGCAACAATACATATGCTAAACATGACATATGTTTACATGCGGTTAAATAGAATTAACTACCAATCATACCTCGATTTAGTTTAACGTCTACCGATTTATCTTTTTCATCTTTGTCGAGCTTTGTTGATGGACTCATAGGAGTTCCAATTTCTTTTGCATTTTCCATTCCGAACCTCCTTATAAGGTCTTTGACATACTTGGATTGGTTTATGAAGATTCCATCTTTGGTTTGCTTAATTTGAAGTCCAAGAAAGAAATTTATCTCTCCCATCGAACTCATCTTTGATAGTCTTAGAAAATTCTTTGCACAAATTTTCATTAGTAGAACCAAAGATAATATCATTAACATAAATTTGTACAATAAACATGTCTTTATCATCAAACATTAGAAATAAAGTGGTGTCAATTTTTCCACGTGTAAAACTTTTTTCAAGAAGAAAACCACTTAATATTTCATACCAAACTCTTGGAGATTGTTTTAAACTAAACAAAGCTTTTGATAATTTAAAAACATGGTTTGGAAATTCATGATTTTCAAATCCAGAGGTTGTTCTACATAAACTTCTTTTATAAAGCCTTTTGACATTTTGAATAGATTAAAATCTTTATAACATAAAAGCTAAAGCATACGAATAGTTTCTAATCTAGAAAGAGCATAAGGGTTCTTGGTGACTATTTTTGTGTTTTAAACTTGTATTTGGTGTTTTGAGAATTGTAATAAAAAATAATATTATAATAGATTTGACAAACAAAAAATGTTTGGTAGATGCTTGTTTTGTTTTTATTTTTTATTTATTATTACTATTTTTTTTTCTTTGCACAACACAATCGACCCCCAATGGATCAACGACAACCAAATGGATCAACACAACGATCAACACACACCATACAAATGGATCAACACAACCAATCAAAAACCCAACAAATACACGGCTCCAGCAATAGCCACACCCACCCACAACCACGGTAAACCCACAAAAATCACAAACCCAAAACAACCAAAAAAATCAAAAGAGAGACTAGATTTGATTGGCGAGATCGCGAGCCCAATGCAACCACCGCGTAGCCCACCTCGAGTCGCTGACCACTGCAAGCCAGGCGTGATGCGACCACCACGAGATCAGATTCGATTAGCGAGATCGCGAGCCCAATGCAACCCTTGCAAAGTCTAACTTGAGTCGATGACCACCGCGAGCTAAGGGTGATGCGACCACCGCGAGCCCATGTTTGAGAAGTACGAGAGAGAGGAAGATCAAGGAGAAGGGGAGAAGAAGAGGAGAGAGAGAGAGAGGAAGGGAGAGAGAAATTACTGTTGAAAAGAGAAAGAGAGAGAGAAATTACCGTTGAAAAGAGAGAGAGAGAGAGAGAGAGAGATAGAGAGAGAGAGAGAGAGAGAGAGAGAGAGAGAGAGAGAGAGAGAGCCATAAATGATAGAAAAAAGGAAAATATGTTCATTTTCAATTATGCCACCGGTCTTTTTTGAGTTTGGCTGAAAACATCAAAAAAATGTTCTCAAATAAATGCATTTGAGTAATGATACAACAATAAATGAATTTGAACACAATTACAGAAAACAATTGCCAAACATAAAAGTTTTGCTCCAGGCCCACCAATTTCTGTATTCAAACACATAAAATTGTGTTTGAGTTGCGTGACCAAACACACTCTAAGTTTCTCCGTATTCAATACCTTCTTCTTGATTGAAACCTTGAGTTACCAACCTTGCTTTGTTTCTTACCATTGTATCTTCTTCATCCTTTTTTCAGAATACCCATTTTGTGCTAATGACGGTGTGGTCCTTAGGTCTAGGTGCAAGAGTCTATACTTTGTTTCTTTCGAATTGATTTTGCTCTTCTTGCATAGTCAAGATCCATGATTCATCGTCAATAGCCTGATTGATGTTCTTGGTCTCAATTTGAGAGAGGAATGCCATTTTGTTGCAAATGTTCTTGAGTTTTTATCTTGTGCTTACTCCATGATGTCGCTTAATAATAAGCGATACTTTGCAGTATAGAGAAAGGGGTTGTCAATCCTCAGGAAGTTTGTGTTTTCAAAGGGCAATGTGTGAAAGTGTTTATAGCTGTAAACTATAATGATTCAGAGAATTTCAATGAGTAAAAAGGCGCTAAGGTTTTTGGGTGTTTTTTTATACTGATATGATTCCATTGTGATCCCAGTGAAAACCTTGTTCTAAATAACAACATACATTCAATTGTTTTAACTCTAAAGACTTTTTTGACTTGGTTGAACTAAAAGAACTCAAGAACATATTATAATCGGAGAACATAAAATGGCTAGAGTAATGTTTAGAAAAACCTAGAATATGATTGAGGCAAACTTTTCCTATTAATGTGGAATTGAAAACAAGTATGAAAACACAATTTAATTGCAATATAAAGTAAACAAGCACAAATAAAAAATCAATTAAATGAGTTAGAGAGAGAAGCAAACTCCGAGATTTTATCGAGGTTCAGCTTCCCGCCTATGTCCCCGCCTCAAGAACACCTCTTGAGGATTAATCATAACTTAGCCTTCTTACGGTGAAGACAACCATTACAATCTTGCTTGACCGGTCAAGAGAAACCACTAGTAAAAAATCATTTTCACTACCTTGGATTTAAATCCAAATCCTAACTTTGAATAAGTGTTTGGTGTACAAATAAATCTCTCTCAAAGAGTGGAAAGTACACAAATTAATAAACCGCACTTTAATAGTATATCATGATTGATCAAAATGGCTCAAAACTATTTAGAGAATTTTTTGGGATTTTATCAAAGTATGAGTATAATATGAAAAATAAGCTCTAGAATTGATGAATATTGATCTTAGGTATTGTATAGTTTTCAATCTCTGCCTTAGATGTTCATATCTGTGAGTATATATAGCTCAAAATCAAATATAACTGTTTTCTAGCCATTCTACAAAAAGTACCAAAAGCTATCAACTAAAACTAGCTGTTATTTTCGTCCAGACTTGTTGTTAGTGAGCCAAAATGATCAAAAGTGATAAAGTTCACAAAACCTAACTCTCACTTACCCCATTACATTGCAACATGATGCTTGTAGATGAACTTGATTCTTTTTGGCTTTGGCTTCAATAACTTGATCTTTAATGTAATTCCAAATTGGACTTTGGATGCCACTTGATGCGATTCAATGTATGACCTTTGACGAAATGCTTTGTTTGAACTTTTTGACCATGATTGTCCATGTGTTAACTTCTAAAAAATGTGCTTAAACACGAAATCATTAGCTTGCTTGAAAATATCACTTATAAATTAATTAAATTCTTGTTATCATCAAAATGACATAAATACGCTTGGATTAATTAGCCAATTAAAATAGGCATTGAAACCTTAAGGCTAACAATGTGGACCACAACACTACAGCACCCAACAAGCAGGTTTAAATAAAAAAGAAAAAAAGAAAAAAAATAAGACCATGTCCAAGTGTGGATGTGTGGACCACAATAGCCAGCAACTAGCAAGCACTAAGTAGGTATAAAGAACAAGAAAAAAAAATTAATAAAATCAAGTGGTCCAAGTCCACACAAAACACCTGCAAGGCGAGGCGGCAAGGCTACGATGCGAGGCAGAGAGGAGAGGTTGCGAATCGAGGAGGATTGGGTTTTCTTTCTTGTTGCTGCTCTGTAGCTTCGGCGATTGCGAGAGTGAGAGGGAGTGGTTGAGAGGTGAGAGTGTGAGAGAGGCAGATCGGGGGGTGAGGAGAGAGTGAAAGGAAAATAGGGCAAATAGTGAGTTTCTGGTGGGTTTTATTTTACCGTTTTATCCAAAATACGTACCCGATTCGTACTCATCCGTATCCCGTATGTGGTCCATACCCATACGTAACCATTTTTTAAAATCTCATTGTTGCCCTCTGGTACGCGTAGGATACGTTTTGTATCGTATCGGGTACGTACTGGGTATTGGTACTCAGCCAAAAATGGGGCACCGGTGTATCACAGATTAGCAATAAAAGAGATCATTATAATAAACAATACCAACACCTTTTTGAATTAAACAAAAAAAGTAAATAAAAAAATTCATGTGCCAAATAAACCAACCCTCATAGCACACTCATGAAAATGGTGTTTTCATTGTTAGTAATGGTACTATTCACTTGTTGGATTTATCTCTGATCTTGCAAAATGTAGTGTCATTGCTTTTGGAGTGAATAATCAATCATGTATGTAGTATGCATACTATAATTATTTGTCAATACAATCATACTCTGTACTTCATTTTCTTGGAATAAAATGGATTCAAGGGACAATTTTAAAACTACCGTAAAATCAAGAAAAAATTAATACCTAATGCAAATGTAAATGTAATGAATACACACAAAAAAAACTTTTATTTGAGAGAGACAGATAGAATTTATATCTTTGTTGATTTCAGGATTCAGATTTGAAGAATGAATGTGAGCACTAAACTGAAAGAAAAAGAAGAAGATATTAATCGCTTAAGTTTGATTTAATTTTGAAATATTTACATTGAAAAACACAAATTGATTAAAGCGAAAGAGAAAGATAAAAGAAAAAAGGAGGGAGAGAGTTTGAAAGAGAGACATTAATAAAATTGACATAAGTGGAACTTGGTGCAGAAACTTTTTTTTTTGCAGAATTTGAATTTAAATATAAAGAATGTCCTAACTTGAAGGAATTTAAATTTTGTTTTTTATTTTTAAACCTACTTTTACTTGGGTTTTGTGGTGGTTAGTGGGAATATAACTTAAAAATGTGTTCTTATTTTGTCATTTGATAATTTTTTTATAAAATAAAATAAAATGTCAAAACTCATCAAATTAGATTCATATATATATATATATATATATATATATATATATTACTCATGATATAGGGAGAGTTTGGATAACATGATAACTAATTGGTGATATGGGGAAGATGGCCCTAAAATGTCTGAAGGTAGTTGAAGCCAAGAAGTTCTTACGTTTAAATTTTTACATTGCACCTAAATTTTAGGAATACTCGGCTTGCGGCTCACCTGATTGCGCTAGTGCAGTTATGGAAGCTGCACAATGCCAAATGAGGTCTCTAGGTTTCTCGTATATTCAATCAAATTAGATCCATGATAAAGTTATGGTCACGTTCATGAAACCGGAAGTCTTTCGATCGCATGCAGTCAATGCCAATGGGTGTGCTTAAGAGCTGGTGGCAACCGAATTCCTGAAGTCACACCAAAGGCACACTTCGTATTAAAAACACTTTCAAACACTTCTATGTGGCCTTCTCTAGTTCTACACTTGACTATTATATCATATACATAGTAATCCGTTGGTAGTATTCTTTCCCTTTTTTTTTTGAAAAAGTAAACTAAATTTTCTCCAAAAAGACTGTGGTAGAATTTAAGTGGGATAGTGGAAAGTGGAGGAAGATGTGTTGTAGAGTGACTCCTATATTCAAATATGTGGTGTATTTTGGAATTGATCTATATGCTCTTATTTTTGTTTTTTAAGAATAAAGTGAAATATATGAGTAGATTATTTTAGGGTAAATTACACTGACACTTCATTTTTTTGGGGAAACTAAACTCGCTACACCCTATTTTGGGTAAACGATACTCTGCTCCAAAATTTGTAAAATAATTAACATTCCGTCTCCTTTTTCTTTTCTTATTTTGTTTATTTTTTATTTATTTTTTTAACCAATACTTAACTAACCAGAGTTAAAAAGAAAAATTGTATTCCAATTATTTTAAGTTTATGTGGGAAATATTCCTTTAAAAATAGAGAAAAAGGAGCGAAGTGTTAATTATTTTGCAAATTTGGGAGCAAAGTGTCATTTCTCCAAAATAGGGTGTAGCAAGTCTAGTTTCCAAAAAAAAAAAGAAAAAAAAGGTTGTCATCGTAATTTACCCATTTGATAAATTTTTTGTTGATGCTATTGCCTTTTCATTTTGCTCTTATTTCCTCTGCTTTTCAAAGGAAGAAAACAAATAGAAAGAAAAGGAGGAACCAAAGAGAGAAAAAAATTAGATATTTTATGCTCTTCAAGTTTATTCTTTTTCACCAAATTGACTGTCCTTGCTCAGTTGCTCAACAGTCCGAGGTGGAGGTAGCGGAAAACTTGCTTCATTGATAATTTGGTATTTTACAGAGTGGTACGTAGATTGTATATTTCCTTTTTCTCATTTATTGTTTGATTTGATTCTTGTACTTTCCTAAGGCATTGCCGCATAAATACTAAAGTTGTCAATACATTACAGTATAGGCTGGTAGGATCGGTATTTTTTGAGTTCCTAAGAAGGGGAACACTTGTAACCACCCGCAAAATTGAAATAACTATATCTAATCATATCTCAGCGAAAGCCCACATAAACCGTAGTTCAAAAGCAACTATCATTCATTAAATCTCAAAAGATTACATCTTTACAACGTAATTTAAAATGATAATCTTAACAGAATTGAAAACCAAACTGTTCTAAGATATCATCAAAGGTTACTACAACAAAATCCAACATCAATCAAGTTCTATCTCGGCATTCAAGAACCATTGTTGCTGCCTCTATCCATCATCTCCTGAAATTAATAATTATGTAACACTATGAGCAACACGACTGAGTGAGTAGCTCATCTTTCCCATATTCCATACAAGGATAAAATTTTACTTATTTTAAATCCAGATGTCAATATGAATTAATACGTGATAGTTTATGCATGTAATCAAACTTGTATCATGCAAATGAAAACACGATTCATGGAGATAATAGTCCACAACCATAGCACACATGCCTCCTTGCACTCTACCGGCCACCCACTCACGATAGAATTAGTATACCAGTGCACTAACCAAATGATGAATCAATCCTTGGAGTGTCTACAACCATCAAAACACAAGCTTAAAAACATTTTTATGAAATCATATCAAAAGCATTCGAATTATTTTACAAACCAAAATCTAAGTTTACTTTATTTAGAGCTTAATCTAAGCTCAAATCAAACTTTCCTTATTGAATCGATGTTGAGTTTCAACATAAAATAGGAGAAGATGAATTTCCTCAGCTCAACCACAAATAACTTGCTCTAACCTTCTTTCATTTCTCAGTTTCTATCTTGCTTCCTTACTTGTCTTAAAAAATGTGTACATTTTACATCTCAATTTATAGATATTATCAAGTATGTAATAAAATCATATAAGACTAACTCTTTGCACAACACATCATGCTAAGGTTTTGCCTAGTCATCAAGACAAGTGTCAAGGATTTTCTAACACATCAAGACAAGTTGACATGTCATGCTTAAACGGTTCTCTTAGTCATAAAAAATTGACACCTCATGCATTATTAAGAAGTTGACAACTCATGCTTAAAGATTGCTTAGTCATCAAGAAGTTGACACCTTGCGCTTACAAATTTGCTTAGTCATCAGGAAGTTGACACCTCATGCTAAATAATTTGCTTTGTAGGAGGTCAAAATAGCTCCTCCAATTAATTTCTAGGGTCTGAACTGCATGTTCTGGCTTTGGCGTGGTTGGAAAAAGGAGGAAAATGACACCGGATTTACCGTAGTTTGGCCAATAGGGTCTACATCTACTTAATCTTTTCTTACTTATTATTGGTCATCTTTACAATAGAGTGGAGAGACCTTTATATAGGCTACATGGAAAATAAGGAGAGGAGTAAACAAGTAACTGGGCCTAACTTAAATGGGTTAGGCCCTAAAATTCAATGGATTGGGCTTTTTGGGCCCTAATGCAATTTGACACCACACAATAGCCCCCAAATCTTCGCTTGTCGAATGTAAAGAGGGAAGTGGAGACTGGATATAGTAGGATGTGAGGTGAGGCCTTGCAAGTTGAGCTTAGATCCTTGGGACCAAAAGTGGCCCTGGAGGCCGAGCTTGGGTCCTAGAGACTGAGTGAGACACTAGAGACCGAGATCGGGTCTTGGAGACCGAATGAGGCACTGGAGGCTGAGATCGGGTCTCGGAGACTGAATGGGGCACTGGAGGCCGAGATCGGGTCCTGGAGACTGAATGAGGCCGAAAGCAAATCATAGAGACCGAACAAGGCCTTTAAGGCCCAAAAAACAAGATGTGTGAGTCAATTTTGTTGGCTTCTTACTTTTATATAGAGGAAATAAGCAATTTTTCATAAATCATACACAAGTTTTTGTTCGAGGCCATTGGAACCATATTTAATACGCTTTTGGTTACTCATCTAGCATTTCGCTTGTTTCGTATTCGTACTTATTTCACGCTCGTTCTTTTGTTTCAATTTTGTTAGCTAAGCGACTGTTCATAGCCTATGCTTGGGTAAAACCACACCTATCACTTGTCAGTCATCTTGGTACTCAGCACTTGGTAACCTCAGAGGTTTACTGAAGTCTGATTCAAGATAGATTTAGAACTTTCGCCTGCCAGTCATCCTGGTCCTCAGCACTTGGTAACCTCAGAGGTTAGACCGAAACCTGAGTCAAGTTAGGTTTTCTATACTTGCCAGTCATCCTGGTCATTAGCACTTGGTAACCTCAGAGGTTAACCAAAGCCTAAGTCAAGTTAAATTTAGAGTTTCCGTTTGCCAGTTATCCTGAACCTTGGCACTTGGTAACCTCAGAGGTTAAACTGTAGCCCGGGTCAAGCTAGATTATTTATACTTGCCAGTTATCCTGGACCTTAACACTTGGTAACCTCAGAGGTTGACCGAAGCCTAAGTCAAGTTAGATTTAGAGTTTCCGCTTGCTAGTTATCCTGGACCTCAACACTTGGTAACCTCAGAGGTTAGACCGAAGCTCGAGTCAAGCTAAATTATCTATACTTGTCAGTCATCTTGGACTTTAGCACTTGGTAACCTCAGAGATTGATTGAAGCCTAAGTCAAGTTAGATTTCGAGTTTCCGCTTGCCAGTCATCCTGGACCTCGACACTTGGTAACCTCAGAGGTTAGACCGTAGCCTGAGTCAAGCTAGATTTGGAGTTTTCGCTTGCCAGTCATCCTGGACCTCGACACTTGGTAACCTCAGAGGTTAGACCGTAGCCTGAGTCAAGCTAGATTATCTATAAATGCCTGTCATCCTAGACCTTAGCACTTGGTAACCTTAGAGGTTGGTTGAAGCCTAAGTCAAGTTAGATTTAGAGTTTCCGCTTGCCAATCATCCTGGACCTTGGCACTTGGTAACCTCAGAAGTTAGACCAAAGCCCGAGTCAAGCTAGATTTGGAGTTTCCGTTTGCCAGTCATCTTGGACCTTGGCACTTGGTAACCTCAGATGTTAGACCATAGCCCGAGTCAAGCTAGATTATCTATACTTATCAGTCATCCTGGACCTTAGCACTTGGTAACCTCAGAGGTTGACCGAAGCCTAAGTCAAGTTAAATTTAGAGTTTCTACTTGCCAGTCATTCTGGAACTCGGCACTTGGTAACCTTAGAGGTTGACCGAAACCTAAGTCAAGCTTCTCCAAGCTTTAAATCCTTCAAATTCTAAGTGCATTCGCAACTGTGTTGGCCAAATAGGATTACACCAATGAAAGATGTAGTTATATAGACAAATGAATCACTGCATTCATCAATAAAGTGATGCGTTTACTAACACATAGTCATTGATTCCAAGCAAGTTTCTAGGCAAGTACATGTGAATTCTAGAAGACATGTTAAGTCATGTGATATGGTCCATGTTCCATATATAAACTATTATGCCATATACACAAAAAATGCATCCAAGCCTGTAAAGTAGGACTCCAAAGAAGTAGCAAATATCATGACAGGACAAATCAAAACATTGATACACTGATCTGAACAAATGTCTTAAAGTTTAGGAGATCCAAATTTGTACTTTGTAAATAGAGTCTGATAGTCGTAATATCAATTTAAAACCTCTAGGTTATCGCAATTAATGGCTAGAGCATATTAATGCTACAACACAACTTGTTAACAATTTCTAGCTACATATTAAAATATGTTATAAGCATCGAGACGTCGGTAGACAAGATTAGACTTAATCGTTCTACCATGGAAGGCACGCATCTAAAGACAAAGTCAAGTCTAGAATGTGCATAAACAATTCAAGTGGAATTTATTATTTTCTGTAGGTAATCTCATAGATTCAACGTGCTAAATAAACACTTTACGTGGAATGCATGTCAATGCAAACACATAATAATAGCTATTTGCAAAAGTTATTTGCATGGGAAGTTTTGCATGAACGACACGTCCGTGTGTAATGAGCATGTAAGTGTTAACATGTTTGAGCAAATATAACTAGGCGTTATAAAAATCACACGTATTCCCATCATCTATCATGTCATAATAATGATCGTGTTTATATAAAAATAATTAGGTGGTTAATCATTGAGAATTAATCACCTCCCACTGCAAACAAAAAAAAAAAATTTCATTTTAATTTTCAAAGCCTTAGTAAGATTGTCATTTAAATTCCATGATATTTATATTTCAACCCTAAATATAAACATTAAGACTATGCTCTCATGCTCGTGAATGTAAAACCATTATGTAAATCATGCATTTAGAATGACATTTTATGAAACAATCATATCAAATTACTAATTAAGGTAGTTGCATATAAAGCAAGTAAAGTTAAGAAAACTTAGCTTCGAGGCGAGGCCATAAAGGCCTTGAGGATGAATTTGGAATGTGGAAGAGCCCGTTCCGTCTCCCAAAATTTTTCTCGATTTTTTTTTTAGGCGTGCCACGTGGCATGATGACGTGGCACCTATCGACGTGGCATGTTGATTGGAGATTTAAGGCTGATGTGGCGAACTCGTGGAGAAACATCTGGCACTGGGTGTGTGCCGGCCATGCATTGGCGCGTGTCGCGCACACGCAGACACATGCTCGCGCGTGGGAGAAGCGCCCGGAGCATCGTCAGCCCGTGGAGGCGCGTGTCTGGTTCGATGAGAGCGATTCCAATGGCAAATGGTAGATTGTCCTCAGAGGTGTCCAAATGTGGTATCGGTTTCTTGAATCGGAGCTCGGAAAGCCTCTAATCTGGGCTTCAAAAGATGTGGTGGGCATTGGCGCGTGAACCATGGATTCCAGAGGTGAGAGTGGCGCGTGGAGGCGCGTGGGCTCTCTGATGGTGACGATTCCACCACCAAATGATAGATCGGCCGGATAGGACTCCAGTGGTGATGTCGTTTTTCCGTTTTGGATCCTGGAAGTTAATGTTTTGGACTTCAAAGGATACGGCGGCGCGAGAGTGCATGAACAAAATTCCTAATCCTCTCACCGGCGCGTAGCGGCACGTGCCACCTCCGATGGTGGTTTTGCTGCCGCTATTGAGTATATTGGATGACGATCTATCTAGTGGTGGCCTTGGTTGCTCAATTCAGACATTAGAAGGAGGAGATCGGAGGCTGTTGTGACTTGGCCGCGAGTGATGGCGCGTGGGCGACAAAGCCGTGCACTCCAACGGCGCGTGAAGGCTCCGATTGTGATGATTTTTCAGGGCTTTGTAGATCGACGGGCTTTGTAGATCGAGCAATGATCTATCCATTGGTTGAGGTGGTTGCTTGATGTGATGGTTGGAAGCTCGAGTTCTGAGGCTCTCCATGCTTGGCGGAGCTTGGATGCTCAGAAATAGCCCTCGTTCATGCCGAAAACTCCGAGAAATGCGGTTCCCATAGACGACGCCAATTGTAGGAGGTCGAAATAGCTCCTCCAATTTATTTCTTGGGTCAGAACCGTATGTTTGGGCTTTGGCATGGTTGGGGAAAAAGAAAGAAAATGACACCGAATTTACCGTGGTACAGCCAATAGGGCCTACGTCTACTTAGTCTTTTCTTACTCATTATTGGCCATCTTTACAATAGAATGGGGAGACCTTTATATAGGCTACATGGGAAATAGGGAGAGGGGTAAACAAATAACTGAGTCTAACTTAAATAGGTTAGGTCTTAATATACAATGGATTGGGCTTTTTGGGCCCTAATACAATTTGACACCACACACGCTTAATCATCAAGAAGTTGACAGCTCATTCTTAATCATCTTCCTTGAAACGTCATGCTTACATAATAATGAAACTTGAAAACTAGGGTTATCACAACACCTACAAGAGATCGTATTAGAGGACTATTCTTCTGTATCTAAACAAATATAGAACAAATATAAAACATTACTCCAATTATGTTACTAACAAATTGATATGTGTAAAGAAGTTTCGACCATTAGATTTTTGGAATCAAAATTTATTTTTATAACAATAGTAATGTTGCACCGTTTTAATCCATCAATACCGAAACTTACATAGTTTTTTTATCCTTAAATGAAACTCACCGAGTATGTCCTCCGCAGCTACGGAGTTTAGAATAAGATGATATGGTATACATTTTGTTAATTACTTGATTATCCTAAGTTTGTTACAAATATCTTTCATACATGTGTTATGTGTATCTATATATATTTATAAAAAAAAATAATAATAACAATAATCGATAGAATGTTCATATATTGTATTATATACTATATACATCAAAATCATAAATCAAATTACAAAAAGATGATCATTATAAAGTGCCACCCTTTTTTTTTTCTCCATATACTATTTAGCTTTTAATTGATGAAGTATATGTATTCAAATTCAATGTTATTGGAAATAAACCATTGCTTCATAGTTTACAATAACTTGCCACATTCCATTAGCCCGATATATAATCGATAAAATAAAAGATCATAAATCATAATGTAAACTTAAATTGGTTTTTCTTTTGTTTTAATTGCTCTTTTTGATAGAATGTTCATATGTTTTACATAATTTTAATTAAAATGGTAAACGAAATCACAAAAAGACGCTCATTTTGACAACTATGAGTATGTCCATAAAAGTAATAACCAATTTGTAAAAGTGGGCGATGTGTAAATAACAAATTCTGATGTGTAAATAATTAATTTGCTTCATAGTAAGTCCATATTATTTTTTCCCTCCATATACTATCACTTTGTTAGCTTTAAATTGATGAAGTAGATGCATCGAATCTCTTATGGGAAATAATCCATTTTTTCATAGTTTATTTTAACCTGCCACATTCTATAAATCCTAGAAATAATCGCTAAAATAATATATCATAATTTTAAATTATTTTTTATTTTTTAATTTTTTAATTTCCCATTTCAGGTTTCTTATATTGCAACACAATCCACCCTCCACGTGAAGACAATTGAACACAAACTTTCTCCATTAATACCTTAAGGTATGTTTTATTTATTTATTTTGTCCTTTGATTTGATTGCACTGTTGTTTTTGTCATTATCCTCTTACTGGGTTTTCCTTTGTGTCTATTTGCAAGAATGAATTATCTAGAGATGATCAGTGAAAAAATTTTCGACTGCGCACTTGCAGCTGTTGTTCGGCAGTTGAATTATCTTATTCACTATAAAAATAACGTTGATAATCTCAAAACCCAAGTTGAGGAGCTGCAGGAGGCCAAAGTTAGGGTGAAGCAGGGCGTCGATGCTGCTAAAAGAAATGTAGAGGAAATACATGATGATGTTCAGAAATGGCTTAGCGATTCTGATGGGATCACAATAGAGGCAGAGGAAATCTTTGGAGATAATGGACAAGCAAAGATAACGTGTTGCAATGGCTGGTGTCCTAATTTTAAGTCCTGTTATCGATTGAGCAAGAGAGCAGTTGAGATGAAATCGAAAGTCGAGGAAAGCAAGAAAAATGGCAATTTTAGTAAAGTTGGCTATCGTGAGCCTATACAAGCAGTAGGGTTCGCAACACTTAATAGAGGGTTTGAGGCCTTTGAATCGAGAATGACGGCATTAACTGGAGTTCTAGAGGCATTGAAAGATCCTAATATCAATAAGATTGGGGTTTACGGGACTGGTGGCATGGGAAAAACCATGCTAGTTAAAGAAGTTGTAGCACAAGCTCAGAGAGACAAGTTGTTCGATAAGTACCCTTTTGTAGTTGTATCCCAAGATCCAAACTTGGAAAAGATTAAAAGAGAAATTGCAGACCAATTAGATCTAAAATTTAATGTGGAGAGTGAATTTGTAAGAGCAGATCAACTACGAAAGCGATTGCAGCAAGAAAAGATCCTTATTGTAATAGATGACATTTGGAAGCCCCTAGACTTAGAGGCTCATGGAATTTTCTTTGGAGATGATAAGAAGGGATGCAAAATTTTGTTGACATCCAGATCTCATAATGTACTACGCAATGATATGAATACCCAAAAGGAATTCCAAGTTGGAGTTTTATCAGATAATGAAGCGAAAAACTTGTTTCAAAAGATAGTTGTCGGTTTAACTAAAACCCCTGAAATCCAAGCTACTATGGAAGAAATCATTGAAGAATGTGCTGGATTACCAATTGCCATTACAACAGTTGCAAACTTTTTGAAAAATCAAGAGAACATAAATGTTTGGAAGGATGCACTCCAACAATTGAAAACGTCTAGCCCAACAGAGATCGAAGGAATGGATGAAAAGGTGTACAAAAGTATAAAGTTGAGTTACGAGTTTTTACAAAGTAAGGAAGCAAAGTCATTATTCTTGCTTTGTAGTCTACATGGAGAGGATTCCAACATAGACGTTGAAGATTTGTTAAGATATGGTGTGGGGTTGGGCTGGTTTCGTAACGTTGATGCAATGGAGAATGCGAGGCATAGGGTGGACACATTGGTCGAAAGACTCAAAGATTCTTCTTTGTTATTGGATGGTGATGATAATGGTACAGTCAAAATGCATGACATAATTCGTGACGTTGCAATTAATATTGCAGCTAAAGATAAGCATATTTTTACTATAAGAAGTGCTATTGACTTGAAAGATTTGTCCAAATGGAATAATTCAACTGCAATTTCATTGCCTGGCATTGATATTGATGTTTGTGAGCTTCCTGAAAGGTTGGAATGTTCAAAACTTCAGTTATTTTTGTTGTTCAACCAAAAAGATTCTTTCAAAATTCCAGATTCCTTTTTTGGAGGTTTGAAAGAGCTTAGAGTTTTAAAGATACCTGAAATAAGCCCTGCAATACTTCCTTCATCACTTTCGTGTCTTGATAAGCTCCAAACATTGTGTTTAGACGGTCAAGTTGAAGATGTAACAATCATCGGAGAACTGAAGAATTTGAAAGTGCTTACCCTTTCACTGTCCAATTTGGAACAATTACCAAAAGAGATTGGGCAACTCTCTCACCTTCAGTTGCTAGATTTGAAAAACTGTGGTAAACTGAAAGTCATTCCACCCAATGTGTTGTCTAATCTAAAAAGGTTAGAAGAATTATATATGCCAAGTTCTGTTGAATGGGAGACTGAAGTACAAAGCACCAACAGAAGTAACGCTGTGGTCTCAGAGTTGGACCATTTGTCTCAGCTCACCACTTTACATATACGTATTCAGAATCCCAAGTTTCTGCCAAATGCATTGATTTTTAAAAATTTGAAACGGTATAGAATAAATATTGGCGGTGGTGTGTATTGGCATTTTGACTCCAAAAATTCAAGATCTTTAAAACTCCATATAAGCATTCAATTAGATGATGGGATTAAAGCATTATTGAAGACTTGTGAAGATCTCTATTTGGGTGCAGTGAGCGGTGTTAAAAGTATTCTTTACGAATTAAATTCAGAAGATTTTCCACTTTTGAAGCTTCTCTCTATTAAAGATAATGATGAGATTCAGTACATTATAAAGTCCGTGGGGTTTCCAGGTATTGCATTTCCTAACTTGGAGTCAATTTATTTAAGAAAATTGATCAATTTGGAACGAATATGCAACAACCAACTTCCAGCAGAGTCTTTCCGTAAATTGAAAGTGGTAAACGTGTATAACTGTGATAAATTGAAATTTGTCTTCTCCTCATCCATGGTTGGGAGCTTTTCGCAACTCCAAGAAATGGAGATAATTTCTTGTTAGGTGATGAGTGCAATAGTTTCAGTTTTGAAGGAAGGAAAAGGAGAAATAGAGGTCAACGATGACATCACTATTGTGTTCGCCAAACTGCGTTCCTTGAGATTAGAGAACTTACCACAGTTGATGGGCTTCTATTCTAATTCCGAATCCGACGTACTATTCAACGAAAAGGTATGTTTTATTTATTTATTTTGTCCTTTAATTTATTTACCACAGTTGATGGACTTTTATTATTTACCACAGTTGCAGGCCTAGCATATCTTGAATTCTTGCTTGTCTACTTTACATTTTTGCTAATGAAGAGAGAGTTTTGCCTTTATTTATTTTCTTTATATATTGAAGCGGCCTCATATGCATCGAGTATCATCATAAATCATAATCCATCAGGCTTCTTCTTCCCTATCATTTGCAAAGAAGTGATGTGATACCTTGGGGCCTCCTCAATTTACCTCAATGCCTTGTATACTCCTGTTGGCCTCTACTTCTCTATGTAGTGTTGAGAGTCCTTGTGAGTTTCTTCATGATCACTTCTAGGAATGTCCATTCCACTCAGTTATTGGTCTTACTCATGTCAAGTTTTAGCACCATCTAGCCCGTCCTACCTTTGAATTTGTTGTGCACATAATTTATGGTCTCCGAGGCAATCATACCCTTTTTGTGATTTGTTTGGGCTTTTTGTCTTGGGAATTAGAACAATATAAGTGGAATTTTTTACAATATATGTTCCCCATTCAGGGCGGCTATACAACATTTGTGACATAGGGACGAATAATATGTTAGTAGTGTTAGAAAATAATGTAGGTATTTATGTTAGGACAATGTAGATTTCCTTTACTTTGAATTCCTGTAGCAATTTCAGATTCATGTCAGTCGTAACAACAGGCTCAACTGAGTCTAGTATTGGATTCCCAATCTCTTGACAATTCCAACTTTGGCATACTGTTGCTCTTCTCCATCCTCTCTTCGCTGTTATGTTTTTCTAGTGGCTTCCTCACCCAGGCTTTCACCTCCTGGTTTTCGTTCTTTTGGGCCACTAGTTGGTACTTGGTTTGTGAGTCCATACGGATGTTATATGCTTCCTCACTTGTTGATACTTGTTGCTTGTCGCCTAACGTCCTAGAGTTATCCTCATCCAAGAACCATTCTAGGGTGATTCACCATTATTTTAGTCTCATTTGCACCACTTACTAGCACCTCCTCATTTGCACCATAAGATATTTATCGGTTCTATATATTCGCGATTTTATCAAAAGGTAATATATAATATATTATCTAGGATACATATTTAATTTTTTTTTTTTAAATATAATTGGGTTGGGTTCGAGGAGGGGTCCCCAATACATGCCCCCATCCCAAACCTGCTTTGAGAAGAAGAATTAACCCCTGTTGTCTTATTTGCTATGCAAGACGGGGTAGGACGAATGAATATCCTCTATCCCATTTTCTGTGTACCACTTTATACTCCACCAACTATAATATACTACGCATTGTGTTTGATTTGTTTACATTTTAAATCTTAATTATTTTATAAGAAAAAAAAAAAAACACATGGTGAATTGTAATTAGTGAAATATAAAGTGAAATACGAAAGTAGGATAAAATTGGGACAGGTATCCACAAGACATTTAAATTGCTATCCCTATAGAAAAGGTCAAATCATAAGTTTTATGAAAGAATATCCATATTATTAGAGACAAAATATAAACGATGATACTTATACAATTAATTCATATATTTTGCATTTTAAATTGATTAGGTATCTATTATCGTTTTATCTTAATACTTCCTAATATACTTACTATCTATGTTTCAGAAATTTTGTAAATCATTAATATATCCCAAAATTTGCATATGGCATATGTAAGTGTTTAAAAAGTTCAAAATAATTTTATCTGAAAGATGTTTCAAACTTAATCAAACTTTTATATATCATATAATGAAAGTTTCAATTTATTACTATTAACAAATTTAATAATGTTTTAAATTAGATACAATTGTTTAAATTAAGTCTAATAATACTAAGTGGCCTGGTACTAGTATTGTCTTTTTATTTTCTAGAACATTATCCAATAAAACATTTTATAAAAATTGATAAATATCAATGTAACAATTTCACAATATATGTAAGTTTAAATTGTAATATATATAGAATCTTTTATTGTTATTCCGTAACTCAATATATTCTAGTTTGGAAATTCAACTGAATTTTCATCCTTAAAAGCATTATCCTGTCCTAAATTTAATCTTCAATTCTTTACGTAAAGACATGACCATTAAAAAAATATAAAAATTGAAGAAATAAACCCCTTAAATGAAAGGAGTTCATTAGTCTCTTTTCTCATAGTTTCTTCTATTACCCTTTGCTAATCGTGGTCATTTAGAATATAATTTAATTAACTTTTCCCATCTATCTGTGTTTTCTTACTCCTAATTATGCTGGTAATACTATAAAGGTATGTTATTGACTGAACGGTATGTGAGAATTGTAGGTTGTCTTTCCTAACTTGGAGAGACTGGTGATATGGAGCATTCATAACATGAAGATTATTTGGCACAACCAACGCTTTTCAGATTCCTTTCGCAAACTAGAAAGTATGACGGTTTTTTACTGTGATAATCTAACAAATATTGTTCCGCACAATATGTTGGGAAGACTCCAAAATTTACAAGAATTACGGATATACCGTTGTGGCTCCGTAGAAGAGGTATTTGAAATCCAAGGGACAAATGTTAAAGAAGCAGGTGAACTTAGAGTGTTGGAGTTACAATTTCTACCAAAATTGAAGCATGTATGGAGTATGGATCCTCAAGCAATATTCAGTTTTGAGAAATTACAATCAGTAGCCATTTGGTTTTGTCCTAGTCTAAAAAGTGTTTTTCCAACTTCAGTGGCCAAGGCTCTTGTGCAACTTAAGAAGCTACAGATATGGAATTGTGCGGTGGAGGAAATTGTAGCAAAAGAAGAAGGAATAGAGACGGTCACTTTGTTTCTATTCCCACAATTAACCTCTCTAAGCCTTCAAACGTTGCCTGAACTCAAGAGTTTTTATCCGGGAAAAAACACTTCAGAGTGGCCGTTGTTGAAATACTTGACCATTTCTAATTGCGACAAACTGAAGGTTTTTGGTTCGAATGAGTTAAGCGTCCAAGAAACAAATGGGTTAGGCCATCAAATTATTCCAACTCAACAACCCCTTTTTTTCATCAAAAAGGTAAGAGTTTTTACAACTTCCCTTGTTTGCATGTATTTTATGTGGGTTTAAGTATCTTTAAATGCTAAATCAAAATTATAATAATTTCATTAATAATTACCACATTACATTGTATTTTTGCTTCCAATGGTAGCACTCTCTTGCTAACGCATGCCACCACCCATTCCTAAGCATCTTAGATGACCATCCCCACACTTTTTTTTTTTTCCCACACTAGTAGATATTGTAATAGCCGAAGTTCTAATACTAAGTTGTTGTGCGAAGGGCCTCTGGCCCTCTGCATAGTACTCTCATACACAATATTAAATTTAAAAATTTATGGGTCGAGAAAAATTTTCAAACAAAAAATAGAATGAAGAAAATTAGAAAGAAAATAGACAATCACATTCATATCGTATATTTGCATTTGTTTACCTTAATTTTTAAATAACATGTGTTAATTTGTTTTAGTTCATATTGTGTTGATTTTAGATTCGGGGGCTAAACCTTGAATCCCTATAGCTTCCCGTTGTTGCATTGTGTTTGGTCAAGAATCAAGGGCGGCCCAAACCTTAAGCAAACTAAGCCTTGGCTTGAGGCCCCCAAAGTTTTAAGGCCCATGTCACCACATGACTTAAAGCATCTCACTGTCTCATTGTTTCTTCTTCTTCTTCTTTTAACTCTCGCTAGCTCGCTCTTTCTCTTTCTTCTTCAACTTTTATAGTTGATAACCACCCCTACAAAGCAAGGGTGTAGTGACAAATTGCTTATTCTTCTACATATTGGTTTATAATTACCAATAACCATTTTAAATGACCTAGTGGGTGGTTTCTTCCAGACAATAATTACCTCAAGTGGCCTAAAATATATAAGATATTTTTATATATACATCTTTTATTTATCACTATGTCACACCGTCTCTTTGTTTCTTCTTATTGTTCTTTTATCTCTTGCTCACTCTCTCTCTCTCTCTCTCTCTCTCTTTTTCGTCCTTTATTTATATCTCTCTCTTTCTTCTTTTTAGTTTTTGAATATGAGACTTCTTTTTCTCGAAAAGGATTAAACTACCAAATGAAAATACAATGGGCTGATGGTTTGTCCACCACCTTTTTCTTTTTGATTTTTATATACTTTCTTATTTTGCTTTTGATTGGGAAATGACATTATTTCCAAGATGACAGAAGTCACAAAAAACCCACGTCCTTGCTTTTTTTTTTTTTTTTTTTTTTTTTTTTTTTTTCCAATTCTTAAATTTTCATTAGGAAAATTACAAATACTTTACCTTTAAAACAAGAAACTATAATGTGTTTTATTTATAACACTTACCTTCCCTGTGATTTAGTCCATTAGACATTTCCATAACTTAAACGGAATTTGATAATGTGACAAATAAACTTATTATAAAAATTGATAAAAGACCACTTTACACTAATTTATTTTGAAGAGCATATAATTATTTTACCTTAAAAAAGTTTATAAACATTTCAAATTAGAGTTGAAAAAAAAGAAAGAAAGAGATTTACGCACGCTGCTACCATTTTCAAAATGAATTGAAGAAGTTGAAATTAAAAAGTTGTAGACTTGTAGTACATATATATACACGTTGTTTGAAGTTTTAGTTAGTTAGTCAGTTTTTTTTTTTTAATGGAAAAGTGTTTGTTGTTTGAAGTTAATACAATATAGTTGTCTTTTATCAATTTCTATAGCAAGTTTATTTGTCACAATGTCAAATTCCGTTAAAGTTAACATGAGTGTCTAGTGAAGTACACCACAAGAGAGATAAGTGTCACAAAATAAAGCACCAGATAGCTCCTTGTTTTAAGGGTAAACCATAGAGTGATAGAGGTGATATCTTTAATTTGTCCTTTTTTATTTGTATTGGCAAATGGAATAATGTACTAACTAGAGTATGGGCTTAAATTTTTAAGTTTTACACATATTATAATGTTTTTAACAATTCGTGTAACAATTGTTTCTGCGTAAGTTTTTTAAAATAAAAATTGATAAAATCCTACCCAAGATTGACTATGTCACAAGATTAAGTGGATTAGCAAATTTATCAATTCATAATAATATGTTTGAGAAAATTGATTATAAAAGTGTGATTAATAATTTTGCATCTTAAGGACTAAGAATAGTGATATTCCAATAAAAATATTCATAAATATTAATTAAGTACTGAAAGATCAAATGGTTCCCACAATTTAAGATTTCGAGCTTAACTCAATAACAACACATTTTCATCTTTTCTTAACAGTGATTTTTTTTTTTTTTGTTAGTTAGAGTTAGTTTGGAGGAGAGAGATGACAGATCTTCACTCTATAGGGCATGTTATCGGCAGAATGGACAGAATATTTTTTGTTATTAACCATAAGGTCTCTCATGAATTTAAAATTTTAAATATGGAACGAGGATATCTTTAATTATCAAACATGAACACTTTCATGAATTTAAATTTGTACACCAAACATATTTAAACAAAAATCTGATTCTATTTTTATATCCTACAAACATTAGATGCATTCAATTCCTGTTCAAATGGTTGGTTATATTATCCCAAACTTGTTTAGACAATATTAAACTGTGTCTTTCTTTTGTTCAATACTTTGATTTTTTTTTCCAGGATAAATTTCCTAACTTGGAAGACTTTGATTGGGAGATGGGCGATGCCATGAATGAGACATATGGTGGACCATCAGTAGAATTTTGTTGCAACTTAAAAGAACTGAAGTTGACGAAAAACCATGGCAAACCATCAGTAATTGTTGGGAATGAAAACTCACAACCAGGCGGTACTTTTCCAAATCTAGAGGCTCCAGAAGTATCAGAATTTTGCAGATTAAAGATTTTAGCTCCATTCTCATCAACATCTTTCAAAAACTTAACGAAGTTAGATGTACAGGGGTTTGATGAATTAATTAGTTTATTAACTCCCTCCATGGCTAGTCTGGTGCAACTCAGTTACATTCGTATTAGTGAATGCCAAAGAATGACAGAAGTAGTTGCAAATGAGGAGGGTCAAGTAGGAGATGAGATTGCTTTCAATAATTTGGAAATATTTGATATTTGATGACGTACCGAGTCTCACAGCCTTCTATTTGGGGGATTGCATCATCAAATTCCCATCACTAGTTGAGGCTAACTGTGACCAACTGTCCTAAATTGAAGATTTTCTCTAATGGAGTCTTAACCACACCAAAGCTAAAAGGACATTGGAATAGCAAAAGAGCACGACAGTCATCCTACCCAACAATTACGGGATGGAGATCTTAATGCTATGATAAAACAATTTGGGGAAGCTAACTTTAATGAAAAGGTATGTTTCCATGCTTTCATACAACAGTTGGTTATTAAATACCACTTCTTCTTTTTTTCTTTTTTTTTTTTTTCTTTAATTAATAAGTGGATGCAAAATATCAATCATCTAAATTTCTTAAGCTGCTTCAACAAAGTAGCTAATTGATTCCTTTACCCAATCTCTTCCACATATTTTTCTTGTTAAAAAGAGAATATACCATGTAATTAGTTGTGGCTTTGGCAATCATATTTGAAAGAGCTTTTGAGGAAATAATTTACTTTGGCTGCCATAGTAATATAGTATATTGATTAGCATCGGCATTTTTATATATTTTACCATTTAGCTAGCATGTAACGTTCCATTTATATGTACTCATGTTTCATTTAGTGAGGAGGTGGTCATTTCAAATATAGGTCTACTTCACAATTTATGACCAACTAAAAGGACTCACTGAAAACCAACAAAAAGTTCTACAGAAGCATATGTCATTCAATTACACCGACATTAAAACAAAAATTTAGTCTCTTTTCACATGTCAGTTACCCGACCATATCATGTCTATAAGGCCTTCATTTATGCATAGTCAGTTTCTATAGCTAGTTTATTTGTCACAATGTCAAATTTCGTTAAAGTTAACATGAGTGTCTAGTGGAGTACACCACAAGAGAGATAAGTGTCACAAAATAAAGCACCAAGTAGCTCCTTGTTTTAAGGGTAAACATAGAGTGATAGAGGTGATATCTTTAATTTGTTCATTTTTATTTGTATTGGCAAATGGAATAATGTACTAACTAGAGTATGGGCTTAAATTTTTAAGTTTTACACATATTATAATGTTTTTAACAATTCGTGTAACAATTGTTTCTGCGTAAGTTTTTTAAAATTAAAATTGATAAAATCCTACCCAAGATTGACTACGTCACAAGATTAAGTGAATTAGCAAATTTATCAATTCATAATAATATGTTTGAGAAAATTGATTATAAAAGTGTGATTAATAATTTTGCATCTTAAGGACTAAGAATAGTGATATTCCAATAAAAATATTCATAAATATTAATTAAGTACTGAAAGATCAAATGTTCCCACAATTTAAGATTTCGAGCTTAACTCAATAACATCACATTTTCATCTTTTCTCAACGGTGATTTTATTTATTGTCAAATAATTGTCATAAAGAGGTTTTTTTTTTTTTTTAGTTAGAGTTAGTTTGGAGGAGAGAGATGACAGATCTTCACTCTATAGAGCATTTTATCGTCAGAATGGACAGAGAATATTTTTTGTTATTAACCATAAGGTCTCTCATGAATTTAAAATTTTAAATATGGAAAGAGGATATCTTTAACTCTCTCATGAACTTAAATTTGTACACCAAACACATTTTAACAAAAATCTGATTCTATTTTTATATCCTACAAACATTAGATGCATTCAATTCCTGTTCAAATGGTTGGTTATATTATCCCATACTTGTTTAGACAATATTAAACTGTGTCTTTCTTTTGTTCAATACTTTGATTTTTTTTCCAGGATAAATTTCCTAACTTGGAAGTATTTGATTGGGAGATAGGCGATGCCATGAATGAGACATATGGTGGACCATCAGTAGAATTTTGTTGCAACTTAAAATCATCAATAATTGCTGGGAATGAAAACTCACAACTAGGCGATACTTTTCCAAATCTAGAGGCTCCAGAAGTATCAGAATTTTGCAGATTAAAGATTTTAGCTCCATTCTCATCAACATCTTTCAAAAACTTAACGAGGTTAGATGTACAGGGGTTTGATGAATTAATTAGTTTATTAACTCCCTCCATGGCTAGTCTGGTGCAACTCAGTTACATTCGTATACGTAAATGCCAAAGAATGACAGAAGTAGTTGCAAATGAGGGGGGTCAAGCAGGAGATGAGATTGCTTTCAATAATTTGGAATATTTGATATTTGATGACGTACCGAGTCTCACAGCCTTCTATTTGGGGGATTGCATCATCAAATTCCCATCACTAGTCAAGGTAACTGTGACCAACTGTCCTAAATTGAAGATTTTCTCTAATGGAGTCTTAACCACACCAAAGCTAAAAGGCATTGAAATAAAAAAAGAGCACGACAGTGGTACCCAAGATTTTTGGGCTATGGATCTTAATGTTACGATAAAACAATTTTGGGATGGGGATCTTAATGCTACGATAAAACAATTTTGGGAAGCTAACTTTAATGAAAAGGTATGTTTCCATGCTTTCATACAACAGTTGGTTATTAAATACCACTTTTTTTTTTCTTTAATTAATAAGTGGATGCAAAATATCAATCATCTAAATTTCTTAAGCTGCTTCAACAATGTAGCTAATTGATTCCTTTACCCAATCTCTTCCACATATTTTTCTTGTTAAAAAGAGAATATACCATGTAATTAGTTGTGGCTTTGGCAATCATATTTGAAAGAGCTTTTGAGGAAATAATTTACTTTGGCTGCCATAGTAATATAGTATATTGATTAGCATCGGCATTTTTATATATTTTACCGTTTAGCTAGCATGTAATGTTCCATTTATATGTACTCCTGTTTCATTTAGTGAGGAGGTGGTCATTTCAAATATAGGTCTACTTCACAATTTATGACCAACTAAAAGGACTCACTGAAAACCAACAAAGAGTTCTACAGAAGCATATGTCATTCAATTACACCGACATTAAAACAAAAATTTAGTCTCTTTCTTCACATGTCAGTTACCCGGCCATATCATGTCTATAAGGCCTTCATTTATGCATAGATTTGAATAGATTTGAATTTATAAGTGACTAAGTAACCATAGAAGTCGAAGTACTCATTTTAAATGGGTTTGGAGCTTATGCCTATAATAAAATTTTCATGTATTCCTCTTCTTTTCAAATTATTTAATAAAGGAAAAAAAGAAAGAAAAGTTAATCTCCCATATTTTGTGGTCATTGCGGTTGTTACTTGAAATGTATTATATTATGGTGGTGCGGGGATGTGAGGGATAAGATTAGAATAGAGTTTCTTTTTGTGATTGTTGGATCTTGTCGCTTTGGTTTTAGCTGATATGGATATTTGGTGGATGAGAGCAGAACATTTTTCATTAGATCATGATAATTCTCTATTGTTTTGGGGTTAATTTTCCCTTTTATCTCATGTTTTTGGATTATCTTTATTTTGGTTCACCTTAAATACTTTTATTGTAGATCGGTGCAAGTGAAGTTGGGGATAGAGAACATGACGCAAATAATGACTTGAAGGTTGACATTGTTGAGGAAGTTAGCATTGAAGTTGTGGACAGAGAACATAACAGGAAGGATGAGTTGGAGGGGGACAGTGCTAGGGAAGTTAGCATTGAATTCAGGGATAAAGAACAAAATGCGAATGAAGACTTGGCAGGTGGCAATGCTAGGGAAGTTAGTATTGAAGTTACAAAATGATGACTTCGGGGCGACTCAAAGGAGGAAGGATCTTTCCTTTTATTGATTGTTTAATTTTAGAGCATTATCTCTTCATGTGATTGTTTATATTATATAACTTTGTTGATTGTTTATATTATAACTTCGTTGATTGTTTATACTATATAACTTTATTATAGTTTTTGAATACATAGTACTCATTCTGTATTTGAATTTATGAATTTGTATACTTTTCACATGTGAATTTGTTACACTGTTATAGTTGGAGAAATTATTTTGCAAACATGTTTAAAATATAATATATATATATATATATATATATATATATATATAAGAGAGAGAGAGAGAGAGAGAGAGAGAGAGAGAGAGAGAGAGAGAGAGAGAGAGAGAGAGAATAGGAGAAGAAATTTTCTTTAACTCATTACATGGCTACTCAAATTATTAAACATGCTTTTAATATATGGCTTTATTAAACGGTCATGTGATTTGTTATGACTAAATGGATTATGTGATCAAAATAAAAATAAATAGTCATGATCGCTATGTAATAGGTTGAAAGGATTCTTCAAAACCAATTTAGAGAAAAACTTTGTCCACAACCATGAAGTATCTCTTCCAACAGTTCTATCATATCAACACCCTTATTTGGTGTTACAACCCAATGGACCAATTACATGTACAAAAGCAAACAGTTGAATCTAAAATTTACAAATTTCATCCATGTATGATTACCTTAAAATTTTCAAATTCCACTAATTTTTTAATTAAACCCATTTATATATATATATTATATATATATATATTATATATATATATATATATATATATATATATATATATTTAACTTCTCTCTCCAGAATTCACTCACGCTAACAAAGTTTCTCTTGGTTCGTTTATGCTCACAATGAATCAATACCTTAAGGAATCACAATAGATCTAGTAATGTCAATGATCGTCCTTGAGTCCATGGTCATGTACAAGACCAATCATCTGTTTGGCTTGGTAGGGTATATGATTACTTAGCAATCCCATTCTAATTGGCCTCCCTCCTATGATTGGATCACAAAATCGAAAGCTAAGTAGGGATCTTGACTAGCTAGAGTGCCTTGTCTAATGCACCAACAAATCTAAGATAGTATGAATTGGAAAATGTTTTGTGTTTACATTATTTGGATTTGTGGGATTTGAGTTGAGATGAGTTTTGATGGGGCAAAAAAATTGTAGGCAGAACAAATTTTGGGAAAATCCAATGACACTACAAGAAAAAAGGTTAGTTGCAACAGAATTTTTTGTTGCAATTAACTTTTATCACAACGAAAGTTACTCATAGCAAACCGTTTCAATAAACTCTGTGATAATAAGTTTTTGCAATAAAATTTGTTGTTGCAATAAATATAATATTTATTGCAACGAAATTTTTGTTGCGATAATTCCATTTATTGTCACGACTATTCGTTGTGATAAGATATTGCTACAACCATTTTGTTGCAATAAAATTATACATAAATTAATAAGATATTGCTTAAACCATTTCATTGTAATAGAGTTGTATAGTTATTTATTGCCACAACTATTTTGTTTCAAAAAGATATTGCTTCAACTATTTTGTTGCAATAAAGTTCTACAGAAATTGATTTTTATTTATTGCCACGACTATTTCGTTGCGATAAGGCATTATCAATAAAATGTTTTTTTATCATCATAAATTGTTGATATTTCTATTTGTCACCTGCCCTGTTTAATAATATAAAGACTAAATTAAAGAAAAACATGCACAAAATCAAGAAATCTACAAAAAAGATAAAATTAAAAAAAAATAAAAATAAAATTATAACATTTCACAATATTAATAACTAAAGATACTTGTTCCACATTAAATTCATTAGTCTAAAAAAAAAAATCCCTCCTCTAAGTTTTAAGCAATTAATAGATACAAATTAATGGATTTACAGCAAATACAAAATTCCCTTTGAGCTCCAATTCAAATGTTTCATCCATGCATCAATCACAATCCAAATGTTTCATCCATGCTATGTCCTATTATTACATCTTGAGGATGATAAAATTTTATTTTATCCTGTAAACAAGGGATATACATCAATTTTATTACAATAGAAATGTGTCAGTTAAAACTTCTACTGACTCCTTGTTTGAGCACAATTCGAATGAGCTCACATAATCAAAGATTTGTCAGAAAATCACAAAATCGTGATGATTCTACTGATCCTGCCCAAGCACAAAATCTCTTGTCATCACATGTTTAACTAAATGCGCAAAAAAATTGTAGCAGGTTTATTCTAACCATTATTAAGCTGCACATTAAAGATCATAAATTGAATGTATGACATTTCAAAAGATCACATATAAGAGCTAATATTGTAATCATTTTCCATTTGAACATAACAACGAATTGGCTACCACATTATAAATTCTTTTCATGTAATGCATCCCCAGCTCTGGTAATGTTAAATACAAAAGCAGAAACCATAATGGTAAATTTACTTTGTCCATAACTAAAAAATTGATAAATTAGGTTTTGAGCAAGAGGTAAAATCCTAATAATGTCTAGAACTTAAGTGTATGCATGCACTTGTAGTATTAACACTGAGTTTGTCTTATTCAAAAAGGTTTTACTGCTTTCAACATTAAAACTGAGGTATTAATGCAGAGTATATTTTCAAGCAACAGTAGCACATTTCATGAGAACATTTGCTCACAATAAAGATGCATGGATTGTCCTAGGTATTTTTATTTTTTTAAATGAAACACACTCGCTTTTGATATATTTAAGTTCATGCAGGTAAAAGAACAAATGTTCAACAAGCGTAAGAGAATATCCACATCATATGCTGCCATTCTATTCTAATTATTTGCGACTACCAGTTATACATTCAGTTTATTCTATTGCACCAATTCCATACCTATTAGCCCATGTCTAAGTGTATCAAAGACAAATGACTAACCTTGACACTGAAGAGAACACTACCATCAGAAACTTGCTGGCCAGCTGTAACTAGAAGCCCATGGACACACCCAGCACTTGGTGCCTTCACAACATGCTTTTAGAGGGAAGAGAGAAAAAAAAAAAAATACAAGTTCAGCTTAGAAAACTTTCAAAAAATGAATTATTAGTTGCAAAAATGCAAGTAACATTAGTACAAACCTCCATCTTCATTGCCTCTAAGACTAATATGGGTTGCCCTTCCTCCACTTTTGACCCATCCTTCACCAGAGCTTTGACCACTAAACCAGCCATGGGTGTCACAACAAAATAAGCATACCTCAATCACTTCAAAAATAAATTACTGGCCAAAGAAAAAATAAAATGCTCTCTTAAACATGAATCACTTCAAAATTACTGGCCAATAAAAACCATTCTTCAAACACATTACAAGTGGATGCATACCTCAATCAGATAGTTTCCCTCTGGCTTATGAGTAATTGAAAGTGTCGAGATTTGAAGCACTACTATCATATTCATTTTCCCATTCAAGTTCCATTGTACGCTTAGCACAATGATGGATTCTGAAAGGGGGAGAAAAATACTATATGGAAAGTGAGTTGTTTCCTGCTGAACACATTGGCAGATGTAAATATCAAGAGTGCTTTTAAGAACAACTAACATACACCCCAAGACAAGAATGGGACCTTCAATTTACCATGGGGATTTTTTTCTTTCAATAGAGAATGTTCTATTGAGATAACACACGCAGCTACTACGGTTGCACTAAGTCTAGCAGCATCATTTGATGATAGTTATTTGGAAGGAGCAACAAAGAAATCATCTTTAAAGCGTTCAATAAAATGAGTTTCTACATTGCCATTATCAAATGCCCAATGGTTCGCTAGTTTTTGGAGGAAATTGATATTGGTTGGTAAACCTGCAACCTATTAAAGAACAACAGCATTTGTGTTTCAATCAGGATGAAGTCTGTCTAAAGGATGGAATACATCTCAAGAACCATTTTAATTGATAGACTAATGGAATACATCTCAAGAATACATCAATCAAATCACAATGAAAGAACTAAATTTTAATTTTCAAATTTGAAATTTGAAAGACTTCCCATTAAAACAGATTATTCAAAGTATTACACTGCCTTAAATAATACTTCTGATTAACTATAACCAAATAACTAGGAAATCTAATCACTCACGATAACTAACTTTAGTAAATAACAACTAAGATATTCCTATCCAGCAACTAACTCTTTCTAAGGACTCCTACTAGATAACCACATATTCCTATACAACAACTACTCCTTCTAATGACTCCTACTAGATAACCATCTCTAGTCTTCTCATCAGCCACTACTAGCATCATCAATTATCTTCACATCATCATAACGGGTAACACTAGCTTCTAATGCCATGGCTTCCTCCTTATCCTCGAAAGCCACTTCTTCACTCCTACCCTGGGTCATGACAAATACATAGCTCATTTGGCCTCCTCACTAAGTCTTTTGGTTCACCAAGAACCTCACCTTAGCGGAGTCACCTCAAGGTTTTAAAACACATCTTTAAAATCTCTACTTTAAAACACGTCTTTCATATAGTAAGTTCACAAAGACAAGTTGATCACAAAGACATTGTAAAAAAGACATAATAATCGTCACGAAGACAGAGTTGTCACAAAGTTTCCAAAACCATTCCTTGTCAATGATTTCCATGCTCCATGCACTTTCCATAAATCATTAAATAACGAGCATAGTACACATAGTACCTTTTAGGAAAACCATGAAGGATATTTCAATCTTTAAAATGCCAATATGCAATAATGATTTGTTTTCT
>OU015761.1:36966427-37006299 GCA_907173295.1 Fagus sylvatica | reverse complement strand
TTAAAGATTGAAATATCCTTCATGGTTTTCCTAAAAGGTACTATGTGTACTATTCATTTAATGATTTATGGAATGTGCATGAAAGTCATGAAGCATTTGGAAATCATTGACAAGGAATGGTTTGTGGAAACTTTGTGACAACTTGTCTTTGTGACGATTAAGACAATGTCTTTAAACTTGTCTTTGTGAACTTTAAAACCTTGAGGTGACTCTGCTAAGGTGAGGTTCTTGGTGAACCAAAAGACTTAGTGAGGAGGCCAAATGAGCTATGTATTTGTCATGACCCGGGGTAGGAGTGAAGAAGTGGCTTTCGAGGATAAGGAGGAAGCCATGGCATTAGAAGCTAGTGTTACCCGTTATGATGATGTGAAGATAATTGATGATGCTAGTAGTGGCTGATGAGAAGACTAGAGATGGTTATCTAGTAGGAGTCCTTAGAAGGAGTAGTTGTTGTATTGGAATATGTGGTTATCTAGTAGGAGTCCTTAGAAAGAGTTAGTTGCTGGATAGGAATATCTTAGTTGTTATTTACTAAAGTTAGTTATTGTGAGTGATTAGATTTCTTAGTTATTTGGTTATAGTTAATCAGAAGTATTATTTAAGGCAGTGTAATACTATTGAATAAATAATGAGAAAAGTTAAACTAAAATTCATTTCTCTCTCAATTTCAGGAGATTAGTCATCTCGAATCGACTAAACTATCTTTATTGTTTTTGTTAAAAATCCGGATCATTACATTTGGTATCAAAGCCATACCTATGGCTTCCACGCGCTCCACTACTCCGAAGATCAGTTCACTGTATTGGAAGTTAACAACCACAACATTCAATTAAAATTGGAGGAGTATCATGAAGAGGTTTCAAGATTATGCAACGACATGGCAGCCCTCACGAAGGTCGTGGCTCAATTGATTTGTGAAAATAATAATGAAATATTTGACGAAGCACTAGCCAAGCTTTGCCAAATGGGTACCGTTTGTGAATACCAAACACAATTTGAACAATAAGCGGCGAGGGTTCACAATTGGATGGAGGTAGCATTAGTTGAGAGTTATATTGGTGGACTTAAGGAGGAGATCCGATCCGAGATAAAACTTTTTCGGCCAACCTCCCTATTACACGCACAAGCTTGGCCCGCCTATTAGAATACAAGCTTGGCCAGCCTATTAGAATACAAGCTACAAAAATTCAAGCAACCACCACAACTAAGTGTTGAAATAGAGATCCAAGTTCCAAAAGATGCTAAGGAAAAGAAGGGTCTACTAGAAAATGAAAAAAAGGAAGATACAAAACTTGATGAGGTTGACAAGATTGAAACAATGGTGTTTTCTGCAGCTACGGCTGTTGATAAGTATGCTTCATTCACATCACTGATTTCACCCATTGATTTTGTAATCCCAGAATTATTTAATGATGTGGTGAAACATCAGACTTGTCTGTTTGTCGTGCTTCCGAATTTGAAGCAAGCAGCCAGTGCTAAAATCCTGATCCTTCGACATTTTGAAACTCAAAGTCGAGTTTTCTCCAATAATCGCATGGATAGTTAATCAGCAGTATTATCTAAGGCAATGTAATATTATGGAATAAATAATCAGAAAAGTTAAATTAAAATTCATTTCTCTCTCAATTTCAAGAGATTAGTCATTTCGAATCGACTAAACTATCTTTATTGTTACTATGGAATAAATAATCAGAAAAGCTAAACAAAAATTCATTTCTTTCTCAATTTCAGGAGATTAGTCATCTCGAATCGACTAAACTATCTTTATTGTTTTTGTTAAAAATTCGGATCATTACAGTATTTTTATTATGTTAGTATGTGAGCTCTGTGTTGTTTTACCCTTGTGCCATGACATTGTGATTACCCAATGATTACCTAGCTAAGTACTGTTGTCTTTGTGATATTGGTGTCTTGGCACCCGGTCTGTGTGACGGCTATGTCTTCATGACAACTCCATCTTGGTGAGGAGTATTATTTTACTTGTGGGCTTAACGAAGCTCATGGTAGAAACACAACTTACTTGTGGGCCTAATGAAGCTCTTGGTAGAAACCAAGCTATGTGGTCTTTTACTTATGGGCCTAACGAAGCTCCTGGTAAAAACCAAGTTGTGTGGTCTTTTACCTGTGAGCCTAACGGCTTCCGGTAGAAACCCCGCCTGTGAGCCTACGAAGCTCATGGTAGAAACCATGATAACTCCATCTTTGTGAGGAGTATATCGTCTTTGTGACGGTTTGTCACATGGCCTTGGGTTGGATTTTATTGTGTTGAATCAATGATTTAATTATGGCTCACAATATGTATTATTAAATTTCATGATGCGTTATTTTGAGAAGCTTGGTGTTGCATCATTTCTTCAAATATTCCTATATTATCACAAAGAAATATTTATGATAGAACTTATATTCCCAAATTATATCATGCTTTGTAAAATGCTTAAGATCATGGAACTTGCAATTCCCCAACCCCCATTATTTATTCTACTTACTAGGCTTTAGCTCATTCTTTTATTTAACCACATTTCTAGATTTGTTAGCTATACCTCGAGTTAAAGTTCTGGAGCACTACACTAGATTGGGAGACTTGTTGTGTTTTGTAGATCAGTTGAGTCTTAATCTCTATCTTTTGCGGAGACAATAGTTACTTTAGTGGTGGTTGAGCTTTTGGAGACATCTCAACTGTAAATGTATATTTCAGAGATGTATGATCTGTACTTTGTAATGTTGTAAACATTTTCTAGAGCTCTGACTTACTTTGTGGAGATTATGTGGATATCTAATAATACAGATATATTGTGTATATGATGTAACATAAAGGCCAAAAAAAAAAAATGGTAGACAAAGTAATTTGTAGACAAAAAATTGCCACCAAAGTAATCGTCGTCAACCCCAAATCCAGTCCAACATCATCTCCAATCTTCTTTTCCAAGTCTCCTCCTGCATTTATTCTAGATTTGACCCCATCCCATTCTTGAACATGCACTTTTAACCGATCGAATAGAGCTCATCAGCAAATGGTATTCGTGGCTGATGGTGTTGGACATCAGTTGGACTGCTTGGCTAGAGCTCCAATCTAGACAACCTACAAAACAGGGGAGGTCAATCGAAGGTGGTACCGGTGTGGGACCGGCCAATGAACCTCTGATGGTTTAGTCAGTAAGGTTTTAGGTAGATAGGTTCTAGAATAACTTTAGGAATATTTGTATGTACATTCATCATAGGCTCAGTAGGTGTTTTTATAGAATCTGAGTAGGGCACGTGGTCTTCTAGGGACGCTTGGATTTAGAGACACGTGGTCGTCTAAGATCCAAGATGCCGTATGACTGTTGCCCCAATTCGAGCAGGTTGGTTGAGATCATTAGCAAAGGTTGCGCTCCTATACTCGCGTTGGCAGTTGTTAGGAAGGAGCTCGATTGAGGGGCCGTTATGCAATCAATCTATTTTGGATAAGGAGCTAACTCCAATGAGTCAGCAACGACTCTGTCCATGTTGAGCAGCTTGGACGGTCATGTAAACAATAATTGGTAAGACGACCTTGTAGATTGATAAGTCCCCCATGACGGTCATCTATTTTGCCTTGTTATAATTTCTCCTTCAGTGGACAAGATTGTCGGCATCAAATTGGGTTCCAAGGGCGTCTCGTTTGGAACACATCCAGGCTCACCAATGTCTTTTGTCTCCGCTCGTTAATAGCACTAAGCTCGTGGGTTGGGTTGGACACCAAAGATTTCACTCAAGGGTGAGAGAGAGATTTTGTATAAAGGAGAAGGATAGGAGGTGGGCGAAGAGCTATTAGTAAGGATTTGATAAAATTGGTAGACAAAATTTCAACCCCAAAATTTCTATTTAAAAGTCTCATACTTTAAATTCTACATTTAATTTAGCCAAACTAAGAAATTATGGAGAGTCAGATTTAAAATACTGATTTACCTCTACATTTTGGCTAGAAGTACTGTACCTAAACACATGGTAAAATATGGGGAAAAGAATGAGAAAGAAAGTAAAAAAAAAAAAAAAAACCGTCAGAGACAACTTTCGTGTCCAACATTACATGGTATATACAATGCCCATTTTCGCACATTTTCACCCATTTAAGGAATTCGGATAAATTGTAAGAAATTTATGGTTATCATCGGATTTCCCCAAAATTTGTTCTGCCTACAATTTTTTTTCCCCCATCAAAACTCATCTCAACTCAAAATCCCACAAATCCAAATAATGTAAACACAACATTTTCCAATTCATACTATCTTAGATTTGTTGGTGAATTAGACAAGGCACTCCAGCTAGACAAGATCCCTACTTAGCTTTCGATTTTGTGATCCAATCGTAGGAGGGAGGCCAATTAGAATGGAATTGCTAAGTAATCATATACCCTACCAAGCCAAACAGATGATTGGTCTTGTACATGACCATGGACTCAAGGACGATCATTGACATTACTAGATCTATTGTGATTCCTTAATTAAGGTATTGATTCATTGTGAGCATAAACGAACCAAGAGAAACTTTGTTAGCGTGAGTGAATTCTGGAGAGAGAAGTTATATATATATATATATATAATATATATATATATATATATATATATATATATATATAGAAAAATGGGTTTAATTAAAAAATTAGTGGAATTTGAAAATTTTAAGGTAATCATACATGGATGAAATTTGTAAATTTTAGATTCAACTGTTTGCTTTTGTACATGTAATTGGTCCATTGGGTTGTAACACCAAATAAGGGTGTTGATATGATAGAACTGTTGGAAGAGATACTTCATGGTTGTGGACAAAGTTTTTCTCTAAATTGGTTTTGAAGAATCCTTTCAACCTATTACATAGCGATCATGACTATTTATTTTTATTTTGATCACATAATCCATTTAGTCATAACAAATCACATGACCGTTTAATAAAGCCATATATTAAAAGCATGTTTAATAATTTGAGTAGCCATGTAATGAGTTAAAGAAAATTTCTTCTCCTATTCTCTCTCTCTCTCTCTCTCTCTCTCTCTCTCTCTCTCTAACATGTTTGCAAAATAATTTCTCCAACTATAACAGTGTAACAAATTCACATGTGAAAAGTATACAAATTCATAAATTCAAATACAGAATGAGTACTATGTATTCAAAAACTATAATAAAGTTATATAGTATAAACAATCAACGAAGTTATAATATAAACAATCAACAAAGTTATATAATATAAACAATCACATGAAGAGATAAACAATCACATGAAGAGATAATGCTCTAAAATTAAACAATCAATAAAAGAAAGATCCTTCCTCCTTTGAGTCGCCCCGAAGTCATCATTTTGTAACTTCAATACTAACTTCCCTAGCATTGCCACCAGCCAAGTCTTCATTCGCGTTTTGTTCTTTGTCCCTGAATTCAATGCTAACTTCCCAAGCACTGTCCCCCTCCAAGTCATCCTTCGCGTCATGTTCTTTGTCCACAACTTCAATGCTAACTTCCTCAACAATGTTGACCTTCAAGTCATTATTTGTGTCATGTTCTTTATCCCCAACTTCACTTGCACCGATCTACAATAAAAGTATTTAAGATGAACCAAAATAAAAATAATCCAAAAACATGAGATAAAAGGGAAAATTAACCCCAAAACAATAGAGAATTATCATGATCTAATGAAGAATGTTCTGCTTTCATCCACAAAATATCCATATCAGCTAAAACCAAAGCGACAAGATCCAATAATCACAAAAAGAAACTCTATTCTAATCTTATTCCTCACATCCCCGCATCACCATAATATAATACATTTCAACTAACAACCACAATGACCACACAAACTATGGGAGATTAACTTTTCTTTCTTCTTTTCCTTTATTAAATAATTTGAAGAAAAAGAGGAATACATGAAAATTTAAAATGGAACTGTAAAATGAGTACTCCGACTTCTATGGTTACAGACACATAAACACTTAGCAATAAAAAAAAAAAGCTTCAAATCTATGCATAAATGAAGGCCTTATAGACATGATATGGCCGGGTAACTAACATGTGAAAAAAGAGACTAAATTTTTGTTTTAATGTCGGTGTAATTGAATGACATATGCTTCTGTAGAACTTTTTGTTGGTTTTCAGTGAGTCCTTTTAGTTGGTCATAAATTGTGAAGTAGACCTATATTTGAAATGACCACCTCCTCCCTAAATGAAACATGAGTACATATAAATGGAACGTTACATGCTAGCTAAACGGTAAAATATATCAAAATGCCGATGCTAATCAATATACTATATTACTATGGCAGCCAAAGTAAATTATTTCCTCAAAAGCTCTTTCAAATATGATTGCCAAAGCCACAACTAATTACATGGTATATTCTCTTTTTAACAAGAAAAATATGTGGAAGAGATTGGGTAAAGGAATGAATTAGCTACATCGTTGAAGCAGCTTAAGAAATTTAGATGATTGATATTTTGCATCCACTTATTAGTTAAAGAAAAAAAAAAGTGGTATTTAATAACCAACTGTTGTATGAAAGCATGGAAACATACCTTTTCATTAAAGTTAGCTTCCCAAAATTGTTTTATCGTAGCATTAAGATCTCCATCCCATAAATGTTGGGTAGGACTGTCGTCCTCTTTTGCTATTTCAATGTCTTTTAGCTTTGGTGTGGTTAAGACTCCATTAGAGAAAATCTTCAATTTAGGACAGTTGGTCACAGTTACCTCAACTAGTGATGGGAATTTGATGATGCAATCCCCCAAATAGAAGGCTGTGAGACTCGGTATGTCATGAAATATCAAATATTCCAAATTATTGAAAGCAATCTCATCTCCTGCTTGACCCCCCTCATTTGCAACTACTTCTATCATTCTTTGGCATTCACTAATACGAATGTAACTGAGTTGCACCAGAACTAGCCATGGAGGGAGTTAATAAACTAATTAATTCATCAAACCCCTGTACATCTAACTTCGTTAAGTTTTTGAAAGATGTTGATGAGAATGGAGCTAAAATCTTTAATCTGCAAAATTCTGATACTTCTGGAGCCTCTAGATTTGGAAAAGTACCGCCTGGTTGTGAGTTTTCATTCCCAACAATTACTGATGGTTTGCCATGGTTTTTCGTCAACTTCAGTTCTTTTAAGTTGCAACAAAATTCTACTGATGGTCCACCATATGTCTCATTCATGGCATCGCCCATCTCCCAATCAAATATTTCCAAGTTAGGAAATTTATCCTGGAAAAAAAAAATCAAAGTATTGAACAAAAGAAAGACACAGTTTAATATTGTCTAAACAAGTTTGGGATAATATAACCAACCATTTGAACAGGAATTGAATGCATCTCATGTTTGTAGGATATAAAAGTAGAATCAGATTTTTGTTTAAATATGTTTGGTGTACAAATTTAAATTCATGAGAAGTGTTCATGTTTGATAATTAAAGATATCCTCGTTCCATATTTAAAATTTTAAATTCATGAGAGACCTTATGGTTAATAACAAAAATTATTCTCTGTCCATTCTGCCGATAACATGCCCTATAGAGTGAAGATCTGTCATCTCTCTCCTCCAAAGTAACTCTAACTAAAAAAAAAAAAAAAAAAAAAAAAAAAAACTCTTTATGACAATTATTTGACAATAAATAAATTCACTATTAAGAAAAGGTGAAAATGTGATGTTATTGAGTTAAGCTTGAAATCTTAAATTGTGGGGCCCTTTGACCTTTCAGTACTTAATTAATATTTATGAATATTTTTATTGGAATATCACTATTCTTAGTCCTTAAGATGCAAAATTATTAATCACTTTAATAATCAATTTTCTCCAACATATTATTATGAATTGATAAATTTGCTAATCCACTTAATCTTGTGACATAGTCAATCTTGGGTAGGATTTTATCAATTTTAATTTTAAAAAACTTACGCAGAAACAATTGTTACACGAATTGTTAAAAACATTATAGTATGTCTTAACTTAAAAATTTAAGCCCATACTCTAGTTAGTACATTATTCCATTTGCCAATACAAATAAAAATGGACAAATTAAAGATATCACCTCTATCACTCTATGGTTTACCCTTAAAACAAGGAGCTATCTGGTGCTTTATTTTGTGACACTTATCTCTCTTGTGGTGTACTTCCACTAGACACTCATGTTAACTTTAACGGAATTTGACATTGTGACAAATAAACTTGCTATAGAAATTGATAAAAGACAACTATATTGTATTAACTTCAAACAACAAACACTTTTCCATTAAAAAAAAAAAAAAAAAAAAAAAAAAAAAAAAAAAAAGACTAACTAACTAAAACTTCAAACAACGTGTATATATATGTACTACAAGTCTACAACTTTTTAATTTCAACTTCTTCAATTCATTTTGAAAATGGCAGCAACGTGCGCATATATCTCTTTCTTTCTTTTTTTCAACTCTAATTTGATATGTTTATAAACTTTTTTAAGGTAAAATAATTATATGCTCTTCAAAATAAATTAGCGTAAAGTGGTCTCCTTATTATCAATTTTTATAGTAAGTCTAACGGACTTATTTGTCACATAAAAGAAAAGTATTTGTAATTTTCCAATGAAAATTTAAGAATTGGCAAAACCGTGGGTTTTTTGGGACTTCTGTCATCTTGGCAATAATGTCACTTAATCAAAAGAGAGATCTTTAGGAGTAGTTTAAATTAGATTCAAGAGACCAATATTGTAAATTTGCTTAGGAAATCCTCGACTTGGGTGATTTGTTCCTTAGATTTTAGATTATAGAGCTTCATTTTACTTCTGTAACATTTCCTTTGTAATATTTTTATGCAATTAGTTAGTTGTTTCTGCACTTCTGTCATCTTGGCATATTTTTACTTCCCACTTTAAAAGCTTGTTTTGATCTTATATAAGAAATGACTTAGATTTATAATCATTTCTTAAACTTTGAGCTTTTGTTATTTTACTGTTGTAGTTTAATCTTCGAAGCAAGTCAATGGCATTAGAGCCTTTACTTCGAGCAAGTGTTACATTATTTGTCATTTGTATTTACTTTTCATCCTCTTTACTTTATTTTCCATTAATCAAAAAAATTCCTCTTAGTTGAGGCAATTCCAAACCTGTCCTATTAAAAATTCTTAAAGTTAGGCCATTGCCTAATTGATTTGAAGCTTGCAAAAACTACCTTGAATTGGTTATTTGGTTTTCTTCAAACCAATATGTAGAAGAATAACCAATTTGTCACTATAAAAATTGGAGTTTGCTACAAAGAGAAGAAGTAAAGAACTGAAGAACTGAAGATCCTAGTTTTGGGACAGTTTTGTTTAAATTTGATTTGATATATGTTTTTGGGTCTATTATTTTGGGGCTTTTCTATGGTTTAAGTCATGTATAGACAGATACACATGGGCCATAAAACTTTAGGGGCCTCAAGCCAAGGCTTAGTTTGCTTAAGGTTTGGACCGCCTTGCCCAAGCACAATGCAACAACGGGAAGCTATAGTGATTCAAGGTTTAGCCCCTGAATCTAAAATCAACGCAATATGAACTAAAACAAATTAACACATGTTATTTAAAAATTAAGGTAAACAAATGCAAATATACGATATGAATGTGATTGTCTATTTTCTTTCTAATTTTCTTCATTCTATTTTTTGTTTGAAAATTTTCTCGACCCATAAATTTTTAAATTTAATATTGTGTATGAGAGTACTATGCAGAGGGCCAGAGGCCCTTCGCACAACAACTTAGTATTAGAACTTCGGCTATTACAATATCTACTAGTGTGGGAAAAAAAAAAAAGTGTGGGGATGGTCATCTAAGATGCTTAGGAATGGGTGGTGGCATGCGTTAGCAAGAGAGTGCTACCATTGGAAGCAAAAATACAATGGTGGTAATTATTAATAAATTATTATAATTTTGATTTATTTAAAGATACTTAAACCCACATAAAATATATGCAAACAAGGGAAGTTGTAAAAACTCTTACCTTTTTGATGAAAAAAAGGGGTTGTTGAGTTGGAATAATATGATGGCCTAACCCATTTGTTTCTTGGACGCTTAACTCATTCGAACCAAAAACCTTCAGTTTGTCGCAATTATCAATGTACAAGTATTTCAACGACGGCCACTCTGAAGTGTGTTTTCCCGGATAAAAACTCTTGAGTTCAGGCAACCTTACAATTGTTAGCTCGGTTAATTGTGGGAATAGAAACAAAGTGACCGTCTCTATTCCTTCTTCTTTTGCTACAATTTCCTCCACCGCACAATCCCTTATATCTAGCATCTTAAGTTGCACAAGAGCCTTGGCCACTGAAGTTGGAAAAACACTTTTTAGACTAGGACAATCCCAAATGGTTACTGATTGTAATTTCTCAAAACTGAATATTGCTTGAGGATCCATACTCCATACATGCTTCAATTTTGGTAGAAATTGTAACTTCAACTCTCTAAGTTCAATAGCTGCCATATCACCTGCTTCTTTAACATTTGTCCCTTGGATTTCAAATACCTCTTCTACGGAGCCACACCAGGATATCCGTAAATATTGTAAATTGTGGAGTCTTCCCAACATCTTGGGCGGAACAATATTTGTTAGATCATCACATTTTGAAACCCTCATTCTTTTTAGTTTGCGAAAGGAATCTGAAATGCTTTGGTTGTGCCAAATAATCTTCATGTTATGAATTCCGTCTATGTACAGTACCTCCAAGTTAGGAAAGACAACCTACAATTTTCACATACCGTTCAGTCAATAACATACCTTTATAGTATTACCTAGCATAATTAGGAGTAAGAAAACACAGATAGATGGGAAAAGTTAATTAAATTATATTCTAAATGACCACGATTAGCAAAGGGTAATAGAAGAAACTATGAGAAAAGAGACTAATGAACTCCTTTCATTTAAGGGGTTTATTTCTTCAATTTTTATATTTTTTTAATGGTCATGTCTTTACGTAAAGAATTGAAGATTAAATTTAGGACAGGATAATGCTTTTAAGGATGAAAATTCAGTTGAATTTCCAAACTAGAATATATTGAGTTACGGAATAACAATAAAAGATTCTATATATATTACAATTTAAACTTACATATATTGTGAAATTGTTACATTGATATTTATCAATTTTTATAAAATGTTTTATTGGATAATGTTCTAGAAAATAAAAAGACAATACTAGTACCAGGCCGCTTAGTATTATTAGACTTAATTTAAACAATTGTATCTAATTTAAAACATTATTAAATTTGTTAATAGTAATAAATTGAAACTTTCATTATATGATATTTTAATCTTTACTAAATATAAAAGTTTGATTAAGTTTGAAACATCTTTCAGATAAAATTATTTTGAACTTTTTAAACACTTACATATGCCATATGCAAATTTTGGGATATATTAATGATTTACAAAATTTCTGAAACATAGATAGTAAGTATATTAGGAAGTATTAAGATAAAACGATAATAGATACCTAATCAATTTAAAATGCAAAATATATGAATTAATTGTATAAGTATCATCGTTTATATTTTGTCTCTAATAATATGGATATTCTTTCATAAAACTTATGATTTGACCTTTTCTATAGGGATAGCAATTTAAATATGTCTTGTGGATACCTGTCCCAATTTTATCCTACTTTCGTATTTCACTTTATATTTCACTAATTACAATTCACCATGTGTTTTTTTTTTTTTCTTATAAAATAATTAAGATTTAAAATATAAACAAATCAAACACAATGCGTAGTATATTATAGTTGGTGGAGTATAAAGTGGTAACACAGAAAATGGGATAGAGGATATTCATTCGTCCTACCCCGTCTTGCATAGCAAATAAGACAGTGACAGGGGTTAATTCTTCTTCTCAAAGCAGGTTTGGGATGGGGGCATGTATTGGGGACCCCTCCTCGAACCCAACCCAATTATATTTAAAAAAAAAAAAAAAAAATTAAATATGTATCCTAGATAATATATTATATATTACCTTTTGATAAAATCGCGAATATATAGAACCGATAAATATCTTATGGTGCAAATGAGGAGGTGCTAGTAAGTGGTGCAAATGAGACTAAAATAATGGTGAATCACCCTAGAATGGTTCTTGGATGAGGATAACTCTAGGACGTTAGGCGACAAGCAACAAGTATCAACAAGTGAGGAAGCATATAACATCCGTATGGACTCACAAACCAAGTACCAACTAGTGGCCCAAAAGAACGAAAACCAGGAGGTGAAAGCCTGGGTGAGGAAGCCACTAGAAAAACATAACAGCGAAGAGAGGATGGAGAAGAGCAACAGTATGCCAAAGTTGGAATTGTCAAGAGATTGGGAATCCAATACTAGACTCAGTTGAGCCTGTTGTTACGACTGACATGAATCTGAAATTGCTACAGGAATTCAAAGTAAAGGAAATCTACATTGTCCTAACATAAATACCTACATTATTTTCTAACACTACTAACATATTATTCGTCCCTATGTCACAAATGTTGTATAGCCGCCCTGAATGGGGAACATATATTGTAAAAAATTCCACTTATGTTGTTCTAATTCCCAAGACAAAAAGCCCAAACAAATCACAAAAAGGGTATGATTGCCTCAGAGACCATAAATTATGTGCACAACAAATTCAAAGGTAGGACAGGCTAGATGGTGCTAAAACTTGACATGAGTAAGACCAATAACTGAGTGGAATGGGCATTCCTAGAAGTGATCATGAAGAAACTCACAAGGACTCTCAACACTACTTAGAGAAGCAGAGGCCAACAGGAGTATACAGGGCATTGAGGTAAATTGGGGAGGCCCCACGGTAACACATCACTTCTTTGCAAATGATAGGGAAGAAGAAGCCTGATGGATTATGATTTATGATGATGACTCGATGCATATGACTCGGCTGCATTATGAATAAAGCTTCAAAGAAAATAAAGATAAAGGCAAAACTACTCTCTTCTTCAAAACAAAAATGTAAAGTCAGCAAGAAAGTAAAGTAGACAAGCAAGAATTCATGATGCTAGGCTTGCAACTATGGTAAATAATAGAAGCCCATCAACTGTGGTAAATAAATTAAAGGACAGAATAAATAAATAAAACATACCTTTTCATTGAATAGTACGTCGGATTCGGAATCATAATAGAAGCCCATCAACTGTGGTATCAATTCCTTAATGTCAAGGAACGCAGTTTAGCGAACACAATAGTGCTGTCATCGTTGACCTCTATTTATTTCTCCTTTTCTTTCCTTCAAAACGGAAACTATTGCACTCATCACCTTACAATAAGCTATCTCCATTTCCTGGAGTTGCGAAAAGCTCCCAACCATGGATGAGGAGAAGACAAATTCCAATTTATCACAATTATACACGTTTACCACTTTCAATTTACGGAAAGACTCTGCTGGAAGTTGGTTGTTGCATATCCGTTCCAAATTGATCAAATTTCTTAAATCAATTGACTCCAAGTTAGGAAATGCAATACCTGGAAACCCCACAAACTTTATAATGTACTGAATCTCTTTATTATTTGTAATATAGAGAAGCTTCAAAAGTGGAAAATCTTCTGAATTTAATTCGTAAAGAACACTTTTAACACTGCTCTCTGCACCCAAATGGAGATGTTCACAAGTCTTCAATAATGCTTTAATCCCATCATCTAATTGAATGCTTATATGGAGTTCTAAAGATCTTGAATTTCTGGAGCCAAAAGACCAATACTGGTCACTGCCAATATTTATTCTATACCTTTTCAAATTCTTAAAAATCAATGCTTTTGGTAGAATCTTGGGATTCTGAATAAATATATCTAAAGTGGTGAGCTGAGACAAATGGTCCAACTCTGAGACCATAGCGTTACTTCCGTTGGTGCTTTGTACTTCAGTCTCCCATTGAACAGAATTTGGCATATATAATTCTTCTAACTTTTTCAGATTAGACAACACATTGGGTGGAATGACTTTCAGTTTATAACATTTTTTCAAATCTAGCAACTGAATGTGAGAGAGTTGCCCTATCTCTTTGGGTAATTGTTCCAAATTGGACAGTGAAAGGGTAAGCACTTTCAAATTCTTCAGTTCTCCGATTATTGTTACATCTTTAACTTGACCGTCTAAACACAATGTTTGGAGCTTTTCAAGAGACAAAAGTGATGAAGGAAGTATTGCAGGGCTTATTTCAGGTATCTTTAAAACTCTAAGCTCTTTCAAACCTCCAAAAAAGGAATCTGGAATTTTGAAAGAATCTTTTTGGTTGAACAACAAAAATAACTGAAGTTTTGAACATTCCAACCTTTCAGGAAGCTCACAAACATCAATATCAATGCCAGGCAATGAAATTGCAGTTGAATTATTCCATTTGGACAAATCTTCCAAGTCAATAGCACTTCTTATAGTAAACATATGCTCATTTTCAACTGCAATATTGATTGCAACGTCACGAATTACGTCATGCATTTTGACTGTACCATTTTCATAACCATCCAATAACAAGGAAGAATCTTTGAGTATTTCGACCAAATTGTCCACCCTATGCCTCGCATTCTCCATTGTATCAACGTTACGAAACCAGCCCAACCCCACACCATATCTTAACAAATCTTCAACGTCTATGTTGGAATCCTCTCCATGTAGACTACAAAGCAAGAATAATGACTTTGCTTCCTTACTTTGTAAAAACTTGTAACTCAACTTTATACTTTTGTACACCTTTTCTTCCATTCCTTTGATCTCTGTTGGGCTAGACATTTTCAATTGTTTGAGTGCATCCTTCCAAATATTTACGTTCTCCTGATTTTTCAACGCGTTTGCAACCGTTGTAATGGCAATTGGTAATCCACCACATTCTTTGAGGATTTCTTCCATAGTAGCTTGGATTTCAGGGGTTTTAGTTAAACCGACAACTATCTTTTGAAACAAGGTTCTCGCTTCATTATCTGATAAAACTCCAACTTGGAATTCCTTTTGGGTATTCATATCATTGCGTAGTACATTATGAAATCTGGACGTCAACAAAATTTTGCATCCTGTCTTATCATTTCCAAACGGAATTCCAAGAGCCTCTAAGTCTAAGGCCTTCCAAATGTCATCTATAACAATAAGGATCTTTTCTTGCTGCAATCGCTTGTGTAGTTGATCTGCTCTTACAAATTTATCCTCCACATTAAATTTTAGATCTAATTGGTCTGCTATTTCTCTTTGAATCTTTTCCAAATTTGGATCTTGGGATACAACTACAAAAGGGTACTTATCGAACAACTTGTCCCTCTGAGCTTGTGCTACAACTTCTTTGACTAGCATGGTTTTTCCCATGCCACCAGTCCCGTAAACCCCAATCTTATTGATATTAGGATCTTTCAATGCCTCTAGAACTCCAATTAATGCCATCCTTCTCGATTCAAAGGCCTCATACCCTCTATTAAGTGTTGTGATCCCTACTGCTTGTATAGGCTCACGATAGCCAACTTTATCAAACTTGCCCTTCCCCTTGCTTTCCTCGACTTTCGATTTCATCTCAACTGCTCTCTTGCTCAATCGATAACGGGACTTTAAATTAGGACACCAGCCATTGCAACACATTATCTTTGCTTGTCCATTATCTCCAAAGATTTTCTCTGCCTCTACTGTGATCCCATCAGAATCACTAAGCCATTTCTGAACATCAGCATATATTTCCTCTACATTTCTTTTAGCAGTCTCGACATCCTGCTTCACCCTATCTTTGGCATTCTGCAGCTCCTCAACTTGGGTTTTGAGATTATCAAGGTTACTTTTATAGTGAATAAGATAATTCAACTGACGAACAACAGCTGCAAGTGCGCAGTCGAAAATTTGATCACCAATCTTCTCTAAATAATTCATTCTTGCAACTGGTGGCTGTCTAGCAAATAGACGCAAAGAAAAACCCAGTAAGAAGATAATGACAAAAACAACAGTGCAATCAAATCAAAGGACAAAATAAATAAATAAAACATACCTTAAGGTATTAATGGAGATAGTTAGTGTTCAATTGTCTTCACGTGGACGGTGGATTGTGTTGCAATATAAGAAACCTGAAATGGGAAATTAAAAATTAAAAATTAAAAAATAAAAAAAATTTAAAATTATGATATATTTTTTTAGCAGTGATTTCTAGGATTTATAGAATGTGGCATGTTAAAATAAACTATGAAAAAATGGATTATTTCCCATAAGAGATTCGATGCATCTACAGATCTACTTCATCAATTTAAAGCTAACATAGTGATAGTATATGGAGGGAAACAATAATATGGTGGTGCATTTTTCATATCAGAATTTGTTATTCACACATCGCTCACTTTTAATTAATTATTACTTTTATGGACATACTCATATATAGTTGTCAAAATGAGCATCTTTTTGTTGTACCTAAGTTTTACCCTTTAATTAAAATCATGTAAAACATATGAACATTCTATCAAATTAAACAACAAAAATTATTGATATACATGTATGAAAGAAATTTTCAATAAACTTAAGATAATCAAATGATTTTCTATTTTATCATCAATTATGTAATAATCTTAACATATCTAACTAAATATGTCAAATAAAAATATATGAAAAAAATCCACAATTTACTAAATGATCATATAATTTTCAAGTAATCAAGTAGCAACACATAAATAATTTACAGCTAGTCGGTAACCCGTGCAACGCATGGGATTTAACATAATATGACTTTTTCTCTTTTTTATTTTTTGTTTAAATATGAAAATTGATAATTATGATAATTATTAAAAAAACATTTATTATTATTGCGTTTATATATAGAATATAATCTAGTATTAGACATTTATTATGATTGTGTTTGTATATATGGAATAATATATTCTTTCTATTAAGGAAAATATATATTAAAATAATGAGGCGTAAAATTGTGATAATTATTAAAAGTTTATGTGGCGCAATATTATGAGGTCAACCAAAAATAAAAAAAGATTTTGATTTTACATTATAGTATAGATTCATTTTGAAATTGATCACAGCCAAAATATGAAGAACAAATATAAACAATAATGACAAAGTTAAAAAAGATTAACTTCTATCCAATAGATGGCTCTTCCTTTTTTCTTCGAACATAAACAAAAAACGATGGTGGAAAAATGATTTGAATGTAGGAAGGAGCATATAGAAAATAAAATAAAAAAGGATGTTAAGAAAAGCTGCTGTTTATGTAGGTAACGCATAAAAGATGTTTAGAAATCCCAAAAAGCCTAAACTATTCATCAATTCAAATTGATTCACATGATACCCTAAATGAACTGTATGATTCAGGAGCCTTTTCACAAAACCCAAATTAATGGAAATTTCTTAAAACTGACTTTATTCATAATTGACTAAATGTAAGCATAGTATCTTTTATTCTAAATTATGAACCTACAAAGCAGGTACTTAATTAGTGAGCTTCATTTTAAGAACACAGAAGATATAATGTTCTATATTGATAGCAATTGAGGGTTGTTTTTACAGTGAGCCTAATCTCAAAAAGGTCAAGAAAAAGTCTAAACAAATGCCCTAATTTACCAAGCCCAACTCATTCGGTCCAGCGGCTTCTAAAAGTCCTCTCTACATTAGCAAAGCACTCAATGCTAACATATAAAAAATGACTACACATTGAAAACTTCAAACAAAAGATTGACCTATCAATGGCATCACCTAAGCTCATATGCTAGCCTACTAAACCAAGCTCATTCAGTCGAGCTCAGCCTAAGCACGACAAATGATGAGATGGACGACACTCAAGGGATGTAAGGATTGGATGGTTGGGGGTGTGAGGAACTTCTCTTTTGATGCACTCTTTCCTTCTTGCAAGGGTCAGCTTAGGGATCTCATTGCCCAAGAAAGAGGTGTGCTAGCTAGATGCATGTAATGTTTCTGGCTAAACAACCTTACTCTCCTTTAGTTTCCTTCTTAGCTAAAAGAGGAATGACCATTAAATGCTCCACATACGACATAGATGACCCAAACCAACCTTCATAAAAAAAACCCCACAAATTAGACAGCAACCATCTTTCTCTTTGGGATAAAACTAAACCAAACAACCAAATGAGCTTTCCAAATCCATGAAAGATGAACATCATCTCTAGAAAATGGTGTGTGGATTCTGCCAAAAACACTAGGCATGACACCGACAGGCCATGAGAAAGGATGTGGGCTTCCCAATGAGATGACAGATTTTTTCTCTATAAAAGTAGGGCAAGGGAACAATAGTTGTACAACACAACAACATAGTACAACAATAAACCACTAGTAAAAAGCCATAGCTTGGAAGCTCTAGATCTAAAATCTCTTCCTTTAGATCTATCCCAAAACCCATAAAAGAATTCTACAAAGGATGGAAACTCATTACATGCACTGGTTTCTCTCTCTCTCTCTCTCTCTCCCTCTTTCTCGTATCCAAATTTGTCTTTCTTTGAGTTTTGGTTTTATTCTTTAGAAGTTATCTGTTGCATTTTGTTAAATAGCTCATGACCTCTTTGCTGAATGGGAAATGGGGAAGATTACCTATTTGAAAATCATATCTCCTTGAGTATTTGGCATATTCTATTTTGCTATTTAGAATATTCTCTTTTGCTACTTAGCATATTCTCTTTTTATTTGGCACATTTTGTTTTGTTATTTAATATAATCTATTTTCCTTTAAGTTTGTTTTGTTTTAATATCATAAGTTGCATATTGTTCACGGCCCCTGCTGTGGATGAACAATGCTGCTACATTGGTAACACCCCTCACAACTGAACCAAATTGATGTTGAACAAAAAAAAGGAAGATTGTTATCATTCATCATATTTCATCATGTACTCTATATTGGCTTCTTTGCATGCTCTGTTATTGGGCTTTCCTTTGATTTGTGCAAATCCATTTATCCTTAAATGACATTGGATTACTAGATTGAACATATATTGCACTAAGAGCCACTAGGCTTTGAGTTGATCTAGTAAAGCAGCCAATTAAGCTCTGACATGTAATTGATTCGCAAAAAGATCCCTAACTTAAATGGTGACTCCATAGGGGAGTCAACCAACAGTTCCAATTCATATGATGTCTCCCAAATCCAAAAGCATGAGGAGAAAAGGTACTTTCAATACCAACATATCATCTCACAGTCAATCTCAACCCCTAGCTCATAATGTTGTTTATCAACAAAAACAAAAATTAGTGGCAGATTTGAGGGCTACAGAACCTCAAATCACTTTGCTCTACAATTTTCTTCATAGCATGCAACAAACTCAACATAAATTGGCAAAAGCTGTTCAATAATGAAGGAAACAAGTCATCCAAATAACACTCTTGGATAGTAATAGTAATAGCAATAGCAAGACAAAGTTCAGCAAAACAGAGTTCAGCCAGACAAGGCTCGACAAGAAAAGGTTCAGCACTAAATGACCCTTCCTCTGCTGAACTGACCACTCAACAATCAGTTACTTTTTTGGATACTACTCCCTTCAAGAGAAGCTAAAAAAGCTCGTAGAAATCCATGTTATGCCATCTAAAAACCCTTTACTCAGTTCTAATACTCAGCAAGTTTTATCCAAAGAATATGCAACTCCTATATTCACCAAATATCTTGATGCCATGGGAAAATATTTTTTTCCTCCAAACACTGTCATGATGATGAAAATACCACTCTCATTGTCCGCCACAACACCAAGTGAAATCCAACTGAAGGCTTACTTGAGAACATTTGACAGCTCCATGATATCACTTTTTATTGTTATGCTACCACAAAAAGCTTGAAGGACAACGATACCAATCAAGCCTCATACCACTGACAAGGTCAAATTCAAAAAAGAAAAGTACTCCCTAATCTCTTGTCATGAATGTCAATGATTCAACAAGCAACAAAAAGTGAAAAAGAACAAATGAACGATAATTTGAGAAGTATTTATGCATTCCTTGCACCAATGAAGAGATAAACGTGATCGTGTATGAATGAGTAGCTAACAAAGTTACATCATTCGAGTGACTGATGAGGAATCACTTATAGTTTTGTAGATTCCAACTTAATGTCCATCAAGCTATCGTTGACAATGTTACACCTCACTAAGAAATATTTTCGAAAATTCGAAGATGGCACCCTTGATTCTCTCTCAAGGACAACAGGAGTTATGTGGAACCAACTTCCTCAGCATAAGAAAGGAAAATCCATACTTTTACCATTCTATCATTGAATCAGTCCTACTACCACGGAATCTTATCCACTACTACTAAATCAAATATGGGGCCATCATCTAGTGCCCTACTTGACAACCATGATGAATGATGTTGACATTCATTAAAATTTGATCAACACCAAATCCTCACTCAAGCTTATTCCGTTTGGCACCCTCCAAGCCACTAGAGTCCTTTGCCAAGCAAATACTTAAGTCACCCATGGAGGATTTTGGATTAAGAGGGATTGGTGACTAATGAAGAAATGTTTGGATTGGATCAAGACAAGTAATTCATGCTCTAAGAAAGGTTCATGATACCAGGGCTAAAATCTTGTTCAGTAGCTATCCTCAAATATTCATTTCCGTTGAATAGTCAAAAAGTATTTTCAAAGTCTGCCATAAATCTCAAGCATGCTACACCAAGTGTCAAACAGAGTTCAACACCATCAATCCAACAACAACACCATCTATTATAGTTTAGTGGTAACACCATATGCTGCAACTCAATAATGACTCTATTTGCTATTATTCATAAATAACACCATTTGCCACAGTTTGGCAACAACAACATCTATCACAACTCAACAATATTTGTCCTTACTCAGTAGCAACACTATTTGGTATATTCTAGTTGTAACATTTTCTATCAACATTCTCTACCGTAGTTTAGCAAATTTACAATTGGTACGGTTCAACGACATCACATGGCTTAGTTCAAGATTTCTATTATTTTCCGCACCTCAACAACTATTTCATCTTGGGATACAACAACAATGTAAGCTCTCATAGTTTAGTCACAACATTATCTATCGTGGTTTAGTAGTTGTATCAACTGTTGCAATTTAGTAGCTATGTAATTTACTAAAGCTAAGAAACAGTGTGTTTGCCATAGTTCAACGACATCATCTGTTGCTAATCATTAATCGCATCATCAAGTGCAACTCAGTGATTAACTCATCTGCCATGGCTCGATCACTCATCAAGGCTCACTACCAAACCGTTCAGCAATTCGGTTAGGCTCACTATTGAACCATTTAGCAATACTTATTACTGGATCGTTCAATGGATGCATCATTTTCATAATGGCTACACAGATGGCCCAATTTACCAAGTCCAACTCATTGGGTCAATTGGCTTCTAAAAGGCTCTATTCACATTAACAAAGCACTCAATGCTGACATATAAAAAAGGAACCCAAGCTAACAACTTTAGACAAAAGAAAAGGAACCTGTCAATGGGGTCACCTAAACTCATTTGTTACCTTAATGAACTAAGCTCATTCAGTCGAGCTTAACCTAATCACAACAGACGATGAAATGGATAACACTCAAGGGAGGTAAGGTTTGGATGGTTGGGGGTGTAAGGAACTTCTCTTTTGATGTAATATTTCCTACTTGGCAAGGGCCAACTTATGGATCTCATTGCCCAAGAAGAAGGTGTGTCAGGCTGGTGCATGTAGTGTTTCTAGATGAACAACCTTTGCCTCCTTCACTTTCCTTTTTAGCCAAAAGTGGAATGACCATTAAATGTTCCACCTGGAACACAGTTTACCCAAGGAAGCCTTCATATAAAAACCCACAAACTAGACAACAACCATATTCCTCTTTGGGATAAAACTAAACCAAACAACCAAATGAGCTTTCTAAATCCGTGAAAGAGAACCATCATCTCTAGAAAATGGTGTGTGGGTTTTGCCTAAGACACTGGTCATGACACCACCAGACCATGAGAAAGGGGATCATCGCTTTCAAAGGAGATGAGGGATTTTTTCTTTATAAATGGAGGGGAAGGGAACAACAGTAAAACATAGCATCACAATACAACAATAAACCACCAATAAAAAGCCATGGCTACAAACCTTGGAAGCTCAAGATCTAATCTTCTTTTAGATCTATCCCAAAACCCACAAGATTTCTATAAAGGATGGAAACCCATTACATGCACTCATTTCTCTCTCTCCCTCCCTCCAAATCTGTCTTTATTTGAGTTTTGGTTTTATTCTTTAGAAGATATATGTTCCATTTTGTTAAATATCTCACGACCTCTTTGTGGCTGAACCGAGTTGCCGCTTAATGGAAAAAAATGGAAGATTTTCTATTTAAAAGCCTATCTCCTTGAGTATTTTGCAAATTCTATTTTCTATTTAGAATATTCTCTTTTGCTACTTAGCATATTCTCTTTTTGTATAGAACATTCTCTTTTTCTATTCACTATAATATATTTTCCTTTAAGTTTGTTTTGTTTTAATATCGTAAGTTGCATACTGTTCACAGCACCTGATAAGTCATGAAATATGACTTATTTACATGCATTTTAGAGAGATTCTATTGGGATTATGTTGCATTACATGTCTAATTACACTTAAATGGATGTTTGTTGTTCAATTCATTGAATTACATGACTTATGCATTTAAGTGTATTAATTTAATCCCTTAGATGTTAATTTGGGCTATGTTTGATTGTAGGTACAAGCTAAATCAGGTTGGAGCAAGTTGGTGCAAGCTGGAAGGAGCAAAAGAGAAGAAAAGAGGTGTTGAACCACAATCCAGCAGACTAGATTGACATTCAATAGACTAGATTGGGACATCCAGTAGACTGGGTTCTAAAGCAGAAACTCCAGATTTCAAGAATTCAAGAATCCAATCGATTGGATGGTGATCCAGACGACTGGATTAATTAATCCAAATCAGACAGAAAGTCCAGGAGGCATTTCAATGAAGATCCAGTCGACTAGATGATGAACCAGGTGACTGGATTCGCGCAAAATCAGTTTTAAAGAAAGCCCAATTGTGTTTTAAAGCTCTCCCAACTTAAGGCCCATTGGACCTAAATTTTTTATGGTTTGAAATCCGAATTAGTCAGAAGAGATTAGGGTTAATAAGAGGTTTTAGATTGGATGGTTTAGACATAGACAGACTTACCCTCCCTCTCTCTCCCAAGTTTAGGTTTTCATTCCCATGGCTGCCTAAGCTCCTTGCTTGGGCTAAGGGCTATGTTTTCTTTATAACAGTATGAATACTTGTAATCCCTTAGTTTTTATCATTTAATTACATCTAATTGTTGAATATTTGATTCCTATTAATGTATGTTTTATTCCATACTTTATATAAGTTCAATCATGTTTTTCTTATGATTAAGGGGGAATATTTCATGGTTTCAATTAGGTATCGTGTTTTATAAAATTGAAAGGTTTTTCTAAATATTACTCTAGCCATTTTATCTTCTCCGGTTATAAAGTGTTCCTGAGTTCTTTTAGTTCAACCAGATCAAAAGCTCTTTAAAGGAAAATAATCAATTGTATACTGTTATTAGAACAAGGTTTTTAACCAGAATTACAAGGGAATCATACTGCTATAGAGAAACACCCTGAAACCCTAGTGCGTTTTACATATTGAATTTCCATAAACCAAATCCATTTTACCCTTAAAAACAGTTAGTTACATTGTCTTTTGAAAACACAAACTCCCTAGGATCGACAACTCTTTTCTCTGTACTGCAAAGTACCGCTTATTATTAAGCGACATCAGCACCTGATGTGGTTTAACGGTGTCATGGATGGGTAACACCTGTCAAGATTGAACCAAGTGGCTGTTGACTGGTAAAAGGGAAAAACGTTTATCATTTATTATATTTCATCTTTTACTTTGCTATTGGGCATTCCTTTGATCTGTACAAATCCATTTACACTTGGGTGTCATTGGATTACTGGATTGAACCTACATTTCACTGAGAGTCGGTGTGATTTGAATTGATCTAGTAGGAGTCCCAGGCTTAACCTCCATTCCTTGAACCTGGGTCCAACAAAGAAGCCAATTAAGCTCTAACACGTGGCTGATCAGCGAAAAAACCCCAAGAATGGCTTCGGAGGAACCAAAGGGGTGCGAAAGATGACACAATGGCAGGGTGTTTGAACAGCTAAACCTTAGCCTAAGAACTTTTGACGGCCAAATAATCAAGATTTCCAAGGTCCAAGATAAGTCAAATATGGAGAAAATGACGGGTTTATCTAATCTTCGAGATAAGTGATCAGTTGCTATCCTAAGATGTTGTTTAAGGCTACAACGGGTGTGAAATGATCCATACAAGAAAACCTTCACCAACCTAGCAAGATATTGTCCGCTTTGGCGCAAAGCCTCATGGTTTTGAACCAAGCAATCCTCTTGCAAAGACCTTTTGCAGGGTTGTGAGGCATCCCCCCTTATGAACCAAGCAAGGGACACTCATTTAAGTGATGCGGAAATTTGGGCTAACATGCCTCATTTAATGTAACACCTAGGAATTTAAACAAATTGTTAAGTTATTTAGGGGTTTTTTTTTATAAACTCTAGACAAAGATATTTTTGTTATGTGGTCAAGCATTTTCCTATCAAATGCCAATTTGGTTCTATCTCCTCCAAGATCCCCATTTTCTTTCTCTACCCATTCCTCTCTACTCCCTCATCCTCACCCACTTGCTTAGCCACCCTAACACGATCCCCACTAATGAGCACCATCTCTGGTCATCACCTACCTCCCTCTAATCATTGCTTTCTGGCCAGCTCATCGGAAATCTCTTCAAAGCCTTTAGATTCTTATGCCATGAAACTAAAGGTAAAAATCAAAATTTCCTCCCAATTTCTTCTATGAGATCCTTTGGGTTTTTTTATAATGTATTATGGTGGATACTTAAAAGATTTTGTGACATAATGAAAGATTGGGAGGGTTAGGTGGATTTTGGTAGAAATGGTTTTGTAAAATCTGAACTTTCCATATCATTTAGGGATTTTGAAACTTGGTTGTGTAGGATGATGGCTGAATCTTTGTTTGGGCTTTATTTTGTTGAAAGAAACAACTATCAAAGTTGTGGGTTTTTCTTTGGTTGGGTTACTAGTTGAATATTTTGATGATAATCTTAAGATTTGTACTTTAGATTTATTTGAGTGATTGATTGAGTACTTTTGATTGCTAACTGTATACTATAGGGTGTGCCAGATAAAAGAATCTGACGGGGAGTTTGACGAACATGGGGACGCGTCTGTAAGTAACAACTAGAGACTAGAGGTTAATTTATGTTTTGTGTAAAACTTCTATTTTATACCGGATGTTTTCCTTGAGGTTGGTATAAAAACCCTCAAAGTGTTTTCGCCTTTGGATAGCTTTCCATTGGTTTTTCACTTCGTGACCAAATTTTGTGTTCCATATGTTTGTGCTTGATTTGGTTTGGTGCATGTGTTTTAGTTGTGATTAACTAGCCTTAAGCTTAATTTATACTCTATAAATAGTTAATTGTTCATATTTGGATTATTGGGTAAATTAATTGTTTCGGCAATAACTTCAACCAACATGGTCTAAATCTAAACTTTCAATAAGCATGGTAAAAAATATTAGAAAAAGGTATGTAAGGGCAAACACCAAAGAAAAATCAATTGAATCTAAACATATCTAGTGACTTCTAGACTGTAAGTGCATAATGTGATCATGTCATAAGAAAAATTTGATCCAGGATTCGGAGTCGAACCGGCATACTAATACCAAGAATGTGTTAGGTATTAACATAAACGACCAAAAAGAAGTATAAATTCTCCATAATATTAACATAGTTTATCTAGGATATTAATTTGGTGCGGGGTACCACGAATCAAACCAGAACATGGTACAATCTCACGTACTTTATTTCTCTCTTGAAAGGATGGTTTTCTTTACAATATGGTTGTGTTATTTGGTGATATGATGTAACCCTCGAGAGAGAGACAACTATTCCTATGGTTATGACTCTCCATGGTAAGTTCTATGCTTATCTATAATTAAGGGGGGATGTGAGATAATTCAAGCAACTCCATCATCTTTCCAAATATTCCTTCATATGTGATCACCACCCTCATAGCATTATCATCCTTCTTTGAAAATCCTATCCCATCCAACCCATCCCTCACCTACTCCAAGAATGTCCCTAGTGTGATCTTTGAGATCATAACAACGAAGGCTCTCAATTGGTCCACCAATATATCAAATTACAATTATCATCAAGCTATAGTATTTCTCTCCTAAGAACTCTTGCAAATCATAGTGGTTGGTAGCCCATTAATTGGAGATATTGCCATACTACAACAACATTACAAAATTGGAGAGAATTATTTGCAAGATTTCTTTATCAATGCCTCACTCACTATGACAAATTCTAACCCTAATGTATAGGACATAAAGCATGTGCATGAAACCATCCTAAACATGCTTGAGAGTGAATTGAGAAGATTCAAATTTGTGGGAGAATCATTTAAGATAGATCCCAATAAAGATAGCATTGGCACAAAAAACAACACCAACACACTTGCAGAGAGGAAAGCAACTGTCAGTGTCAGTTAGCCCATTAGGCTTTAGGCTCTAGCCCATTGTATTCACTTGTACAATACACTTACTTGTACAACACTTTCATTTCCTTTACAACACTCTTATGTCTTCCTCTATAAAGGCATTGTATTGTATGTTTCAATACTTTGATACTAGTAGAATTGATTCCCAAATCTAACATGGTATCAGAGCCACTACTCTAACCTTTTGGTGTTCTAGGTATCTGCAATCCTTTCTTTCTTGGTGTCCTTTTGCTGCTTGTCCCTTCTCTAGTCTAACTTCATTGTTTGACATCTTGGGTAGTTCTCCGCCACCATCGTCAGAAGTCACTCCACGTCTAAAAGACCACTGCCATCATTGGAGCTCCAGTATTCGAGTCCCTTATCACCACCTTACCAAACACACCACCAAGAAGATCTTGCAACAATCTATACATCACTGCTAGAATCGTTTTCATCTATGCCCACACGCGCCACCATAAGTTTCGGCAGATGGCTCCACGTGTCACACGTGTTATAGGAGCCAATATCACTGCCTTTCCACACTCCACACAAACGACACACGTGTATGCGTGTCCATGCACCAAACAAAGCCTTTCTACTCAAGTCTTGCCACGTGCCAACTTCACGCCTCGCCATGTCAGCATTAAGCCACCTCACTGACATGTCATCACACCACATCAACCTAGACCGATCCAAACATGTATCCAAACCGGACCATTTCGCTGACTTTAGCCCCAAATCGACCGTATATTTGACCTGCGTTGATCGAAAGGTTGACCAATGTTGACTTTGACTCTAGTGTTGACCTTTTTATGGCCCAAGTGATTTCTACTCATTTTTTTCATGCTAATTCCTTTTTTTGCAGTCTCTCTTTGCATATCTTATGTCTAAATGGCTCAAAATTAGGTTTCTCACCCCATTAATGTCACTTTGGATGGTCAAAATTATCTAGTTTGGACTCATTCTATGCACAACTTTCTTATAGGTAAACAATTATGGCTCTATGTCACTGTTGAGTTGAAGAAACTAGTCAAGGGTGCCTCTGAAAGTTATGATCTCTTCTGGATCCGTTTTGTTGATTAGGACGTCAACAATCATCAAATTCTTACCTAGCTATGCAATACCTATATCCCCTATCTCCAATCTGCTTTGTAGCTTTGATGATGCAAAGTCTGCCTAGGATATGCTAACCAAACGTTGTTTTACACCTCATGGTTTAATAATATCAAATCAAGTAAGAACCTATCCATTCTATCAAAGATTTCTTTGCTTGTCTCTAATTCATTTAAGAACAAATCGATCTTTCCAATCCAACTTGGGATACTCACACTGATGCAATCAAATATGCTACCCAACGAGATCAGCTTCGTCTCTATCAGTTTTTGATGGGTTTGCTTGATGATTACGAGCCTATTTGTGGTCAACTGCTCCACAGTCTCCTCCTCCTTCTCTTGATACAGCTCTCAATGAGCTAGTTCGTGGGGTGACTCGTCTACAGATCTTGCAAGTTCAGAAAAAGCTCACTATCATAGCAACTTCACCACCTCTTGCACACTCTTAGTATTCTAGATCTGACAAATCTGGCTCCACTGCTTGCCGTTCAAAACATGCAATCTAACAAATTCTGTCACTAATGCAAGAAACATGGACACACTATTGAGACTTGTCATCCCCGAGATCCCACCAATCAACGGTCCACTACTGGATATTGCTTCCTCCTTAGATCCTCTCTGATCTCCTAACGATGCAAGATATAGTTTCTTATGGCTCGCTTGAGTACCAAGTCTGAATATTGTTCCTTGGCTGATACCACATTTGACTCCTCTAGTTACGATGGTTACTACAAGATTTGAGTGCGTCCACCTCTTCTGCTACTCCTATCTACTATGATATTAGGAGTGCCATTAGATTGTTCGTAATGATTCCTTCCACGAACAAACCAAACACATCAAGATCGACTATCATCTTGTCCAACATCACTTCCTTCAGGATTCCCTGCATCTAGTCTCTATTGCTTCCCAAGATTAGTTTGCTTACATCTTTACAAAGTCACATCCCACTGGATGCTGTCGTGATCTAGTTTCAAAACTCAAGTTGGTCTTTCATTCTCCACCTTGAGTTTAAGGAGGGTTGTTAGTTTTAGTTAGCTCATTGGGCTTTGGGCTCTAGACCATTGTATTTACTTGCATAGTACGCTTACTTACACAACACTCTTATTGCTTGTACAACACTCCTATGCCTCTATAAAGACAGTCTATTGTATTATTTAATACATCAATACAAACCCCAATTCTAACAGCAACTTCAAATTGTGGACTTTATGTAGGAAAGCAACCATAACACTTAACCACAAGACTTTGATGAAAGATGTGGAATCTTTCTCCTTAGAAAAAGAAAAAAGAAGAAGAAAAAAAAAAAGGATATCATCGGCGAAGAAATTCGGAGCAATAACGTTCACCAAGTTGCAAGAGTTTTGCGAGGAAGAAAAAGACCCATTTTTAAAGAGTAATTATTCAATACTCCTAGAGTATAATAAATGCGTACTCCCTCCTCTCACATATATGGTAAGTCTCACTAATTAAATTCATGATGAGACTCATTATTCATCTAAAAGCAAAGAGTATGCATTTATTGTGTATTAGAAGTACTGAATAATTTTTCCATTCCAAAATAGTAATCTTTTGACCGATGGTTATCTTTTTAGTGGAGCCTATTAGACCAAGTCGTGTTAAGAAACTAAGCCGAGCCACCACATCAATCATGAGACAAGCCAAGCAGATATTAAGCCACCCTTCGGATGAACGGTGTCATCCAATTTAAGTGCAACAATACCATTTTGTAAAGTTAGGAAGGTTGTCACACTGCTCCACTAAACAACATGGTGCCCCTAGAGTGAAGTTTTTTCACTTGATCACCACCTAGATCTAAATCTTCTATAGGCATAATAGCCCAAGCCCAAAAACTTAGTTCCAAACCCAACTTGCCGAAGCCCAAGGATAAGGATTATGGCTTGGAAAAGAATTTCAAGCCAAATCTAAAGGCAAGCCCAAGTCTAGTTCACCATCTGAGATCCATTCAAAGATCCAACCTAGAGCCGAATCCATAACCCAATTTAGAACCTTGTCTGAAGCCAAGTAATTCGAGACGTAGCCTGGACCACGACTAAAGTTGTAACTCAGACTAACCTATAGTCACCTATTAGAACCAATCTGGTCTATTATTATTATTATTAAAGCAAATAAACAAAAAATAATAAAAATGAGTCAGAATGGATTAATACGCCAAATCAATTCTAATGACTTTGATATAAAAGCAAACGATGTAAGTCAGGAAAGATGAGCAAACCCTTTTATGAAACACTATAAATCATTAGCATTGGTTAAACTAATTCACTATGATATATGTGGACCTTTAAGAAGCAAGACACAGAGGAATAGAGTAATTTACCAGCTTCACTGATGATTATTCAAGATATTAGAACATTTACCTTCTTAGGCATAAGTCTAAAGCCATAGAAAAATTCAAAGAATATAAGTTGGACGTAGAGACACAATTAGATAAGCCCTTCTAAAACTTAAAAAATGACACGGGTGGAAAATATGAGCCATTTGAGGAATTCAGTAGTACGAACAGAAAAAGGCACATTTACACAATACCTTATGAATGTCCAAATCAGTGATGATGTCCTTATGAATGTTGGACCTGACATAAACCAAAATTGTCAAAATCTCAATGTAAGGTATGGGTATATAATGAACATATTTATCCCAAAACTCCTTGGGGATAAATTGAGTAGCAAAACTTGGGAATGCAAATTAGGATAGGTGGAAAATAAGAATGGATATTTGTTTTACCACTAAGGCACTAAGACTACGAGAGATGAGTGATAGAAAGAGGGATGAAAGACTGATAACATCTTGTGTGAAGAAAAGTGAGCAAAATAACAAAGAGGGAAAATTATTAAATACTTTGGGAACACAAAGAAATATGTACTCTCTCATTTCACATGAATAGTGGGTCACATCATGAATTTAATTAGTAAAAATTACCATTTATGAAAAAATTATTTAGAGTCTCAGACTACAAATAAATGTATAGTCACTCATCTCACAAAGTAGTAGATCCTATCTTGAATTTAATTAGTGAGACCCAACATTTATGTGAGAAGTTTGTAGTCCTAGACTACTGATAATCACTCTCATTCATGTGAGAGAAAGGGATACACATTTCTTTGTAATCCGGAACTACTGAATAATTTTCCCTTCTTAGAGATACAATTCACCACAAAAACATTAATTACTTTTAGTTCCAATTAAGGTAATTGTATTAATTCCTTTGGAATAAAGGATCATGATTCGTGATTCCATTCTTTCTTTCGTCTTATGCCTTTTCTTTTTGGGTTGTATACGCAATATAAAATCAAACAAGGGCCATCATTACAAGCAAACTATACGGCAAGAATCAAATCAAACAACAAATGAGAAAAACAAGGAAATGTACAAGGTACGCACCTCTCTTTAGGATAGCAAATTATCAATCAATGGAGCAGGAACTGGTTGTTTTATGCTACCTCCACTTGAACTTCTGAGCAACTGAGCAAGGACCGTCAATTAGGTGAATGAAAAAAATCAAAGATAAATTTAAATAGATAAACTAAGCTAAGTACCTCTGTCCTTCAGGCCACAATTTTGCAAGTTCTTTTTTTTGCACTCTTGGAAGCAGATATGGATGGTCGCTAATGTGAATGAGACTTTATGGTGACAATTTTTTTTTTTTTTTTTTAAAAATAAAAAAAAAAAACAGTGAAGCAAGAGTAAAACTAAACTGAGAGGATGAGATCACGAAACTGCGACGAAAAATATATGGTAAAATGTTGGAAGTATATTGTAAAACCAAATTCGAGAAATGACAACTCACAACGAAAACTAAGATGAATATATTGTTTTGTTTTTTGTTTTTTTGTTTTTTCTTTTTTTTAATAAGATGCAAAGTATAGGAAGCAGAGGAAAATAAAATGAGCGGATGACAACAAAAAACTGCAACGAAATTTTGATTCAAAGGACGTCTTCTTTTTCAACTGGATTTCAATGACAATGTAAAACCAAATTGAGGAAATGACAACTAGCAACAAAAACTAAGATGAAATTTTTTTTTTTTTTTTTTTTTTTAGATAATAAGATGCAAAAAACTATATGAAGATTTTTTTCTTTTTTTCTTTTTTTAGAGTAGAGAAAAATAAAATGAGAGGACAACAAAACTACAAAGAAATTTTGATTCAAAGAACAAATGAAAATGAGGAAAGGACGTATTCTCTTTCAATCAGATTTCAATGATATTGAAATTCCTTTTCTGATCCTCCGCTTGAACTGCAAAACAATGAATATTTACTCAAACAGGTCAAAGAAATGTTGAGGATTAAAAATAAGGATAAGTCTGCTAACTCACAAATACGAATTTAATATATATTTTATAATAATGAATGAATGGAAAAGATTAAGTAGGTCTGATAGATAAAAGAAAAATCTAGCATGGACTGAGTGATGGCCATAAAATACACAATACTATCGTATTAATTGAAACAAAAGATTGTGTATCCTCTTACAGAAAAGGGGAATTAAAATTAATACCAACAATAATAATCCTATTTAACCTCAAATATATGACTAAACGTTGTACAACTTTACCACCTTCGACTGAGACGAGCCGCCAGAGAACGCAAAGCTCCAGGTGAAATTTCCAAGACCACAAATACAAGTTTCGCAAGTACTCTTTTTTTCCTTTTTCTTTTTTGCTGAATGTTTCGTAAGAACTCGTTGTCTGTCTCTCACTCCTCTTTAATAGAACATCTATGCAAGAGTTTTCCAATCTTGTAAATCACTCACAAATAAAAGGCATCTACGTACCATTACTCTAGCACGAAGCAAAGAATCAGTCTCTTACCGACGAATTACAAAATAAAAGAAACAAGTCAAGAATCGTCAATGGTCAAGAGCATGAAAATGTATGACAGATTTATCCAAAACTTTTAGTAAAGAGGTCGGACAAAAGTTTAACAACCAAAAAAAAAAAAGCAAGAGTTTTCCAATCTTGTATATCACTCACAAATAAAAGGCATCTACGTACCATTACTCTAGCACGAAGCAAAGAACCAGTCTCTTACCGACGAATTACAAAATAAAAGAAACAAGTCAAGAATCGTCAATGTTCAAGAGCATGAAAATGTATGACAGATTTATCCAAAGCTCTTAGTAAAGAGGCCGGACAAAAAATTTAACAGCCAAAAAAAAAAAAAAGTCATGACATTACTCTTTGAGGTAGTAAATTACAGGGTCATAGCATTTTGAGAGCCTTCAAGGCACCTATCATTTATATTTGATTTTATTTCTCATATACCACCCCTTGTTTTAAATGAGTTTCCAATATAAAAATCATTTATTTGTACATAACCTAGTTGAGGTAAATCCATGAATTTAATTCAATTATTCTTTCTAGTCTTAATAATCATAATCTTAATAACCAACTGCTTGAACCTTGAATTGTTAGATATATGAATTTTTTGATAGAACTATTTCAGAAACAAGTGATTCGTTTTCTCGCTACTACTTGATTTTAAACATGTTCCTCTCATTCCATTAACTAATCTTATTCTTGAATCTCATTTATGAGATTGATAAAAATCATTAACATTATACATGATGATACTTGAAAATTAGTGAGCCTGACTAAACCTCGAATATAGATGGAAGGCTTGCACTAACAAAAGAATGATAGAAAACACCGATGTGATTCCGGCCTAGGAGTCTTTGATGCTGGAGTTAGAATTCTAAGAAGAGTTCAAATAGCTTAGAGAAAGAAATGAGTAATCAGGGTTTTTTGTGCATACCTGGTTTAGGCTCCTCCTATTCCTTTTATAGGGTTGGGATTATAGTCGTTCATTTTCCATAAATGTTATGCTCGAATCCCTCCTACCATAAATGGGGTGTTTCTATGATGTGTAATAGCTTGATCCATATAAGGATGGGTTGGCATAACGCTTTTTCCGACATTAATCGGGGTTTAGTGATAGTCGTCTATCCGTGTGTGTTGGACGATCATCTGTATATGATGATTGTGATTGCACTGTTTTTTGTGTGTATGATCAGATGCCCCTTAATTTCCGGGTCGTTGAAAGGACGACTCACGGAATTATAAACTGTCAAGGGTCTGGTGGTAATTTCACGAGCTTTCTTTTTGTACCCACGTTTGAAATGGGGGGGAAGGTGATTTTGGACACGTGTCGCCAATTTGGTGGGTACGCGAATTGATGTGAGTCTTCACCTGTATGTCAAGAGTTTTGAAAATGCAACCCATTTAAGGGATTTTTCAAAGGATGTGAGTCTTCGTCTGTATGTCAAGAGTTTTGAACGCAGTATCAAACTAAACAGAATAAGAAAATCAAAACCATAATAAAAAAAAAAACCAAGAAATAATATTTTCCATACATTTAAATTCTACTGACCACTTCATTTTACCTTTTACCATGCTTTGTTAAACATTTTCACAAAACCAACGATACAGAATCCAACATCATTGAAATAGAAGATTCGTTCTTATATCCTTGTGGGCCTCATGTTAGGGAGGTTGTCATCCCTCATATTATTGGAAAGCGAGATATAAATAAGCATAGCATCCCAATTGCAACAAAGAATATGCATCTATGTTTGTGGGAAAGAAAAAGATAAAACTTAACAAAAAATAATTTATAGATGGGCAATTAGAGCTATGCCATTCACCAAACCATATCTAGAAGGTAGATTTTTTTATTGTACCACAACATCCTCAATAGCAATTATAAACCCATACACAGCATATCATTCAAATATGGCTTCTTTCACAATATTTTAATTGACTCTATAATCAGAACCATAAACCATAAACGACTTCCTTCCCTCCATTAAATTAAAAAAATTCATCAACGATTAACATATCCATAGCTACTTTAAATGTCAGAATTACAAATTCAACAAAGATCAATTCCTATGAAAGATTAAATCAGTTAATAAATCAAACTTTAGAAACAATTATTTTGGTGATGAAAAGTTTTGTTCAGGGATTTCTTCGAACATTTTAAGGGAGCAGATAACACAGACCTCAACCACCAACCTATCTCAGATTCTTACTTTGAATATTGTTGAATCCTAAATTCTAACAAATGAATATCTCCTTTTCAAGAGATGCACTCAACTCCCATTTGAATTACATTGAGTTGCACAGAATGCATAAAATGGCAAAGATATCAGAGGCAAAAAAATTGCAATATGAAACCTACCAAACGTAACACTTCCGTTAGTGAAAACAACCCTGTGCTTTTTTAGAATTACACTATTAAATGAAAAAAAAAAAAAAATCTACCAACCCTATGTCAAGCATAAAATTTCTAGAGAGAAAACAAATCCACCAACCCTCAAATTAATTGATACCATTGCAAAAATATAAGTTATTCAAATTTTAGAGGAAGGAAAAGAGAATCTTTAGAGAGAAAATTATACTTTGAACGGAAGATAATTAAAGGAAACAATGATAAAAAATTCTACATTCTCAGTTGCCGTTGTAGGACTCCAGCTTCCATTGTGTTGACAGCTACATCACAAATCTGCTTCCTAAGACTTCAAGGTTCAGAGATCTACTTCCAATCCGGTTCTAAAGACTTCAAGGTCACGTAGTAGAGAGGTTGAGAGAGTTAAAAGAAAGAAAAGTGAGAAAATGAATAATCGTGTGACATAGTCAGGTTGGAAATAGATTTAAGCATAAGTTAAAAATAATAAAAATAATAATAATGATGTGTAAAATTGTGAGGGTTGAAAAGCTTATGTGTCAAAATTCTATGAAGTCAACAAAAGGAATGAAAAGTAAAAAAAGATTCGGTTTTACATTATAATATAGATATAGAGATTTGAAATAAGGAAAAAAAAAATTGAATGAAAGTGGTATGAGAGCAAATAAAGATAAAAGTGAGAGCAAAAAGATAAAAGATAAAAGATAGAATTTCCTTGCAAATTTTTATTTTTATTTAAAAAAAAAAAATAAAAGATAGAATTTTAGAGAGAGATAGTGTGTGAGAGCAAATAAAAGATAATTTTAAAGAAAGTGGAAACCAAAGAGTCCTATTATCTTAATATGTAAATTTTTTTTAGGAGTGTTTTTTTTTTGGACAGTGGTGCTAAATTTTTAGTTGAGGAAAAAAAATCAAATATGGAGATAGAAAAAAAGTGAGAGCTGGCCAAACTATTTTCCTTTTTGTCTATAGTTTTTTTTTTTTTAAGTAATTATTTGAAAAGTTTATAGTTATAATATAGGGATAAGGGAGAAGTGAGAGAGAAAAAAGAGGGAGAGCCAAAAGTTGAGTAAATGAGGAGTTGTGAAGTTAGTGGGAAGTGGGAAATTGGAAAGTGGAGTAGATAAGGGAGATGTGAGAGAGAAAAAAAAAAAAACCATGAAATATGAATGTGGAATTGTGATCCTTTTAACTTTTGAATTTGAGCAAATCAATAGATTACTCTTTTAACTTTTAATTTTTATTTTAAATGCAAATCAATAGATCTAAAATATGGGGTGATTTTAATCTGTACACTAAAATAGACATTTTTCTATATAGGGATGTGACTATTACACTCTTATTTCTAAGAAACATTATCATTTGAAATCAATGAATAAATTAGGAAAATTGGAAGATATGAAAAATATTTTTTACAGTTCCTAAAAGTGGACATGAGGGGAGGAATCCTCCTAATAGTAATAGATAATGTGGATAAATACAATGAACATGCCAATATGCTAATGAGAAATCAACGTCTCTTGGCAATCGCAACTAGAAAAAAAAAAAAAAAATAGTAATAGATAATGGGGATAATGAACATGCCAATATGCTAACGAGAAATCAACGTCTCTTGGCAATCGCAACTAGGAAAAAAAAAAAAAAAAACTTTTGCTACTACAATCAACTAATTAAACGTTGAAATAAAATATATGTATCCAAAATACTGCTATTTCCACTCCTGTTTATGCAATGCTTAATTTTGTATTATTCAATTAATACAGCCTCACATCCAAAAAATGTGGTACAAACAGAAACAAGAGTGGAAATAGCATAAATTCTATAATTACACATAAAGAATTTAACAATATGGAGATTTTACGGGGATTTAAAAGTTATATATTGTGATGATTAAGATAATGATAATAATGTTGATGATAATATGTTGAAAATGATGGTGATTATGATCATCGGCACTGTGGATTGTTCCCAGGGCCCCCATAGTAGAAATATGTGCCCCATAGATTGTTGTAGGAGCTCTTGATGTTGTAACAATTGGTGTTTTCAGCTAGGGTTGAGATATCGTGGACTGAGCTGAGACTATTGTCGGCGTCAACGATCTCTAGGTTCCGAAAGTAGCTTGCTTTTCCAAACCCATCATCGGCAAAGTGACCTGAGCCCATTTGGGTCGAAGTGTGCTCGCCGCTGGCCCGTGTGTTCACCACCTCACCACCCCACTCCACCATTGTGGCATGGTTAGCTAAGTGTGTAAATAGCTCTGCTGGCCAATATCCTACTAATGTATTGTCACCAAAGCTCATCCACCAATTTCCTAGTTTTGGATCCTATTAAAATTAGAAGAATAAAAAATTTTAAGTTATAAAAAAAATTAAAAAATTAAAAAAAAAAGTACATGTGATGTAATGGAAATTATGTGTGTGTACCTTCCAAATGAGGATGGTGATGTCATATTGGTTTTCTGAAACTGATGATACTGGAGAAATGGCAGCTCCAATGGCTATCCTACTATTGGTTTGCACAAATCCTGAACAAAGAAGGTTGTAGCACCCTGTTGCCTGGTACGAATCAGTCTGTAATATATAACAAAGGGATTAAAATTCACATGAATTAGTGGTATATTGCTCACTAAATTAAGTGATTCTTTTATAAGCATAGGTAAAAGCAGATGGACTTGTTTATATACTTTTCACATAATTAGGAGATTATAAAATAATTGAATATATTATAAAGGAATAAAATAAAATGGAAAGAAAAAAAGAATAATATCTTTTTTCTAATGTGTTTAAGAGTTTGTAAAAGAAAAAAGAAAAATAGAAAGTAAATAAATATATATATTTTTTATTATACTATTTAACTTTTATTTTTATTTTTCAAAATAGGGATAAATTTAATTTAATTTTATGTTATCAAAAGAATACGTGCTCCTCTCATTTTTTTTCTTTTCTTTTTAGAAAGAATTCTTAAAAAGAAATGGAATAGGATTATAAAATCATCTTCCCAAACAAGGAATTATGGCTCCCATAATTTCTTTCCATTTCATACCCCCAAATGGCCGGTAGAAGTTGGAAAATTCAGTAATAAGTAGTTGACACCGCATATTAAGGTCTCATCTTTTTACAACGAACATGTGAGCCTTTGTCCTATATTTATAAAGGGCAAAACTAAAATATCTTATATACTGGGTTCCATTTGTGGGATTCGGAATCCTATAATCATTTATGAAGGACTATCAAAACCCACACTTCAAACTCACAGACCCAAACACCATCAAACAACGTAGCTTTTCTTCTTCCCTCCATGGTTGCTTCCGATCGCCCTTTATAAGGATCCCCTATTTCCCCTTTTTTGTATTTAATATTTTTTTCATGTTTAGTATGAGTTCACATGTGTGACTGGGTCTCCGTCAAGAGTGGTTTATGGGCTAGTGGGTTTGTCCTTCTTGGAATCGAAGGATGTTGGGTGACACTCCGTCATATAAGTGGTGGTGGTGGCGCATGCGAACGGAGGCTCAAGGGGTTGCTTGTGGGTCCACCCAAATATACAGAGGCTGGTTGGTTCCATGGTGCTGGACTTTTTGTGATATATCAGGATTGGTTGATACTGCAAGGGTGTTTGGATTTGTAGGTTTGAAGTGTGGATTTTATGGGTCTGTGACTGTTAGTTGCATTAGTTAATTCACTCCATTGTTATGAAGGAATATGATGGGACAATCCCATTGAATGTATGGAGTATTTAATAGTTTCTGAATCTGATATAAATGTCAAGCCCATTGTTTTTCCTGAACCTGCAATTATTTTATGAAGGAATTTATTTTGTATGCTGGATAGTTTGTAAACCAATTATTTTATTTTATTTTATTTTATTTTTGCATAAACTAGGAAATATATCAAGAGGCAGAAGGTTTATATATACGGAAAATTAAAATAAATAAATACAAAAGCAACCAAATTTAAATAGAACTTGGATTGTGGCAAATTTTGAAAAATCATTGTGCATAGACATGGATATTAAAGTGCTCTTGTTTGGCGAAAATAGATTTCATGTAACATGTTACTTACAACATCCTCTCATATTGGATGGATTTCACAAGTGTGATAGTGTGATAGACATGGATTTCACAATATTCTCTATAATTTAGATGGTCCAGTGTAAATATAGTACCTTCACTAACTACAACTTATGATGCACGTGTATATAAATCAATAGGTTTAGAGCTAAAAAAATATTCCCAAAGAAACCCTAATAAATGAAGTTGACTTTCATAATGCAATCTTAGAAAGAGGAAGTCATGATGTCTCTAACCACATGAAGGTGATCCACATGATTATCTGCTAAAAAGGATTCCATTTTTTGTTTTTGTTTAATCCTTATAAAAAAGTTGCATATTGAAAAACATAGTAAATAATAATAGTGAATGATTATTATAATAATTATAGCAACAACTACAATAATCATACTTAGTTAACAAATTAAGAGAGAGAGAGAGAGATCTGACCGTCCAATAAGTAAACAATCTGGGCCTGCTGTCACCATAAAGCTCCGGACTGACCTGACTAGTAGAATGATCAAAACTTCAGAAAATTCAAAATTCAATACTAATTAACTTATTTATTATTTTAATTAAGTTACTTGGACCAAAAGAAAAAAATACTCACATTACTATTAAAAAAAAAATCTTGTAACTTGCATTACTCGACAACCTTCAAAATTCTATAATGTAGTACTCTATGTTTTCATATTTTCTAGAAATAATTACAAATAAAATACAATATATTATAAATTGATTGTTGGATAGTGTGTGTGGCAGGATAGGAATTGGAAGAAGTACCTGCCATCCAGCTTCTATGCTGTTGAGATCTGAGCCATCGAATGAACCAGAAAGGATCCAAATCTGGGAGAGACTAAACTCATTGACCACTTGGATTGAAGGATCCCACACGTTTATTGTCGCTTTTGCCCCGTACACTTCTTGTGCTCCAGTGTATGCTATTGCGTGCTATAAATTAAATGTGCATACGTACAAATTAAATACTAGAATTTAAAATTGAATTTAGTTCCAACGAAAAAAAGAGAGAGCATTGACTTCATTGAGTGAA
>OU015761.1:36912681-36966327 GCA_907173295.1 Fagus sylvatica | reverse complement strand
ACTTTAAGAGATTTTTCAATTGATATGGTTGTCTTACATTTGAATTTCAACCAATCAAATTTGTCTTTGAAAACTTTAAGAGATTTTTCAATTGATATGGTTGTCTTATATTTGAATTTCAACCAATCAAGTTTGTCTTTGAAAACTTTAAGAGATTTTTCAATTGATATGGTTGTCTTATATTTGAATTTCAACCAATCAAGTTTGTCTTTGAAAACTTTAAGAGATTTTTCAATTGATATGGTTGTCTTATATTTGAATTTCAACCAATCAAGTTGTCTTTGAAAACTTTAAAGATTTTTCAATTGATATGGTTGTCTTACATTTGAATTTCAACCAATCAAGTTTGTCTTTGAAAACTTTAAGAGATTTTTCAATTGAAGTTGTTTTAAAGTTGAGCCTTAAAGATCAAATCTTAATAAACTTTACAAAACCTAACTCTTACTTCTCATATGTCTCGGATCATTGTCTTTGAGCTTGATTTCTTTGTCTTGAGTCTTGATGACTTTGATCTTCAATGAATTTGCAACTTATCAACTTTGTATTTGCTTGATATTTGAATTGGCCATCTTGGTCCAATTAAATCAATAGTCAAAATTAAGCTTTAAAACATAAATCATTAGTTCATATGAAAATATCATTAATGAACAACTTAAAATCATGGTTATCATCAAAACTACATGAATGTCCTTGGATTAATTAGCCAATTAATAATTATTGAAACCTTGAGGCTAACAATCTCCCCCTTTTTGATGATGACACATATGATATGATATTTTTATACGATTTATGATTTTGAAGCTTTTCTTGAAAAGCTCCCCCTAAAATAATGCATATCTTTATATTAGAGATTTTTAAATCTCCCCCTATCTTTATGCATAGATCACCAAATATATATATCATCAACATAGATATTGCACATCATAAGCATGTCTTTTCCATTTGGTACAAACATTAGAAATAATGTTGTGGATCAAGTTTTATGATGTCCATATGCGTGATAAAACCCTTTTCAATAAGGAAACCACTTAATCGTTCAATACCAAGCTCTTGGAGCTTGTTTTAAACCATATAAAGCTTTTGATAATTTAAAAACGTGGTTTGGAAATTCATGATTTTCAAATCCAGGAGGTTGTTCTACATAAACTTCTTCGGCAATAAAACCATTTAAAAAGGCACTTTTGACATCCATTTGAAATAATTTAAAATTTTTAAAACATGCAAAAGCAAGTAACATGCGTATAGCTTCTAATCTAGCAACTGGAGCATAAGTCTCTCCATCAATCAAATACCTTCCTCTTGAATTATAACCTTGAGCGACTAACCTTGCTTTGTTCCTTACTATTATATCTTCTTCATCCTTTTTGTTTCGGAATACCCATTTTGTACCAATGACGGAGTGGTCCTTGGGTCTAGGTGCAAGAGTCCATACCTTGTTTCTTTCAAATTGGTTTAGCTCTTCTTGCATGGCCAAGATCCATGATTCATCTTCAATAGCTTCATTTATGTTCTTTGGTTCAATCTGTGAGAGAAACGCCATGTTGTTGCAGATGTTCTTGAGCTTTGATCTTGTGCTTACTCCACGTTCAACTTCACCAATGATTAATTCTTTAGGATGACTATGGACTACGTTCCAACTTTTTGGTAATTCTTCATTTTTGGTTGGAGGAAGCGCTTTTTCTTCATCTTTTGGTTCATCTACTTGATCTTTGACTTTTTCACTTAAATCAACTTGATTAGATGAACTAGCTTTATTTTCAAGAGAAATTGGCTCATCATCATAATTATTTTTTATATGAAATGGATTAGTTTCATCAAAAACAACATGCATAGATTCATCAACAACCATAGTTCGTTTATTGAACACTCTATATGCTTTACTATTTGTAGAATAACCAAGGAATATACCTTCATCGGATTTAGCATCGAATTTACCAAGATTATCTCTATCATTCAATACAAAGCACTTACATCCAAAAACTTTGAAATATCCAATGTTAGGTTTTCGATTATTCCATAGTTCATAAGGAGTTTTATTTAAAGTGTTTCTAATGATGGTTCTATTTATAACATAGCAAGCGGTGTTAACAGCTTCTGCCCAGAAGTATTGAGGTAAATTATGTTCATTAAGCATAGTTCTAGACATTTCTTGAAGTGATCTATTTTTACGTTCTACTACTCTATTTTGTTGAGGAGTACGAGGTGCCGAGAAATTGTGTCCAAAACCATTTTGATCACAATATAGTTCAATATCTTGATTATCAAATTCTCTACCTCTATCACTTCTAACATTGTTAATTGTATAACCTTTTTCATTTTGAATTCTTCTACAATGTTTAACAAATGCTTTATGAGCTTCATTTTTATGAGCAAGAAATAATACCCATGTATAGCGAGAGTAATCATCAACAATTACAAATGCATACAATTTGCCACTTAAGCTAGCGGTTCTAATAGGACCAAATAAATCCATATGCAATAGTTCTAGAGGTCTTGAAGTAGAAATAACTTTCATTTTCTTAAAAGATGACTTAATTTGTTTACCTAGTTGACATGCATCACATATTTTATCTTTAACAAATTTAGTAATCGGCAAGCCTTTTACTAAATCAAGTTTAGACAATTTTGAGAGTAATTCCATATTGACATGTCCTAATCTTCTATGCCACAACCAACTATTTTCATTTATGGCAGCAAGGCAAATTGATTCTTTTGATGTCATATTATCAAGATCAATGGTGTAGACATTTTCATTTCTAAATGCCACAAATAGAACTTGATTATCAATTTCATTTACTATAATACACATGATTGATTTGAATATTACATTATAACTTTTATCACACAATTGGCTAATACTTAGCAAGTTATGTTTCAAGCCATCAACCAATAATAAGAGAATGTGTTTTACCAATATTACCTATACCGATGATCTTTCCTTTTGAGTTATCACCGAATTTGACATTTCCTCCATCTTTTAGAGTAAGAGAAGTAAACTTATTTTTATCACCCATCATATGCCTTGAACATCCATTATTGAGAAACCACTTATCTTTGGTAGATATGGATATCAAGCACACCTACAAGACAACTTCAAATAACCTTCTTTGGTACCCAAATTTTCTTGGGTCCACTGGGGTTAGCTTTTGGAGGAGTAGTTCCTTTGACTACCCAAATCATATTTTTCATGGGACATGTATGAATATTATGCCCTAATTTTCCACAATGTTCACATATGGGAATTTTCAAGAATTTTTCATTTATAAAGAATTTTTGATAGTGTTTTTCTTTGATTTTAGGGTTATATCCAATACCCGCTTTGTCAAAAACACATCTTTGACTACCTAACAAATTATCCAAATTTTTCTTTCCATTTGTAAAGTTAGTCACAATTTTATTTAATTTTTCAACTTTGAGTTTTAATTCTTTATTTTCATTTACCAAGAGATTTGAATCATGAGCTATTTGTGATGATGTTTCCACATCTTTTGCTTTCATTTTCTCAATGAAGCTTTGTGATTCAATTTTCAACTTAATTATTTCTTTTTCTAAAGATAGATTTTTATCATTTAAAGAAATAATTTGTTTTTCTAGAATTTCATTTTTGCTTTTGAAATCATCTAATTCGTTTGAAAGAGATGTGACTTTCTTTTTGAAAACTTTATTTTTCGAAACATTCTTCTCAAATTCTTCAACTAGCTCTTCAAAAGCATTTTGTAATTCATCATAGCTATAAGAATTATTTTCTAAAGAATTGAGTTCCGAAGTTACCTCATCTTCATATGCCATTAAGCAAAAGGCTTCGGTAGAATCTTCTTCATCGTTGGATGCTTGAGGGCTAATGCTTGTACATTCATCTTTCTCTATTTGAGGTAATTTGTGATCATGAACAAGCATGCTCATCTTTGATTCTTCAACTTGACTTGCTTCTTCATATGTAGCTTCAAGTCTTTCCCAAATTTCTTTAGCTGAATTACAACTTGAAATTTCATCAAATTCCTTTGAGTCAAATGCACAATATAAACAATTCATAGCTTTATAATTTAATTCAATGAGTTTGACATCATTTTCATCCCATTCAGTTTCTTGTTTGGGTATTTCTTGTTCTTCTACTATTTTAGTAGGAACATGAGGACCATTTACAATGATTTTCCATATGAGATAATCTTGAGCTTTAATGTACGTAGTCATTCTAGTTTTCCAATAACTATAATCACTACTATTGAACAAGGGTGGTCTATTTGTAGATTGACCTTCAACCATTTGAGGTCTAGATGTGTTTGCCATGATCTTAACTCTAAGATTGTTAAATCTATATGTAGAGCCTTGGCTCTGATACCAATTGTTACCCAAATATCAACCTAAGAGGGGGGGTGATTTAGGTTGAGGCAAACTTTTTCGATTTAAATGCGGAATTAAAAACTATTTTCAATTAGCAAAAACAAATTTAAGAACACAATTCAATTGCAATAAGATATGATAGAAAATCAAACACAAGCATATATAAGCAATTGAATAAGTAAGAGATAGAGATAGAGAAAATCAAACACAGTGATTGTTATCGAGGTTCGGCTTCCCCGCCTACGTCCCCGCCTCAAGATCACTTCTCGAGGATTCCCAAATTCACTAATTTGACAATCTTCTTTCGGGTGAAGATCAAAACCGTTACAAATCTTCTTTACACGGTGAAGAGTAACCACCGAGTGAAAAATCCTTTTCACTCTTAGGATTTATACCAAGACCCACAAATCTTCCTTACAAGGTGAAGAGTAACCACCCAGTGAAAAATCCTTTTCACTACTTAGGATTTATACCAAAACCCACAAATCTTCCTTACAAGGTGAAGAGTAACCACCCAGTGAAAAATCCTTTTCACTACTTAGGATTTATACCAAAACCCTAACAAAAAACACTCAATGGTTTCAACAAAGTATTTGTTGTACAAGATAAGGCTCTCTCAAAGAGTAATTGTACACAATATGCTCACTCTAATAGTATATCAAGGATTTGATCAATATGGCTCAAAAAGTGTTTAGAGAAATTTTCAATCAAGGATTTTGAATGATATGAAAATATAAGCTTGAGAAGGATGGATTGATGTATAAGATGTTATCTTTTCTATCTTTGATTTCTCTTGTATGCTTGATGTTTAGAAATGAAGAAAGGGTAGTATTTATAGCCATCATGTTGTCTTGCATTCTTCTTGATTTTCAATCAATCAATTTGCTTTCTTTGAAAACTTTTCTTCTTAAGATTTTTCAACCATAATTGATATGATTGTCTTGCATGTGAATTTCAATCAATCAAATTTGTCTTTGAAGACTTTAAGAGATTTTTCAATTGATATGGTTGTCTTATATTTGAATTTCAACCAATCAAGTTGTCTTTGAAGACTTTAAGAGATTTTTCAATTGATATGGTTGTCTTATATTTGAATTTCAACCAATCAAGTTGTCTTTGAAAACTTTAAGAGATTTTTCAATTGATATGGTTGTCTTATATTTGAATTTCAACCAATCAAGTTTGTCTTTGAAAACTTTAAGAGATTTTTCAATTGATATGGTTGTCTTATATTTGAATTTCAACCAATCAAGTTTGTCTTTTGAAAACTTTAAGAGATTTTTCAATTGATATGGTTGTCTTATATTTGAATTTCAACCAATCAAGTTGTCTTTGAAAACTTTAAGAGATTTTTCAATTGATATGGTTGTCTTATATTTGAATTTCAACCAATCAAGTTTGTCTTTGAAGAACTTTAAGAGATTTTTCAATTGAAGTTGGTTTTAAAGTTGAGCCTTAAAGATCAAATCTTAATAAACTTTACAAAACCTAACTCTTACTTCTCATATGTCTCGGATCATTGTCTTTGAGCTTGATTTCTTTGTCTTGAGTCTTGATGACTTTGATCTTCAATGAATTTGCAACTTGTCAACTTTGTATTTGCTTGATATTTGAATTGGCCATCTTGGTCCAATTAAATCAATAGTCAAAATTAAGCTTTAAAACATAAATCATTAGTTCATATGAAAATATCATTAATGAACAACTTAAAATCATGGTTATCATCAAAACTACATGAATGTCCTTGGATTAATTAGCCAATTAATAATTATTGAAACCTTGAGGCTAACAAAGACCATGATCTATGACTAGGCTACCGGGGCTTCTGGGCTTGATGAATTTATTACTTGCCAACATATGTAACTATATGGTGCATGAACAATTGTTATGGAAAGCAATAAATCACAAAAATGCAAAGACATAACATATATTGGCCAAGCTCAATATATTTTATGAAATTAAACCCTTTAGTATCCCCAGTAGAGTCACTACTATGAGAACCTCGCTCCGTTTCTCAAAATCCGAAACGAAAACCCCTCGATTAGTTTTAAGTGATTTTGGTTTTGGTTAGGAAACTAAATTGATAACGTGTTTCAAATGATGGGATAAAAAGATTAATTTTTTAATCGATCCTCGAGGTTGAAGGTTGATGTGACATGTTATTTGTGGAGTTGCCACTTAATTTATTTTAGGCCAAAATATTGTTTTCGTCCCTAAACTTTGAGAAGTTCATTTTTCGTCCCTAAATTTTAAGAAGTTTGTTTTTCACCCCTGAATTTTGAAAAAGTTCACTTTTACATATGAATTTCGTCCCTGGACTTTTTTTTTATAAAAGAACGAAATTCATGTGTAAAAATGAACTTTTTCAAAGTTCAGAGATGAAAAACGAACTTTTCAAAGTTCAGGGACGAAAAACAAAATTTATGTATAGTTTAGGAACGAAAACAATAGTTTAACCATTATTTTAAAGAAAAAATTAAGAAAACCCAAAGTCAAGAGTAATGTAATCCCCTTTTATACCATTTTAGAATTTGTACAGTTGCTAAATGAAATAGTGTGTATAAATGTTACAAATAAAATTCCCTTAGAATACAATCTAAGAAAATAATATTGTATGAATTTCCTAGTTATAATCTATGTAAAAAGAAAATTAATTGTTGTTGTAAGACACTATGTATGCAAACAGAAGTTTTGGTTTGGAGGCTTGGTTACAAAATGGGAAGGTATTAGGCACCCAATTTTTCCCGATTTACATCAATCCTCTTATTTTGAAAATGGTCAAGCATATTGTAATGTCAATGCATGTATGTTGTGCAAACAAATTGATTTTAATTGTCCATATTGTTATTATGTTGGTTGCAATATGATTCTCATGTTATAGTTGTAAGCTTAAACACATAATCATAGTAAACTTGTAAATGTAAACACAAGAAATTAAAACATAATGTAAACACAATAAATTAAAGCATAAAGTAAGCAAAAAAATTAAAGCATAAGGGTTAGAGAACTAACCCACATGCAAAACAAAATTAAAGTCAAGTATGTGTTTCACAACTTGTGTGGTTGTGAGCTTTGTGACTCGATGACTCGAAGGATGTGTATAAAATTTGTGGGTTGTATGGGTAATCCTAAAAAGTGTTTGAGTGTGTGGGTTGGTGGCAAAATAATTTCAAACCTAAGTTGTAAAGATGATGAAGGATGAACAAAATCAAAATGATTTTCTCAACTTTCAAAACCTTTAAGACTTTTGGAAAGTAATTTCAGTTTAAGAAAAGTTTAAGTGCAAAGATTTTCCAAGTCTTGCAAGATAATGAATGGTGAGTTAAATCTAAAAGATTTCTCAACCTTCAAGAATTTTAGAACTTTGAAGAAGAGGGTTTGCTTCAAAGAAATTTTTTGCTCAAAGCACTCTTGAAAACTCTCCCTATTTTTCTCTACACTTTCTAACCACTTGTATGGAGGCTTGATGTTGTATTTATAGAAAACAAAAGCTATGAATAGGTCAATGGGGGGTAGGTGGGGCTAATTTCTTGGCCCCCACAGGCTGCAAAACGTGCATGCCAGCCCATGGCTTGTCCCCTCTTGTGTTGAAAAAGACAAAAATGTGCAGAATGTGTTCCAGGAACACAATGCTGGCCGGCACTCTATTGGAAAATCTTAGTGCCGATTGACACTAGGATTTAATATCATAGTGCCAGCCAGCACTACTTAGTGCCGTTCAGCACTAAGACAATGTCGTTCAGCACTACAAGCCCAAAATTTGTTTTTTTCCTTTTTTGAGCAAGCAATTTTGAATGTGAATGGGCAGAAATTCTGCCATTCCAAATGTGGCTTTGGCATATATGTCTGAGATATAATTGTATGTATGCATGTACATATAAGTTAATGCGGACCTGAAGCGTTAAAACTTCGATCAACAATAACTTTCTTGTTTGTGATCCGATTTGAATGCATGACGCGTCGTTTTGATCATGTTGACCTAACGACTCATTAAAATTATTTTGGCGTCAATTGGACGTCCCGAGAAAAATGGGACCGAAACCATAGAAATGCTCGAATTTTCGTGTCGAAATGCTTAGAGTCCAAATTGAGTGTAAGTCACGTCGTTGTGATCATGTTAACTTAACAACTTGTGTGAATGCAATTTTGTGTCAATTGGATGCTCATAACAAATTGGTACTGAAAACCTTGAATGTGCACAAATTTTCACGTTGGGGCCCGCTTTTGGATTTTTAGTCCGTAAAGCTCCCATGCATGTTATGAATGGAATTTAGGTAGCAAAATGAGATGTCTACAAAAACCCTCAGGAAGCTCCTCCAATAAAACTAACGACCAACCCGCCTCACCGACCATAGAACCTCTGATTACCCTTTAAGTGCTTAACGTTGGGAAAGACAAGGAATAAAGCTCCGTCGATAGGCGGTGGAGCACGCTATTAGCTGGTAAATAATCAACTAAAGGAAGGGGACCTAATTTACTTTTGGCAAATCGGCACACACCCATGAAGAAGTTCCTAAATAGAGCACTCAACGAATCCAATGCAAAATGTAAAGAAAATACGCAAAAAGCAAAAGAACGGAAAACTCACCAGAAGAAAGGTAAGGCCTGAGACAAAGGTTTCGCCGAAAGAAAATGTCCAAAACACAGAAGTAAGAACCGAGAGAAAATGAAAAATCCCTTAAATGGGTTGCATTTTCAAAACTTTTGACATACAGGCGAAGAGTCCCGTTGATTCGCGTACCCACCAAATTGGTGACTCGTGTCCAAAATCACCTTCCCCCCCATTTCAAACGTGGGTACAAAAAGAAATCCCATGAAATTACCACCAGACCCTTAACCGTTTATAATTCTGCGAGTCGTCCTTTCAACGACCCGGAAATTAAGGGGCATCTGATCATACACACTCAAAACAGTGCAATCACAATCGTCATATACAGACGATCGTCCAACACACACAGATAGACGACTGTCACTAAACCCCGATAAAGACACTTTAATGTCGGAAAAAGCGTTATGCCAGCCATTTTTATATGGATCAAGCCGTTACACATCATAGAAATGCCCCATTTATGGCAGGAGGGATTCGAGCATAACATTTATGGATAACGAACGACTATAATCCCGACCCTATAAAAGGAATAGGAGGAGCCTAAACCAGGTATGCACAAAATACCCTAATTACTCATTTCTTTCTCTAAGCTATTTGAACTCTTCTTAGAATTCTAACTCCAGCATCGGAGAATCCTAAGTCGGAATCACATCGGTGTTTTCTCTCATTCTTTTGCTAGTGCAGGCCTTCCATCTATATTCGAGGTGTAGTCAGGCTCACTAATTTTCAGGTATCATCATGTCTAATGTTAGGGCACGTTTGATACACTGTAATAGTTCTTGTAATGTAATAGCTATTCCTAAGGAATAACTATTCGGTTGTTTGGTTACGCTTTCATTACAAGGAATAGCTATTCCTTAGGAATGACTATTCTTTAAAATGAGGAATAGCTATTCCTTACAAAAATGGGCGTAATAGCTATTCCTTAAATCACGTAATAGTTCAAAAAAATTAAAAAATTTGAAAAAAACCATAGTTAACTACAACTTTTTTTTTTTGAAAATTCTCTCTCTCTCTCTCTCTCTCTCTCTCTATATATATATATATATATATATATATAACAATCAACCCAAGTCTCCATTTTTTTAAAAAATTCTCTCTCTAATATATCCCAAGTCTCTTTTTTTAAAAAAATTTGCTCTCTCTCTCTCTCTCTCTCTCTCTCTCTATATATATATATATATACCCAAGTCTCCATATTTTAAAAATTTTGCCTCTCTCTCTCTCTCTCTCTCTAACTCTCTATGTTTAAAATATTATATATAGTTGGGGAATTTGCCAAGATAAAAAAATAAATGCGAGAGGTGTGTAAACAAAGTCACCAATTACAGAAAGCAAATTTCGGTAATTCCTTAAAGAGTATTCTTACAAAATTGTGTATTTGACAATGAATCAGACACTTTAATTTGTACATAATTTAATTGACACCATTCTAGAACAATATAACCTTTCAGAAAATAACTTCCATGAGTTAGTTATTTTCCACACCAAAATCACATGTACACGTGCCACGTGTCTAATTGCCAAATGTGTCACTAATGCCTTCAAACATAAACTCACTTCTATATCACTATATGTATAACAAATACACAACATAATATATATATATATAACATTCAAAATCCAAGTCTCCAAAATATTTTAAAATTATTAATACTCGATTAAGCAATACTCGTAATTAATCATGTTGTAGTAAAATATAGAATACTATTCAGGGTTCTATTCATGTGTTGTCAGAATAATTTATTACATTACAGATTCCTTATTAAATTCATGTAATAACCATTACAGATTATAATGTTAATGATTTTTATCAATCTCATAAATGAGATTCAAGAATAAGATTAGTTAATGGAATGAGAGGAACATGTTTAAAATCAAGTAGTAGCGAGAAAACGAATCACTTGTTTCTGAAATAGTTCTATCAAAAAATTCATATATCTAACAATTCAAGGTTCAAGCAGTTGGTTATTAAGATTATGATTATTAAGACTAGAAAGAATAATTGAATTAAATTCATGGATTTAGCTTAACTAGGTTATGTACAAATAAATGATTTTTATATTCGAAAACTCATTTAAAACAAGGGGTGGTATATGAGAAATAAAATCAAATATAAATGATAGGTGCCTTGAAGGCCCTCAAAATGCTATGACCCTGTAATTTACTACCTCAAAGAGTAATGTCATGACTTTTTTTTTTTTTTGGTTGTTAAATTTTTGGCCGACCTCTTTACTAAAAGTTTTGGATAAATCTGTCATACATTTTCATGCTCTTGACCATTGACGATTCTTGACTTGTTTCTTTTATTTTGTAATTCGTCGGTAAGAGACTGATTCTTTGCTTCGTGCTAGAGTAATGGTATGTAGATGCCTTTTATTTGTGAGTGATATACAAGATTGGAAAACTCTTGCTCTTTTTTTTTTTGGTTGTTAAATTTTTTGTCCGGCCTCTTTACTAAAAGTTTTGGATAAATCTGTCATACATTTTCATGCTCTTGATCATTGACGATTCTTGACTTGTTTCTTTTATTTTGTAATTCGTCGGTAAGAGACTGGTTCTTTGCTTCGTGCTAGAGTAATGGTACGTAGATGCCTTTTATTTGTGAGTGATATACAAGATTGGAAAACTCTTGCTCTTTTTTTTTTTGGTTGTTAAATTTTTTGTCCGGCCTCTTTACTAAAAGTTTTGGATAAATCTGTCATACATTTTCATGCTCTTGACCATTGACGATTCTTGACTTGTTTCTTTTATTTTGTAATTCGTCGGTAAGAGACTGATTCTTTGCTTCGTGCTAGAGTAATGGTACGTAGATGCCTTTTATTTGTGAGTGATATTACAAGATTGGAAAACTCTTGCATAGATGTTCTATTAAAGAGGAGTGAGAGACAGACAACGAGTTCTTACGAAACATTCAGCAAAAAAGAAAAAGGAAAAAAAGAGTACTTGCGAAACTTGTATTTGTGGTCTTGGAAATTTCACCTGGAGCTTTGCGTTCTCTGGCGGCTCGTCTCAGTCGAAGGTGGTAAAGTTGTACAACGTTTAGTCATATATTTGAGGTTAAATAGGATTATTATTGTTGGTATTAATTTTAATTCCCCTTTTCTGTAAGAGGATACACAATCTTTTGTTTCAATTAATACGATAGTATTGTGTATTTTATGGCCATCACTCAGTCCATGCTAGATTTTTCTTTTATCTATCAGACCTACTTAATCTTTTCCATTCATTCATTATTATAAAATATATATTAAATTCGTATTTGTGAGTTAGCAGACTTATCCTTATTTTTTATCCTCAACATTTCTTTGACCTGTTTGAGTAAATATTCATTGTTTTGCAGTTCAAGCGGAGGATCAGAAAAGGAATTTCAATATCATTGAAATCTGATTGAAAGAGAATACGTCCTTTCCTCATTTTCATTTGTTCTTTGAATCAAAATTTCTTTGTAGTTTTGTTGTCCTCTCATTTTATTTTTCTCTACTCTAAAAAAAGAAAAAGAAAAAAAAAATTCATCTTAGTTTTTGTTGTGAGTTGTCATTTCCTCAATTTGGTTTTACATTGTCATTGAAATCCAGTTGAAAAAGAAGACGTCCTTTCTTCTCATTTTTCCTTTGAATCAAAATTTCTTTGCAGTTTTTTGTTGTCATCCGCTCATTTTATTTTCCTCTACTTCCTATACTTTGCATCTTATTAAAAAAAGAAAACACAAAAAAAACAAAAAACAAAACAATATATTCATCTTAGTTTTCGTTGTGAGTTGTCATTTCTCGAATTTGGTTTTACAATATAATTCCGACATTTTACCATATATTTTTCGTCGCAGTTTCGTGATCTCATCCTCTCAGTTTAGTTTTACTCTTGCTTCACTGTGTATTTAAAAAAAAAAAATTGTCACCATAAAGTCTCATTCACATTAGCGACCATCCATATCTGCTTCCAAGAGTGCAAAAAAAAGAACTTGCAAAATTGTGGCCTGAAGGACAGAGGTACTTAGCTTAGTTTATCTATTTAAATTTATCTTTGATTTTTTTCATTCACCTAATTGACGGTCCTTGCTCAGTTGCTCAGAAGTTCAAGTGGAGGTAGCATAAAACAACCAGTTCCTGCTCCATTGATTGATAATTTGCTATCCTAAAGAGAGGTGCGTACCTTGTACATTTCCTTGTTTTTCTCATTTGTTGTTTGATTTGATTCTTGCCGTATAGTTTGCTTGTAATGATGGCCCTTGTTTGATTTTATATTGCGTATACAACCCAAAAAGAAAAGGCATAAGACGAAAGAAAGAATGGAATCACGAATCATGATCCTTTATTCCAAAGGAATTAATACAATTACCTTAATTGGAACTAAAAGTAATTAATGTTCTTGTGGTGAATTGTATCTCTAAGAAGGGAAAATTATTCAATAGTTCCGAATTACAAAGAAATGTGTACCCCTTTCTCTCACATGAATGAGAGTGATTATCAGTAGTCTAGGACTACAAACTTCTCATATAAATGTTGGGTCCCACTAATTAAATTCATGATAGGATCCACCACTTTGTGAGAGGAGTGACTATACATTTATTTGTAGTCTGAGACTCTAAATAATTTTTTTATAAATGATGAATTTTACTAATTAAATTCATGATGTGACCCACTATTCATGTGAAATGAGAGAGTACGTATTTCTTTGTGTTCCCAAAGTATTTAATAATTTTCCCTCTTTGTTATTTTGCTCACTTTTCTTCACACAAGATGTTATTAGTCTTTCATCCCTCTTTCTATCACTCATCTCTCGTAGTCTTAGTGCCTTAGTGGTAAAACAAATATCCATTCTCATTTTCCACCTATCCTAATTTGCATTCCCAAGTTTTGCTACTCAATTTATCCCCAAGGAGTTTTGGGATAAATATGTTCATTATATACCCATACCTTACATTGAGATTTTGACAATTTTGGTTTATGTCAGGTCCAACATTCATAAGGACATCATCACTGATTTGGACATTCATAAGGTATTGTGTAAATGTGCCTTTTTCTGTTCGTACTACTGAATTCCTCAAATGCCTCATATTTTCCACCCGTGTCATTTTTTAAGTTTTAGAAGGGCTTATCTAATTGTGTCTCTACGTCCAACTTATATTCTTTGAATTTTTCTATGGCTTTAGACTTATGCCTAAGAAGGTAAATGTTCTAATATCTTGAATAATCATCAGTGAAGCTGGTAAATTACTCTATTCCTCTGTGTCTTGCTTCTTAAAGGTCCACATATATCATAGTGAATTAGTTTAACCAATGCTAATGATTTATAGTGTTTCATAAAAGGGTTTGCTCATCTTTCCTGACTTACATCGTTTGCTTTTATATCAAAGTCATTAGAATTGATTTGGCGTATTAATCCATTCTGACTCATTTTTATTATTTTTTGTTTATTTGCTTTAATAATAATAATAATAATAGACCAGATTGGTTCTAATAGGTGACTATAGGTTAGTCTGAGTTACAACTTTAGTCGTGGTCCAGGCTACGTCTCGAATTACTTGGCTTCAGACAAGGTTCTAAATTGGGTTATGGATTCGGCTCTAGGTTGGATCTTTGAATGGATCTCAGATGGTGAACTAGACTTGGGCTTGCCTTTAGATTTGGCTTGAAATTCTTTTCCAAGCCATAATCCTTATCCTTGGGCTTCGGCAAGTTGGGTTTGGAACTAAGTTTTTGGGCTTGGGCTATTATGCCTATAGAAGATTTAGATCTAGGTGGTGATCAAGTGAAAAAACTTCACTCTAGGGGCACCATGTTGTTTAGTGGAGCAGTGTGACAACCTTCCTAACTTTACAAAATGGTATTGTTGCACTTAAATTGGATGACACCGTTCATCCGAAGGGTGGCTTAATATCTGCTTGGCTTGTCTCATGATTGATGTGGTGGCTCGGCTTAGTTTCTTAACACGACTTGGTCTAATAGGCTCCACTAAAAAGATAACCATCGGTCAAAAGGTTACTATTTTATAATGGAAAAATTATTCAGTACTTCTAATACACAATAAATGCATACTCTTAGCTTTTAGATGAATAATGAGTCTCATCATGAATTTAATTAGTGAGACTTACCATATCATGTGAGAGGAGGGAGTACGCATTTATTATACTCTAGGAGTATTGAATAATTACTCTTTAAAAATGGGTCTTTTTCTTCCTCGCAAAACTCTTGCAACTTGGTGAACGTTATTGCTCCGAATTTCTTCGCCGATGATATCCTTTTTTTTTTTCTTCTTCTTTTTTCTTTTTCTAAGGAGAAAGATTCCACATCTTTCATCCAAAGTCTTGTGGTTAAGTGTTATGGTTGCTTTCCTACATAAAGTCCACAATTTGAAGTTGCTGTTAGAATTGGGGTTTGTATTGATGTATTAAATAATACAATAGACTGTCTTTATAGAGGCATAGGAGTGTTGTACAAGCAATGAGAGTGTTGTGTAAATAAGCGTACTATGCAAGTAAATACAATGGGCTAGAGCCCAAAGCCCAATGAGCTAACTAACAACTAACAACCCTCCTTAAACTCAAGGTGGAGAATGAAAGACCAACTTGAGTTTTGAAACTAGATCACGACAGCATCTAGTGGGATGTGACTTTGTAAAGATGTAAGCAAACTAATCTTGGGAAGCAATAGAGACTAGATGCAGGGAATCCTGAAGGAAGTGATGTTGGACAAGATGATAGTCGATCTTGATGTGTTTGGTCTGTTCGTGGAAGGAATCATTACGAACAATCTAATGGCACTCCTAATATCATAGTAGATAGGAGTAGCAGAAGAGGTGGACACACTCAAATCTTGTAGTAACCATCGTAACTAGAGGAGTCAAATGTGGTATCAGCCAAGGAACAATATTCAGACTTGGTACTCGAGCGAGCCATAAGAAACTATATCTTGCATCGTTAGGAGATCAGAGAGGACCCGAGGAGGAAGCAATATCCAGTAGTGGACCATTGATTGGTGGGATCTCATGCCCAATCAGCATAAGAGTAGGCTCTTAGAATAAGAGGAGACTGAGCAGAGAAGTGTAAACCATTGAAAAGAGTGCCCTTAAGTTATCGCAGAAATGCACAAGAGAACATCATAGTAATTTGAACATGGTGTGAGATGCCGCGTTGGTCACCTCTCTTTTGGGAGTCGTTCGTGCTCTTGAACCTTTTAGGGTTAGGAACAGAGGAACAAGGAGTCGCCACTTGGTTTATAGGTCCAAGAACCATAAATATGACTTCATGCACAATAGGATTAGTCTTGAGCTAGGTCCGGAACTAAGGTATATCTTGGGAAGGTGTTAGGCACCCAAGAACGCCCAACCTAACGGTTGGCATTCCTCTATATTACTTGATATTCTTTGAAAGAGTTTATTAAAGAATATCTAATCATACAAAAACACTTAAACCTAATTCTAGCACGATCAAATAGCAAACAAGACATGGCATAATGTTCATATTGAAGTTGAAAGAAGGATCTCACCTTGCATCCAAGCTTATCACCAAGTTATGGGAATCATCCCCACAACAACATAGGTTGCAATTCTAACCTAAAATTCATGGCAATTTGGGAAACTATTCTAGTAAATAGACGAACATGGCATAGCTCATTGGACCGTGATCAAATATGCAATTTGAATAAAGATCTAGTTATTCTAACTAAACCTAGAAAGCGATATAACAATCATATATTCATGGAGATTGGTATGGCCTATTGAGGAGATCCATATCTAGCCTCTAAATAGCTTATTGCAAGCTAGTAGTTCACTGGTCTCTCAGACTTGATCTCTTTGGCAGAGTTTATGTGTTGATCTTGAACAAGAAAGGCTTTGAGCACCGAGGTTTATGATTGGAGTTTTGTGAGAAAGGGGTTATCCTTCTAGTACTTCAACTAGAGAATAAATACTCGCTTAAGAACTTTTCTTCACTACCTTCTTCTAGGCAGGGCTTCGCTCCTATAAAACTACTTCTTCCCTCATCTACTCTAGGCTTCTACTTCAGTAGAGCTTCGCTACTCTAGGACTACTTCTTCCTACTTCTCTCTATTCTATTATACCAATATTTCTTGGTATTTTCAGTGTTTCTGTGGAGACTCTTCGGGATGATTTGTTTATGAGGTATGGGCCTCCCTTTATAAGGGAAAAAGGGCTAGGGTTTGCTTGAAGAAGGGGTAAACTGACCTATTCTGGTAGGAAACAACATGTTTCCATGATTAGGGTTTCTGCCTGGCGGCACTGGCATACGCCTCTTTTTAGTGGCGTGCGCCTCTTCACTACAGACGTATGCCACATCAAATTAGGCGCACGCCTCATAGGTTAAAAGGCAGCTTTTGAACTCGTTCTCTAGAACTTTCCAGGTGGTTTTCAACACACATTCGCCTTACGAGAGATCTTGAATTATCATCACTGAGACCGGGGACCATGTGTATCAACCGATACAAATTAGGGTGCCTACACGTGGTACATACATGAACTGGCTCACTTAGTGCACTACATATGAGATGTCTGGACAAGTGACTCTAAGATAAACTAGGGTGCCAGCCAATTTTCGATCGAGGGTAGAATCAGGTAGTGGTTCTCTTGAAGAAGGAGTCAGGCGTGCATTAAGTTTGATAGAAGTATCAACAATTTTGTGATCAGTAAGACCATCTCGAGACAGAAGATCGAAGGTGTACTTGGCATTGAGTGAGGTAGAAATAATCAACAAAAGAGGTAATCTGAAGACCTAGAAAATAACTGAGATTGCCATGACCTTTCACTTTGAAATGCTGACTGAGAAAATCTTGGAGTTTTAGAATGCCACTAAGGTCATTACCCATCAATATAGAGAAGCATAATGGTGCCTTTGTCGGTGTGATGAAGGAAATTGACAAAGTCATGGGAATTGATGGAATAACCCAATTGAAAAACTATAGAGCTGAACTTAGCAAACCAAGCATAAGGAGCCTGCTTAAAGCCATATAGTGCACTATGAAGCCAGTATACCTTTTCGGGTGGATGAGAAAGATGAGACGAAGGTGGCATTTAGAGTAGGTTCCACTGGCTTGAGTTTGCAACAACCAATAAGGTGCAAACAGATGAAAGACGAGCAACCAGAGCAAATGTCACCTGGCAATCAATGCCATACACTTATGTGAAATCTTTGGCAACAAGATAAGCTTTGTATCTCTCATTGGACCAATCACACTGAGTCTTGATCTCGTGAACCCATTTTCAACCAACCACAAACTTGTGAGGAGGTAGATCAACCAGATCCCAAGTATGGTCCTTGGATAATGCATCAAGTTTCTTAGTCATTGCAGCCTACCATAAAGAGTTAGTGGAGGCCTCGCGATAGAGTAAGGCTCGTGAAGTGTAGCAAGAGCAATGTAACAATGAAAATCACGTAAGTGTTAGGGAAACGATGATACCTAAGAGGAACAACGAAGTGTGGGTTCAAATGTCAGATCCTTGGAAAGGCCAAGAGTAGTGGACCTAATAGAGGAGTGGGGTAACTCGTTAGATGATGATTTGAAATAGTGGTTAGTAGTCTTAGTTGAATGAGAGGAGGCAGGAACTTCTAGAGATATATTAGAGGACTCATCTCGAAAAATGTCTAAGATTAGAGGATTGGAAAAATGAGAGATGGAACTGAGATGCCTGAGTGAAGAGACGATGCTCCCAGAGGACAACATAGCGGGAGATTCGAAGATGATCTGCAATAGGATCATAACATTGATAACCTTTTTGAGTTTCTCCATAACTAAGGAAAGAGAAGAGACGAAAACAAGGCTCTAATTTGTTATGTTCATGAGGCAGAAGAAGTATGAAACAAACAGAGCTAAAGGATTGAAGATGTTGATAGTGAGGTGGAAATCCAAAGATGCACTCATAAGAGTCTCATTAGAAATAATTGGGCTTGTAATACAATTGATTGTGTGGGTAACATTGAGGACAACTTCCCCCTAAAAGGGTGCAAGAACTTTGGAAGACAACATAAGAGCACAAACAGTATCAAGAATGTGTCGAAACTTCCGTTCAGCTCTCTCATTCTGTTGGGAGGTGCTTGAACAGGATGAATTGTGCCATGCGAATGAAGAATATTTTCAAAGGCATGTTTTGTATATTCACGTGCATTGCCAAACCAAAAAAAAAACCTTTGATGTGTTTGGAGAATTGAGTTTTAACCATCTTTGCAAAGTTACAATAGATATTAATATTCATCATGAGAAATTATAAGAAAAATCCAACTATAACTAGAACAAAAAATATCAGTAGACATTGACTCAATATTATGAAAAGGCAAAGCTAGTTGTTTTACTAACTGCCATGAAACTTAATCAAAATTTTTCTTAGACACTAGACCCAATAAACCTTAGATGCTAGTTGTTGAACCCGGGAGGAGGATGCGTGCCCGAGCTGAGAGTGCCAAAGTGATAAGGAAGGTGAAGATGAGGTAACGGTGGAAACACCAATAGTGGGAAGATGAAGATTGGACATTTTGAGAAGACACCCAATTTTACGGCAGGTCCTAACTTCCTGCCTCGTCTTAGGATCCCTTCACAACATAACTAGAGAATCAAGAATGATACGATATCCAAGTTTAATCAATTGACCCACAAAATGTAAATTATAAGAGAGTTTAGGCACATGGAACACCATAGGAATCGAGAGTTTGGAGGTAGAGATGGTGCCTACACTATGAACAGGCATAGTGGAGCCATCAATTGTGTGAATAATCTATGTATGACATGCAAAACTAATGTGAGAGAAAAATGATGGGTAAGGTGTTATGTGATTGAACAAGAAAAGTCAAGAAGCCAAGAGGAAGACTTAGTAGGCAAGACAGAAAGAGCAAAGGAAGATAATGCATTACTAGACCAAATTAGAACGGAGTGATGAAATTCTCCAAGTCACTCGTGGAAACTGTGAAGGTGGATCCAGAGGACTCAATTGGGACAAGATCTGGTGTCTGATTAGTTTCTGAATAGGTAATAGCAGCGGTAGAAGCTGCTGACTTGTTGCGGGGATGACAAGTCTCAATAGTGTGTCCATGTTTCTTGCATTAGTGACAGAATTTGTTAGATTACATGTTTTGAACGGCAAGCAGTGGAGCCAGATTTGTCAGATCTAGAATACTGAGAGTGTGCAAGAGGTGGTGAAGTTGCTATGACAGTGAGCTTTTTCTGAACTTGCAAGATCTGTAGATGAGTCACCTCACGAACTAGCTCATTGAGAGCTGTATCAAGAGAAGGAGGAGGAGACTGTGGAGCAGTTGACCACGAATAGGCTCGTAATCATCAAGCAAACCCATTAAAAACTGATAGAGACGAAGCTGATCTCGATGGGTAGCATATTTGATTGCATCAGTGTGAGTATCCCAAGTTGGATTGGAAAGATTGATTTGTTCTTAAATGAATTAGAGACGAGCAAAGAAATCTTTGATAGAATGGATAGGTTCTTACTTGATTTGATATTATTAAACCATGAGGTGTAAAACAACGTTTGGTTCGCATATCCTAGGCAGACTTTGCATCATCAAAGCTACAAAGCAGATTGGAGATAGGGGATATAGGTATTGCATAGCTAGGTAAGAATTTGATGATTGTTGACGTCCCAATCAACAAAATGGATCCATAAGAGATCATAACTTTCAGAGGCACCCTTGACTAGTTTCTTCAACTCAATAGTGACATAGAGCCATAATTGTTTACCTATAAGAAAGTTGTGCATAGAATGAGTCCAAACTAGATAATTTTGACCATCCAAAGTGACATTAATGGGGTGAGAAACCTAATTTTGAGCCATTTAGACATAAGATATGCAAAAAGAGACTGCAAAAAAAGGAATTAGCATGAAAAAAATGAGTAGAAAACACTTGGACCATAAAAAGGTCAACACTAGAGTCAAAGTCAACATTGGTCAACCTTTCGATCAACGCAGGTCAAATATACGGTTAGTTTGGGGCTAAAGTCAACGAAATGGTCCGGTTTGGATACATGTTTGGATCGGTCTAGGTTGATGTGGTGTGATGACATGTCAGTGAGGTGGCTTAGGGCTGACATGGCGAGGCATGAAGTTGGCACGTGGCAAGACTTGAGTAGAAAGGCTTTGTTTGGTGCATGGACACGCATACACGTGTGTCGTTTGTGTGGAGTGTGGAAAGGCAGTGATATTGGCTCCTATAACACGTGTGACACGTGGAGTCACCTGCTGAAACTTATGGTGGTGCGTGTAGGCACAGATGAAAACGATTCTAGCAGTGATGTATAGATTGTTGCAAGATCTTCTCGATGGTGTGTTTGGTAAGGTGGTGATAGGGGACTCGAATACTGGAGCTCCAATGATGGTAGTGGTCTTTTAGACGTGGAGTGACTTCTGACGATGGTGGCGGAGAACTACCCGAGATGTCAAACAATGGAGTTAGACTAGAGAAGGGACAAGCAACAAAAGGACGCCAAGAAAGAAAGGATTGCAGATACCTAGAACACCAAAAGGTTAGAGTAGTGGCTCTGATACCATGTTAGATTTGAGAATCAATTCTACTAGTATCAAAGTATTGAATCATACAATACAATGCCTTTATAGAGGAAGACATAAGAGTGTTGTAAAGGAAATGAAAGTGTTGTACAAGTAAGTGTATTGTGCAAGTGAATACAATGGGCTAGAGCCTAAAGCGTAATGGGCTAACTGACACTGACAGTTGCTTTCCTCTCTGCAAGTGTGTTGGTGTTGTTTTTTGTGCCAATGCTATCTTTATTGGGATCTATCTTAAATGATTCTCCCACAAATTTGAATCTTCTCAATTCACTCTCAAGCATGTTTAGGATGGTTTCATGCACATGCTTTATGTCCTATACATTAGGGTTAGAATTTGTCATAGTGAGTGAGGCATTGATCAAGAAATCTTGCAAATAATTCTCTCCAATTTTGTAATGTTGTTGTAGTATGGCAATATCTCCAATTAATGGGCTACCAACCACTATGATTTGCAAGAGTTCTTAGGAGAGAAATACTATAGCTTGATGATAATTGTAATTTGATATATTGGTGGACCAATTGAGAGCCTTCGTTGTTATGATCTCAAAGATCACACTAGGGACATTCTTGGAGTAGGTGAGGGATGGGTTGGATGGGATAGGATTTTCAAAGAAGGATGATAATGCTATGAGGGTGGTGATCACATATGAAGGAATATTTGGAAAGATGATGGAGTTGCTTGAATTATCTCACATCCCCCCTTAATTATAGATAAGCATAGAACTTACCATGGAGAGTCATAACCATAGGAATAGTTGTCTCTCTCTCGAGGGTTACATCATATCACCAAATAACACAACCATATTGTAAAGAAAACCATCCTTTCAAGAGAGAAATAAAGTACGTGAGATTGTACCATGTTCTGGTTTGATTCATGGTACCCCGCACCAAATTAATATCCTAGATAAACTATGTTAATATTATGGAGAATTTATACTTCTTTTTGGTCGTTTATGTTAATACCTGACACATTCTTGGTATTAGCATGCCGGTTCGACTCCGAATCCTGGATCAAATTTTTCTTATGACATGATCACTTTATGCACTTACAGTCTAGAAGTCACTAGATATGTTTAGATTCAGTTGATTTTTCTTTGGTGTTTGCCCTTACATACCTTTTTCTAATATTTTTTACCATGCTTATTGAAAGTTGAGATTTAGACCCTGTTGGTTGAAGTTATTGCCGAAACAATTAATTTACCCAATAATCCAAATATGAACAATTAACTATTTATAGAGTATAAATTAAGCTTAAGGCTAGTTAATCACAACTAAAACACATGCACCAAACCAAATCAAGCACAAACATATGGAACACAAAATTTGGTCACGAAGTGAAAAACCAATGGAAAGCTATCCAAAGGCGAAAACACTTTGAGGGTTTTTATACCAACCTCAAGGAAAACATCCGGTATAAAATAGAAGTTTTACACAAAACATAAATTAACCTCTAGTCTCTAGTTGTTACTTACAGACGCGTCCCCATGTTCGTCAAACTCCCCGTCAGATTCTTTTATCTGGCACACCCTATAGTATACAGTTAGCAATCAAAAGTACTCAATCAATCACTCAAATAAATCTAAAGTACAAATCTTAAGATTATCATCAAAATATTCAACTAGTAACCCAACCAAAGAAAAACCCACAACTTTGATAGTTGTTTCTTTCAACAAAATAAAGCCCAAACAAAGATTCAGCCATCATCCTACACAACCAAGTTTCAAAATCCCTAAATGATATGGAAAGTTCAGATTTTACAAAACCATTTCTACCAAAATCCACCTAACCCTCCCAATCTTTCATTATGTCACAAAATCTTTTAAGTATCCACCATAATACATTATAAAAAAACCCAAAGGATCTCATAGAAGAAATTGGGAGGAAATTTTGATTTTTACCTTTAGTTTCATGGCATAAGAATCTAAAGGCTTTGAAGAGATTTCCGATGAGCTGGCCAGAAAGCAATGATTAGAGGGAGGTAGGTGATGACCAGAGATGGTGCTCATTAGTGGGGATCGTGTTAGGGTGGCTAAGCAAGTGGGTGAGGATGAGGGAGTAGAGAGGAATGGGTAGAGAAAGAAAATGGGGATCTTGGAGGAGATAGAACCAAATTGGCATTTGATAGGAAAATGCTTGACCACATAACAAAAATATCTTTGTCTAGAGTTTATAAAAAAAAAAACCCCTAAATAACTTAACAATTTATTTAAATTCCTAGGTGTTACATTAAAGGAGGCATGTTAGCCCAAATTTCCACATCACTTAAATGAGTGTCCCTTGCTTGGTTCATAAGGGGGGATGCCTCACAACCCTGCAAAAGGTCTTTGCAAGAGGATTGCTTGGTTCAAAACCATGAGGCTTCGCGCCAAAGCGGACAATATCTTGCTAGGTTGGTGCGGGTTTTCTTGTATGGATCATTTCACACCCGTTGTAGCCTTAAACAACATCTTAGGATAGCAACTGATCACTTATCTCGAAGATTAGATAAACCCGTCATTTTCTCCATATTTGACTTATCTTGGACCTTGGAAATCTTGATTATTTGGCCGTCAAAAGTTCTTAGGCTAAGGTTTAGCTGTTCAAACACCCTGCCATTGTGTCATCTTTCGCACCCCTTTGGTTCCTCCGAAGCCATTCTTGGGGTTTTTTCGCTGATCAGCCACGTGTTAGAGCTTAATTGGCTTCTTTGTTGGACCCAGGTTCAAGGAATGGAGGTTAAGCCTGGGACTCCTACTAGATCAATTCAAATCACACCGACTCTCAGTGAAATGTAGGTTCAATCCAGTAATCCAATGACACCCAAGTGTAAATGGATTTGTACAGATCAAAGGAATGCCCAATAGCAAAGTAAAAGATGAAATATAATAAATGATAAACGTTTTTCCCTTTTACCAGTCAACAGCCACTTGGTTCAATCTTGACAGGTGTTACCCATCCATGACACCGTTAAACCACATCAGGTGCTGATGTCGCTTAATAATAAGCGGTACTTTGCAGTACAGAGAAAAGAGTTGTCGATCCTAGGGAGTTTGTGTTTTCAAAAGACAATGTAACTAACTGTTTTTAAGGGTAAAATGGATTTGGTTTATGGAAATTCAATATGTAAAACGCACTAGGGTTTCAGGGTGTTTCTCTATAGCAGTATGATTCCCTTGTAATTCTGGTTAAAAACCTTGTTCTAATAACAGTATACAATTGATTATTTTCCTTTAAAGAGCTTTTGATCTGGTTGAACTAAAAGAACTCAGGAACACTTTATAACCGGAGAAGATAAAATGGCTAGAGTAATATTTAGAAAAACCTTTCAATTTTATAAAACACGATACCTAATTGAAACCATGAAATATTCCCCCTTAATCATAAGAAAAACATGATTGAACTTATATAAAGTATGGAATAAAACATACATTAATAGGAATCAAATATTCAACAATTAGATGTAATTAAATGATAAAAACTAAGGGATTACAAGTATTCATACTGTTATAAAGAAAACATAGCCCTTAGCCCTAAGCAAGGAGCTTAGGCAGCCATGGGAATGAAAACCTAAACTTGGGAGAGAGAGGGAGGGTAAGTCTGTCTATGTCTAAACCATCCAATCTAAAACCTCTTATTAACCCTAATCTCTTCTGACTAATTCGGATTTCAGACCATAAAAAATTTAGGTCCAATGGGCCTTAAGTTGGGAGAGCTTTAAAACACAATTGGGCTTTCTTTAAAACTGATTTTGCGCGAATCCAGTCACCTGGTTCATCATCTAGTCGACTGGATCTTCATTGAAATGCCTCCTGGACTTTCTGTCTGATTTGGATTAATTAATCCAGTCGTCTGGATCACCATCCAATCGATTGGATTCTTGAATTCTTGAAATCTGGAGTTTCTGCTTTAGAACCCAGTCTACTGGATGTCCCAATCTAGTCTATTGAATGTCAATCTAGTCTGCTGGATTGTGGTTCAACACCTCTTTTCTTCTCTTTTGCTCCTTCCAGCTTGCACCAACTTGCTCCAACCTGATTTAGCTTGTACCTACAATCAAACATAGCCCAAATTAACATCTAAGGGATTAAATTAATACACTTAAATGCATAAGTCATGTAATTCAATGAATTGAACAACAAACATCCATTTAAGTGTAATTAGACATGTAATGCAACATAATCCCAATAGAATCTCTCTAAAATGCATGTAAATAAGTCATATTTCATGACTTATCAGGTGCTGTGAACAGTATGCAACTTACGATATTAAAACAAAACAAACTTAAAGGAAAATATATTATAGTGAATAGAAAAAGAGAATGTTCTATACAAAAAGAGAATATGCTAAGTAGCAAAAGAGAATATTCTAAATAGAAAATAGAATTTGCAAAATACTCAAGGAGATAGGCTTTTAAATAGAAAATCTTCCATTTTTTTCCATTAAGCGGCAACTCGGTTCAGCCACAAAGAGGTCGTGAGATATTTAACAAAATGGAACATATATCTTCTAAAGAATAAAACCAAAACTCAAATAAAGACAGATTTGGAGGGAGGGAGAGAGAGAAATGAGTGCATGTAATGGGTTTCCATCCTTTATAGAAATCTTGTGGGTTTTGGGATAGATCTAAAAGAAGATTAGATCTTGAGCTTCCAAGGTTTGTAGCCATGGCTTTTTATTGGTGGTTTATTGTTGTATTGTGATGCTATATTTTACTGTTGTTCCCTTCCCCTCCATTTATAAAGAAAAAATCCCTCATCTCCTTTGAAAGCGATGATCCCCTTTCTCATGGTCTGGTGGTGTCATGCCCAGTGTCTTTGGCAAAACCCACACACCATTTTCTAGAGATGATGGTCCTCTTTCACGGATTTAGAAAGCTCATTTGGTTGTTTGGTTCAGTTTTATCCCAAAGAGGAATATGGTTGTTGTCTAGTTTGTGGGTTTTTATATGAAGGCTTCCTTGGGTAAACTGTGTTCCAGGTGGAACATTTAATGGTCATTCCACTTTTGGCTAAAAAGGAAAGTGAAGGAGGCAAAGGTTGTTCATCTAGAAACACTACATGCACCAGCCTGACACACCTTCTTCTTGGGCAATGAGATCCATAAGTTGGCCCTTGCCAAGTAAGGAAATATTACATCAAAAGAGAAGTTCCTTACACCCCCAACCATCCAAACCTTACCTCCCTTGAGTGTTATCCATTTCATCGTCTGTTGTGATTAGGTTAAGCTCGACTGAATGAGCTTAGTTCATTAAGGTAACAAATGAGTTTAGGTGACCCCATTGACAGGTTCCTTTTCTTTTGTCTAAAGTTGTTAGCTTGGGTTCCTTTTTTATATGTCAGCATTGAGTGCTTTGTTAATGTGAATAGAGCCTTTTAGAAGCCAATTGACCCAATGAGTTGGACTTGGTAAATTGGGCCATCTGTGTAGCCATTATGAAAATGATGCATCCATTGAACGATCCAGTAATAAGTATTGCTAAATGGTTCAATAGTGAGCCTAACCGAATTGCTGAACGGTTTGGTAGTGAGCCTTGATGAGTGATCGAGCCATGGCAGATGAGTTAATCACTGAGTTGCACTTGATGATGCGACTTAATGATTAGCAACAGATGATGTCGTTGAACTATGGCAAACACACTGTTTCTTAGCTTTAGTAAATTACATAGCTACTAAATTGCAACAGTTGATACAACTACTAAACCACGATAGATAATGTTGTGACTAAACTATGAGAGCTTACATTGTTGTTGTATCCCAAGATGAAATAGTTGTTGAGGTGCGGAAAATAATAGAAATCTTGAACTAAGCCATGTGATGTCGTTGAACCGTACCAATTGTAAATTTGCTAAACTACGGTAGAGAATGTTGATAGAAAATGTTACAACTAGAATATACCAAATAGTGTTGCTACTGAGTAAGGACAAATATTGTTGAGTTGTGATAGATGTTGTTGTTGCCAAACTGTGGCAAATGGTGTTATTTATGAATAATAGCAAATAGAGTCATTATTGAGTTGCAGCATATGGTGTTACCACTAAACTATAATAGATGGTGTTGTTGTTGGATTGATGGTGTTGAACTCTGTTTGACACTTGGTGTAGCATGCTTGAGATTTATGGCAGACTTTGAAAATACTTTTTGACTATTCAACGGAAATGAATATTTGAGGATAGCTACTGAACAAGATTTTAGCCCTGGTATCATGAACCTTTCTTAGAGCATGAATTACTTGTCTTGATCCAATCCAAACATTTCTTCATTAGTCACCAATCCCTCTTAATCCAAAATCCTCCATGGGTGACTTAAGTATTTGCTTGGCAAAGGACTCTAGTGGCTTGGAGGGTGCCAAACGGAATAAGCTTGAGTGAGGATTTGGTGTTGATCAAATTTTAATGAATGTCAACATCATTCATCATGGTTGTCAAGTAGGGCACTAGATGATGGCCCCATATTTGATTTAGTAGTAGTGGATAAGATTCCGTGGTAGTAGGACTGATTCAATGATAGAATGGTAAAAGTATGGATTTTCCTTTCTTATGCTGAGGAAGTTGGTTCCACATAACTCCTGTTGTCCTTGAGAGAGAATCAAGGGTGCCATCTTCGAATTTTCGAAAATATTTCTTAGTGAGGTGTAACATTGTCAACGATAGCTTGATGGACATTAAGTTGGAATCTACAAAACTATAAGTGATTCCTCATCAGTCACTCGAATGATGTAACTTTGTTAGCTACTCATTCATACACGATCACGTTTATCTCTTCATTGGTGCAAGGAATGCATAAATACTTCTCAAATTATCGTTCATTTGTTCTTTTTCACTTTTTGTTGCTTGTTGAATCATTGACATTCATGACAAGAGATTAGGGAGTACTTTTCTTTTTTGAATTTGACCTTGTCAGTGGTATGAGGCTTGATTGGTATCGTTGTCCTTCAAGCTTTTTGTGGTAGCATAACAATAAAAAGTGATATCATGGAGCTGTCAAATGTTCTCAAGTAAGCCTTCAGTTGGATTTCACTTGGTGTTGTGGCGGACAATGAGAGTGGTATTTTCATCATCATGACAGTGTTTGGAGGAAAAAAATATTTTCCCATGGCATCAAGATATTTGGTGAATATAGGAGTTGCATATTCTTTGGATAAAACTTGCTGAGTATTAGAACTGAGTAAAGGGTTTTTAGATGGCATAACATGGATTTCTACGAGCTTTTTTAGCTTCTCTTGAAGGGAGTAGTAGTATCCAAAAAAGTAACTGATTGTTGAGTGGTCAGTTCAGCAGAGGAAGGGTCATTTAGTGCTGAACCTTTTCTTGTCGAGCCTTGTCTGGCTGAACTCTGTTTTGCTGAACTTTGTCTTGCTATTGCTATTACTATTACTATCCAAGAGTGTTATTTGGATGACTTGTTTCCTTCATTATTGAACAGCTTTTGCCAATTTATGTTGAGTTTGTTGCATGCTATGAAGAAAATTGTAGAGCAAAGTGATTTGAGGTTCTGTAGCCCTCAAATCTGCCACTAATTTTTGTTTTTGTTGATAGACAACATTATGAGCTAGGGGTTGAGATTGACTATGAGATGATATGTTGGTGTTGAAAGTACCTTTTCTCCTCATGCTTTTGGATTTGGGAGACATCATATGAATTGGAACTGTTGGTTGACTCCCCTATGGAGTCACCATTTAAGTTAGGGATTGTTTTGCGAATCAGTTACATGTCAGAGCTTAATTGGCTGCTTTACTAGATCAACTCAAAGCCTAGTGGCTCTTAGTGCAATATATGTTCAATCCAGTAATCCAATGTCATTTAAGGATAAATGGATTTGCACAAATCAAAGGAAAGCCCAATAACAGAGCATGCAAAGAAGCCAATATAGAGTACATGATGAAATATGATGAATGATAACAATCTTCCTTTTTTTCGTTCAACATCAATTTGGTTCAGTTGTGAGGGGTGTTACCAATCTAGCAGCATTGTTCATCCACAGCAGGGGCCGTGAACAATATGCAACTTATGATATTAAAACAAAACAAACTTAAAGGAAAATAGATTATATTAAATAACAAAACAAAATGTGCCAAATAAAAAGAGAATATGCTAAGTAGCAAAAGAGAATATTCTAAATAGCAAAATAGAATATGCCAAATACTCAAGGAGATATGATTTTCAAATAGGTAATCTTCCCCATTTTCCCATTCAGCAAAGAGGTCATGAGCTATTTAACAAAATGCAACAGATAACTTCTAAAGAATAAAACCAAAACTCAAAGAAAGACAAATTTGGATAGGAGAGAGAGAGAGAGAGAGAGAGAGAGAGAGAGAGAGAGAGAGAGAGAAACCAGTGCATGTAATGAGTTTCCATCCTTTGTAGAATTCTTTTATGGGTTTTGGGATAGATCTAAAGGAAGAGATTTTAGATCTAGAGCTTCCAAGCTATGGCTTTTTACTAGTGGTTTATTGTTGTACTATGTTGTTGTGTTGTACAACTATTGTTCCCTTGCCCTACTTTTATAGAGAAAAAATCTGTCATCTCATTGGGAAGCCCACATCCTTTCTCATGGCCTGTCAGTGTCATGCCTAGTGTTTTTGGCAGAATCCACACACCATTTTCTAGAGATGATGTTCATCTTTCATGGATTTGGAAAGCTCATTTGGTTGTTTGGTTTAGTTTTATCCCAAATAGAAAGATGGTTGCTGTCTAATTTGTGGGTTTTTTTATGAAGGTTGCTTTAGGTCATCTGTGTCGTATGTGGAGCATTTAATGGTCATTCCTCTTTTAGCTAAGAAGGAAACTAAAGGAGAGTAAGGTTGTTTAGCCAGAAACATTACATGCATCTAGCTAGCACACCTCTTTCTTGGGCAATGAGATCCCTAAGCTGACCCTTGCAAGAAGGAAAGAGTGCATCAAAAGAGAAGTTCCTCACACCCCCAACCATCCAATCCTTACATCCCTTGAGTGTTGTCCATCTCATCATTTGTCGTGCTTAGGCTGAGCTCGACTGAATGAGCTTGGTTTAGTAGGCTAGCATATGAGCTTAGGTGATGCCATTGATAGGTCAATCTTTTGTTTGAAGTTTTCAATGTGTAGTCATTTTTTATATGTTAGCATTGAGTGCTTTGCTAATGTAGAGAGGACTTTTAGAAGCCGCTGGACCGAATGAGTTGGGCTTGGTAAATTAGGGCATTTGTTTAGACTTTTTCTTGACCTTTTTGAGATTAGGCTCAATATAAAAACAACCCTCAATTGCTATCAATATAGAACATTATATCTTCTTTGTTCTTAAAATGAAGCTCACTAATTAAGTACCTGCTTTGTAGGTTCATAATTTAGAATAAAAGATACTATGCTTACATTTAGTCGATTATAAATAAAGTCAGTTTTAAGAAATTTCCATTAATTTGGGTTTTGTGAAAAGGCTCCTGAATCATACAATTCATTTAGGGTATCATGTGAATCAATTTGAATTGATGAATAGTTTAGGCTTTTTGGGATTTCTAAACATATTTTATGCGTTACCTACATAAACAACAGCTCTTCTCAGAATCCTTTTTTTTTTCTATATGCTCCTTCCTACATTCAAATCATTTTTCCACCATTGTTTTTTGTTTATGTCGAAGAAAAAAGGAAGAGCCATCTACTGGATAGAAGTTAATCTTTTTTAACTTTGTCATTATTGTTTATATTTGTTCTTCATATTTTGGCTGTGATCAATTTCAAAATGAATCTATACTATAATGTAAAATCAAAGTTTTTTTATTTTTGGTTGACCTCATAATATTGCGCCACATAAACTTTTAATAATTATCACAATTTTACGCCTCATTATTTTAATATATATTTTCCTTAATAGAAAGAATATATTATTCCATATATACAAACACAATCATAATAAATGTCTAATACTAGATTATATTCTATATATAAACGCAATAATAATAAATGTTTTTTTAATAATTATCATAATTATCAATTTTCATATTTAAACAAAAAATAAAAAAGAGAAAAAGTCATATTATGTTAAATCCCATGCGTTGCACGGGTTACCGACTAGCTGTAAATTATTTATGTGTTGCTACTTGATTACTTGAAAATTATATGATCATTTAGTAAATTGTGGATTTTTTTCATATATTTTTATTTGACATATTTAGTTAGATATGTTAAGATTATTACATAATTGATGATAAAATAGAAAATCATTTGATTATCTTAAGTTTATTGAAAATTTCTTTCATACATGTATATCAATAATTTTTGTTGTTTAATTTGATAGAATGTTCATATGTTTTACATGATTTTAATTAAAGGGTAAAACTTAGGTACAACAAAAAGATGCTCATTTTGACAACTATATATGAGTATGTCCAAAAAGTAATAATTAATTAAAAGTGAGCATGTGTAAATAACAAATTCTGATATGAAAAATGCACCACCATATTATTGTTTCCCTCCATATACTACCATGTAGCTTTAAATTGATGAAGTAGATCTGTAGATGCATCGAATCTCTTATGGGAAATAATCCATTTTTTCATAGTTTATTTTAACATGCCACATTCTATAAATCCTAGAAATCACTGCTAAAAAAATATTTAAATTTTTTTTATTTTGGTTTCTTATATTGCAACACAATCCACCGTCCACGTGAAGACAATTGAACACTAACTATCTCCATTAATACCTTAAGGTATGTTTTATTTATTTATTTTGTCCTTTGATTTGATTGCACTGTTGTTTTTGTCATTATCTTCTTACTGGGTTTTTCTTTGCGTCTATTTGCTAGACAGCCACCAGTTGCAAGAATGAATTATTTAGAGAAGATTGGTGATCAAATTTTCGACTGCGCACTTGCAGCTGTTGTTCGTCAGTTGAATTATCTTATTCACTATAAAAGTAACCTTGATAATCTCAAAACCCAAGTTGAGGAGCTGCAGAATGCCAAAGATAGGGTGAAGCAGGACGTCGAGACTGCTAAAAGAAATGTAGAGGAAAATATATGCTGATGTTCAGAAATGGCTTAGTGATTCTGATGGGATCACAGTAGAGGCAGAGAAAATCTTTGGAGATAATGGACAAGCAAAGATAACGTGTTGCAATGGCTGGTGTCCTAATTTGAAGTCCCGTTATCGATTGAGCAAGAGAGCAGTTGATATGAAATCGAAAGTCGAGGAAAGCAAGGAGAATGGCAAGTTTGAAAGAGTTGGCTATCGTGAGGCTACACAAGTAGGGATTGCAACATTTAATAAAGGGTATGAGGCTTTTGAATCAAGAAGGACAGCATTAACTGCCATTCTAGAGGCATTGAAAGATCCTAATATCAATAAGATTGGGGTTTACGGGACTGGCGGCATGGGAAAAACCATGCTAGTAAAAGAAGTTGTAGCACAAGCTCAAAAAGACAAGTTGTTCGATAAGTACCCTTTTGTAGTTGTATCCCAAGATCCAAAATTGGAAAAGATTCAAAGAGAAATTGCCGACCAATTAGATCTTAATTTAGATGTGGAGAGTGAACCTGTTAAAGCAGATCTACTACGCAAGCGATTGCAGCAAGAGAAGATCCTTATTGTTATAGATGACATTTGGAAGTCCTTAGACTTGGAGGCTCTTGGTTTTCCGTTTGGAAATGACAAGACGGGATGCAAAATTTTGTTGACGTCCAGATTTCATAATGTACTACGCAATGGTATGAATACCCAAAAGGAATTCCTAAGTTGGAGTTTTATTAGAAAATGAAGCGAGAAACTTGTTTGAGAAGATAGTTGTCGGTTTGACTAAAACCCATGAAATCCAAGATACTATGGAAGAAATCATCAAAGAATGTGGTGGATTACCAATTGCCATTACAACAGTTGCAAACGCATTGAAAAATCAGGAGAATGTAAATATTTGGAAGGATGCACTCAAACAATTGAAAATGTCTAGCCCAACACAGATCGAAGGAATGCATGAGAAGGTGTACAAAAGTATAAAGTTGAGTTACAAGTTTTTAGAAAGTAATGAAGCAGAGTCATTATTCTTGCTATGTAGTCTACATGGAGAAGATTGCAACATAGATATTGATGATTTGTTGAGATATGGTGTGGGTTGGGGCTCGGTTTGACAACGTTTATACAATTGAGGATGCGAGATGTAGGGTGGACACGTTAGGTCCAAAAACTCAAAGATTCTTCCTTGTTGTTGGATGGTGATTATAATGGTGCAGTCAAAATGCATGACGTAATTCGTGACGTTGCAATTAATATTGCAGTTGAAGATAAGCATATGTTTACTATAAGAAGTGCTATTGACTTGGAAGATTTGTCCAAATGGAATAATTCAACTGCAATTTCATTGCCTGGCATTGATATTGATGTTTGTGAGCTTCCTGAAAGGTTGGAATGTTCAAAACTTCAGTTATTTTTGTTGTTCAACCAAAAAGATTCTTTCAAAATTCCAGATTCCTTTTTTGGAGGTTTGAAAGAGCTTAGAGTTTTAAAGATACCTGAAATAAGCCCTGCAATACTTCCTTCATCACTTTTGTCTCTTGAAAAGCTCCAAACATTGTGTTTAGACGGTCAAGTTAAAGATGTAACAATAATCGGAGAACTGAAGAATTTGAAAGTGCTTACCCTTTCACTGTCCAATTTGGAACAATTACCCAAAGAGATAGGGCAACTCTCTCACATTCAGTTGCTAGATTTGAAAAAATGTTATAAACTGAAAGTCATTCCACCCAATGTGTTGTCTAATCTGAAAAAGTTAGAAGAATTATATATGCCAAGATCTGTTCAATGGGAGACTGAAGTACAAAGCACCAACGGAAGTAACGCTACGGTCTTAGAGTTGGACCATTTATCTCAGCTCACCACTTTAGATATATTTATTCAGAATCCCAAGATTCTACCAAAAGCATTGATTTTTAAGAATTTGAAAAGGTATGGAATAATTATTGGCAGTGACCAGCATTTGTATTTTGGCTCCGAATATTCAAGATCTTTAGAACTCCATATAAGCATTCAATTAGATGATGGGATTAAAGCATTATTGAAGACTTGTGAAATTCTCTATTTGGGTGTAGAGAGCGGTGTTAAAAGTGTTCTTTACGAATTAAATTCAAAAGATTTTCCACTTTTGAAGCTTCTCTATATTAGAGATAATGATGAGATTCAGTACATTATAAAGTCCGTGGGGTTTCCAGGTATTGTATTTCCTAACTTGGAGAAAATTGATTTAAGCAATTTGATCAATTTGGAACAGATATGCAACAACCAACTTCCGGCAGAGTCTTTCCGTAAATTGAAAGTGGTAAACGTGTATAAGTGTAATAAATTGGAATTTGTCTTCTCCTCATCCATGGTTGGGAGCTTTTCGCAACTCCAGGAAATGAATATAACTTCTTGTCAGGTGATGAGTGCAATAGTTTCAGTTTTGAAGGAAGGAAAAGGAGAAATAGAGGTCAACGATGACAGCACTATTGTGTTCGCTAAACTGCGTTCCTTGACATTAAGTAATTTACCACAGTTGATGGGCTTCTATTATGATTCCGAATCCGACGTACTATTCAACAAAAAGGTATGTTTTATTTATTTATTTTGTCCTTTAATTTATTTACCACAGTTGATGGGCTTCTATTATTTACCACAGTTGCAGGCCTAGCATATCTTGAATTCTTGCTTGTCTACTTTACATTTTTGCTGATGAAGAGAGTAGTTTTGCCTTTATTTATTTTCTTTATATATTGAAGCGGCCTCATATGCATCGAGTATCATCATAAATCATAATCCATCAGGCTTTTTCTTCCCTATCATTTGCAAAGAAGTGATGTGATACCTCAATGCCCTGTATACTCTTGTTGGCCTCTGCTTCTCTATGTAGTGTTGAGAGTCCTTGTGAGTTTCTTCATGATCACTTCTAGGAATGTCCATTCCACTCAGTTATTGGTCTTACTCATGTCAAGTTTTAGCACCATCTAGCCCGTCCTACCTTTGAATATGTTGTGCACATAATTTATGGTCTCCGAGGCAATCATACCCTTTTTGTGATTTGTTTGGGCTTTTTGTCTTGGGAATTAGAACAATATAAGTGGAATTTTTTACAATATATGTTCCCCATTCAGGGCGGCTATACAACATTTGTGACATAGGGACCAATAATATACTAGTAGTGTTAGAAAATAATGTAGGCATTTATGTTAGGACATTGTAGATTTCCTCTACTTTGAATTCCTGTAGCAATTTCAGATTCATGTCAGTCATAACAATAGGCTCAACTGAGTTTAGTATTGGATTCCCAAGCTCTTGACAATTCCAACTTTGGCATACTGTTGCTCTTCTCCATCCTCTCTTCGCTGTTATGTTTTTCTAGTGGCTTCCTCACCCAGGCTTTCACCTCCTGGTTATCGTTCTTTTGGGCCACTTGTTGGTACTTGGTTTGTGAGTCCATACGGATGTTATATGCTTCCTCACTTGTTCATACTTGTTGCTCGTCGCCTAACGTCCTAGAGTTATCCTCATCCAAGAACCATTCTAGGGTGATTCACCATTATTTTAGTCTCATTTGCACCACTTACTATAGCACCTCTTCTCATTTGCACCATAAGATATTTATCGGTTTTATATATTAGTGATTTTATCTAAAGGTAATATATAATATATAATCTAGGATACATATTTAATTTTTTTTTTTTTTTTTTTAAATATAATTGGGTCGGGTTCGAAGGAGGGGTCCCCAATACATGCCCCCATCCCAAACCTACTTTGAGAAGAAGAATTAACCCCTGTCACTGTCCCATTTGCTATGCAAGACAAGGTGGGACGAGTGAATATCTTTTATCCTACTTTCTGTGTTTCACTTTGTACACTACCAACTATAATATATTATGTGTTGGATTATGTTTGATTTGTTTATATTTTAAATCTTGAATTATTTTATAAGAAAAGAAAAAAAAAAAATAAAAACACATGGTGAATTGTAATTAGTGGAATATAAAGTGAAATACTGGGTGGGATAAAAGTGGGACAGGTATCCACAAGACATATTTAAATTGCTATCCCAATAGAAAAGGTCAAATCATAAGTTTTATGAAAGAATATCCATATTATTAGAGACAAAATATAAACGATGATACTTATACAATTAATTCATATATTTTGCATTTTAAATTGATTAGGTATCTATTATCGTTTGACCTTAATACTTCCTAATATACTATCTATGTTTCAGAAATTTTGTAAATCATTAATATATCCCAAAATTTGCATATGGCATATGTAAGTCTCTTAAAAAGTTCAAAATAATTTTATCTGAAAGATGTTTCAAACTTAATCAAACTTTTATATTTAGTAAAGATTAAAATATCATATAATGAAAGTTTCAATTTATTACTATTAACAAATTTAATAATGTTTTAAATTAGATACAATTGTTTAAATTAAGTCTAATAATACTAGTGGCCTGGTACTAGTATTGTCTTTTTATTTTCTAGAACATTATCCAATAAAACATTTTATAAAAATTGATAAATATCAATGTAACAATTTCACAATATATGTAAGTTTAAATTGTAATATATATAGAATCTTTTATTGTTATTCCGTAACTCAATATATTCTAGTTTGGAAATTCAACTGAATTTTCATCCTTAAAAGCATTATCCTGTCCTAAATTTAATCTTCAATTCTTTACGTAAAGACATGACCATTAAAAAAATATAAAAATTGAAGAAATAAACCCCTTAAATGAAAGGAGTTCATTAGTCTCTTTTCTCATAGTTTCTTCTATTACCCTTTGCTAATCGTGGTCATTTAGAATATAATTTAATTAACTTTTCCCATCTATCTGTGTTTTCTTACTCCTAATTATGCTACGTAATACTATAAAGCTATGTTATTGACTGAACGGTATGTGAGAATTGTAGGTTGTCTTTCCTAACTTGGAGGAACTACACATAAGTAGCATTGATAACATGAAGATTATTTGGCACAACCAACGCATTTCAGATTCCTTTCGCAAACTAGAAACAATGAGTGTTGTAGGCTGTGATAATCTAACAAATATTTTTCCGCCCAATATGTTGGGAAGACTCCAAAATTTACGAGATTTACGGATAGACACGTGTGGCTCCGTAGAAGAGGTATTTGAAATCCAAGGGACAAATGTTAAAGAAGCAGGTGATATGGCAGCTATTGAACTTAGAGAGTTGTGGTTACGTAGTCTACCAAAATTGAAGCATGTATGGAGTATGGATCCTCAAGCAATATTCAGTTTTGAGAAATTACAATCAGTAGCCATTTGGTTTTGTCCTAGTCTAAAAAGTGTTTTTCCAACTTCAGTGGCCAAGGCTCTTGTGCAACTTAAGAAGCTACAGATATGGAATTGTGCGGTGGAGGAAATTGTAGCAAAAGAAGAAGGAATAGAGACGGTCACTTTGTTTCTATTCCCACAATTAACCTCTCTAGAAATTCAGGATTGCATCGAACTCAAGAGTTTTTATCCGGGAAAACACACTTCAGAGTGGCCGTCGTTGAAATACTTGACCATTGATAATTGCGACAAACTGAAGGTTTTTGGTTCGAATGAGTTAAGCGTCCAAGAAACAAATGGGTTAGGCCATCATATTATTCCAACTCAACAACCCCTTTTTTTCATCAAAAAGGTAAGAGTTTTTACAACTTCCCTTGTTTGCATATATTTTATGTGGGTTTAAGTATCTTTAAATAAATCAAAATTATAATAATTTATTAATAATTACCACCATTGTATTTTTGCTTCCAATGGTAGCACTCTCTTGCTAACGCATGCCACCACCCATTCCTAAGCATCTTAGATGACCATCCCCACACTTTTTTTTTTTTCCCACACTAGTAGATATTGTAATAGCCGAAGTTCTAATACTAAGTTGTTGTGCGAAGGGCCTCTGGCCCTCTGCATAGTACTCTCATACACAATATTAAATTTAAAAATTTATGGGTCGAGAAAAATTTCAAACAAAAAATAGAATGAAGAAAATTAGAAAGAAAATAGACAATCACATTCATATCGTATATTTGCATTTGTTTACCTTAATTTTTAAATAACATGTGTTAATTTGTTTTAGTTCATATTGCGTTGATTTTAGATTCGGGGGCTAAACCTTAATTCTTGAAAACACAATCCAATGAGAAGCCCAAACCTAAGCAAACTAGCTTCTTGAGGCCTCCAAAGTTGACCCATTGCATTGTTCCCATTGTTTGGTTTGGTCAAGAATCAAGGGAGGCCCAAACCTTAAGCAAACTAAGCCTTGGCTTGAGGCCCCCAAAGTTTTATGGCCCATGTGTATCTATACATGACTTAAACCATAGAAAAGGCTCAAAATGATAAGACCCAAAAAAATATATCAAATCAAATTTAGACAAAACTGTCCCAAACCCTAGGATCTTCAGTTCTTCACTTCTTTACTTCTTCCCTTTGTAGCAAACTCCAATTTTTATGTGAAAATGGTTGCCAATTTGTTTGAAGAAAACAAATAACTAATTCAAGGCTTTTTACAAGCTTCAAATCAATTAGGCAATCTAACTTTGAACTAAAAGGAAAGGTTTGGAATTGCCTCAATTAAGAGGAATTTTTGTGATCAATGGAAAATAAAGAAAAGAGGATGAAAAGTAAATACAAATGACAAATAATGTAACACTTGCTCGAAGTAAAGGCTCTAATGCCATTGATGCTTCGAAGTAAACACACAGTAAAATAACAAAAGCTCAAAGTTTAAGAAATGATTATAAATCTAAGTCATTCTTATTAAGATCAAAACAAGCTTAAAGTGGATAAAAATATGGATCAAACTGCAGAAACAACTAACTAATTGCATAAAAATATTACAAAAGGAAATGTTATAGAAGTGAAATGAAGAACAACTTACAAACGTGAAGCTCTTAAAACTAAAATCTAAAGAACAAATCGCCTAAGTAGAGGATTTCCTAAGCAAATTTACAATATTGGTCTCTTGAATCTAATTTAAACTACTCCTAAAGATCTCTCTAAGTTCTCAGGTTTTGTTGGATGTGCGTTAAGGCTTTTCTTGAGATAGGAGACTCTTATTTAAAGGCAAAAGGGGTGCTTACTTATAGGCAATAACTACCTCAAGTTTCCTAGTGGGTGGTTACTTTTAGCCATAACTTCCTAGTGGGTGGTTACTTTTAGCCAATAACTACACCAAGTGGCCTAGTGGGTGGTTACTTTCAACCGATAACTACCCCACAAAGCAAGGGTGTAGTAACAAATGGCTTAGTCTCCTACATATGGGTTTATAACTAATAATAGCTATCTCAAATGGCCTAATGGGTGGTTACTTCTAGGCAATAACTACCCCAATGGCGTAAAATATATAAAACATTTATATATACATCTTTTATTTCTCACTCTCTCTCACTGTCTCATTATTGTTTCTTCTTCTTCTTTTAACTCTCGCTAGCTCGCTCTTTCTCTTTCTTCTTCATCTTTTATAATTGATAACTACCCCTACAAAGCAAGGGTGTAGTGACAAATTGCTTATTCTTCTACGTATAGTTTTATAATTACCAATAACCATCTTAAATGGCCTAGTGGGTGGTTACTTCCAGACAATAATTACCTCAAGTGGCTTAAAATATATAAAATATTTTTATATATACATCTTTTATTTATCACTCTGTCTCACTGTTTCTTTGTTTCTTCTTATTCTTCTTTTATCTGTCGCTCACTCTCTCTCTCTCTCTCTTTCTTTTTTGTCTTTTATTTATATCTCTCTCTTTCTTCTTTTTAGTTTTTGAATATGAGACTTCTTTTTCTCGAAAAGGATTAAACTACCAAATGAAAATACAATGGGCGGATGGTTTGTCCACCACTTTTTTCTTTTTAATTTTTAAATACTTTCTTATTTTGCTTTTGATTGGGAAGTGACATTATTGCCAAGATGACAGAAGTCCCAAAAAACCCACGTCCACTTGTTTTTTTTTTGCCAATTTTTTTTTTTTTTTTTAATTCTTAAATTTTCATTAGGAAAATTACAAATACTTTTCTTTTATTGTGGTTTACCATTAAAACAAGGAACTATAATGTGTTTTATTTATAACACTTACCTTCCCTACGATTTAGTCCGTTAGACATTTCCATAACTTAAATGGAATTTGATAATGTGACAAATAAACTTACTATAAAAATTGATAAAAGACCACTTTACGCTAATTTATTTTGAAGAGCATATAATTATTTTACCTTTAAAAAGTTTATAAACATATCAAATTAGAACGTTGAAAAAAAGGAAAGAAAGAGATATACGCACATTGCTGCCATTTTCAAAATGAATTGAAGAAGTTGAAATTAAAAAGTTGTAGACTTGTAGTACATATATATACACGTTGTTTGAAGTTTTAGTTAGTTAGTCAGTTTTTTTTTTTTAATGGAAAAGTGTTTGTTGTTTGAAGTTAATACAATATAGTTGTCTTTTATCAATTTCTATAGCAAGTTTATTTGTCACAATGTCAAATTCCGTTAAAGTTAACATGAGTGTCTAGTGGAGTACACCACAAGAGAGAAAAGTGTCACAAAATAAAGCACCAGATAGCTCCTTGTTTTAAGGGTAAATCATAGAGTGATAGAGGTGATATCTTTAATTTGTCCATTTTTATTTGTATTGGCAAATGGAATAATGTACTAACTAGAGTATGGGCTTAAATTTTTAAGTTTTACACATATTATAATGTTTTTAACAATTCGTGTAACAATTGTTTCTGCGTAAGTTTTTTAAAATTAAAATTGATAAAATCCTACCCAAGATTGACTATGTCACAAGATTAAGTGGATTAGCAAATTTATCAATTCATAATAATATGTTGGAGAAAATTGATTATAAAAGTGTGATTAATAATTTTGCATCTTAAGGACTAAGAATAGTGATATTCCAATAAAAATATTCATAAATATTAATTAAGTACTGAAAGATCAAATGTTCCCACAATTTAAGATTTCGAGCTTAACTCAATAACATCACATTTTCATCTTTTCTCAACAGTGATTTTATTTATTGTCAAATAATTGTCATAAAGAGGTTTTTTTTTTTTTTTAGTTAGAGTTACTTTGGAGGAGAGAGATGACAGATCTTCACTCTATAGGGCATGTTATCGTCAGAATGGACAGATAATATTTTTTGTTATTAACCATAAGGTCTCTCATGAATTTAAAATTTTAAATATGGAACGAGGATATCTTTAATTATCAAACATGAACACTTTCATGAATTTAAATTTGTACACCAAACATATTTAAACAAAAATCTGATTCTATTTTTATATCCTACAAACATTAGATGCATTCAATTCTTGTTCAAATGGTTGGTTATATTATCCCAAACTTGTTTAGACAATATTAAACTGTGTCTTTCTTTTGTTCAATACTTTGATTTTTTTTTCCAGGATAAATTTCCTAACTTGGAAGACTTTGATTGGGAGATGGGCGATGCCATGAATGAGACATATGGTGGACCATCAGTAGAATTTTGTTGCAACTTAAAAGAACTGAAGTTGAAGAAAAACCATGGTAAACCATCAGTAATTGTTGGGAATGAAAACTCACAACCAGGCGGCACTTTTCCAAATCTAGAGGCTCCAGAAGTATCAGAATTTTGCAGATTAAAGATTTTAGCTCCATTCTCATCAACATCTTTCAAAAACTTAACGAAGTTAGATGTACAGGGGTTTGATGAATTAATTAGTTTATTAACTCCCTCCATGGCTAGTCTGGTGCAACTCAGTTACATTCGTATTAGTGAATGCCAAAGAATGACAGAAGTAGTTGCAAATGAGGAGGGTCAAGTAGGAGATGAGATTGCTTTCAATAATTTGAAATATTTGATATTTGATGACGTACCGAGTCTCACAGCCTTCTATTTGGGGGATTGCATCATCAAATTCCCATCACTAGTTGAGGTAACTGTGATCAACTGTCCTAAATTGAAGATTTTCTCTAATGGAGTCTTAACCACACCAAAGCTAAAAGGCATTGGAATAGCAAAAGAGCACGACAGTCCTACCCAACAATTATGGGATGGAGATCTTAATGCTACGATAAAACAATTTTGGGAAGCTAACTTTAATGAAAAGGTATGTTTCCATGCTTTCATACAACAGTTGGTTGGTATATTAAATACCACTTTTTTTTTTTCTTTAATTAATAAGTGGATGCAAAATATCAATCATCTAAATTTCTTAAGCTGCTTCAACGATGTAGCTAATTGATTCCTTTACCCAATCTCTTCCACATATTTTTCTTGTTAAAAAGAGAATATACCATGTAATTAGTTGTGGCTTTGGCAATCATATTTGAAAGAGCTTTTGAGGAAATAATTTACTTTGGCTGCCATAGTAATATAGTATATTGATTAGCATCGGCATTTTGATATATTTTACCGTTTAGCTAGCATGTAACGTTCCATTTATATGTACTCATGTTTCATTTAGTGAGGAGGTGGTCATTTCAAATATAGGTCTACTTCACAATTTATGACCACCTAAAAGGACTCACTGAAAACCAACAAAAAGTTCTACAAAAGCATATGTCATTCAATTACACCAACATTAAAAACAAAAATTTAGTCTCTGTTTTCACATGTCACTTACCCAGCCATATTATGTCTATAAGGCCTTCACTTATGCATAATGCCGAAGGAAAAAAAAAAATCTATTATTGGTCCTTCTGAGAGCTTTTTTTTTTTCAATTGCTAAGGAGTGAGTTGTATGTGTCTAAGTAACCATAGAAGCCGGAGTACTCATTTTAAATGGAAAAGAAGAAAGAAAAGTTAATCTCCCATATTTTGTGTGGTCATTGTGGTTGTTACTTGAAATGTATTATATTATGGTGGTGCGGGGACGTGAGGAATAAGATTTCAGATTTGAATAGAGTTTCTTTTTGTGATTGTTGGATCTTGGTTTTAGCTGATATGGATATTTGGTGGATGAGAGCAGAACATTCTTCATTAGATCATGATAATTCTCTATTGTTTTGGGGTTAATTGTCCCTTTCATCTCATATTGTTGTTGGATTATTTTTATTTCGGTTCATCTTAAATACTTTTATTGTAGATCGGTGCAAGTGAAGTTGGAGGATAGAGAACATGACGCGAAATAATGACTTGAAGATCGACAATTGTTGAAGAACTTAGCATTGAAGTTGTGGACAGAGAACATGACGCGAAGGATGACTTGGAGGGGGACAGTGCTAGGGAAGTTAGCATTGAATTCAGGGACAAAGAACATAAACGCGAATGAAGACTTGGCTGGTGGCAATGCTAGGGAAGTTAGTATTGAAATTACAAAATGATGACTTCGGGGCGACTCAAAGGAGGAAGGATCTTTCCTTTTATTGATTGTTTAATTTTAGAGCATTATCTCTTCATGTGATTGTTTATATTATATAACTTTGTTGATTGTTTATATTATAACTTCGTTGATTGTTTATACTATATAACTTTATTATAGTTTTTGAATACATAGTACTCATTCTGTATTTGAATTTATGAATTTGTATACTTTTCACATGTGAATTTGTTACACTGTTATAGTTGGAGAAATTATTTTGCAAACATGTTTAAAAATATATATATATATATATATATATATATATATATATATATATATATATAGAGAGAGAGAGAGAGAGAGAGAGAGAGAGAGAGAGAGAGAATAGGAGAAGAAATTTTCTTTAACTCATTACATGGCTACTCAAATTATTAAACATGCTTTTAATATATGGCTTTATTAAACGGTCATGTGATTTGTTATGACTAAATGGATTATGTGATCAAAATAAAAATAAATAGTCATGATCGCTATGTAATAGGTTGAAAGGATTCTTCAAAACCAATTTAGAGAAAAACTTTGTCCACAACCATGAAGTATCTCTTCCAACAGTTCTATCATATCAACACCCTTATTTGGTGTTACAACCCAATGGACCAATTACATGTACAAAAGCAAACAGTTGAATCTAAAATTTACAAATTTCATCCATGTATGATTACCTTAAAATTTTCAAATTCCACTAATTTTTTAATTAAACCCATTTCCCTAATATATATATATATAACTTCTCTCTCCAGAATTCACTCACGCTAACAAAGTTTCTCTTGGTTCGTTTATGCTCACAATGAATCAATACCTTAAGGAATCACAATAGATCTAGTAATGTCAATGATCGTCCTTGAGTCCATGGTCATGTACAAGACCAATCATCTGTTTGGCTTGGTAGGGTATATGATTACTTAGCAATCCCATTCTAATTGGCCTCCCTCCTACAATTGGATCACAAAATCGAAAGCTAAGTAGGGATCTTGTCTAGCTAGAGTGCCTTGTCTAATGCACCAACAAATCTAAGATAGTATGAATTGGAAAATGTTTTGTGTTTACATTATTTGGATTTGTGGGATTTTGAGTTGAGATGAGTTTTGATGGGGGAAAAAAAATTGTAGGCAGAACAAATTTTGGGGAAATCCAGTGACACTACAAGAAAAAAGGTTAGTTGCAACGAAATTTTTTGTTGTAATAACTTTCATTTCATTGCAATAAACTTTTATCGCAACGAAAGTTACTCATGGCAAACTGTTTCAATAAACTCCGTGATAATAAGTTTTTGCAATAAAATTTGTTGTTGCAATAAATATAATATTTATTGCAACGAAATTTTTGTTGCGATAATTCCATTTATTGTCACGACTATTCGTTGTGATAAGATATTGTTACAACCATTTTGTTGCAATAAAATTATACATAAATTAATAAGATATTGCTTAAACCATTTCATTGTAATAGAGTTGTATAGTTATTTATTGCCACGACTATTTTGTTTCAATAAGATGTTGCTTCAACTATTTTGTTGCAATAAAGTTCTACAGAAATTGATTTTTATTTATTGCCACGACTATTTCGTTGCGATAAGGCATTATCAATAAAATGTTTTTTTATCATCATAAATTGTTGATATTTCTATTTGTCACCTGCCCTGTTTAATAATATAAAGACTAAATTAAAGAAAAACATGCACAAAATCAAGAAATCTACAAAAAAGATAAAATTAAAAAAAAATAAAAAAAAATTATAACATTTCACAATATTAATAACTAAAGATACTTGTTCCACATTAAATTCATTAGTCTAAAAAAAAAAATCCTCCTCTAAGTTTTAAGCAAACGAAAGTTACTCATGGCAAACTGTTTCAATAAACTCCGTGATAATAAGTTTTTGCAATAAAATTTGTTGTTGCAATAAATATAATATTTATTGCAACGAAATTTTTGTTGCGATAATTCCATTTATTGTCACGACTATTCGTTGTGATAAGATATTGTTACAACCATTTTGTTGCAATAAAATTATACATAAATTAATAAGATATTGCTTAAACCATTTCATTGTAATAGAGTTGTATAGTTATTTATTGCCACGACTATTTTGTTTCAATAAGATGTTGCTTCAACTATTTTGTTGCAATAAAGTTCTACAGAAATTGATTTTTATTTATTGCCACGACTATTTCGTTGCGATAAGGCATTATCAATAAAATGTTTTTTTATCATCATAAATTGTTGATATTTCTATTTGTCACCTGCCCTGTTTAATAATATAAAGACTAAATTAAAGAAAAACATGCACAAAATCAAGAAATCTACAAAAAAGATAAAATTAAAAAAAAATAAAAATAAAATTATAACATTTCACAATATTAATAACTAAAGATACTTGTTCCACATTAAATTCATTAGTCTAAAAAAAAAAATCCCTCCTCTAAGTTTTAAGCAATTAATAGATACAAATTAATGGATTTACAGCAAATACAAAATTCCCTTTGAGCTCCAATTCAAATGTTTCATCCATGCATCAATCACAATCCAAATGTTTCATCCATGCTATGTCCTATTATTACATCTTGAGGATGATAAAATTTTATTTTATCCTGTAAACAAGGGATATACATCAATTTTATTACAATAGAAATGTGTCAGTTAAAACTTCTACTGACTCCTTGTTTGAGCACAATTCGAATGAGCTCACATCATCAAAGATTTGTCAGAAAATCACAAAATCGTGATGATTCTACTGATCCTGCCCAAGCACAAAATCTCTTGTCATCACATGTTTAACTAAATGCGCAAAAAAATTGTCGCAGGTTTATTCTAACCATTATTAAGCTGCACATTAAAGATCATAAATTGAATGTATGACATTTCAAAAGATCACATATAAGAGCTAATATTGTAATCATTTTCCATTTGAACATAACAATGAATTGGCTACCACATTATAAATTCTTTTCATGTAATGCATCCACAGCTCTGGTAATGTTAAATACAAAAGCAGAAACCATAATGGTAAATTTACTTTGTCCATAACTAAAAAATTGATAAATTAGGTTTTGAGCAAGAGGTAAAATCCTAATAATGTCTAGAACTTAAGTGTATGCATGCACTTGTAGTATTAACACTGAGTTTGTCTTATTCAAAAAGGTTTTACTGCTTTCAACATTAAAACTGAGGTATTAATGCAGAGTATATTTTCAAGCAACAGTAGCACATTTCATGAGAACATTTGCTCACAATAAAGATGCATGGATTGTCCTAGGTATATTTATTTTTTAAAATGAAACACACTCGCTTTTGATATATTTAAGTTCATGCAGGTAAAAGAACAAATGGTCAACAAGCGTAAGAGAATATCCACATCATATGCTGCCATTCTATTCTAATTATTTGCGACTACCAGTTATACATTCAGTTTATTCTATTGCACCAATTCCATACCTATTAGCCCATGTCTAAGTGTATCAAAGACAAATGACTAACCTTGACACTGAAGAGAACACTACCATCAGAAACTTGCTGGCCAGCTGTAACTAGAAGCCCATGGACACACCCAGCACTTGGTGCCTTTACAACATGCTTTTAGAGGGAAGAGAGAAAAAAAAAAATACCAGTTCAGCTTAGAAAACTTTCAAAAAATGAATTATTAGTTGCAAAAATGCAAGTAACATTAGTACAAACCTCCATCTTCATTGCCTCTAAGACTAATATGGGTTGCCCTTCCTCCACTTTTGACCCATCCTTCACCAGAGCTTTGACCACTAAACCAGCCATGGGTGCCACAACAAAATAAGCATACCTCAATCACTTCAAAAATAAATTACTGGCCAAAGAAAAAATAAAATGCTCTCTTAAACATGAATCACTTCAAAATTACTGGCCAATAAAAACCATTCTTCAAACACATTACAAGTGGATGCATACCTCAATCAGATAGTTTCCCTCTGGCTTATGAGTAATTGAAAGTGTCGAGATTTGAAGCACTACTATCATATTCATTTTCCCATTCAAGTTCCATTGTACGCTTAGCACAATGATGGATTCTGAAAGGGGGAGAAAAATACTATATGGAAAGTGAGTTGTTTCCTGCTGAACACATTGGCAGATGTAAATATCAAGAGTGCTTTTAAGAACAACTAACATACACCCCAAGACAAGAATGGGACCTTCAATTTACCATGGGGATTTTTTTCTTTCAATAGAGAATGTTCTATTGAGATAACACACGCAGCTACTACGGTTGCACTAAGTCTAGCAGCATCATTTGATGATAGTTGATTGGAAGGAGCAACAAAGAAATCATCTTTAAAGCGTTCAATAAAATGAGTTTCTACATTGCCATTATCAAATGCCCAATGGTTCACTAGTTTTTGGAGGAAATTGATATTGGTTGGTAAACCTGCAACCTATTAAAGAACAACAACATTTGTGTTTCAATCAGGATGAAGTCTGTCTAAAGGATGGAATACATCTCAAGAACCATTTTAATTGATAGACTAATGGAATACATCTCAAGAATACATCAATCAAATCACAATGAAAGAACTAAATTTTAATTTTCAAATTTGAAATTTGAAATTTGAAATTTGAAATTTGAAATTTGAAATTTGAAATTTGAAATTTGAAAGACTTCCCATTAAAACAGATTACCCAAAGTATTACACTGCCTTAAATAATACTTCTGATTAACTATAACCAAATAACTAAGAAATCTAATCACTCACGATAACTAACTTTAGTAAATAACAACTAAGATATTCCTATCCAGCAACTAACTCTTTCTAAGGACTCCTACTAGATAACCACATATTCCTATACAACAACTACTCCTAAGGACTCCTACTAGATAACCATCTCTAGTCTTCTCATCAGCCACTACTAGCATCATCAATTATCTTCACATCATCATAACGGGTAACACTAGCTTCTAATGCCATGGCTTCCTCCTTATCCTCGAAAGCCACTTCTTCACTCCTACCCTGGGTCATGACAAATACATAGCTCATTTGGCCTCCTCACTAAGTCTTTTGGTTCACCAAGAACCTCACCTTGGCGGAGTCACCTCAAGGTTTTAAAACACATCTTTAAAATCTCTACTTTAAAACACGTCTTTCATATAGTAAGTTCACAAAGACAAGTTGATCACAAAGACATTGTAAAAAAGACATAATAATCGTCACGAAGACAGAGTTGTCACAAAGTTTCCAAAACCATTCCTTGTCAATGATTTCCATGCTCCATGCACTTTCCATAAATCATTAAATAACGAGCATAGTACACATAGTACCTTTCAGGAAAACCATGAAGGATATTTCAATCTTTAAAATGCCAATATGCAATAATGATTTGTTTTCTAAAAATTCCCATTAAGTAGCTACTTACCTCGCATGATCACTAGTTTTACCTTGAGCGAGCACTACACAAGCAAGCCAATCTAGTCACTAGGTCCATCACCAAGTACCTTGGAGCCTAGAAACATAAATCAAGCCTATAAATAATCTTATCCATCACAAAGTAGACCACCACATTTATCTCCATAAACTAAAAGGATCTCCTAAAATTCAAACCAAAGGCTCTAAGGCCTAACTTAACTATCCTATGACAAGGATCCATTCCCGTTGGTAAACAAACAACATACAACTAATCTCAAACACCATAAGGTTACCAAAATATCTTAGTACCCATTTCAAGCAATGTGCATTAATCACAGAATAAATCAAGACACATCACCCATGGAAACAAACAATATCCAAACAGAGTTAGCAAGCATTTATACTTCTTTTGGGTACTAAACAATAGACTCAAGCCACAATAAAACTCCAGCAAGTGATAAACATATTAAAGAATACTCATATGAAATTTCAACTCAATCCAATAAATAAAAGCTTGGGACAAATTCCGCAAAAATATCTATTTTCAGATTAAAATGAAAGCAGGTCAGCCCCTTTGTAAAATTCTTTTGACCCACTTAGAATTATCCGATTAGCCTGAAAATTTATAGGGATGTACTTTTATATGTGCACAACGTACCACAGAAATTTCAGCTCAAAAAGAGTTCTACATAATTTATTAAAAATCCGGCAATGTGGCTGACTCAAATCTGACAGATTTAGAGTTAGGAAAGGGCAATGACTACTTGGTTCAAGGAAACACAATTCAAACCAAGGCCATGGATATTATCTTCCAAAAATATAGGAACTTCAGCTCTTATAGAAAAATCCTCTTTTAAGTTTTGTATTAAAACACCACCCAAAAATTACCCATTAAATTAATCAATACCCTTTAAAACAACAAACTCTTTTGCATTTCATAATCCATCTTTCCCATACCCTTTTGTACTCATTGCTAAAAAATTGTAAGACAATAACAAGAGGAAGATTTGCATTTTCGGACTTTATGGCACACAACAAAACTAGACCCACTCAAGGCTCAAATGTCCCCACAAACTTCATCAAACAATCACCCAATTCAAAACCCACAACATCAAGAACAAATCCCAAACAAAGCTTGTATAGATATCTTAAGAAATTAGAGAATGGGTCAAAGATTTTCACCTTAGATTTATGTAAATATGGCCGGCGAGAGAGAGAGAGAGAGAGAGGAGCTTTGCCGGCGGGATGTGAGGGTGCTGGTCCGGCGGTGTGGTTTGATGAGTGGAGTGGTGAGAGAGAAAGAGAGAGAGACGCATGAGGAAGAAAGAGAAGAAATGAATTGTGTGGTGGGAAAGAAGGGGTCACGTGAGGGGGGTGGGGATTTATCAAATATCTTGCAAATAAAATTACGAAAATGCCCCAATAACTTAACCACAAAAATCTTGGGTGTTACCATCTTTCCCGCTTAAAAAATTTCGCCCTCAAAATTGCATTTATTACATAAACTCAACGAATTTTCGAGACCACACCCACTAATTATTTACAATTCTCAAAAAAGAAATAGGTATAACTACAAGAAGTAGAATTTAACCAAGTTTCAATAATCATGTAAACATTTTTGGACTCCAATACAGTAATTAAGGAACTATTCAATCATATTCCAAAATAAAAGGATTGATGAAATTACAATTTAGGCCATAACATAATACCCTGAGTTAAACACCAATAGAGGAATTCAAAGTAGGAGGCTGGAGGCTTACATTACATTAGACGCAAAACTCGTGGACCATTAAATCGATGACCCCTTAACCAAATAGGTGAAAGTACTGGTTAAGGAATATTAATATTACTTAAAAGAGCAACACAATTGTGAGAGATAGTTACAAATCACCAAGAATCTCTACTAAATATCTTACGAAAAATGAATTAGAGTGAATGTCCAAGTATACTAAAGAATTTCACTCCAATATAAAACCACATGCAATTCTCGTGTAGATTTTAAAATCAATGGAAAAATTACAACCCAATCAAAAGTTCTTGCACCATCAAGATTTAAAGAATGCTAGCTACTTGTGGGAGCAAGATATATTTTAAAGTAAAAATACATAAAAATGTATGGCTTCACCAAACTGTTGTATCCTTAAAAATAAAATCAGGTCAGAAATTTTTTATTTTTAATTTAAATAATATCATGTTTAAAGAGAAATATACCATCATGACATTGGAAGCAACTAAAGAAGTTGAAAGGGACAAAACCTCACTTTGGACATAAGCACTACGCTAAAACATCGGATTAATCACGGAAGAAACCGAAATTAAAATGAGGTTTAAGATTACACCTTCATCAATTTAAGCAAAAGCATAGGTATGGTTGATTTAGAAAACCCTTGGAAATTAGTTTCAATACAAATCGATTTCAAACACAATTGATAAATAATAACCATATGGTTAAGAAAGTTAGAGAGTTCAAAACCAAACCAACCAATTGGAATACTTTTCAATTTACCAAATTTTAAACTTTGAAACGGGGATTTAAAATTGACTTTTATATACATAGGCCCCATATCAATTAGAGAGCAGCATCCATCCTTAAGAATCCAAAACGGAGTACTCTCCTGAGCGACATTGGACTTTTGTCTCACACAGATGCCTCACCCACACCCTCAAAGGAGATCTGTCTATCAGGACTCACTCACAATTGGCATGATATTGTCCGCTTTAGGCCAAGCCCTCACGGATTTGTTCCTACTTGGGGCTTCGTTAGGCCCACAAGTAAAAGGTCTCATATACTCCACTAAGCTTAAAGACTTTTCATAATCAAAGGAAATTTTTTGTAGTCAAAACCAAATAAAACATGAATCTATAATTTTAAGGTCATAGACAATCAAATCTCAAAGAGAAGAGGAGAGATGCAGCCGAGGCTTTTAAAGATAAGGATATATCCATTACAAAGATAAATTTGTAAAACCTCAAAATGATTTAAAAAAAAAAAAAAAAAAAAATCGATGTACCCATGGTTACAAATTCACCTATCAAATATTCTTGGGGAACAATTCAAGGCCCAAAAATTATAATTAAAATCATTAGGGAAAATATCTAAACTCCCATCTTATAAAAATCTGATATTGACAAAGTAACATTCAAATTCTTTTAATAACTCGAGATATGTAAAAGCATCCAATACGTTAAATTTTCCAAATTAAAACTACACAAGAAATTTGCAAAACATCTTATATGGAATTATTAATAAACAAAGGATTCTAAATCTAAATTGGGAAATTCCATTTATAATTCTCTAAGATCAATCAAGCACAAAACCTAAAATATAGATACTACCAGCCCAAATTCAAAATGAGGATGGAAAACGTTCGAGCAAACAAATCAGAGATAGACCAAGTCTAAGAAATAAGGACAAAAGCTCCAAAGAATCCTTTTTATATACACACAGGTACAAAACCTCCAAGGGATCCATGAAAATTGTTATGTGAAGTTTAAAATATCGAGGAGAACATATATCTCAATTAAGTTTGGGTTGACCCTGATCAAATTAAACTAAATCCAATCCATGGACCATTATCTCTGTGCTAATGTCGGGCATGTCTTCATGACCCCATGCAAAGACATCCACGTTTTCTCTCAAGAATTCTACTATGGAATCTCGCACTTTCTTTGGCATTGCTGTCCTTATCTTGGTCATCTTCTTCTCATCACCTTCTATCAGTGTGACCTCTTCTAATTCTTCCGTTGGCTCCGCGAAATTTCTCCGCTCCTCAACATTCAAAGTCTGATGAGTTTGCTTTGTATTCACCGAAGTCAAATATCACTCCCTTTCCATAGCCTGATCTCCCTTCTTCTCCCCTACTTCGTTCTCTGTTGGGAAACGAACTAAGATGTCGTATGTCGAAGTAACAGCTCGAAGGCGATTCAAACTAGGGCGTTCGATTATTACATTATAGGCCGAGGGGCAGTCTACTCCTAAGAAGTCGATCTTCTTCGTTGCTTGTTTTGGGTAAGTACCTGCTGTAATATGAAGAGAGATCACTCTAAGTGAGTAGACGCTACTTCCTGCAAAACCAACCAGCAAGGTTTCTGAAAACACAGAGAAAGCTTAGGGAAAAGAATGAACAAAGGTTGAAAGAGAATAGTGTGAATCTAAGTAAACAGTGAAGAAAAATGAATTCAGTGTATTTGATTCAGAAAGAGTACAGAAATTTATACAGGGAGGAGCTTTAGGCTTAATAGCCTTTCTAACAAACTCTGATTAGTTATAACAGATCCCTTAATTAGTGCTAACAAACAATAACAAACTCTAAGATATTTTATTTAGAGCACAAGGTGCTTTACAAAGATTGTTCCAGGTTCTTCTAGAACCTATTATTGCTTTCATCCCCCCGCAAACGAATGACGGAGAGGAGGCATGAGTTTGTTGCGCAAATAAAGGAATCTAGGAGAAGGAAGAGCTTTGGTCAGAATATCAGCAAGTTGGTCGTCA
>OU015761.1:36882967-36912581 GCA_907173295.1 Fagus sylvatica | reverse complement strand
CCTTCTTCTCCCCTACTTCGTTCTCTGTTGGGAAACGAACTAAGATGTCGTATGTCGAAGTAACAGCTCGAAGGCGATTCAAACTAGGGCGTTCGATTATTACATTATAGGCCGAGGGGCAGTCTACTCCTAAGAAGTCGATCTTCTTCGTTGCTTGTTTTGGGTAAGTACCTGCTGTAATATGAAGAGAGATCACTCTAAGTGAGTAGACGCTACTTCCTGCAAAACCAACCAGCAAGGTTTCTGAAAACACAGAGAAAGCTTATGGGAAAAGAATGAACAAAGGTTGAGAGAGAATAGTGTGAATCTAAGTAAACAGTGAAGAAAAATGAATTCAGTGTATTTGATTCATAAAGAGTACAGAAATTTATACAGGGAGGAGCTTTAGGCTTAATAGCCTTTCTAACAAACTCTGATTAGTTATAAGTTATAACAGATCCCTTAATTAGCGCTAACAAACAATAACAAACTCTAAGATATTTTATTTAGAGCACAAGGTGCTTTACAAAGATTGTTCCAGGTTCTTCTAGAACCTATTATTGCTTTCATCCCCCCGCAAACGAATGACGGAGAGGAGGCATGAGTTTGTTGCGCAAATAAAGGAATCTAGGAGAAGGAAGAGCTTTGGTCAGAATATCAGCAAGTTGGTCGTCAATGGAGATGTGATGAAATTGAATATCCTTGTTAACAACCTTCTCTCTAATGAAGTGGTAATCGACTTCCACATGTTTGGTTCTAGCATGGAATACGGGGTTGGAAGCAAGATCCAAGGCACTGAGATTATCACACCATATAATAGGTGGAGTAGCCAAGAAAATACCAAGGTCCTTGAGAACCATACGAACCCAAGCAAGATCAGCAGTGCAATTGGCTAAGGCATGGTATTCTGCTTCAGTTGAGGATCGCGACACTGTGGGTTATTTCTTTGATTGTCAAGTGATAGGATTATGACCAAGAAAGAGAATCAAACCAGTAGTGGACCTTCTGTCCATGGGATCACCAGCCCAACTTGAGTCAGTAAAGGCTGTGTGAGAGAGTGGGTCGGGTCGAAAGGTAAGGCCATGATCTAAAGTGCCCTGAACATAACATAGAACTCTCTTAGCAGCAATGAGATGTTGATCTGTCGATTGGTGCATAAATTGACAGGTTTGATTAACTGCAAAAGAGAGATCATGGCGTGTGAATGTAAGATATTGCAATCCTCCAACCATACTTCTAAAGGGAGTTGGATAAGATAATGGAATGCCTTCATCCTTGCGCAGCCGAGACAGAGAGACAAAAGGAGTGGAGCATGCTTTACAAGTAGAAATGTTGAACTTCTGTAGTAAGTTAGAGGCGTATTTCCATTGATGAACAAAAAAGCCAGAAGAACAATATTCTATCTGCAAGCCCAGACAATACTTAAGTGGACCAAGATCTTTGATATCAAACTCTTAACTAAGTTGAGTTAAAAGAGTTTGAACTATAGTGGGCTGATTGCTTGTGATAATAATGTCATCAACGTATAAAAGCAGAAACATCACAGTGGTACCATGTCGATAAAGGAACAAGGAAGGATCAGCGAGTGAAGGAGTGAATCCAATAGTCAGTAGATGCAACGTGAAGCGTTCAAACCAAGCACGGGGTGCTTGTTTGAGGCCATATAAATCATTTTTCAACTTGCAAATATGATGTGGAAATGCAGGATTAATGTTGCCAGGTGGTTGTTCCATATATATCGTTTCCTTAAGACACCCGTGAAGAAATGCATTAGAAACATAAAGTTGGCGCAAAGACCAATTTTGTTGAGCAGCGATGGAGAGAACAAGGCACACCGTGGCTGGTTTGACAACTGGACTGAAGGTTTCATCGAAATCCATGCTGTGTTGTTAATGATAACCTTTCGCCACAAGGCATGCTTTGTAACAAGCTATAGAACCATCAGAGTTGCGCTTGAGTTTATAAACCCAATGAAAGCCATCTGTTGTGGTGAAGATGGAACTAAAGTCCATGTTTCTTGGCGTTGAAGAGCTTGAAACTCACTGAGCATGGTGTCTTGCCACTGAGAGTATTAGCATGCAACTTTAAAAGTAGGAGGTTCAGAACTAAGATAGTCTATAAAGGAAGTGTGATTGAATTGTTTAGGTTTATAGATGCCTGACTTGGCACGGGTTTGCATAGGATGACATGAGGTAGGTAATGGAACAGAAGGGACGGAAGCTATAGGTGAAGGAACAGGGGATTGTTCAATAGGAGTAATAGGTGGTGCAGGGCTGTTGGGAATAGGAGGATTAGGAGAAGACTCTGTACTGTCCTGAGTAAAAAAAGGAGTAGGTAGAGGAGCAAAACCAAGAATAGAGGTTGTAGGACCAGTACCAAAAATTGATGTGAGTGGACAAGAATGAAAATATAGATTTGTGTGAAGCCAACTAGGTGAAATATTAGAGGGAGTAGGAGGTTGTGATGACCGTTGAAAAGGGAAGATTGACTCGGTAATAGTGACATGCCGTGATGTATAATATTTGTGAGAGAGAGGATCATAACAGAGGTACCCTTTGGCACTGGTGGCATAGCCAAGAAAAACACATTCAACTGATCTAGGTTGAAGTTTGTGAGTGTTGTATGGATGGAGAAAAGGGCAACATAGACACCCAAAAGTACGAAGGAAGTCATATGAGGGACGATGATAGAAGAGTTGCTCCCATGGAGAAGGCATATTGCTCTTGGGAGGTGGTAGTCTATTTATGAGATACACGGCAGTGCTAAAGGCATAAGGCCAAAGTGACAATGGTAAGCAAGATTGACAGATTAATGTGATAGCAATATCGACAATATGATGATGCTTTCACTCAGCTAAACCATTTTGAGCAAATGTGTGAGGACACGTAAACTGATGAAGAATACCATTGGTGATACAAAAAGATTGAAAATAAACACTAGCATACTCACCACCACAATCGGTTCTTAATATTTTGATTTTATGATTGAGTAAATTTTGCAGTGTTAGTAAAAGACACAAAGCAAGAAAGAACTTGAGATTTTGATTGAATTGGAAAGAACCAAGTAAAACGTGTGAACTCATCAACAAAGATTACGTAATATCGAGTACCTCCATTAGAAGTTACAGGAGCAGGCCCCCATACATCGTTGTGTACAATTTCTAGAAGAGCACATGCTTTAGAAACAGAATTAACAAAGGGAAGTTTAGTCATTTTCCCTTGAATACAGTGAGTACAAGGAAATGACAGAGTTTTATTTGAACAAGAAATATGTACATCAGAAAGAAAACGATGTAAAACTTGAGAGTGTGAATGGCCAAGACGATCGTGCTAGACCTTGGATGAGACTGACTTGGAAGATTGAAGCGAAGAAAAGCTAGTATGAGGAAATGACTTTGACGGTGACTGGTGAAGAGGCAAAGTGAGACCACCGATCAGGTACAAGCCATTTCTACTGGGGCCTCTGTAGAGGACCTGTTGGCATGTCCTTGATTTTAAATTGGATTGCATCAAAATGAAAACAACAATTATTGTCACAACAAAACTTATTCATAGGCAAAAGATTTGACGCCATGGAAGGAACTCGAAGAACTTTACGTAATTGAAAAAGGCGAGAAGAGGCTTTAAGTTGAGAGTTACCTATATGGGTGATTGGAGTGCATGGCCATTACCAACAGTAGCTTGATCACTGCCAGTGTATTCTTGATGTTCAGGAATAGTAAATAGATTAGGAGTAAAGTGATCTGTTGCACCGGTGTCATAAATCCAATAGGATTGATCCGAGTGCTGAGCATTAGAGGTGGCTGCCATAGCTGCTAACTTGGAGGGAGGCCGCTTGCCTTGATACGCATAATCTATGCAATGATAATAGTCCAGTGCTGCATGACCTATTTTACCACATATTTGACATGATGGACGTTGTATGTAGGATTGATTTGGAGAAGGAGTGAAATTGCCATTAAAACCACCAGAATGATTGGAATTTCCTCTTGAAGGATTGTAACCACCTCGCCCTGAATTGTTATTGTTAAAATTGCGACCTCTTCCACAGTTGAAGTTATTTCCTCCACGTCCTCTGTTTCCTTGAGGAGCGAATAGAGTGTTGTTGCGATTTGCATTGGCCATCATTACTATGTGAGAGTGATCTTTAGAAAGATCAATGGAACTCTTGAGAGACTGTTCTTCGGTTGTGAGTAAGACATGAATGTCTTCAAAGTTTGTAGCATCATTGCGTGTACGTATTGTAGTACTGAACGCGTGATATTCATGTGGAAGTCCCTTAAGAACAATATGCAATATCTCTTCGTTATTGATCTGAACACCAACGGCAACGAGGCGATCTCTTGCATCCTTAATCTTTTGCAAGAAGGTGTTAACAGAATTAGTTGCTTCTTTCTTGATATTGTGCAGATCCAACTTCAGATTAAGAATATTGGACCTTGAGGTTGAGGTGTAGCGTTTCTCCAAAATGGATCATACGCCATGAGCAGTGGTTTGTCCAACAACCAAAGATAGTGCTGTTGGAGACAAGGTGGAGTTGATCAAGGTTAACAAACCTTGATCCCTTGAGATCCATTGCTGATACGAAGGATTAGCTTGAAGAACCTTCGCTGGTCTGTAAAAACTAAGAAGGACACTCCTGCGTGCCATCAACGAAGCCAAGAACTGAATAGGCTTTGAGTATGGATGTGATTTGGAATTTACAGAGTATGTAATTGCTCTGGTCAAGCTTGACCGAGACTAAGTTGGAGATATTGGACAGCAAGATCATTGGAGTTTGATTAGTGGAAAGTGTAGGAGAGGCAGAGTTGGCTGAAGAATCTGTAGGTGAGGAAGGCATGGTTTTGGAACTACAGTGGCTTTAATACCATGAAAACACAGAGAAAGCTTAGGGAAAAGAATGAACAAAGGTTGAGAGAGAATAGTGTGAATCTAAGTAAACAGTGAAGAAAAATGACTTCAATGTATTTAATTCATAAAGAGTACAGATATTTATATAGAGAGGAGCTTTAGGCTTAATAGCCTTTCTAACAAACTCTGATTAGTTATAACAGATCCCTTAATTAGCGCTAACAAACAATAACAAACTCTAAGATATTTTATTTAGAGCACGTGGTGCTTTACAGAGATTGTTCCAGGTTCTTCTAGAACCTATTACTGCTTTCAGTTTCAATGGGTCTTAATTGATCTTTCCCAATCTTCATTTGCTGAAAGGCCGAGAGATAGATGATATCTGCCGAACTGCCGTTGTCAATCAAGACATGCCTGGTTGAATAGCCGAAAATTTTGAGTGAGATAACCAATGCATCGTCGTGAGAATAGAAGGCTCCGCGAGCATCTTCTTCTGAGAAAGTGATGGGAACATCTTCCAACCTAGGGGTTTTACTGGTCTTCTGAGTTACTAATATGTTGTGCATCTGGCAAGCATAGGCCTTTCGTGAGGAAAGTGAGCTCCCTCCTGCTGCCATGCCTCTAGTTATCATATGAATTTCCCCTACTGGGCGTCTAGGAGGTTATTGATGATGAGCCAATGGTGGACGACCTTCCCTCCGATATCTTCCAACAAATCTCTACAATTTTTCTTGCTTAATAAGCTCTTTGATCTACCTTTTTAGGACAAAACAATCTTCTGTATTGTGGCCGTGATCCCTATGGAAACGGCAATATTTCTCTCTGACTTTAGCTTGCCAGGCCATTTCAAGGTTGGGTCGTCTTTGATATGCATGAATATCTGATCTACAAGAGCATTCAAAGGGGTAAAATTGTCAAATCTTTCCATAAACCCCCTTCCACTCCTATCTTCTTGTCTCCTGCCACGGTTCTTTTGTATTTTGGGTTTCGACTCGAGATGACTGTGAGCTGCCTACGAGGCACCTCTCGGGATCGGTGGATGCCGCTAAATCCTCATTGAGGTTTAAGGCAAAGAAGGAGTCGCCACCCGGTTTAGGTCCAGAAACCATTTATAACTCCATATAAAAATTAAGGTTTTTTGGTCTTGATCTGAGTTCGAAGTTAGGGTACGTGCTTGGGAAGGTGTTAAGCACCCAAACCCACCCAGCCAATGGTTGGCCTTTTTCATATTATTGGGCTATATCTAAAGAAATATTTAATTAGGAAATCAAACCTAAACACACAAAAGTAATTTAAACCTAAAGACTACACAATAAAAGCATGTGAAGACAAATATAATATAAGATGAGAGAAAATAATTCTTACCTACTTCCAAGCTTGCTAATCACCAAAAAATTGAGAATAAATTCCCAAAATATAAGATTCAAAATTGTGCAAGTGAGAAAGTCAAGAAAATCCCACCAATTAAATATATTTTGCAATTAGTACAACCAGGCCTAATTCAATTCCTACATATTATGGATGATTTGATTTCTAAAGGTCATGCTTTAATCATTTATGTAGGCTTTGATTTTTAGAAATAAGATTTTCAACATGGACCATTTGAACTAGTCTTACGGTGATGCATCTGATGCTATACTCCAAATATTGATATATTAACAATCGGATTGATGGCAAACTCAAATAACAAGCAAAACCTTAAATTCCAAAAGTCTACAATTGTCCTACGTCAATCATCCTGATCCTTCCAAATATGTTATATATGTTAGCCTAAAAGAAAATCAAAGTTTATTGTCTTGAAATCAGAATTGCAGATTAATAGCAAAGAAGACAATCCGTGCAAAAGAACAAAGAAAAGGTGAATAAAAAAAGTGATTTTATGTAGAAGCAACGTATGCCATAACGAAATCAAATATCAACGTAAAATATAACAAAGCAAGAATAAATTTAAGGAGAGTATGGTTCATTGAGAAGATCCATACCTTCTTCTTTAAGCTAGTATAACAGTATTTTACCAGTCCCTCGGTCAAATCTCTTGTTGATCTTTATGTTGAAGAATAAAAGAGAACTTTGTTGAACTAGGGTTGATTATGGGAAGCTTGTGAGAAGAAAGGTTAGCCTTCTAGTATAAAGAACTAGAGAATAACTTTCTTCTTTCTAAATGCCTAGGGCTTCGCCACTACCAAATTCTACTTCTACCTATGCTCTCTTGCTTAGAGTTTCACTATTCCTAAACTCTAGAAAACTCTTAGAGTTCTAATTTCTCTCTCGGTATTTTGGGGGCTCCCCGGTGTGTTTTGAATGTGAGGTGAAGACCTCTTTATATAGTAGTAAGAGGCTACTAGGGTTTCTTGGAAAAGAGGGTAAATAGAGTTTCTTGGAGAAGAGGGTAATTAGAGTTGCAAGAGGCAACCCTAATTGTAGCTAGAACCTTTTAAAAATTAGGGTTTCATATGGCAGTGGCGTACGCTACTTAGGTCAAAATTTGACAATTTGGGCTTTTTAGTTCATTGGGCTCTCAAAAATGGGCTTAGATATTGGGCTTTTGAAATATGCTTGATTTCCTAGGCCTTAGTCACTAAAAATTATCCTATACTCTCAACACAAGATTGTGATCATATAGATAAAGATTAATATTTTTGTCATTGGGATCGGGGACTCAAGTTGTAGGGGGGACAAAATGCGGTCTCTACAGTTGCCCCTCTTTTGACTATGCTTAGTAAAATGGGTAGAGTCAAAAGTTTAAAGAGACAATACAATTTGTTTTGACATACAACTTGGGTCCACTCACACACACATCATAAAAACAAAGCAAACATGGGGCGTGCAGAAAAGGGGTGTAGGTGAAAGTGCACGTGTGTATATGGAAGGCGTGCATAGGCTATCTAAACTTGAATTTGCAGACTCACTGGGGAGAAAAAGGATTTTGAAATTTTAACTATTCAAAGTGTTATTTCAAAAGGTGAATTTAGAATTTTAACCATTCAAGGTGTCAAATAGAAAGAGGTGAATATTAACCATTCAAGGTGTTAATTCAAAAGAAGTGAATATTTAACCATTAAAGGTGTTAATCCAACAAGAAGTGGATAGTTACCCATTCAAAGTGTTAATCCAAGAAGAAATGGATAGTTACCCATTCAGGGTGTTAATCCAAAAAGAAGTGGATAGTTACCCATTTAAGGTGTTAATCCAAAAAGAAGGGGATAGTTACCCATTCAGGATGTTAATCCAAGAAGAAGCGGATGGTTACCCATTCAGGGTGTTAATCCAAGAAGAAGCGGATAGTTACCCATTCAGGGTGTTAATCCAAAAAGAAGCGAATAGTTACCCATTCAGGGTGTTAATCCAAGAAGAAGCGGATAGTTAATCATTCAGGGTGTTAATCCAAGAGGAAGTGGATACTTAATTGTTCAATGTTTCAAAGAAGGTGAATATTAACCGCTCGGGTGTTAATTCAAAATTGTGAATATTAACCTCTTAGGATGTTAATTCAAAAAGGTGAATATTAACTGCTTCGAGTGTTAATTCAAAAAATGGGAATATTAACCGCTTAGGGTGTTAATTTAAAAAATGTGAATATTAACCGTTCAGGGTGTTAATTCAAAATTGTGAATATTAACCGCTCAGGGTGTTAATTCAAAAGAATGTCACTCATAAGGACCTGGGAGAATGAAATAAAGTTTAAGGGTCTCCACCTGAAATTTGAGTTTAAAAAAACATCATTGAAATCATATTGAAATTGTTTTTTGAAAGATGAATTTTCTGAAATCAAATTACCTACTAAGTAGGGTTTTGAGAGATGCATGAGTACCAACAAGATGGTGCAAATATTGAAGAGATTATGAGAATGAATTGAGATTGTAGCCAAAGGCATGACTGATCAGGAGAATGAATTGAGATTGTAGCCGAAGTCTTGAGTGATCACAAGATTGTAAACAAATGCACAGAAGAGGTGTAGAAGTATTAGGTAGAGAAGTGATGATCAAGATGTCAAATCGAAGGAAATATCATCGTAATGAACATGGTAGAAATGGGAATTCAAATTTGAATCTATCATAAATAACACTTGAAATATTCTCTCATTCTGGTTAATCTTTCTTGTGGATCTAACATGCCCCTTGCTTGATTTCTTCTTTCTTCATTTTCTTCTTTTCTTCACCCTAGCTTTTGCTTAGGCCGTCTTTGCAGGTTTTCAGCCTAACAGGTACTTTCCATCATCATTTTTTTTATGTCCTAATTTTTGCCTAGGTCGCCCACGCAGGTTTTCAACCCAGAGAACTTTTTTTTCTTTTCTTTCAAATGCCCTAACTTTTGCCTAGACCACCCTTGTAGGTTTTCAATCTAGAGCGCTTCTTTTCTTGTACATCAATTGAAATTCTCTATAAATCTTATTGATCCAAATTTCCAATACAAGAGTTTATGTCATGCCCCTTGCATATTGATTTGATGTGATGTGGTTGTACCTCAGAAGGTTGCCTACGTACCACAAAAGGGATCAAGCCTAACGTAGTTCACATAACAATTTTGATTGATTAGAGAGGACTTTTGAAAAGGATGTAATGTAGGGTTTGTTCTCGGGTTCAAGAAAGAATGGATATTCAAGGCTCAAAAATTATTTTCTTTTTCTTTTGAGGGTCCAAACTGTGTCAAGGATTACTCACAATTATTTTTCTTGGACTTTTCTTTTTTTTTTTTTTTTTTTTTGTCCTTTCTTACTTTTTTTTTTCTTTTTTTTTGTGGTATTTGACATCACTACTTTATTTCTTCTACCATGCCCCTAGTGTAGGGGTAATCGGTTACAAGGGTTGCTTTTGAAGAAAATTAATTTTGAAGGCTCAAAAGGGGTGAACAAGGGGAAATGTGTTTAGGGTAGCAGAATGATGACCTCTCTTCATCTCAATTTCCATATTTCATCAATGAGCAAGCATGTAACTTAATGTATTGATATTTGGATCAATTTGAAATTTTGAGAATTTGTCATAGAACTTAAACCATTGCAAACCATTGTCATTGATAAATGAAAAGTACATGGAATAGAAAATGCATTGAAGGGAAAATAACAAAGACTAAATTTCTTGATCAATCAGTTCCTTGTAGGAGGGGGTACAACATGGTATGCTGGAAGAGGATTCCCTTGGACATTGGGTCTGACAGTCTTTGGGTTGGGTATAGCATTGCCATCTATCAAGTCTTGAATTTGGTGGCGAAGTCATTGGCAGCTATCAGTCTTGTGTCCAGATTTCTGGTGGTAAGCATAGTATTCATTCATGTTCCAATTGCTAAGGATGGGATCCGGTATAGGAGTTGAATCCAATGGTTTCAGATGTCCCTTCTTTGAAAGATGCTCAAGAACTCGAGATAGAGATGCTCCTAGGTTAGAGAATTTTCTTTTGGGTTTGGGAGTTTGATTGGCAGCATTGTATGGTGGATAAACTGCACTCACATTTGTAGAATTGGATGGTTTTGAACTGCCATTGGTTACCCCGAATGTTTTCTTTTGCTGGGGATTTCCTTCATTGCAGTCCAGGTGACCGTTGTTGATGGCATCCTCTATCTTTATCCCAGAGTCACATAATTGCTCAAAAGTCATGATAGGGAAAAAGAACAAACGATTGTTGTATACAGGCAGCAGATTCTTCACAATCAGATTAACTTGGTCCCACTCAATAGGTCTTTTAATCATCTTTGATGTCTTACCTTTCCATCGGACTAGGTACTCAGAGAATGTTTCATCATTTTTCTACTTGGTAATCTCTAGATCTCTCAGTGTCACATCAATCATAGTGTTGTAGGAGAATTGCTCCACGAAAGCTTCTATGAGTTCTCCCCATATGTTAATAATCTTTCCTAGGTTGAGGGAGTAATACCATCTTGATGCGCTCCCTGTGAAAGGCATTGGAAATGCGTAAATGGTTTGTTCTTCATCAAGCCCTTTCATCCTAGCAAGGCTCAGATATTGTCAGACATGTTGCTTAGGATCGCCAGACCTATCAAACTTTTTTGCGTCTCTAATCTTGAATTTAGGTGGAAGTTAAACTCGAGACATAGAGTTAATATCTCCAATATTATAAAGAAAGTCATCCACGTATACTTTAGTCACATGACCTATTTAATGAGTCATATGACTTCTTTAAATAATACATGTGGATTGTCTTATAAGCTGCCACATAGTGGGTTGTAACAAACTAGCTACAAACTAGCCTTGCCCTATTTATTATTGTGCAACGACTATTTTTTATCCAATTAGTTTCTCTGTTATTTCTCTCTATTAATTTACGCTGCCCTGTTTCTATATAAAGCACAATCATTGTATAGATTATTGTTTTTTTATTATTATTATTATAAAAATACAGATTATTGTTAAACTTAATACAGAATGTTATTATTTTTGTTCATCGGTGCAATACAGTTGACATCATGACATGGTTGCACCACTTCATGAACCACCACCAGCACATACTTAAGCATGTTGATGCTTCCATGGCTTCACTGGCGATGGTCTTGGCCTTGGCTATCATCTCCATCATCTTCAACGCAATCACTTCTTGGACATGTCAAAGATTGGTTCAAGATAACCAATGCAAGGCCATGGTTGAAACAATTCTTGTTGATGATATTGCGTCAAGATCCATTATATCACTATTGGTCCTAGATAAAGATGGTGATCCCATGAGAGTACAAAATGCAAAGTTTGAGAGGGATTAGAATGACCTTTTTGAGATCCCTCATATTTATAGTAATGTTTGCATCCTTTCATGTCTCTCTCTCTGTTACAAGTTACAACCATATACCCAAGGGTGAAGCCAGGAATTTATTTTAAGGTGGACTAGAATATCAAGTAAATTTCAATGGTACAAGAAAACTTCATTAAATAGAAAGAAATATACACCTAGTCAGGGGGGACATAATGAACCTTACCCCTCAATGCATATTCTATACATAAGCAAAAAAAAAAAAAAAAAAAATAATAATATATAATATATATATATATATATATATTTCTATTACTTCTATTAATGAAAAGCTGAGAGAAATTTTTTCCCTCTTCCAAAACCTGCCACGTCATAATCCCTCTTCATATAAAATTCCACATCACTCCAGCCTCAATCTTCCTCTTTTCTCTTTTCTTGTTTTTTTTTTTTTTTTTTTTTTTTTTTTTTTTTTTTTTAATTTCTCCCTTTGCCATTAAATGCAGTCTCCTCCACTAATTCCTAATAAATCAGGGCCAGACCATTAAATCCAAGCTAATTCTCTAACGATTTCTCTTCCGTCTATTCCTCTCCTTCTCTTCTTCAATTATGTAACAGTTCATTCTTCAATTCCACGTTGTGGTGTAATAGTCTATTCTTCCCCAGCATCCGTTACACTCAAGAATCTGTACAGACAAACCTAACGCCCACCACTTTTTTTCTGACTTCTCTTATTCTTCTTCCAAAACTCTTCACCTTCTCTTATTTTGAGTGAGCATATAAAGTGCATAGATCCAACGAAGTCCTTCCCAAACCGATTCACTGCCTCGATTCCAGCAATCCTAGCGACTCATATCAACACTCAGCCCCAATTCTGTTCATTGCCTCCTTTGTTTTCCTCAAACCCATTGAAGCAAGGTAGCTGCTTTTGGTCTTGGCTTCACAAATTTTGTTTGCTTCGATGACGAAGACAACGATTCTTCTCTCACCAGGTCTCTCTCTGTAATTGTTAGATTTGCCAGGTCTTTCTCTCTTTCTGTAATTTTTTTTTTTTTTAGTGGTAGGCTTGAATGAATGAATGAATTTAAATGTTCTTTATCACATGTAAATAGAGGCCAATGGGTCTCTGTTAATAGTGTATTATCGGTAGTTTGAGGCACACCAGAAATGGACAGCCATGGACTTCGTTTGTGAGTTTTTCTTCTTTTTAATTTTTTTATTTTTTATTTGAGAATTGTTTATTACTTTGTAGGTTTTGATAAGGATTTTTTTTTAAAAGAGACTTTTAAGTGTTGATTTTGTCATTTTGAATGTTGGGTTTTTATGCTATAGGATTATGTGTGTAAGAACAAATGGCTATATATCCTAGGTATTCGACCAAAGTTCTCTAAGAGGATCTCTGATTTTCTGTTTTTAATTTTTTTTTTGCAGGACATGCGCTCTTCTTCTTCTTTAAAGGTGAAGGCAGAACCTGGGGCATTCAGCTACAGGACATGTGCTCTTCTTCTTCTTTTACCTTTGGTTTTGTTTCCCTGTTTGGCTGTTGATCAGAAACATGAGAGTGCAATTGAGTTTTTGGGTTTTGAACTTGTATGTGTGTTTTGGCTTATTCAAAGTGTTTAAGAAAGTTTCAATATTTCCTTATTGATCTACTGTTGTACAAATTATTGGGAAATCAGTACTAAAAAGTTAAGGATCCAAATTTTTATTTTTCTCTGAATATCAAAGCAAAGATACAGGTCATTAATCAGTACCATACCACGAGACCAAATATTTGCATTTGGTAGATTCTGTTATAGTACATCCACTTATTGTAGTAATACTCTGAAACTGTTTTTGGAAATTAGAATAGTGGAATTACACTGACTTTGGTGACATTTGAAGTTATTGCCTTATGTTTTACTTTAAGATATCCTTGGAATTTATGTTTAGTTAAACGATGGTTAGTATTTTCTTTCAAGGTTTTAGATCTTATAATCCCGCAACTTCTTCCTGGTGTTTAAGTGGGTTGGATTGCATGTTCTTCCTCAATCTAATTGATTTATTTGTTTGCAGCGTGTTGTTTGTATATACATTTTTACTTTGCTTAATCTTGCAAATCTAACTGGTCAATTTTCTAGCTTTTATTTCATTTCCCACCCAAGTTCTCTTAGTGTTTCAAGTATTTTGGTGCAGGTTGCTGAAGAGATAGGGACAGAAGCAAGATTTCAGAAAGATTTTCTTAATCAGCTGGTAAAACATTATATTCAGATGCCTTGCTTCATACATGCACGCACATACACACACACACCTGGCGTATATTTCTTATGATTTTTGGCTAGCTCTTGGTTCTTACTGTCAAGATATCCTAATTTTGTTGAAGGAACTGCTACTTTATTTAATTAAATTTCGAATTGAGCAAGATAAATAAAAAATTTTCTATGGTAAAAAGGATTATTTTTTGCTAGGGTAGTATACTACTTGAAAGTAATGTAGTTTTCTGGCATGGAATATGGACATGATTATATTGAACAGTTTAGGATGTATAATGGAGTCTTTTTTTTTCTTTTTCTTTTTTTGTGGTCTTTTTCTGATTAATCTCCTATCAAATATATGTTCCATCCATACATGAATTGGATAGTAATCTCTACTCTGGTATATCAAGGATTAGTTATGCAGCATCAATTTTTACTAGCCCGTTCCACCTTGGATCCTTCCCCTCCCGCTGCTTCTTTGGTTTGGATTCCACCTCCTTTTCCTTTTTTTCAAGATTAACGTTGCTGTAAAATACATGCCAGACTTAGGAGGATTTGGGATGGGAGCACTTTTAAGGGGTTTCAAAGGAAATTTTGTGGCTGCTAAAGTAGAGATACTGTACGAAATATTTTGGAGGAATTTCTTTGTGTGTCTTAATAGAATCAAATGACTACAGAAGAAATGAGACAATAAGACTACCAGAATTTTAATGAGGATGTTGTCTTTTGGGACAAGAACCAATTATAAGGCATCTAAATGAATTTCTATGGTTCTCTCAAGTTGTAGACACCACAAAGTTGATAGGAAGGCCAAAAAGAACATGTTGGAGGTTGTGAAATAGAATGATGCCTTATAACTTAATAAAAATTATTCTTTTGAATAACAACACCAACAAACTCAAGGTCATAAACAGAACTCTATAAAAAATATTATCATTTTAGTGAAAAACAATTATGAATCTTCTCTTAATCAATTTATCAAGACTATGTAGAATTGATTTGCATGAGTAGCATCTTGCCTGTTGATTTCCTTATATTGTTTTATGCTTGCACCCATTTTCTCATATTTAGTATGACAACTTGAGCAGAATCCTTACGATGAAAGTCATTTGTATTGGTGAAAAACAGTTAATGAAACTGTTCCTGATATATTTGATAAGACTTTGTCGAGTTGGTTGGTTATCCAAACCATTTATGATTTTGACAATATTTGAGCCATGAAATTGTGGCTATTTTAAGTTTTCTATGATACTGTTTCAGCTCTGCTTGAAGCTGCAAAGGTTAATTTTAGAGATATCTTAAGCCAAATACCAACTGCATTTTGGAAAGGTATAATTTTTTTTCTCTTTGTGGGATATAAACATTTATATATATATATATATATATATATTATATATATATATATATATATATATTGGTACTTCGTTACATGCTTATGGGACAAGTTCTTATGCTTTAAGGTAGGACTCTTATGAACTTCTTTTTGTCTACAGTATTTTAGATTCATATTTTGACATTTTTTCTTAAATCAATGATTTTGTTCTAATACTTTTGTATGGCTTCAGTTCAAGATCTATAGGGCACTTCCTATTTCGCCGAGCTTTTATTGAGCAAATTCAGAATATTATTATATTCATCCAACAGTTTGAGAATCTTTACAAGCATGTACAGTCAGAGCTTTTCCGAGCACGTAAATTCCTTTATACAAATGTTTTTTGATTATACAAATGTTATCTATAGTGTAGTAACCGATTTGTTTCAAGTTCATTGATTTTAGATGAATTGAGTTAGGTTGATTAATGATCTCTCCCTAATTGTAATTCTTGCCTTAATTATATATGATGATCAAAGTTTATTCCTAAGTAGCATTGTGAGATGAAGATTTTTTTTTTTTTTTATTACCAATCTTATTTAATATATAAATTTGAACCTTTATTTTGAGCTAAATTTTCTTATCTTCATTCATTTTTAAGTCATTGTACCTTCAAGCAAAATAAATATATGTAATTTTTATTAAACTATCCCATGCATCGCATGGGTTAGCGACTAGAATACAATAGATACTATCCTAAATAAAGTAAAAAAAAATACTACTTAAGTGGTGCCCTGCGATTTTTGATAGAGTAAAAATCAATAATTATCGAATCTAAATTGATATTTCCAGCAAGTTTGATATATTTGCATCATCATATTCATAGCACAAACAACAAATAATGTACATAAATCAACAAGCAATAAATAAATTAATAAACCAAGCCTAGCCCACTCCCCACTAGCAAACCTCTTCCACAAATCACAAAATCAACAAATATTAAATTAACAAACACTATCACACTGTCTGCCACAAATCCACAATTCAGATATAAAAAATTCAACACAAGACACACAGTAATACTAAATAGCCAAAATACAAAACTCAAACAGTAGTGTAGTTATAATTTATAAAGTGAGTCCGTGACTCTGTGTGAAAATTGTAAACTGAAAAGTGAAACTGTGAAAGGGAAAAAATCAAAGAAAAAGAGAAGAAAAGGAAAGGGAGAAGAGAGAAAGAAAGAAAAAGAAAAAGGGGTGAGGGAGACTAGACTACTGGAGAGAAACAGAGTCAGAGAAAGAGAGAAAGGGAGAGGGAGTACCAATCTACCAGATCAGGCCGTGAGGCGACGAGCAAGCAATGTCGGTGAAGGCCGTGAGGCCGCGAGCAAGCGACGCCAGTGAGGGCTTGAGGCGAGTCAAGCGACACCAGTTGCGTTAGCGGTAAGGGTTTGGTGTTGTACTGTTGCTGTGTAACCGTGTTAGTCAATCGCACAGACACACGGTGAGGGTTTTTTGTTTAATTTTTTATTGTTTTTTATTTTGAATTTTAGATGAGATTTGTGATTTGGGTTGGGTTCAAATTGGAATTGGATTGGATTGGTGTTTTGGATTGGAATTAGACTGGGCTAAACTGAGTTGTGATTGTAATTTAGACTGGGCTAGGAGTGGGTTATTTTTTTCTTTTTAAAAAAATTTACCTATAAAATTCAAAAAAAAAAAACTTGCCCAGTCCACGTTACACGTAGCTCCGCCTCTGCCTATACCAAACAATGCAACTACATTGAGAAACAATCTTTCCATGTGTGGAATAAAGTGCATAAGGTGTATGGGTCAAAATCACTCCACAATTAATTTCTTAAGAGTAGAAAACACTTGGTAAGAATCCTAAAAAAGATTCCCCTCCATAGCATCTTTTTTACTTTTATTATACATATTCCTCTATATATTTTTCCTACTTTCTCGATGTGGGACCAGTTACAGACTTTCTTTTTTTGTCATCCGTACAAAAAAATTCATTTTCTTAACTTATCATAAAGGTGCCCCCTCTTTTGACTTCTCTCTTCTGCCAAAAGGTAACAATCCATGCCCAAATTGTCAACCAACTGGGCCTAGGCCATGATCGAGAAAAGGCCCACTCGACCAATCCGCCAAGGGCAAGATTGGGATTATCTCCTATTGGGCCGGAACCTAAAGGATGTTGTATCCGTTTATTCTATCCCCTCCATAAGGGTACAACATGTTATGGTGTGATCACCCACATTTACTTACACTATTTTCTTTGCCCAGCTGAAACTCAATCATGTTATTCCAAATACTCCAAGGTCTCTATTTTCCATCCGCATCACCTCCCTAGACCATATATGAGGGATTATTTTGGAATTATTGAAAGTAAACAAACTAAAGAAAAAAAAAATTTATATAGTGAATATAGAGATGTAGGATCGGAATAAAACAAGAAGGAACAAAGTGGAATGGGGAGAGACTTGTCACTCTCCTATGTCAATCCCTATTTTTAAAAGCAAGTTCTATTTTCATCCTTTTGTTGAGGAATCCTTATCTGATGCAAAATGATGTGAGATGGATTTTCACTTGATAGACCTAAATTTTCATCTCTAATCTTATGTTTGAAACGGAAGGATATGAAGTCTTCTCCTCTTCCTCTTTCTTCTTCCTTTTCAAACATATTGTTTTTGTTTTTTGAAAGGAAAGTAATAGGCTAAATGGATTATAACAACCCAAGGAAAGCGCTAGCCACATCTGTGCTTATACCCCATTTATTTGCAAAAATAACACTTGTGCCACACAAGCCCTCTTAACTAACCTATAATAAAAAAAGAGCGGGTGAAGGGATTATAATTTACCCGGTTTGGTCCTATCATAATTTACTTCACAAATTTTTCAATTACTACATTTGACCCCCTAAAGTCTTGGACTAAATGAAATCGTTAAACTTTTGTACAAACATTAGTTAAGGATTTTATTTTAATCCAAACTTTAAGTAGTCAAAATGTATCAATTGAAAATTTTGTGGGACTAAATTATGATTTGGCAAGCCAAAAGGGGGTGAGTTATAATATAGAGTTTGTCCATGCAATGGAAAATCTCTATTAATTTGAATGGAACCTTAACTATTTTATTTTAATCTGTATTTTAAGAAATAAAATGTAACAATCATAAGTTTATGAACAAAATTGTGATAAGATCAAACCACATTAGATAAATTGGAATTTTTCCAAACAAAAACAAAAGAAATTAAAAGAAAACTAGAAAAGTCAGACTCAACTTATCACCTTAAATTCAATAATCTACACTTGTTCTTACAATAACATACTATCCCACCTTTTAAATATCATACATATAGTGCCCACATAGATTCTAGTTGACTTTTTTCTTCCTTTATTTATTTATTTTTCTTGAAACTCTTCTAATTATTTTGCTACAAACAAAGAAAGGGACCCTAATCACACGTCCTCTGATGGTAAACTATGATTAGCTAGTGGAGTCGCAATGTTAGGCTCTATCTTCCCCATGTTAGGCTCTATCTTCCCCATATATATGCATGCTTAATAGATTGATCATCTTCATCATGGTAAGCATAAGCAAAACCACCATGCCTTGTCAAATCCATGCCTGCCATCTCATCATCCCTCGACACCCTTAACAACTTCATCTTATTAAGCAAATAAAAGAGTGGGCCCATTGTGGCCGTGACCCACCCCAACACCACCAATATTTGTACAATTTGTGCTGCCAATAGCTTTCCTCCACCTCCCATAAACAACCCGTATGGTCTACCGGGTTGACCCGGATACACCTCATTCACATACGACGTCGTTGCAAACAATCCTGTAAATAGAACTCCCCACGCGCCACACCCGCCGTGTAATTGCGCTGCCTCTAGTGGATCATCGTATTTTAACTTCTCTGCGAGCTTGTTACACCCGATTAAAACCCAAGATGCCACAAAGCCACATATGATTGCTGCCCAAGGTTCTACCACTGAACACCCTGAAGTGATTGCAGCAAAACCCGCTAATAGACCGTTGCAAACGTCTAGCACATTCCAATGACCCTCCAACAAACGTTTGCTAAACAGGGTGGTGAGGGCAGATGTGCAACCGGCCAATGTAGTTGTGACAGCTGTCCTCCCAATGGCACTCCATTGGCCGTAATAGGACCCACCGTCACCATACCCTTTCGCTATCGTGAGAAACGAACCGGGGTTGAATCCGTACCAACCGAACCATAACAAGAATGAACCGAGCACGACGAGCGACGCGCTATGACCTCGTAAAGCCACGGACCGGCCCGACTGGTCGAATCGGCCGACTCTTGGGCCTTCAATAAAGGCACCCCACAAGCCCGCTATGCCACCGACCATGTGAACCACTCCTGAACCGGCAAAATCGATAACACCCGAGCCGAATAAAAGATTGTCGGTCCGGTTCGGGCTGGCCCAACCGTCACTAGACCAAAACCAATGTGAAACTATAGGGTAAACAAAACCAGTTAAAAAGGAAGAGTAAATTAGATAAGCCACAAATTGAGTTCTCTCAGCAATGGACCCACTAGTAATACCCGCAGCCGCTATTGCAAAGGCCCATTGATAAAGAAAGAAGCTATAGTCACCACTGGGCTTAGGATAGTCCATTAGGCCAAAGAAGTGTCAGCCAATAAAGCCATTAGAGGGTGAACCAAAAGCGAAGGCAAAGCCAAAGAGGTAGTAGGAAAGGCCACCAGCTGCAGCATCAAGAACATTGGTGAGCATGATGTTCATGGTGTTCTTGGCACGGACAGAGCCAGCACATAGCATGGCAAAGCCAAGTTGCATGGCGAATACAAGGTAAGCAGAGAAGAGGAGGTATGTATTGTCTATGGCATAGGTTGTGTCACTGAGCTTGTTTGCAATTGTGTCAAAGCGAGCACAGAGGTAATTAGCCATGGCAGTTGCGTTGGCAGTGTTAGAACTGAAGAGGGGTGCGAGGTCAGAGGCTGAGCAGCTTAAGGAAGACATGGTAAAGCTAGCTTTTTTCTTGGGAGAGACACAGAGAAACTTTGAGGTTGTTTATATAGACCAAAGGGATAGACAGGGCTTCTTATACATTTAAAATATCAGGTGTGAATTGAAAAGAAGGTTTTCTTATCGCCTCGTTTTGTTTTCTATTATAAATGAGAGGAATCTACTACTACTTCTACATGCACCAAGATAAAATAAATAATTGAAATAAAGAAATTTTTGTAGATATAATTAAGAATAAAGTCTTGGACTAAACTGGGAATCAATTAATCCTCTCGTCAAAAAGATTGCCATCTTCCATTTCAGCAAGACAATAACTTTTTGTGTTCAATATTGTTCTTTATTTTTTTTAAACCTATGGTATGGTAAATTTTAGTCATGAGACCCTTCTTCACGTTACACGTGGAGAAGTTTCAATAAATGACAATTGTTCTATTATTTATGTGTTTTTAAATTTTTTTTATTGATAAATACGTAAATGTCTAGTAGATTCATGAACCAAGACAATACTTTCCACCTCATTACGAGGAAATGGAGAATGGATTACTAAACCTCATTATCACCTTTAATCAGCAAGTTAATTAAACTTGGCTCGTGCAATATCTCATGCATCTAATTCGTTGATCAGATAAATAATCCAAGCGGCAAGCTCACTGTTCTTTTGGAAATGACACACTTCTGATAAGAATTAAAGAAATTAGAAGCAAGAACTTTCACATTTAGAAAGTGAAAATGCATTTTGACAAATCCCAAAAAGGAAAATAAGACATTTACATTAGAATGGGATGAATAATGCATTTTATAAGTAGTACTATAGTGAGGCGGATTGTATACATTTTGTATTTTGTTATATGCATTTTAACATTTATATTAATGACTATCTATGATGAATCCGTTTTCATCAGATAATTGCGGCAGCCAGCATCGTGAAGAGGTGTGCCTGCAAAATTAGAAGACAGCGGTTTGCTCAAGGAGCACTGGTGTGGTGCCGACAAAGAACCCTTTGATGCCTAAATTAGGATCATATTTTCAAAGAATATGGCAGAGTTTTAGAGCTAAAAATTCTCTACCTGGAATGTAGTGGTTCGTTGGAGTTATATAGATGCATTTCTAATCGTTACAGCAGTTGTGGAGGTTCTAAGGTCATTTGGACCATTACTGTATTTATGGGACTAAATAGCTGTTATGAACCATTCCTACATTTATGACAGCCATTACGACTTCAAATGAAACGTTACTAATAAGGTGTAATAAATGTGTAATCGATCTGATTGTTAATTGTCAATTGGATAGTTGTCTAGTTTGGACAGTCATCAGGTCTAAGCTCAGACGGTCGTCACGTTCACGAGAAGACCAATTGCTAGCCTCGTCATGTATTTCTCAGGTCGTCTTGTTATTTATTCCCTTGTGAATCTACATTAATCATTAATACAACAATATTTTTAAACAAATTGTATATACTTCTCACTAGTAATTAACGGGAATTAAGAAAAGGGGAAAAGGAATAAGTTAATTAGCTCAGTCACATTCAAAAATCAAAATTTTCAAAGGCCAGTTAACTTGATTCCAGATATATTTGATTAATTAGTCGCTTACCTAACTTTTTTTTTAATCTTTTTTTTTTTTTTCCTTTTGAATGCAAAGTCGTCTAACTACTTGGTCAATGTTAATGTGGATCACAGTAATTACACAAGTAATATTATTTCCATGTTCTCAATTTATTGTCACAATCACAGTGACTATAATGATATTGACAACCATAGTAATTTAGTGTTTTTGTCTACATCTTTTAAAGTCTTTGGATTCTAAACAAATCCCTGCCAATTTTTAAGTAACATTGCTTGGAAATATCATCTTACTTAGTATTATTTAAAGATCAATTGTGTAATGATTTGATTATCAACTATTAATATTTGACTTCAGAAAATGTGGCGTGTAGATTCCGTGTTTTTTTTCTTTTGTGAAGAATTTAATTCAGTATTCTAATGGAAATTGAGTACAATTATTATCTAAATTCTAAACCTAACAAAAGAGACCATAAATTTCCTTATAACCAAAAGAAAAAAAATTCACTCAATGCAGATCCCTTACCATTGTGTTATATGATTTCATTATCAACTATTAATATTTGACTCTTTTTAAGACCGGCATCATTTCTGAATGAAAATGGATTAGCAAAGTTTAGAATGTTCATCTGTGTTAAAGTATTGGACTTTCATTTTGATAATTTAGTTATGAATGCTTGGAGCAATTCTCCTCATTGAAAATGGATTAGCTTAATATCATTTTATTGAACAGAAAGTCAATGGATCAAATACATTTTCTAGTATTTTTGAAGACGTTAAGATTCGAATCCCACATCTCCCTACTTACAATGTTTTTATGTTTTTTAATTATTGCACACAAAAATAATGCCAACTTGCAACTTCAAAAGTACTTAATGGTTCTAGAAACAACGAATCTCTATGTAGATTTTAATTAAAACTAGATTAATTGTAATATATTATGGTATGTGCGCACCTCACATTAAGAATGTAATCACTTGGGTCTTATGGAAATGGCAACTGGGTTTTTTGTTTTATATCCAACGCATCAAAGTTTACAGATTTGGAGATCCATGTTCCGAATTCAATTATTTAGTTGTTTTGATTACATAATCAATTTTTTCTATTTGTTTCTTTATAATTTATGAGTGGTCCTAAATCATGAATCTGTGAGCATTTGTTTATGTTCCCGTAGCCACTGCCAGTCTGACCATTTTTAATTGTGAAAGGCTTAGGAAGGAGTGCATGTTTGACTTTATGACAGAAACTTTTCTTTTTTTGGTTGGGGGGGTTTCGTATCTAAGTAAACACAATTACATTTTTATTTATGAGGATTTAACTTTACCATTAAAAAACATCATAAATCTTCTCAAATTATATATATGAATGAGCATCAATAATTTTAGCCTTTTAGGGTGCAGAATATTAGTAAAATCTTTATAGTTTATAAAAAAAAAAATAAAAAACATTAAATGAAATTTAAAAATTCACTCATATCCTTAATTTGAGATTATTCGTAACTATTATTGTAATCTAAAAGTTTTAATAAAACCTTTTCTTTTCTTTTCTTTTTTCCAAAAAGATAGAAAAGACAATCAATAAGGATTAGTGCCCAATAACAAAGGTTATTTCTATTGTTTCAATAAAATAAAATGTAGGAAAAATTACATTTTAAATCCTATAGTTTAGGAGGTGTAATAAATTAAACCTTATAGTTTCAAAAATGACAAATTAAATCCCGAAGTTTTAAAAAGTAACAATTAAACCTCGAAGTTTCAAAAATTAACAAATTAAATCTTGAGTTTCCAAAAGTAACAAATTAAACTCTTGTTTTACTTACATGGGTTGAGATTTAAGTTGTTACTTTTTGAAATCTCAAGGTTTAATTTGTTACTTTTGAAACCTCAAGGTTTAATTTGTTAATTTTTGAAACTTTAGGATTTAATTTGTTACTTTTGAAATTATAAGATTTAATTTGTTAACACCCCTAAACTATAGGGTTATAAAATGTAATTTTCCCAAAGAGAGAGAGAGAGATAGGTTATTCTCACTTGCGGATTTAGAATAGGACCAAGCTCACTTTTTAAAATTAAAATTCCACCCCAACCCCCCACCCCCCACCATTTAGTTTTTTTTTTTTAAGATTACGACTGTCACTTTTGGCTTCCTTGAGAAGCTCACCAAAACTTCTTGAGAAGCCTTATCTTCTTCTATCTCTTATTTTAGTCAATTTACATACTGGTGACTTTTGCATTAACATTACGAGTTACGACTGTCACTGTTGAAAATGTCTTTTCAGTTATGAAGATTATAAAAAATCGATTGCGCAGTCAAATGGGTGATCAGTAGATGAATGACAACTTAATTATATAAATAGACAAAGATATTTTCTTAGCATTGATAATGAAGTTATCATGCAACGGTTTCAAAATATAAAAGCAAGTCGAAATCATCTATAAAAGGCTATAATGCCTTAATCAGGAATGAGCATAATATATCTCTAAAAACTATAAAATAAATGATAATTAATAGGTTCAAATTCTATTGTATTTAATAAAAATTAATTAATAGACTTATAGCAAGTGAATGGTAGATGAACTCAGATGAAGAGCGAAATAATGGAAAGAGATAGTGTTGAAATGAGTGAAAAGGGATAAAAACGTTTGGTGATGCCCCCAAAATTTTGATAAGTGTGTTATGTGTGTGTGTGGAGTTATTATAACCCCAAAATTAAGTTTTGTTCATTTTAAGAAATCTTGTTAATGGTTAGTGCTAAGGAATCCAACATTGATTAGAGATTAGAATTATTGTTTAGTATTCTCCTATAAATAGGACTTCTCTAAATACATTGTAATCATCCAAAATATTATACACAGTGAATATAATAAAGATGTAACTTATTAAACTTTATCATGTGGATGTAGGCCATTGTGCCGAACCACGTGAAAACCCTAACCTCCACTCTTCCTCTCTCTCTCAATCCTTTCTCCATTTTATAATACTCCATTGTTATTTATTTTAAATTATTTAGATTATGAATTTTTACATGGTATCAGAGCCCTAAAGCTCTCACGAGCCAATCTCGATCTTTCCGCTTCTGTCTCCCAAAAATATACCCTTTCTTTTTCTTCCACAACTCATCAAAAAGAAAAAAAAAAAAAAAACTCATCCAAAAGCTCCTCATCACTGATCTCATATTTTCCCAAAACTGGTCACACAGATTAGTCGAAAACCCAAAGATCAGAAAAACCCCATTTTTCCGAATAGAAACTGAGCCTGCACGCGCCTCCACATGCGTCCCAAATCTTCAGAATCTCCTCCATTGGCTACACGTGCCGCCACAAGATCGAATCTCGGATCTACCACAACCAGACACCAATTCACAAAATTGACAACACCAATCAGTATATCGACGGCCGGTATACCCACCAAACCCAATTAGTAACGATATCTAATAATCTAAAGTACTAATGTTATTTCTCAAAAAACTTTGTTTGAAACATTTTACCAGTTATAATAATGTGGATAAGCATGTTGAAGATGAACCTTAGGAAGTTTGTGAATTACTCTAGTTTTTAAGAATGGCATTTTAATTTGTTAGTTATACAATTACAACTTCCACAACCTCATTTTCCCTTACCCTTTTTCTTTTTGCCTTTACATTGAGATCCCAAGGTATTGCATAGTTCAAATTTTTGAACTTTTTGAATGTTTAACTTTTAATATGTTTAGTTTTTTAGATGAATGGTTGAGATTGAATAACTTTCAATCTCAACCAATCTCAACCATTGAAAAAGAATTGCATCCATGCAATACAGAAAGTATTGCATGGGATCTCAATCCCCTTTTTATTAGCAATGCAAGTTGTGTCTGGCTGAAAATATGAAAGAAGTTTTGTATTGCTGGGATCTCAATCCCCTTTTTATTAGTAATGCAAGTTGTGTTTGGCTGAAAATATGAAGAAGCCCCCACATGACGACACCAAATGTTTTTTTTTTTTATTGAATAACACCAAATGTCTTTACTTTCCGACTTAAGTACTTCTGTTATGATATCACCAATTTTGTCCTACTATATGATTCATATAAATATAACACTTTCCCTCTCATTAATAATTTATTCTTTTCTTTTGGCTGATAATTACCAAATTATTCATATCAACGGAATGAGCTCCCTCCTTTGGAATAAAAATATAGTGGGCAGTTGAAACAATTGTTGTTCCCTTAGAACTTTTCAAAAAAAAATTGTTGTTCCCATAGAAGTTTACAAAACATGATATGAAATTATAGCTCAACAACAAGCAATTATTGTTGAAAGAATGGAAATGGTCCAACGAAGGGGCACAACAGTCTCCATATTAAACATTGCGCCGCGTACACTTGACCTAAAAAAAATTGTTCTAGCAGCTTCTACCTGTTTGGTTTACCTTTTAAAAAATATTCTAAAGAATAACCACAATTTTTTTTTTTTTAGAATAAGGACAAAAAAAAAAACCATCCTTTATTGTTTTCGAGAAAGTCTTAAGGCACACAAAATTTCACAACATGCCAAGTGACAAGTTGTGATTGGTAAAAGAATTCTGAAATTGTAGGCGAGACCACATAACAATCACGAAGGTCTAAATCATTTTCAGACTCATGATACTTCATAGAAGGGATATATGTACATTAGACTTATGCAGCCAAAATTTTTTGATAGAATCTATATTCAGATTGATTCCCACAAGTAAAAAAAATGGTGAAGAGATGGCGATCTCTTAATTTTTTTAACAGATTTAACCTCCATAAGATATCATACAAGAAATGCTTAGGGGTCAATTGAAGATTTAATGCCGAAGAAATAATTTCAAAGCACCCAGTTAGAATCAGAATGTTCCAATTGAAGAAGATGAACCATATATATGTAATAGGACAAGCTTGAGACAACATCATTCTATAGAATCATGGGTATGGTCCTTAATAGACCAATTTAAAATCCAAATAGTGTGGAGGTAATCTCATACGTAAGTGACACAAGTGGGAATTAAACTGCTTCATTGGTATGCTCATCTAAGAGAATGAATTTGTGAATGAAAAGCATTATTGAGAGTCACAAATAATGTTGATGACATGAGCATACAACTTGTCCTGAAAATGAAAGATGCAACCTATGGCAAGTGCTGACAAGGAAAGTTTTAACTTATGGTGGTCAAAGTAGTTCAAGGGCCAAAAACAAGTTGAGAACTTGGCCTCTCAATGAAGCTGCAGTCACTCATGCTAACAAATATAGTAATTGAGTTTTTTATTTAAAAAATAAATAAATAAATAATCGTAGCAATAAAAAATGACAACTAATACCATGAATAATATAACAAGAAGTCCTCCCAAAAAACCAAGATTGGTGCCTCATCAAATTGTTGCAAAGCATTATTGGTCAATACTTAACATGCATGACTTTCTTGCAAGATTAAGAATTTAAAATACATATGATGGCAAGCACATCAAGTCCAAACTCTGTGCATAGGCAAATAGTGTGCTTGCTTAAACACAATTAAGATAAAATAAGAAAAAGACAAGCATAATATGAACCTTTTAGAGCAAGTTTATGCCTCATCAGATTGTGACAGTATAATTAACTATAAGCTTTGGCCTTTCCACAGCCTCAAGAGTCTAAATTCTTAATTATATGTAGCAAGGAAGCAGACCAAATCTAACACATCAATGTATAGCAAATAGTCTCACAGCTTTGTATTGTGTTCTGTCAGTAAAATAACAATAAAAATTTCAGAGAAGGCTAACTAAACTGAATCTAGAATTAATAGTCACAGCCACATGGAATCAACTAGAAAAACCAGTTAATGCATTTGCAACAGTTATACTTGAGTGAATCAATACAAGTTGACATCAATATATTAGCAACATATATTTCCAAGCTTTATCCTGTAAAGGCTTGCATCTCTTGGCATAGTAGTTCTCACAATTAACTTAGATCATATATCGGATATCAAGACTAAACGTGATCTCTCTTTTAAAGTCCTCAAGAGTCTTGTTTGATGACCCTATTATGGAAAATAAAGCCTTCGACTCAAGCAACCTCATCTCCAGTCACCAAATTTTAAATAAATAAAAGAAAAGGCAAAATATACTATATCCTATGATTAGGCCTACTAATAATTACCACCATCAAACTTGGCCTATACTTGAACTCCCTCGGGGCCCTGGACTAATGTGATACTTTATAGATTCTTTCAAGGGTAGAAAATGCATGTGACAAGCACGACATAAAATCAACCAATCAAACTAAGCTATATCAAGTTTGTATTTATACCATTTACACCATCATCTTCCCCTGTTATTATTTGAAAAATAGTTTAATACTCTGAGAGAGAGAGACCTCGGATAGGGAGGGCCATCAGCACCCAATTTTCATCATATGCCACCTCTATCATCTTTCACGCCATTCCACTACCACCAGGCCAAACTTCACCACCCTGAGCAACCTCATCCTACAGCCAAAGAAATCAGATCTATCTCTAGACTTCTGCAATTGAGGGGCCATTTAGTTTTTTTGTAACACAAATTTGGACAGCATATCCACCACGTCAGCTCCACTCCTATTATCAACATCACATCATTGTAGCCAACCACCTCCCTCTACAATACACAATCATCATCATGGTAATGTTCGTGATTTTCAAAGTGAGTGAAACTAATTTTGGGTTGGTTTGGCTTTCAACTTAAAAGATAGTAGAAAGAAAACTTGAGAAGACCATTTTTTAAGTCACACATGGATTAGAATAAAGAAAGTAGTTTTCTTTATTAAGTATATTCTATGATGTATGTACAGGAAGCCAGAAATTGATTTGAGGGTGGGCTGGAATATCAAGTAAGTAAATCTCGACAGTACGAGAAAATTTCATTAAATAGAAAGAAAAATACACCTAGTCAGGGGGGACATAATGAACCTTACCCTCAATGCATATTCTATACATAAGCAAAAAGATTAAAAAAAAAAATGCAAATACAATAGATACTATCCTAAATAAAGTAAAAAAAAATACTACTTAAGTGGTGCCCTGCGATTCTTGATAGAGTAAAAATCATTAATTATCGAATCTGAATCGATATTTCTAGCAAGTTCACTTTCGATGTAGATAACCAAACAATCTGCATAGGTTGCACAAAATTGTGATAAGATCAAACCACATTAGAAATTTCCACCCAAAAAAAAAAATTAAAAGAAAACTAAAAGAGTCAGACTCAACTTATCACCTTAAATTCAATACTATCCCACCTTTTAAATGTCATACATATGGTGCCCACATAGATTCTAGTAGACTTTTTTTTTCTCGCCTCTTTTTTTGCCCACATAGATTCTAGTAGACTTTTTTTTTTTTTTTCTTGAAACTCTTATTTTACTACAAACAAAGAAAAGGACCCTAATCACACGTCCTCTGATGGTAAACTATGATTAGCTGGTGGAATCGCAATGTTAGGCTCTATCTTCCCCATCATATATGCATGCTTAATAGATTGATCATCTTCATCATGGTAAGCATAAGCAAAACCACCATGCCTTGTCAAATCCATGCCTGCCATCTCATCATCCCTCGACACCCTTAACAACTTCATCTTATTAAGCAAATAAAAGAGTGGGCCCATTGTGGCCGTGACCCACCCCAACACCACCAATATTTGTACAATTTGTGCTGCCAATAGCTTTCCTCCACCTCCCATAAACAACCCGTATGGTCTACCGGGTTGACCCGGATACACCTCATTCACATACGACGTCGTTGCAAACAATCCCGTAAATAGAACTCCCCATGCGCCACACCCGCCGTGTAATTGCGCTGCCTCTAATGGGTCGTCATATTTTAGCTTCTCTGCGAGCTTGTTGCACCCGATTAAAACCCAAGATGCCACGAAGCCACATATGATTGCTGCCCAAGGTTCTACCACTGAACACCCTGAGGTGATTGCAGCAAAACCCGCTAATAGACCATTGC
>OU015761.1:36860593-36882867 GCA_907173295.1 Fagus sylvatica | reverse complement strand
AATTAAATATATCCCAATAATGATTGGGTATACGCGTACATTTTTTGAAGTAACTTAAAATTGGGCTGGAGGGTCGTGATTCTAACACATAGATAACCAAATCAAATAGAGCTGGTGTTGCCAATGATACTATAAATCAAACTTTGATAAAATTTGTAAGTTACTTCAAACAATGATTGTGATACATTTAGTAGAAGGGATGTTCATGATAAAATTTGTAACCATTTTTAGACATTATCAGTATAATTAAATTTATCCCAATAATGATTGGGTATACGCGTACATTGTTTGAAGTAACTTAAAATTATATTACATACATATTTATTAGAAAGTAAAATTTAATGACTTATATTTTCTAGTTATGCAACTAAGATTTGATTAGCAACTTGTACTCTATGATTTAAATTTTATGCATCTTGCAATAAAAATTGTTGGACCTAAGTTCCTGAAACTTAAATATTTGATCAATGAATACACTTTATCTAGAAATCCAAGATGCCCAAGCATGTCAGCCATAAGCAATAATTTTGCCTCGTGTTTTCAAATACACAATGTCTTCCTAAACGAGCCTCATATGAGCATATGAGCATATGTCGCCATGAAAACAACAAATGTGACATAGTCAAGGCCAGCCCCGACGTTTGGGTTGTCCAAGCCCTTCCTGATATTGGTTGTCCATTATTATTAAATATTAAAAAAAAAACATAAAAGTAAAGAAAAAAAAAAAGCAAAATCAAGGTTACATTGTGTTTTTTTAGCTTAAATCACATAGTTAGGACTTGTAACGTGAAATGTCATCACCACAATCATAATCATAACCATAACCATAACTATAAATTACATGCTTGGAAATAAATTATATTTGGAATACATTTTGATCATGCACCCAATATCCCAAACCAATTCTGGTCTAAAAACCAAGGCCAAATTGTGATCTTGAAAGCAAAAATGAGACCAATTAAAATTCAATATCAATGTCTCAATAATGTGCCTCAAAGCAAAATTCTCATCCACGTACACAACTTCATCCGCAACATCAATAAACAACTTGAAGGTTTTTATTACAACAACTTGTGCGTAGTTCACTATATCAGCATGTGTTATAACCGTAAACTCTTTTTCTTCTCAGTTGTTCTTGTACTTCGTTTGGATTGTTTAGATACCCTCAAAAACAGTTGACTGAATTTCGTCAATATTGAAAATACACGGACCTAACATGTGGAATTAGAGCATAAAGCATACTGAGCTATTAAGACCGTGAACTTTGATTTCAATCAGATATGATTGCTACGAAAATTACAAATGAATGAATTAAAGGAACTTCGCATTGATTCATATGAGAGCTCTAGAATCTAGAAAGCAAAAATAAAAACATTTCATGACAATTTTTTTTTAAAGATTCATTTACCTTTATTTTCTTCTTCAGAACATGTGTTTCAGGATTTTGGAGGCTACAAAGATGGAGAGAAAAGAAGGGCAAGAGGTTGCTCTTCGGCTGGAAAAACATTTTTACATTTATTTTTAGAGTTATGATTTTCTATGGAAACTTATGAACCTAAACCAAATAAATTAAAAGGTAATCATAATCATAATCATAACCTTAACGTTAACCATAATAATGTTTCATTCCTTCCCTGAAAATAAATTATATTTTGAATACTTGTTAATCATGCACCAAACATCACAAACCTATTGCCAAAAATCAATCACAATCTAGCGATACACTCACAAACATGGCCTAGTTAGGCTCATCACCCATTCCCACCTATTATAAAAAATAAAAATAAAATAAAAAAAAATTTTAATCTCTTCCCTTGTAAGCCCATTTTGCTCATTTCCTGAAATCGTCGAATCCCGAATCCAAAATTTTATTCTTTTGCAATCATATACCCAAATAAAAATTCCCATTTTGGTATTTTTAATTTCAATTTTGCCTTTTTTTTATTTATTTTATCACTCTGCTAAAAATGGTGTTAAATGGTATTGATCGAGTAGTTTTGAATTCTACCTTTCTTCACTTCTTAATTTGATTGTGAAAATCATGGTGTCCTTAACGATGACATTTTTTTTGTGTGTCATAGAATTGCTTTTTGAGCTTTGAAACAAACTGAGATTTCATTGGCATTCAAATTTTCCCTAGAAATTTTTCTTGGCATTGAAATTAGTTACGATTTCAGAAGTTTGATTTTTTTTTTTTGTTAAGTTCAAATCTGAGATACCAACTTCTTAGTGTCTTTTCACTGACAGCTCGTGTCTTTTTTTTTTTTTTTTGTCTAGTTGTATTTCAATTGCTTTCTTTAGTGCATATAAGGTTGGTGGTACAAATATTGTAACTTTGTAAGTGTATTTTCAATGTTTTTTTTTTTTTTGGTCAACTTTTTATTTTACCAACACCTTCTTCTTCATTACTCTCTGACTCTCTATTTGTTAATTTTTGGAAAAAAGTTTGTGTAAGGATATATTATGGCATAATTCCATTTGATATTTTCTTGTTAGTTGTTACATGGACCTAGTTTCCTATGATTTTTCTTATAAATTTCTCTCATTTTTATTTTAGTATTTAAATAATCAAACCTATTTTTTCCATTTATAAAACTGAGTAATGTCTTACTTTGTATATTGATAATATGCAAATAGCCCACACCGTTTAATTTTCAGTTAAATCCAAGCAAAAATAACATAATCTTTTTTATGGTGTATTAATATCTAATGGTAGATTTTGAGCATTATGACTTGAATTTAATAAAATACTAGTCGCAAACCCATGCGATGCACAAGAAAACTATTGAAAATGAAATCTAAAGAAAAATCTTTTTTGAAAGGAGAATAAATTCAATAAAGAGCTGGTGTAAAACCCTTACTTTACACTCTCTAATATCAGTATGACACATTAGTTTTTTAAAGATTTTTACAAATAAATGAATAGGGATTACCACACATAATCATATCATCACTCAACGGATTGCAACAGATTATAGTTGTGAATAGCTGTACAGATTGTAATCTCACTCTCGCTATTTTTAAGTCATTCAAACTAGTTGCTCCTTAGAGTTAGGAGGCAGTTTAGAACTGCTCTATACTTTAGGATTTCAAAACAAATGTTTGTTATCCTGTATGTGTATTTAACTGATGTAAATGGTATATGCAAAGTGAATTAAATTCCACCATTCTGATATGGTATCAGAGCACTAAACTGATCCATCTGTAATTTTTTTCTTTTCAGCACTCATGGCTACTGCAGCTGACCCTGCAACCATTCGCAACACCAATGACGCACACCAAACTCTTATCAGCATCAATGTTGCTGCTCAAGCCCCTCTCAAACTCAACTCTACCAATTACCTTTCTTGGAAACTACAGTTCCAAACCTTATTCATTGGCTATGACCTTCTTGGCTATATTGATGGCTCCAAACCATGTCCACCAGCTACCTTGACCCAAGACAATACCACCAGACCAAATCCCGATTACATTCTATGGATCCGACAGGACCAACTGATTCTTAATGCTGTTATTGGCTCCATTTCACCCACCATTATTCCTTTCATAGCTCAAGCCACCACCTCTAGACAAGCCTGGACAATTCTAGCCAATACCTATGCAAAACCCTCTCGTGGCCGCATCAAACAAATCAAAAACCAACTCAAAAACACCACCAAAGGCTCCCTTAGCGTCACTGAGTTTATGCAGACTATCAAAACTCGAGCAGATGATCTTGCTCTTCTTGGCGCCTCCCTTGATGAAGAAGAAATCACGGACAAAATCCTCGATGGTCTCGGCGATGAGTACAAAGAACTAGTTCGTGCTGTACAGGCAAGAGATACCTCCATCACCTTTGAAGAACTACATGAAAAACTCCTCAACTTTGAGGTCTCCCTTCAAAGTACTCCACTTGAGCCACATCATTTTCCAGCCACTGCAAATCCCACATATCGAACCAACAACAAAAGCTGGCGTCCTTCTCAACCACAAGGCACCACCACCAACCAACTGGCGCCCATCATACAACTCCACCAACCGCTCCCCTGCTGGAACAACTACAGGATCCCGTAATCCTCCCAGGCCATACCTTGGTCACTGCCAAATCTGCAGAATTCAGGGTCACACAGCCAAACGGTGTCCTTCATTTTGCCTTGTACCAGTTCACAATTCCCCTACATCCAGCTCTCCACAGCAGGGCACACCATGGCAACCACAAGCTCACCTTGCCACCCATCCATCCACCATGCCATCCTGGCTTATGGACAGTGGTGCGTCTCACCATGTCACCTCAGATCTAGACAATCTCTCCCTGCATACTCCATACATTGGCACTAATGACATCATGATCGGAGATGGCTCCAATCTTCCCATCACCCACACTGGTTCCACTTCTCTCAAAACTTCTCAACATACATTTACATTAGACAATGTTCTCTGTGTACCTTCTATGGAAAAAAACCTAATCTCTATTTCACAATTTTGCACTTCTAACAATGTTTCCATAGAATTCTTACCATCCATTTTTTTTGTGAAGGCACTTCATATAGGGACAATACTGCTGCAGGGACAAACTAAAGATGGTGTATATGAGTGGCCCACTTCCTCACCTTTCACTGCCTTCTCCACAATAAAGACCACATCCTTCGACTGCCACCATCGCTTAGGACATCCTGCCTTCTCAATTCTCAAACATATTGTCTCTAGCAATCACTTAGGCTCATCTTCCTCTTTATCTTCGGATTTCTCATGTAATGCTTGTCTTTGCAATAAAAGCCACAAATTGTCATTCTCCAACTCTACAATTGTCTCAAATAAACCACTTGAAATCATCTTCTCCGATGTGTGGACCTCTCCAATTTTCTCTACTAATGGCTTTAAATATTATGTTATCTTCATTGATCATTTCACTAAATATATCTGGTTTTACCCACTCAAAAACAAATCCGATGTAAAAGAAGTTTTCATAAAATTCAAAGCCATTGTAGAAAAACACTTCAATTCCACCATTAAAACTCTCTACTCTGACAATGGTGGTGAATATATCTCACTAGCTGACTTTCTTTCCACCAATGGTATTTCACATCTCACCACTCCCCCTCACACACCTGAACACAATGGTTACTCTGAAAGAAGGCACCTTCACATCGTTGAGACTGGTTTAGCTCTCCTCACTCATGCTTCTTTACCTCGCTCCTACTGGACTTATGCCTTTGCCACAGCCGTCTACCTCATCAATAGAATGCCGACACCCACCTTAAATCTATCATCACCCTACCACAAAATATTTCAGACCACCCCAAACTACTCTAAATTAAGGGTCTTCAGATGCTTATGCTACCCTTGGCTTCGACCTTATACCTCACACAAACTTGAATCACGGTCCAAACCATGTGTTTTCCTTGGGTACTCTCTCACTCAAAGTGCCTACTACTGCCTTGACCCTTCAACCTCAAGAATCTATGTCTCAAGACATGTCAAATTTGTTGAGTCTCAGTTTCCCTACTCTTCAGTCTCGGGTCCATCCTCTGCTCCACATTCCAACCCCATAAACACTTGGATTCCTGCACCAATCAAAGTCATGTCATCCACTTTACAGCTGCCACTCAATATGCCATCTGAAGTTTTCACTCCTCAGCAGACTCAAAGTGCAGCTTCGACATCCATCCCAATACAGCCTCCATCCACAAACACAACCCAAAACACCCAAACAACCACACCTTCCTTGACATCCTCAACCAATCCAACCCCACCACTACATAATCCACCCGAAACTACTACCCTTCCCACTCACACAATGACCACCCGAGCCAAGAACAACATCCATAAACCCATCACTAAGATGAACCTTCATACCCAACTCTCCAAATCCAATGGCCTTGAACCAACCACAGTAACTAAAGCCCTTCTAGATCCTAAGTGGCGTAAAGCCATGTTTGATGAGTGTGATGCCTTAGTCAAAAATGGAACATGGGAACTTGTTCCACCTGATTCTACACAGAATATAGTTGGATGTAAATGGATTTTTAGAATCAAACGTAACTCTGATGGCTCTATTGACAGGTTCAAAGCACGTTTGGTTGCTAAGGGATTTCATCAAAGACCGGGTGTCGACTATCTTGACACATTCAGCCCTGTTGTAAAACCAACAACAGTTCGTGTTGTTCTCAGCCTTGCTGTATCTCGGGGTTGGTCCTTACGCCAGCTTGATGTCAACAATGCCTTCCTCCAAGGCCATCTCTCCGAGACTGTCCACATGCAACAACCACCAGGTTTTGTTGATCAAGATCATCCATCCTATGTCTGCAAACTTCGAAAGGCAATCTATGGCCTCAAACAAGCACCTAGAGCATGGTATCATGAACTTCGCACTTTCCTTCTTAGCTCTGGTTTCAAGAATTCTCATGCAGACACATCATTATTTGTTCTCACTACTGCTGGACAGAAAATGTATATCCTTGTGTACGTGGATGACCTAATAATTACGGGTGACAACACTAAGATGATCGACTCTTTTGTTGATGGTCTTGCCCATCAGTTTTCAATCAAGGATCTTGGACAGCTATCTTATTTTTTGGGTGTAGAGGTAGTCCCAAATCAGCAAGGTATTTTATTATCTCAAAGGCGTTACATTTTGGATATTCTCGCTCGCACTCATATGACAGATGCCAAACCTGTGCTCACTCCCATTCCAACCAGCCCACCTTTGTTGAAATCAGGCACTGCCTTACCTGATCCCACTGAGTACAGAACCATTGTTGGCAGCCTTTAATATCTCTTGATTACCAGACCAGACCTGGCATTTGCGGTTAACAAGCTCTCCCAGTACATGCACACTCCAACAACTGACCATTGGAGCTTTGTTAAACGCCTATTACGATATCTATGTGGCACTATTAATGAAGGTCTCCAAATACATCGCAAGTCTCCATTAAATCTACACGCCTACTCAGACGCAGATTGGGCAGGTGACAAAGATGATTTCTCATCTACTAGTGCCTATGTCATCTATCTTGGTCGCAATCTAGTCTCATGGAGTTCTAAGAAGCAGAAAACCATTGCAAGATCTTCAACTGAAGCGGAATATCGATCAGTAGCAAATGCAGCAACTGAGCTCAACTGGCTTTGCTATTTTCTAACTGATCTTGGAGTTCAACTCCCTTACTGTCCAGTCTTATACTGTGACAATGTTGGTGCTACCCAACTCTGCTTCAATCCCGTGTTTCACTCCAGGATGAAACATGTTGCCATCAATTATCACTTCATCAGAGATCAAGTACAAAATGGTATCCTTCGTGTTGCGCATGTATCCTCAGCAGATCAACTTGCAGATGCACTCACCAAGCCTCTTCACCGTATCCGTTTTCAAGATCTCAAATCCAAGATTGGACTCCTATCCCGAGCTCCATCTTGAGAGGGCATATCATCACTCAACGGATTGCAACAGATTGTAGTTGTGAATAGCTGTACAGATTGTAATCTCACTCTCGCTATTTTTAAGTCATTCAAACTAGTTGCTCCTTAGAGTTAGGAGGCAGTTTAGAACTGCTCTATACTTTAGGATTTCAAAACAAATGTTTGTTATCCTGTATGTGTATTTAACTGATGTAAATGGTATATGCAAAAGTGAATTAAATTCCACCAATCTGATAAATCACACTCTCATTAATAACCTATTTACACTAATAAATCAAAAAATTAAAACCTATAAAATTAAAAAGCAAACTATTGTGAAACTCAAGAGGCATCATATGTGAGCTGTTGTACACATTGCTGGAAACTCTTTCGAAGATTCCACAGTCGCACTGCTGAAAACTCTTCCGGAGACTCCACAGTCGTCGGCGCCACTGCTTACCTGGTAAAGGCCGTAATCCACCCTCCAATACTGGTTTTGTCTTCTTTTCCACTTGTTTCCTATTTTTTTTAATTATCAATCCATTGACTTGTTTTTTAAATATTGATAAAGTTAGTTTTTCAAAGTTATTTGCTTGATTGGGTGACAACCAAATGGAACAGAGAGCCAAAAAAAATAAACAGAGGATTTGGTTAACCCCAGTAAAAGGATTGCCTCAAGCCTTTGTAGAAGGAGCACGTCCAAGCATTGCCTCAAGCCAAGTCTTCAACAACCATGTATAAGATTCAACTGTTTCGTTCACGAGCAAAGCACATCCAAACATCACATATTGATGATGATAGTTAACCCCAGTAAAAGGATCAAAAGGCATCTTATAGCAATTTGTTAAGTATGTGGCATCAAACGTAACAACATCTCCAATCAAGCAAATAACTTTGTTCCGTTTGGTTGTCACCCAATCAAACAAATAACTTTGAAAAACTAATTTTATCAATATTCAAAAAACAAGACAATGGATTGATAATGAAAAAAATAGGAAACAAATGGAAAAGAAGACAAAACTAGTATTGGAGGGTGGATTTTGGCCTTTACCAGGTAAGCAGCAGCGCCGGCGACGGTGGAGTCTCCGGAAGAGTTTCCAGCAGTGTGTACAGCGGCTCACATATGGTGTCTCTAGAGTTTTCACGATAATTTGCTTTTTAATTTTATAGGTTTTAATTTTCTAATTTATTAGTGTAAATAGGTTATTAATGAGAGTGTGATTATGTATGGTAGTTCCTATTCACTTATTTGTAAAAATCTTTAAAAAACTAATGTGTCATACTGATATTGGAAGGTGTAAAGTAAGGGTTTTACACCGGCACCTTATTGAATTTATTCTCTTTTGAAAGACTATTGATTCATCATATTATTATAGTTTAGAATGAATATTTTTCATAAATGCATATAAATAATAGATGACATTAATAATATGCAATTATGCAAGATACCATTTTTTTCTTCTTCTTTAAAATAAATAAATTGAAACACAAATAGAGTAGTATCCAACATATATGGCAATCTTAATACATATACATGTTCTATTCCCCTTGATTCGAATACAATCAGGATAATCTATGAGATAATCAACTCTTGTTTATGTACAATTATTACAACCATTGAGTAAAGAGCAGGTACTCATATGTAGAAATTTAGAGTTGAATTTCGCACTTCTTTGACCGATCCCAATACTTACCTGCTCAACAATATATGAGTAAGGAATTTCGCCGAACATATGCTGGGCATTTCTAATTTAACAATTTTTTTTTTTTTTGATAAGTAACAAATTTTGACAATTATAAAAAACAAATGATCAAAAAATTATGCTTTAGTTTCAATTTGGATTTCAAAGCTTGATATTGGACTTACTACCATAAATCTTCACATTCTTATCTCTTAATTAAAAAAAGAAAATTATCATATCAAAACCTTAAAAATTGAGTAAAAAACTAAAATACTGATACCAGTCAAGGAAAAAAAGAAGCAGCTAACAAAGGCATCCTTCTCTTATTAAATTATTGAAGAATTTTCATTGCTATTTTTCTACATACCATTTATAATACTCCAAATGTCATGCTTGGTTGATTTCTCTAGTGTAAGTTTCTTGTTAGCATTCTCTACTCCAAATGGCATTCTCATTGACAACAATTATCAAACACATTCCATTAAATGACAAAAACAACATCTGTGGTGGAAAATTGTGCATATGGCACGAAAAGTGGTAAACATGTAAAAATGAACAAACAAATTAATCCGTTTAAAAATCTTCCAAAGAAGGTATTACATGGTTTGGGATCTGTTTGGCTGCAAAGAATTCCACCAATTTCTTCTCATCAAACGAAGCAAAACTAAATATTAGAAAGCAGAAAATCAAAGTGGGAATTGAGAGAGAGAGAAAGAAAACATTTATTACTTTAGAGTTTAGAGTGCACATCTTAACCCTGCCACTGTGAAGAGAGATGGGTTATTGAGTTATAGCTTTTCAATGTGATCTCATCAACGGCATGGGCGCTCTCATATGGGTTGTCTTTTAACTTCAAAATTCCTTTATGTAAAGGACATAAGTTTTTCATTTTAGTAGAATTGTGAAAGGTTATTTCTTGCTATATCCATCATTTAAAATGGAAAACGTGAAACGAATAGATTTATTTAAGTGTGGGAATTGAGAGAGAGAGAGAGAGAAAGAGAAGTGGGTTAAAAAGTAAAAAGAAGAGAAGGAAATATCGTGGGAACGGTCATCGCCGATGTGGTTGAAGGCGATGAGCATGCCGATGATGACGTCGAGGTATTGAAGATCAAGTCCAAGTAGAGACCAACTTGGCGGAGGTTATTAAACCAAAGGGTAAAACTTAGGTACAGTTCTTAGAAATGTATTCAGAAGAGCTGAGAGCATTGTCTCTTTTTCTCTCCGTACCATCATGGTATTTTTTTCCAAGACTTTTTGCCCATGGGTTTCTAGCCTATCCTAATCCCTACCCCTCCTAGCTTTACCTAGAAATCTACACAATACCCTCTTCCATCACCATCAAGCTCCCATCTGTCATTTCCTTGGTGACTTTTTTGTTTTTTATCTAATATCTTTTGCTTTCTCCTTATTATCGAAAAAAAAAAAAAAAACTTTGCTTTCTCCTTTGTTTTTCTACGATGCCCAGTCAAAATTTGAACTCCACATATTTGATTGGCGAGTGTAGCTCGAACCCACCTAATGTCACATCTTCAGCTCTAGATAACAGCAGTTATGCTGATTTTCGCCTGGAGCTTCCTTCAAACCAGACCATACCAAAATCCCTTGAACATACACTCATTGGAAAAATTGTATCTTTGCGCAAGTTCAATAGCATTTTAGTGCATGAAGTGGTCTCCAAAGCATGGAACTCGAAAGGATCTATTAAAGTCTCCACCGTAGGGAATAATCTCTTTGTCTTCAGTTTTGAGAATGAGACAGATTGCCACTTTGCTTTTAGTAGGCGCCCTTGGACTCTTAAAGGTGCCCATTTGATCCTAAGGGAATGGAAACCACACCTCATGTGGGAAGAGGTTGATTTCACCACATCTACCTTTTGGGTACAAGTTCACGGTCTTCCGGGAGCATGGCAGTTGGAAGATAATCTCAAACGAATTGGGAATAAAGTAGGAATCGTTAAGGAGATTGACTTTGTTGATGATGGCAGATTTTTCTGGAGGCGTTTTATTCGGTTAAGGATTGAGGTAGACATCACTAAACCTCTGATTCCTGGTGTTTTTCTTCCTAAACCGGAACTAAATGATTTGTGGATTGGCCTCAAGTATGAAAAACTCCCTGAGGTTTGCTTTCGATGTGGTTTGATTGGGCATGATAGTAGATTTTGCGGAGCTAATCACAGGAAATTATCAAATTAGTTTGGGGAGAAATTTATAGCTTATGGCCCTTGGCTTAGATTGGAAAATGAACTCACTCCACCAGGAATATATGACCGGTCCTCCAATCTTGAGGCAAGCAACTCCGATGAGGAGACACCAGCAACACGGCGGGAATCTGAGCAGGAAAATTCTCTGTCTACCAGACAAGACAACCAAGAGACAGCCAAGCTTAAGGAAGACAACAAAAAAAGCAACAGACAAAATGAAGTGGAGCAGCAAAATGGAATTACGAGTTTGGCGAGGCTGATGGCAGAGGCTCTACAGGCTGATTGCAGTGTGGGGGTACATGATGCAGAAGAAGAGACAAACCTAACCATTCTGGCAACCAAGCAACAGGTCAGTATTGTCCATGCTAGTTTGGCACACACACATAAACACGACATTTTGGATGCCTACCCCACGCCCATTCCCATGGGAGAAAATTCACTGACAGATACTATCCACCCAGGCCTATTGACACAAACAGAAAACCCTATAGCCCAAACACAGCCCACAAAAAATCCCAACCCACAAACCAAACCAAGCCCTGTGAACTTAACACCAAGCCCAGACCCATGTACTAGCTCAATCTTTAAACCTCAGCCTACTAAAAAACAAAATAGACCAAGCCAAGAGATACAAACCAACCCAAGCCCTCATAACAAGCCCAAATGGAAAGTTAGGGCATGATCCAACCCAAACAACACTTCAGAAAACCCAAGTGCTCCCATCCCATTACCTGTAAAACGCAAAAAAGAGCACCACACTGATGATCTTCTTTTCAACTTAGAGCCTCACGTTTCCAAAATCCGTAGGATTGATGAAGCTCAGAATTGTTTATCGGCGACGGCTGCGGAGCAGCCCCGCCGGTCCCAATGAAGCTGGTGAGTTTGAACTGCCGTGGGCTTGGGAACCTACGGTCAGTTCGAGAACTTCACTCAGTGGTGAAGTCAGAAGGTCCCCAGGTTGTTTTTCTAATGGAAACATGCTTGCACAGAAAAAGATTGGAAAGGCTCAGGATTCGTTTGGGCTTTCCAAGTTGTTTGGGAGTCGATCGGATAGGAAGAGGTGGGGGTTTGGCGTTGTTGTGGTCTAATGAGGTAAATGTTTCTATTCTCAGCTACTCAAAATCACATATTGATGGTGAAATTATTGATGGGAATGAGGTCGTGTGGAGATTTAGTGGGTTCTATGGAGACCCAGTAATTGTCAATCGAATCCGTTCGTGGCAATTGCTAAGATGTCTTCACTCTCAAAGTTCTACCCCTTGGTTAGTGATGGGGGATTTTAATGAAATCATTGACCAGTTGGAAAAATTGGGGATGACTGATAGAAATGAAGCCCAGATGCAGCTGTTCAGATCCACTCTTGATGATTGCACGCTACTAGATTTGGGGTTTTCTGGTTGGTTGGCCATTTACATGGTCTAACCGTCGGGGTGGATCAGCTAAAACCTGGGTCAGGTTGGACAGGGGTGTTTGTTCAAAGGCGTGGCTTGATTTACACCCAAATGCTAGGATCAAACACGTCTCAATGGCCACGTCTGATCACCTTGCACTGATACTAGATACACTGGGTTCCAATCAGGGGTTTACAAGACGAAAGACTCGCTTCAGATTTGAGCAAGCCTGGGTAAAGGATCCTTCCTATGAGGGAGTTGTCACTGATGCATGGACCACAGGTGTTGAGGGGACCCGAATGTTCTGTGTTTGCCAAAAAATCAAGGAGTGCAAGGTTCACCTTTTAAATTGGGTCTGAACGAGAAGGCAGGGGAGGACTAAAAAAATCCAAGACAATTAGGTGCTTCTCCAGCATTGTGAAGAAAATTTGGAGGTTGATCAGAATCGAGAAAAAGCTAATCAATTAAGGAGAGAGTTAAACACTCAGCTAGAGGAGGAGGAGTTATATTGGCAACAAAGATCAAGAGTATGCTGGTTGAAAGAAGGAGATAAAAATATGAAGTTCTTCCATGCTTTTGCAAACCAGCGCAGGAGAACCAATGAAATCACCATGTTGCGAGACAACCACGGTGCACAGATCACAGGGGAAGCAGGTCTTGAACATGTGTGTAATGAATACTTTGGAAATATTTTCACAACCTCTAACCCTGGAAACATAGACGTTGTTGTTAATGCAATGGACCAAGTTGTTTCTCAAGACATGAATGATTCACTGCTTTTTCCAATCTCTGAGGAAGAGGTTAAAATAGCTCTTTTTCAAATGAATCCTTCAAAGGCCCCAGGTCCTGATGGAATGTTAGCGCTTTTCTTTCAGAAGTATTGGCATGTGATAGGAACTGATATCACTAGCGCTGTGCTTGATTGTATCTCCTCAAGGAAATTACTGAAGAGTGTAAATTACATGCATATTGCTCTCATCCCCAAGGTGGCAAATCCTGAATCTATGGGACAGTTCAGACCAATTAGCCTTTGCAATGTGTTGTACAAGCTGGTTTCGAAGGTCCTTGTAAATAAGCTGAAACAGGTGCTTTCTAAAATCATATCTGATAGCCAAAGTGCATTTGTACTGGGTCATTTAATTACGGATAATGTGTTATTGGCTTTTGAAGCTCTTTATTACATGAAAAATAAAAGGAGGGGAGGGGTGACTCATTTAGCGGCGAAGTTGGACATGAGTAAAGCTTATGACCGAGTGGAGTGGAGTTATCTCAAAGCCGTGATGCTGAAAATGGGGTTTGATTGCAGATGGGTGGACTTAATGATGGAATGTATATCTATAGTCTCATACTCTATCTTACTTAATGGCACCCCCACGGGTCACATTATTCCCAGCAGGGGGCTTAGACAGGGAGATCCTCTATCCCCGTACTTATTCCTTATATGTACTGAGGGTTTCACGTCCCTAATCCGTAAGGCTGAAAATCAGAAGCTCATTCAGGGGATCTCAATCAGCCGGGGGGGTCCAAGGTTTTCTCATCTATTTTTCGCAGATGATAGCATAATTTTTTGTAGAGCAAAAATAGAAGAGTGTCGAGCACTTCGTGAAATTCTGAAACTATATGAAGATGCATCGGGTCAAAAGCTCAACATGGAGAAAACCTCACTGTTTTTTAGTGCTAACACCCCTGAAGCAGTGAAAGAAGAGATACAAACCGAGATGGGTGTACTGAGCATGAATCAAATGGAAAAATACTTGGGACTTCCTCCTATCATTGGTAAATCAAAAAGGAAGGCTTTTGAGGGAGATTAAAAATAAAATTTAGCAAAAAGTGGGAGGTTGGAAGGAAAAATTGTTGTCTCAAGCGGGAAAAGAAGTTTTGATTAAGGCAGTGGCTCAAGCCATTCCCACTTATGCTATGAGTGTCTTTCAGCTACCAGTAGCTTGTAGCAATGAGATTAACTCCATGCTCAGTAATTATTGGTGGGGGCAAAAACAAGGCGAAAGGAGAATCCATTGGATGGGTTGGAAGAAGCTTGCGCGCTCAAAGAAGGTAGGTGGTATGGGCTTTCGAGATCTAAAGCTCTTTAATTCAGCCTTATTGGCCCGACAATGCTGGAGACTTCTTCATAATCCACATTCACTCGTATTTCGGGTCCTTAAATCAAAATATTTTCCCAATTCCTCTTTTCTTGAAGCAAAAATGTCCCCCACGGCATCATATGCGTGGAAAAGTTTGTTGGGCGCCCGAGAAGTCATTGAGTTGGGCTCCAGATGGAGGGTTGGATCAGGTACTCATATCAGGATATGGAAAGATAGGTGGCTCCCGACGCGTACAACTTTTAAGGTGCAATCCCCAGTGAACACTTTACATGAGAATGCCACAGTTGATTCCCTTGATTATACAATCTTCTAGGCAGTGGAACGTCCCTCTCATAGATGAGATTTTTGAAGCATCTGAGGCTGCAATTATAAAAAGTATCCCACTGAGCAATCGGATCAGTTCAGATGTCCTCATTTGGTCTGAAACAAGGAATGGGATGTATTCTGTGAAGAGTGCTTATCACTTATTGATGGAAGCCAAGCAAAGGAATGAAGCTAGTGAGTCTTCCAACACATCAAGGGAGCGGGATCTTTGGAAGGGAATCTGGGAAGCATCTGTTCCACAGAAAATTAAATTGTTCATTTGGAAAGCATGCAAAGGTATTCTACCAACAAAACTTAATTTATTTCGGAAAAAAGTCTCAAATTCTTTTACTTGTGAATTCTGTGATGAGGAACCGGAATCAGTGGAACATGTTTTGGTAGAGTGTCAATTTGCTCAAGAAGTTTGGGGACTTAGTCCTATAGTCAATGTACAGCAATGGCCATCCTTTCAAAACTTTGCTGATGTTGTGACCCATGGTCTTCAAGTTTTAAACTTTCCGGATGTTGAAATTATGTTTACCATTGCATGGAGGTTGTGGTTGGCCCGGAATGATAGAATATGGGAAAATCACAACACTTTGGCTAGGGACATTTGTAGTCAAGCTGGCTTTTTAGTTACTGAATTCCTAGACCATCAGCAAAATGACTCAGGGATGCTTCCAAATGCTCCTAGTAAATGGCAACCCCCAAATGCTCCAGTCTATAAGATTAATGTTGCTGTATCATGGAGGAAACAAAGCAGAAGTGGAAGTGTAGGTACAGTTGTCAGAGATTCCCTTGGCCAAGTCATAGCGGCGATGTGTGATGTTAGTTCTTCTTTTGCTGAAGTATCTCAGTTTAATGCTTTTGCAATTCAGAAATCCCTTTTGCTAGCAAAGAATTTGGGACTTCACAATGTGATGGTGGAAGGGGAATGTAGAGAGTTGCTGGGATTTTTAAGATCACCTGAACCGTGCTTGGCTCCTTATGGTTCTCTAGTCGATGACATAAGGTTGACAGCATCCTTCTTTTCATATATTCAATATTTTACCATCTCACGCCTGTGTAATTTGACTAGTTTTACTCTAGCACAGGAAGCATTTTCTTTTGGTTGTTGTAAGGTTTGGATTGAGGAGTGTCCTCACTTCCTCTTTACTGCTGTACAGAATGATTTACCTTAATTATAAATAAATCTCTATCGTCTTTTCTAAAAAAAAAAAGGTACAGTTCTTAGATCAAGTACATTAGGTTTCTAGTTGAATTCAAATACATTAAATTTAAATATTCTTGAAAAAAGATAACATTATTTGTGTTTCATTGGTTAATGCAATCATGTGTTTGAATTCAATTGAGAAACCCAATATACCTAATTTAAAGAATTATACCTAAGTTTTATTTTAAACCAAAATGTATTGGTAAAGTGGGAGAAAGAAAGTGATTAATAGGGAATTGGTAAATAGAAGGTATCTTTAATGAAAGAAAATAAAAGTGGCAGAGGTTATTAAGAGCATTCCTATCAGACTCAATATTTGGCTGAAAACAACAAAATATAAGGAGAAGGCAGCCAAAACATGTAGCATCAGCCTCCTCAGATGAGTGAAAATCCGAAGCTGATGAACAGTAGCTCGCCCAACTCAAGGAGCTACTATTCATCCTTTAGGTAATAAAAAAGGCTTTTTTCTCTCTCTTGCAAGCTGTCTCCCGCGCCAATAATAACGAAAAAAACAACACAACAACAACAACAACACAAACACTGTACAGATCTAAATCTTCAATACCCCAAACAAAAACCCACAAACCAAAAAAAAAAAAATCAAAGGCTTAAAAAGAGAAATTAGAAAGCTCTTCCAAAACTGATAAGAAAAAAGAAAAAAAAAATGGAGGCTCAAAACTGTTTGATGATGGTGAGTGGCAGTAAAGATGGAGGCTCAAAACCAAAAAAAAAAAAAATAAAAAAAAGCAACGCTGAGAAAAAAGAAAATGAGAGAAAGAAAGAAAGAAAGAAAATGAGGGGGGGGACGAACTGGAAGAATGGGGAAAAAGAAGAGAAAGAAGAAATGAAGAAGAAAGTGGGGGGAAATGAGGGGGAGGGGTACGTGGGTGATGGGAAAAAAAAAGAAAGAAAAAAGAAAAAAAAAAAAGGGGGAAGTGGGTGGGGGGAAAAAAAGAAAAAAAGGGGAGGGGTACGTGGGTGGTGGGAAAAAAAAAAGAAAAAGAGAAAAAAAAAAAAAGAAAAAGAGTAGGTGTACGTGGGTGGTGGGAAAAAAAAGAAAGAAAAAAAGAAAAAAAAAAAGAGGGGGAATATCCTACGGGTGTATAGAAGGAGGAAGAAAAAAATGAGAAAAGATGGTATTTTGAAAGTTGTGAAAAAATAAATAAAATAAAATAAAATAATAAAAATATTAAAAAATAGAATAGTAAAATTAGAATAGGGAGTCTGATACAGTGGTGCTTTAGCTAAACTAGAAAAAGTAAGTTTTTTAGAATCCATTTGGGAAAAAATTTGAGGAGACTGATAGGAATGCTCTAAACCAAGTTGGAAGATTGGAGGCACGGAGACCGTAGTTGCAGAGAAGAGTCATCAAGAAGGGATTAGTAAAGTGGGAGAGAGAAAGTGATTAATAGGGAATTAAATCAAAAGTTAAAACATATTAAAAATAATGTGTAAAATTGTAAAAGTTGAAAAATTGATGTATCTAATTTTTATGAAATCAACTAAGAAAAAAAAAAAAAGGTTAAAAAATTTTGGTTTTATATTATAGTATAGATATAAAAAAATTCCGTTAATTTTGTTTGGATTTAACAAAAAATTAGTTGATAAAAGTTATTTACATATTTTCAATATATTAAAAAGACATTCATCGTTTTTCAATATATTAAAAAGGACATTCTTCGTTGTATAGATTAAAGAAGAATTAGGATGGATCCAAGTCGTTGATGGAAAAATGCAATATGCCAAAAAATAAAAAAATAAAAAAATTTGATCATTTATCTCCTTACAAGAAAAAGATAAGAAAAAAAAAAAAAAAAACCAATAATATGAATCACCAAAACTGGCAAATATCAGTGGCTGGGAAGTGACACACAACCTCCAAAATGGCTTCTTCTCTTCATCTTCTCATCCAACTCCAACCTCTCCCCATTCTCCCTTCCATTTCCGCCACCCTCTTTCCCCAAAATCCCCTCCATATCCCTTCCCTGACCTCTCTCAAACCCTCCAACAAAACCAGCAAACCCCTCCTCTCCAAATCCCTCACTGTCCCATTTGCTCTCACAGAATCTTCAGACTCCACCAACTCTCTTCAACCCAACACCAACACCAACACCAACAAAAACATTCAATCCCTCCTTCAACAACTTGCAGTAAGCACCACTTTTCCACACCCACATCTCTGTTTTTCACTTTCGTTTTTCAAATTTGGCGCCACATTTGTTTAACTCATTTAATTGATTTTTATTGTTGGGTTTGTGTAGGATAGCTTTGAACTTCCGCAGGACTATTTTTCACAGCTTCCAGGGGATCTTCGTCTAGATGTACGCACAGTTTCTAACTTTGGTTTTTTTTTTTTTGAATTGAATTGTGAGTGTTTTGGTTAATGTTTGTTTTTGGGTGTGGTGAATTAAGCTGAATGATGCGGCTTTCGACCTTTCGAATGGGCCGGTACTCGATGAGGTTAGTTATCCTTATTGCTTCATAAATTGTTTATAACTGAATGAGTAGATAGTATGCTCAATAAAATGTGCAGAACATGACTAATGTTGGTGGAATTTATGTAAAAAAAATGTTAAAGTGGGTAGCTGTTGTGATCCTAGGAGTACAAATGGATCTCTTGGTTTCTTGTTGTGTGTGTAGATGTGTCCCACTATCATGCTGCAAGATCCTGGCCGTGTATCTAATCGTGTATGGATGATATTTAACCAATAGGAGTCATATTGTACACATGAACATGTGAGGATCTGATTTTCGATGCTTTTGTCAGTCCATTGAACTACAACTTATATTCATGGATTGGCCATTTCTGAAGGTTCTAAATCTTGTTGATATTCGGGTAACATAAAAGCTTATATTCTCTCTCTCTCTCTCTCTCTCTCTCTTTCTTTGTTTATTGTATGAAAAAGGCCAGGTTAGTAATCTTGTACCATGATTTGCATATATCTTTCACTACATTCCAAAATGCATGTTTTTTCTGATCATTATTACCACACATTTTTTTTTTTTTGATAAGTAAATATTTTATTAGAAAAGAGCTAGCTAGTATACTAGAGGTATACTAAACCAGCAAAGAATGAGAGCTACATGAATCAAAGAAATCTTGAAAAGAAGAAAACGAAAAGACTCCTAATACATGAATCCAATCATAAAGCATCCTAAAGAATAATAGTTTTTAACTCAGGAAAGTTCTTACCTGTTTTAGACATAGCAATTAAATTTAAGGCATTAGAAACTACTGTAAAAGTTTTTACATTTGCATTTCGTTTCAGTGTGGTCAGGAGCTGGGAGAGACATTGTTAAATCTCTCTCGAGCCTGGGAACTAGGTGACACATCAACTTCCCATAGTTTAGCGAGCAAGCTCCCTGGGTTGGAGGATTCTTTGACAGACAATGCTAAATCAGGCAAGAATATACGTAAAAACAATGCCTAGATACATCCTTAAGAGTTTATTCCAAAGCTTATTTCCATCTTTTAGCTGGTTTAGCACTTGGCAAGCGGTTGGAATCTGCTGGAAGGAGGTTCCAGTCCATGGGGCAGTATGGTCAAGGTGAACTACAGAAGGTATCTTATGTCACATGAAAGTAGTTTTTGTTATTGCTATTATTGTAATTATGTAAAATTTTGTCCTTCAAGTTTAGTCTTTTTTTTTTTTTTTTTTTTCCTTAGATGCCTAGAATATTGCTTCCATTCTTTGGCTAAACACATTTCAAATTTAACACCAAGCCATGTGTAATTCTCTGCAAAATTTCCTAAGTTCTAAACACTATGATAATTGATTTAGCCCCAGGATCTGTAATAGTAAAGTACTTCATTATTTTATTGACATCCAGATCCTTGGTCTAAAAACTTCAATCTGAATCCTGAAACTATGTAGAAATGTTAACATTCTAACTGGCTTTTACCATTCCTGATGATAAATACAATTGTAAATGCTGGAGGTCAGACATGCTCTGCTGCTTTAAAGCTACCACTTGCCAAAAAGACTGTCTCTATGTTTCACAACTGCTTTTAGTTTGTGCAAGTCAATTACATCCTGATATAAATTAACCTTTTCAAGTAACAAATCCCTTTTCTTCTCACTTCACCCTTTGCGATGTGCTAGTTATGATTTTAAAGTTTAAGTTTAAGGAACAATCTCTCTCTCTATCTCATAAATGTAATATAACTAGCTGTTATGTATCTCTAAAGTAGCAGTATTGTTGGATACTGTTCAACCATTATAGATTGCAAAAGTAATGATTACAACTGGAAGGCTTCTATCTGCAAGTTCAGTATCTCCAGCAGCTGAAGAACAACCAGAGGAAACCAGGATGCTGAAGGTAGATGATGACTCTGCACTTGTTGAATTTTCTGCAAAAAGATTCACTTGATGTGGAATATTAAACAAACAATGTTCTTGTCAACCACAGTTTGGAGAACTTCAGGTTGAACTTACATCGGATAAAGCCAACATTGGTGCCGCAATTGGCATTGCTTTTGGGTAACTATCCTATTTTTAACTGTGAGTTCGCTTTTCTACTTTAATTTTTAACAAAGAGGCCTGACAGAAGTATTTCTTTAATTATCTTGAAAATTTGAAATGTAGGATTCTTTCATGGCAACTAGGTCAGGGCGTTCAAAGCATTCTAGAGAGCTCATTGCAGTATGCAAATGATAATGCTTTGCTGTTGGCTAAGGTGAATTGCAAACAATGTATTTTGATTGTAATCTAACCTTGTTTCCTCTTATAACTCAGTACTGCATTACATAAATTTCTGGATGCAGTCTCTGAGGGGAGCTCTACTTGCACTGTGCTACTCATCGGCAGTTTTGTCAGCTTTTACTTCTGTGGGACTTGTCATACTTGGAAGACAACTGAAATCAAAGGACTAGTGAGCTTCTTGCTTTGCCTCAGTTTTGCTGTAAATGCTTTCACTTGTACCATTTGTGTTGATAAGACTTACTAAGTGAAAAAGCTAAAGTTTATGTTGTGCTCTAGGCAATGATTACATGAGTAAAAATTTATTAAATTATAGTAACGTACTTGTGTCATTCAGTTCCTAAGAAAACCATACCTGACTGACCCTAGGATTCTTTTGTTTTACGATTTATATTCTTTCTGCAATGGAGAAACACATTATTCTACAATGCTATGGTTGCCTGATTCTTCTATACAGCTACAAATCACAACTTTAACATTCATTTGGTCCAGTCAAGTTATGATCATGTACTGTTAACAATAAGAGCTCTCTGAGGTACATGAGCTCAATTAGATTTGTATATTTGATTGTATCAAACCTTCAGAAACATTTACCCTGTAAACTCAATTTATTGTTTGTATAGTTGTTTATTTGTTCTAATGAGGACTAGAGACTCAAGAAAGATAAAAAGAAAAGGAGATTTTATAGTGTTTAATCTCTGTGATACACTATTAAGGCAATATTAAGTCATAGATGCTTCCTCTAGCATTGTATTTGGATCTTGGATCTGACAGGTGTCCCTTATTACAGAAGTCACTGGTTTAATTAGTGCTAGAGCATTGAAAAATAATCTTTGTAGTACTATAAAGTCAATGTTGAGTCATTTTGTTCCATTAAGCCATAGGTAATCCTAGATAGGATCTGTCAGGTATCTTTATTATAGAGTACATTCAAACAATAAGGAATAGCCATTTGGGCTGTGGCACTGGTGGAACAGGGATGGGGTGGGGATGGATTGGGTTCATTTGGGGTTTGATTTGCAATAATTTTCTTATGAACTACCAAAGTAAGATAATGGCAGCTGGGACTTAGAGATGGTAAAATCAAAGCATTCTGCTTGTTTTGAACAAAAGCTAAACTTCAAACATGTAATTGTCTTTCCTTTTAGATTCTAACATTAATATGTTAGAACCCGTATTTCATGGTATTGTTTTATTGAGGAAAATTTCACTTTACCTTTCCGGAGTTGGTCTTTGGTACAAGCTACTCCCCTCAAACTTGGATTGTATCATCTTAACCTCCTTGGAGTTGTACATTAAAGAGAAA
>OU015761.1:36723937-36860493 GCA_907173295.1 Fagus sylvatica | reverse complement strand
TTGTGTGAGTGGGAAGGGTAGTAGTTTCGGGTGGATTATGTAGTGGTGGGGTTGGATTGGTTGAGGATGTCAAGGAAGGTGTGGTTGTTTGGGTGTTTTGGGTTGTGTTTGTGGATGGAGGCTGTATGGGGATGGATGTCGAAGCTGCACTTTGAGTCTGCTGAGGAGTGAAAACTTCAGATGGCATATTGAGTGGCAGCTGTAAAGTGGATGACATGACTTTGATTGGTGCAGGAATCCAAGTGTTTATGGGGTTGGAATGTGGAGCAGAGGATGGACCCGAGACTGAAGAGTAGGGAAACTGAGACTCAACAAATTTGACATGTCTTGAGACATAGATTCTTGAGGTTGAAGGGTCAAGGCAGTAGTAGGCACTTTGAGTGAGAGAGTACCCAAGGAAAACACATGGCTTGGACCGTGATTCAAGTTTGTGTGAGGTATAAGGTCGAAGCCAAGGGTAGCATAAGCATCTGAAGACCCTTAATTTAGAGTAGTTTGGGGTGGTCTGAAATATTTTGTGGTAGGGTGATGATAGATTTAAGGTGGGTGTCGGCATTCTATTGATGAGGTAGACGGCTGTGGCAAAGGCATAAGTCCAGTAGGAGCGAGGTAAAGAAGCATGAGTGAGGAGAGCTAAACCAGTCTCAACGATGTGAAGGTGCCTTCTTTCAGAGTAACCATTGTGTTCAGGTGTGTGAGGGGGAGTGGTGAGATGTGAAATACCATTGGTGGAAAGAAAGTCAGCTAGTGAGATATATTCACCACCATTGTCAGAGTAGAGAGTTTTAATGGTGGAATTGAAGTGTTTTTCTACAATGGCTTTGAATTTTATGAAAACTTCTTTTACATCGGATTTGTTTTTGAGTGGGTAAAACCAGATATATTTAGTGAAATGATCAATGAAGATAACATAATATTTAAAGCCATTAGTAGAGAAAATTGGAGAGGTCCACACATCGGAGAAGATGATTTCAAGTGGTTTATTTGAGACAATTGTAGAGTTGGAGAATGACAATTTGTGGCTTTTATTGCAAAGACAAGCATTACATGAGAAATCCGAAGATAAAGAGGAAGATGAGCCTAAGTGATTGCTAGAGACAATATGTTTGAGAATTGAGAAGGCAGGATGTCCTAAGCGATGGTGGCAGTCGAAGGATGTGGTCTTTATTGTGGAGAAGGCAGTGAAAGGTGAGGAAGTGGGCCACTCATATACACCATCTTTAGTTTGTCCCTGCAGCAGTATTGTCCCTATATGAAGTGCCTTCACAAAAAAAATGGATGGTAAGAATTCTATGGAAACATTGTTAGAAGTGCAAAATTGTGAAATAGAGATTAGGTTTTTTTCCATAGAAGGTACACAGAGAACATTGTCTAATGTAAATGTATGTTGAGAAGTTTTGAGAGAAGTGGAACCAGTGTGGGTGATGGGAAGATTGGAGCCATCTCCGATCATGATGTCATTAGTGCCAATGTATGGAGTATGCAGGGAGAGATTGTCTAGATCTGAGGTGACATGGTGAGACGCACCACTGTCCATAAGCCAGGATGGCATGGTGGATGGATGGGTGGCAAGGTGAGCTTGTGGTTGCCATGGTGTGCCCTGCTGTGGAGAGCTGGATGTAGGGGAATTGTGAACTGGTACAAGGCAAAATGAAGGACACCGTTTGGCTGTGTGACCCTGAATTCTGCAGATTTGGCAGTGACCAAGGTATGGCCTGGGAGGATTACGGGATCCTGTAGTTGTTCCAGCAGGGGAGCGGTTGGTGGAGTTATAGGATGGGCGCCAGTTGGTGGTGGTGGTGCCTTGTGGTTGAGAAGGACGCCAGCTTTTGTTGTTGGTTCGATATGTGGGATTTGCAGTGGCTGGAAAATGATGTGGCTCAAGTGGAGTACTTTGAAGGGAGACCTCAAAGTTGAGGAGTTTTTCATGTAGTTCTTCAAAGGTGATGGAGGTATCTCTTGCCTGTACAGCACGAACTAGTTCTTTGTACTCATCGCCGAGACCATCGAGGATTTTGTCCGTGATTTCTTCTTCATCAAGGGAGGCGCCAAGAAGAGCAAGATCATCTGCTCGAGTTTTGATAGTCTGCATAAACTCAGTGACGCTAAGGGAGCCTTTGGTGGTGTTTTTGAGTTGGTTTTTGATTTGTTTGATGCGGCCACGAGAGGGTTTTGCATAGGTATTGGCTAGAATTGTCCAGGCTTGTCTAGAGGTGGTGGCTTGAGCTATGAAAGGAATAATGGTGGGTGAAATGGAGCCAATAACAGCATTAAGAATCAGTTGGTCCTGTCGGATCCATAGAATGTAATCGGGATTTGGTCTGGTGGTATTGTCTTGGGTCAAGGTAGCTGGTGGACATGGTTTGGAGCCATCAATATAGCCAAGAAGGTCATAGCCAATGAATAAGGTTTGGAACTGTAGTTTCCAAGAAAGGTAATTGGTAGAGTTGAGTTTGAGAGGGGCTTGAGCAGCAACATTGATGCTGATGAGAGTTTGGTGTGCGTCATTGGTGTTGTGAATGGTTGCAGGGTCAGACGCGGTAGCCATGAGTGCTGAAAAAAAAAAAAATTAAAGATGGATCGGTTTAGTGCTCTGATACCATATCAGATTGGTGGAATTTAATTCACTTTTGCATATACCATTTACATCAGTTAAATACACATACAGGAAAACAAACATTTGTTTTGAAATCCTAAAGTATAGAGCAGTTCTAAACTGCCTCCTAACTCTAAGGAGCAACTAGTTTGAATGACTTAAAAATAGCGAGAGTGAGATTACAATCTGTACAGCTATTCACAACTATAATCTGTTGCAATCCGTTGAGTGATGATATGATTATGTGTGGTAATCCCTATTCATTTATTTGTAAAAATCTTTAAAAAACTAATGTGTCATACTGATATTAGAGAGTGTAAAGTAAGGGTTTTACACCAGCTCTTTATTGAATTTATTCTCCTTTCAAAAAAGATTTTTCTTTAGATTTCATTTTCAATAGTTTTCTTGTGCATCGCATGGGTTTGCGACTAGTATTTTATTAAATTCAAGTCATAATGGTCAAAATCTACCATTGGATATTAATACACCATAAAAAGATTATGTCATTTTTGCTTGGATTTAACTGAAAATTAAACGGTGTGGGCTATTTGCATATTATCAATATACAAAGTAAGACATTACTCAGTTTTATAAATGGAAAAAATAGGTTTGATTATTTAAATACTAAAATAAAAATGAGAGAAATTTATAAGAAAAATCATAGGAAACTAGGTCCATGTAACAACTAACAAGAAAATATCAAATGGAATTATGCCATAATATATCCTTACACAAACTTTTTTCCATAAATTAACAAATAGAGAGACAGAGAGTAATGAAGAAGAAGGTGTTGGTAAAATAAAAAGTTGACCAAAAAAAAAAAAAACATTGAAAATACACTTACAAAGTTACAATATTTGTACCACCAACCTTATATGCACTAAAGAAAGCAATTTTTTTTTTTTTTTTTTTCAAAAAAAAAAAAAAAAAGACACGAGCTGTCAGTGAAATGAATAAGAAGGTGTTGGTATCTCAGATTTGAACTTAACAAAAAAAAAAAATCAAACTTCTGAAATCGTAACTAATTTCAATGCCAAGAAAAATTTCTAGGGAAAATTTGAATGCCAATGAAATCTCAGTTTGTTTCAAAGCTCAAAAAGCAATTCTATGACACACAAAAAAATGTCATCGTTAAGGACACCATGATTTTCACAAGCAAATTAAGAAGTGAAGAAAGGTAGAATTCAAAACTACTCGATCAATACCATTTAACACCATTTTTAGCAGAGTGATAAAATAAATAAATAAATAAGGCAAAATTGAAATTAAAAATACCAAAATGGGAATTTTTATTTGGGTATATGATTGCAAAAGAATAAAATTTTGGATTCGGGATTCGACGATTTCAGGAAATGAGCAAAATGGGCTTACAAGGGAAGAGATTAAAATTTTTTTTTATTTTATTTTTATTTTTTATAATAGGTGGGAATGGGTGATGAGCCTAACTAGGCCATGTTTGTGAGTGTATCGCTAGATTGTGATTGATTTTTGGCAATAGGTTTGTGATGTTTGGTGCATGATTAACAAGTATTCAAAATATAATTTATTTTCAGGGAAGGAATGAAACATTATTATGGTTAACGTTAAGGTTATGATTATGATTATGATTACCTTTTAATTTATTTGGTTTAGGTTCATAAGTTTCCATAGAAAATCATAACTCTAAAAATAAATGTAAAAATGTTTTTCCAGCCGAAGAGCAACCTCTTGCCCTTCTTTTCTCTCCATCTTTGTAGCCTCCAAAATCCTGAAACACATGTTCTGAAGAAGAAAATAAAGGTAAATGAATCTTTAAAAAAAAATTGTCATGAAATGTTTTTATTTTTGCTTTCTAGATTCTAGAGCTCTCATATGAATCAATGCGAAGTTCCTTTAATTCATTCATTTGTAATTTTCGTAGCAATCATATCTGATTGAAATCAAAGTTCACGGTCTTAATAGCTCAGTATGCTTTATGCTCTAATTCCACATGTTAGGTCCGTGTATTTTCAATATTGACGAAATTCAGTCAACTGTTTTTGAGGGTATCTAAACAATCCAAACGAAGTACAAGAACAACTGAGAAGAAAAAGAGTTTACGGTTATAACACATGCTGATATAGTGAACTACGCACAAGTTGTTGTAATAAAAACCTTCAAGTTGTTTATTGATGTTGCGGATGAAGTTGTGTACGTGGATGAGAATTTTGCTTTGAGGCACATTATTGAGACATTGATATTGAATTTTAATTGGTCTCATTTTTGCTTTCAAGATCACAATTTGGCCTTGGTTTTTAGACCAGAATTGGTTTGGGATATTGGGTGCATGATCAAAATGTATTCCAAATATAATTTATTTCCAAGCATGTAATTTATAGTTATGGTTATGGTTATGATTATGATTGTGGTGATGACATTTCACGTTACAAGTCCTAACTATGTGATTTAAGCTAAAAAAACACAATGTAACCTTGATTTTGCTTTTTTTTTTTCTTTACTTTTATGTTTTTTTTTTAATATTTAATAATAATGGGCAACCAATATCAGGAAGGGCTTAGGCAACCCAAACCTCGGGGCTGGCCTTGACTATGTCACATTTGTTGTTGTCATGGCGACATATGCTCATATGCTCATATGAGGCTCGTTTAGGAAGACATTGTGTATTTGAAAACATGAGGCAAAATTATTGCTTATGGCTGACATGCTTGGGCATCTTGGATTTCTAGATAAAGTGTATTCATTGATCAAATATTTAAGTTTCAGGAACTTAGGTCCAACAATTTTTATTGCAAGGCTTGAGGATTGCAAGATGCATAAAATTTAAATCATAGAGTACAAGTTGCTAATCAAATCTTAGTTGCATAACTAGAAAATATAAGTCATTAAATTTTACTTTCTAATAAATATGTATGTAATATAATTTTAAGTTACTTCAAACAATGTACGCGTATACCCAATCATTATTGGGATAAATTTAATTATACTGATAATGTCTAAAAATGGTTACAAATTTTATCATGAACATCCCTTCTACTAAATGTATCACAATCATTGTTTGAAGTAACTTACAAATTTTATCAAAGTTTGATTTATAGTATCATTGGCAACACCAGCTCTATTTGATTTGGTTATCTATGTGTTAGAATCACGACCCTCCAGCCCAATTTTAAGTTACTTCAAAAAATGTACGCGTATACCCAATCATTATTGGGATATATTTAATTATACTGATAATGTCTAAAAATGATTACAAATTTTATCATGAACATCCCTTTTAGTAAATGTATCACAATCATTGTTTGAAGTATATTGATAATGTCTAAAAATGATTACAAATTTTATCATGAACATCCCTTTTACTAAATGTATCACAATCATTGTTTGAAGTAACTTACAAATTTTATCAAAGTTTGATTTACAGTATCAATGGCAACACCAACTCTATTTGATTTAGTTATGTATTTGTGAGAATCACGACCCTTGGGTCCAATGGGCTTCAAAACAATGACTCAACCATTTGAGAGATCAACCCTCTAGATTGAAGGTTGGGTTGTTCATGTTTTTATGGAATTGCCACTTAGTTTATTTATTAGATAAAATAAGAAAAGCAAAATATAAAAGATTCATCTTTATTCATTTTTGCAGTTTGTACTATTACAAAAATAATTTGTAAAAAGAATGAATTACAAGTAAAAGACTTTCCTAGTTATAATCTAAGAGAATTGCATATAAATGTATTTCCTAGTTACAATCTAGAGAAAATCTCTTTTTTGTTGAATAAGAAACTTATCAGACGAACCATCAATTTAGGCTCAGAGACTTGGTTATAAAATGGAAAGGTGTTAGGCACCCCATTTTACCCGACCTAAGTCGGTCTTCTAGATTAAGCTTGGCCAATATCCATATCATGCGAAAGTGTTAAAACCATGTTTGCATCAAAACCAATTTTAGGGTTCAAGTTATTATTATGTTCATTTCATACATCATATGTTAAAGTCAATTAAACATGTTATCAGATAAAGCAAACAATAAGATATAATCAAAAAGTGAGTTTAGAACTTAAACTTGTATGCATGTCGAAGTAAGGATCACTTGATGTTCCAATCTTGTCAGAATCAAGTCTGATAATTGCTGCAATAAGAAATCAATTAGTAGTTGCAACAATAATCAATTAATGGCTACAATGGAAGTCACTTAATTGATGCAAGAGAAAAGAGGTGACTTCTGAGGCCTCAAAGGGCAGCTTGTATGGCCTTGATGGTTGATTGTATAGCTGCAATGAGTGCTGGGAGGTACTACCTGTGTGGCGGCAATGGTGGTCCAAGAGGTGGTTGCAAAGGAGGCTCCAAGTCAAGAGTTTAGCAGGACTTTGTTGTTGAGTGTCCAAATGGGGCTTTAACAGAGTTTTGCTACTCTTTTGGAGGAACTATATAATATCCTCTTGGCTGAGAAATCACCTTGAAAAGGATTTGGGATGCTCTCTCAAGAAGAAAATTGGCTGCTCTTTGCAATGGTGAAGGCCTCTGCTAAATGAAGATTTTTTGGAGCCAAAACTTGAATTTTGGAATTTATATCTGAAAGACTCCAATTATGGGATCCCATTTAACTCCAAGAGATTTCCCCTCATCAGCTATGGACTGATTCCAACTGTTGAGGGGTAAAAACGTGCCTTAAATGCAAGTTTAAGGGATGAACACTGAGCATTGGGTTCAAAGTGCCAGACTTGGGGTTAGAGTGCCTGTTTGGTACTCTGATTTGGATCTGTGTGCTTTACCTGGGTGTGGGTGGCACTATGTGAGAACACTTCCGTATTTTGGTCATAAATTTCTTGTCCAATATCAAATAGAGGTAAACGTTGTTAGAAATAAGATTTCTCCAATTTGCATGTATTCTATGTGTACTAGAACAAGACCCAATGGCGCTTTTAGCCATTGGATTCGACTTTGGGATACTAAAGAACCTTGGCGTCACAACCCATAGGCGGGAAAGTCTATGAGAAGGTGACATTGGAAGAAGAGTTTGGTTTAGCTAACGACTGAACCAAACAAGTACTTGAAGACCAACATGCCTAATGCGTGAGCCAGATGGGGACCATTTGTGCCAAGAGACACGTAATAGTACAAAGCACACGATCCTTAAAAGGACAAATACGTACCACAAAGAAAAAACCTTTGGGGGCATGACTGTCACAGGTCAAGAGGGGACAAAGAGGCTGATCCATTTTGTTAGCCTCAAGGTTTCAATAATTATTAATTGGCTAATTAATCCAAGGACATTCATGTAGTTTTGATGATAACCATGATTTTAAGTTGTTCATTAATGATATTTTCATATGAACTAATGATTTATGTTTTAAAGCTTAATTTTGACTATTGATTTAATTGGACCAAGATGGCCAATTCAAATATCAAGCAAATGCAAAGTTGATAAGTTGCAAATTCATTGAAGATCAAAGTCATCAAGACTCAAGACAAAGAAATCAAGCTCAAAGACAATGATCCGAGACATATGAGAAGTAAGAGTTAGGTTTTGTAAAGTTTATTAAGATTTGATCTTTAAGGCTCAACTTTAAAACCAACTTCAATTGAAAAATCTCTTAAAGTTTTCAAAAGACAAACTTGATTGGTTGAAATTCAAATATAAGACAACCATATCAATTGAAAAATCTCTTAAAGTTTTCAAAGACAACTTGATTGGTTGAAATTCAAATATAAGACAACCATATCAATTGAAAAATCTCTTAAAGTTTTCAAAGACAAACTTGATTGGTTGAAATTCAAATATAAGACAACCATATCAATTGAAAAATCTCTTAAAGTCTTCAAAGACAAATTTGATTAGTTGAAATTCAAATATAAGACAATCATATCAATTATGGTTGAAAAATCTTAAGAAGAAAAGTTTTCAAAGAAAGCAACTTGATTGAATTTCACATGCAAGACAACCATATCAATTATGGTTGAAAAATCTTAAGAAGAAAAGTTTTCAAAGAAAACAAATTGATTGATTGAAAATCAAGAAGAATGCAAGACAACATGATGGCTATAAATACTACCCTTTCTTCATTTCTAAACACCAAGCATACAAGAGAAATCAAAGATAAAAAAAGATAACATCTTATACATCAATCCATCCTTCTCAAGCTTATATTTTCATATCATTCAAAATCCTTGATTGAAAATTTCTCTAAACACTTTTTGAGCCATATTGATCAAATCCTTGATATACTATTAGAGTGAGCATATTGTGTACAATTACTCTTTGAGAGAGCCTTATCTTGTACAACAAATACTTTGTTGAAACCATTGAGTGTTTTTGTTAGGGTTTTGGTATAAATCCTAAGTAGTGAAAAGGATTTTTCACTGGGTGGTTACTCTTCACCTTGTAAGGAAGATTTGTGGGTCTTGGTATAAATCCTAAGAGTGAAAAGGATTTTTCACTCGGTGGTTACTCTTCACCGTGTAAAGAAGATTTGTAACGGTTTTGATCTTCACCCGAAAGAAGATTGTCAAATTAGTGAATTTGGGAATCCTCGAGAAGTGATCTTGAGGCGGGGACGTAGGCACGGGAAGCCGAACCTCGATAACAATCACTGTGTTTGATTTTCTCTATCTCTATCTCTTACTTATTTCAATTGCTTATATATGCTTGTGTTTGATTTTCTATCATATCTTATTGCAATTGAATTGTGTTCTTAAATTTGTTTTTGCTAATTGAAAATAGTTTTTAATTCCGCATTTAAATCGAAAAAGTTTGCCTCAACCTAAATCACCCCCCCTCTTAGGTTGATATTTGGGTAACAATTGGTATCAGAGCCAAGGCTCTACATATAGATTTAACAATCTTAGAGTTAAGATCATGGCAAACACATTTAGACCTCAAATGGTTGAAGGTCAATCTACAAATAGACCACCCTTGTTCAATAGTAGTGATTATAGTTATTGGAAAACTAGAATGACTACGTACATTAAAGGTCAAGATTATCTCATATGGAAAATCATTGTAAATGGTCCTCATGTTCCTACTAAAATAGTAGAAGAACAAGAAATACCCAAACAAGAAACTGAATGGGATGAAAATGATGTCAAACTCATTGAATTAAATTATAAAGCTATGAACTGTTTATATTGTGCGTTTGACTCAAAGGAATTTGATGAAATTTCAAGTTGTAATTCAGCTAAAGAAATTTGGGAAAGACTTGAAGCTACATATGAAGAAGCAAGTCAAGAATCAAAGATGAGCATGCTTGTTCATGATCACAAATTGCCTCAAATAGAGAAAGATGAATGTACAAGCATTAGCCCTCAAACATCCAATGATGAAGAAGATTCTACCGAAGCTTTTTGCTTAATGGCATATGAAGATGAGGTAACTTCTAAACTTAATTCTTTAGAAGATGAATCTTATAGCTATGATGAATTACAAAATGCTTTTGAAGAATTGGTTGAAGAATTTGAGAAGAATGTTTTGAAAAATAAAGTTTTTAAAAAGAAAGTCACATCTCTTTCAAACGAATTAGATGATTTCAAAAGCAAAAATGAAATTTTAGAAAAACAAATTATTTCTTTAAATGATAAAAATCTATCTTTAGAAAAAGAAATAATTAAGTTGAAAATTGAATCACAAAGCTTCATTGAGAAAATGAAAGCAAAAGATGTGGAAACATCATCACAAATAGCTTATGATTCAAATCTCTTAGTAAATGAAAATAAAGAATTAAAACTCAAAGTTGAAAACTTAAACAAAATTTTGACTAACTTTACAAATGGAAAGAAAAATTTGGATAATTTGTTGGGTAGTCAAAGATGTGTTTTTGACAAAGCGGGTATTGGATATAACCCGAAAATAAAAGAAAAACACTATCAAAAATTTTTCATTAATGAAAACTTCTTGAAATCTCCCATATGTAAACATTGTGGAAAATTAGGGCATAATATTCATACATGTCCCATGAAAAATATGATTTGGGTAGTCAAAGGAACTACTCCTCCAAAAGCTAACCCTAGTGGACCCAAGAAAATTTGGGTACCAAAGAAGGTTATTTGAAGTTGTCTTGCAGGTGTGCTTGATATCCATATCTACCAAAGATAAGTGGTTTCTCAATAATGGATGTTCAAGGCATATGATGCGTGATAAAAATAAGCTTACTCTAAAAGATGGAGGAAATGTCAAATTTGGTGATAACTCAAAAGGAAAGATCATCGGTATAGGTAATATTGGTAAAACACATTCTCTTGTTATTGAAGATGTTCTCTTGGTTGATGGTTTGAAACATAACTTGCTAAGTATTAGCCAATTGTGTGATAAAGGCTATAATGTAATATTTAAATCAATCATGTGCATTATAGTAAATGAAATTGATAATCAAGTTTTATTTGTGGCATTTAGAAATGAAAATGTCTACACTATTGATTTTGATAATATGACTTCAAAAGAATCAATTTGCCTTGCTGCCATAAATGAAAATAGTTGGTTGTGGCATAGAAGATTAGGACATGCCAATATGGAATTACTCTCAAAATTGTCTAAACTTGATTTAGTAAAAGGCTTGCCAGTTACTAAATTTGTTAAAGATAAAATATGTGATGCATGTCAACTAGGTAAACAAACTAAATCATCCTTTAAGAAAAAGAAAGTCATTTCTACCTCAAGACCTCTAGAACTCTTGCATATGGATTTATTTGGTCCTATTAGAACCGCTAGTTTAAGTGGTAAATTGTATGCATTTGTAATTGTTGATGATTACTCTCGCTATACATGGGTATTATTTCTTGCTCATAAAAATGAAGCTCATAAAGCATTTATTAAACATTGTAGAAGAATTCAAAATGAAAAAGGTTATACAATTAACAATGTTAGAAGTGATAGAGGTAGAGAATTTGATAATCAAGATATTGAACTATATTGTGATCAAAATGGTTTTGGACACAATTTCTCGGCACCTCGTACTCCTCAACAAAATGGAGTAGTAGAACGTAAAAATAGATCACTTCAAGAAATGTCTAGAACTATGCTTAATGAACATAATTTACCTCAATACTTCTGGGCAGAAGCTGTTAACACCGCTTGCTATGTTATAAATAGAACCATCATTAGAAACACTTTAAATAAAACTCCTTATGAACTATGGAATAATCGAAAACCTAACATTGGATATTTCAAAGTTTTTGGATGTAAGTGCTTTGTATTGAATGATAGAGATAATCTTGGTAAATTCGATGCTAAATCCGATGAAGGTATATTCCTTGGTTATTCTACAAATAGTAAAGCATATAGAGTGTTCAATAAACGAACTATGGTTGTTGATGAATCTATGCATGTTGTTTTTGATGAAACTAATCCATTCCATATAAAAAAAATAATTGTGATGATGAGCCAATTTCTCTTGAAAATAAAACTAGTTCATCTAACCAAGTTGATTTAAGTGAAAAAGTCAAAGATCAAGTAGATGAACCAAAAGATGAAGAAAAAGCGCTTCCTCCAACCAAAAATGAAGAATTACCAAAAAGTTGGAACGTAGTCCATAGTCATCCTAAAGAATTAATCATTGGTGAAGTTGAACGTGGAGTAAGCACAAGATCAAAGCTCAAGAACATCTGCAACAACATGGCGTTTCTCTCACAGATTGAACCAAAGAACATAAATGAAGCTATTGAAGATGAATCATGGATCTTGGCCATGCAAGAAGAGCTAAACCAATTTGAAAGAAACAAGGTATGGACTCTTGCACCTAGACCCAAGGACCACTCCGTCATTGGTACAAAATGGGTATTCCGAAACAAAAAGGATGAAGAAGGTATAATAGTAAGGAACAAAGCAAGGTTAGTCGCTCAAGGTTATAATCAAGAGGAAGGTATTGATTATGGAGAGACTTATGCTCCAGTTGCTAGATTAGAAGCTATACGCATGTTACTTGCTTTTGCATGTTTTAAAAATTTTAAATTATTTCAAATGGATGTCAAAAGTGCCTTTTTAAATGGTTTTATTGCCGAAGAAGTTTATGTAGAACAACCTCCTGGATTTGAAAATCATGAATTTCCAAACCACGTTTTTAAATTATCAAAAGCTTTATATGGTTTAAAACAAGCTCCAAGAGCTTGGTATGAACGACTAAGTGGTTTCCTTATTGAAAAGGGTTTTACACGTGGAAAACTTGACACAACATTATTTCTAATGTTTGATGGAAAAGACATGCTTATTGTGCAAATCTATGTTGATGATATTATATTTGGTTCTACTAATGAAAACTTGTGCAAAGAATTCTCTAAGACTATGCAGGATGAATTCGAAATGAGTATGATGGGTGAGCTAAAATTCTTTCTCGGACTTCAAATAAAGCAAACCGAAGATGGGATATTCTTAAATCAATCCAAATATGTCATAGACTTACTAAAAAGATTTGGATTGACAAATGCTAAAGCATATGGAACTCCCATGAGTCCTTCAACAAAGCTTGACAAAGATGAGAAAGGTAAACCGGTGGACGTTAAGCTATATCGAGGTATGATTGGTAGTTTACTTTATTTAACCGCAAGTAGACCCGATATAATGTTTAGTGTATGTCTTTGCGCCCGATTTCAATCTTGTCCTAAAGAATCACACTTAATTGCAGTCAAACGAATATTTCGATATTTGCTTGGAACCATTGATTTAGGATTATGGTACCCTAAGTCAAATTCATTTGACTTAATAAGCTACACGGATGCGGATTTTGCTGGTTGCAAAATTGATCGCAAAAGCACTAGTGGTACTTGTCACTTTCTAGGACACTCACTAGTATCATGGTTTAGTAAAAAGCAAAATTTTGTGGCCTTATCAACGGCGGAAGCCGAATATGTAGCGGCCGGTAGTTGTTGTGCTCAATCTCTCTACATAAAACAACAACTAGAGGATTTTAAAATTCTTTTTGATCATATTCCCATAAGGTGTGATAACACAAGTGCCATAAGTTTAAGTAAAAATCCTATCCAACACTCTCGCACAAAGCACATTGAAATTAGATACCATTTTATAAGAGATCATGTACAAAAAGGGGACATTGAACTTGAATTTGTGAGCACCGATAGTCAATGGGCGGATATTCTCACGAAACCTCTCATTGAAGAACGATTTTGCACAATTCGACGTGAAATAGGTATGGCTAGATACGTTGATATCAAATAAGCTTAAATTTATTATCCTTCTCTTTGATTCAACTATGTTAAATCTATATATACCTTAAGAATTGAATATAAAATGATTTTATGCATATCATGTTCATAAAATTGTTCATTTTATATCTTCCTAGTTATATTGTTTGAACATTAAATTATATGCCCAGTTCTATGTATATTTGCGTATAAGTTCATGCATAAAATAAGAAATAAAACTCATCATTTAAACAAACTTGAGTTTATTAAAAAGAAAGCATAAAGGAGAAGTCAACACAAAAGGAAAAACCACTACACTTCCCACTACATTTATTTAGGGATAGAGCGAGAAGTCAATTCCTTCACCTCAGCTAGTAGCTTCTCGTACTGCTTCTGCAGCTTATTAGTGGTCTTGCTCTGCTCTGTGGACCGGATTACCAAATCATCGGCATAAGAATCCACGAGCGCCTTCAGCCTTTTGTTCTCCTCCTTGACCTCCCCTACTTTCTTCTTACTCTCCTTCAGCAACCTTTGTAAAATGGTGACTTGAGAACGCAGCGCTTTCACTTCCATATTCCTAACATGAAGACGACGTCCCATGTTAGAAACAGTGGCAGTACACTGAATCGTGAGTGCCAATGATTCATTTATTATTTGTGGGTCAGTCCTCCCAGCTAAAACCTTTGCATCCTCCGGAGTACAAAGACCGGCAGCTACTGCGGTGGCAGTCTCACCATTCAATATCACTGAATCAGTTACTGATACAGGGCCATTAATTGAAAGGAAGTAAGGACGCCAGACTTCTGGCATCACACTAGGCGTATCATTTAGATTAATTGTTTCTGGTTTGTTTTGAGAAGAAGAGGAAGCCATTCTAGAAAATCTAATAAGAGATTAAGTTAAGAGTTTGAAAATGATGAAGTTCATCGAAAATTAGTGTGTGTTAAATAAACCTCAGATTTTTGAACACCAGCCTGTACCTATCACCCGACTCCCGAGATTTTTCTTCAAAATTCAACGTTCAAATCTCGAGATTTAACGTATACGGAAATATCACTGACTCAGAACTCGATGCGTCGACAAAAATCTTTTTTCTGAAAAAGCAGATATTTTTTTTTCAAACTTCCTGATTTATCGGTGTCTATGGCGTGCGTAATTGGATAAGTCTGACACATAGCAAAATCTGAACCCTTCATTCACACTTACGACACGTAGCAAAATCTGAACCATTCATTCACACTTATGACACATAGCAAAATCTGAACCATTCATTCACACTTATGACACGTAGCAAAATCTGAACCATTCTTTCAAACAGCGCGTCTGTCCTATAAATTCGCTTCACCTCTCCACTACATACTCACACCTCTCAGATAATATTTTCTCTCATTCTTTAGATAACACTCTAAGAGGATGCAGCATCATTTAGAGATTCATAAAATCAAATACTTGATCTTCTCAGATAGAAGCAAAATTATTATTGATCAAGTTTCCACGAAGCAAGATTATTATTGATCATGCTTCTCGGTTGAAGTACCTCTCTCATACACCAGGTTGATGGGAAGATCTTTAGCATACACTCCAAATATATCTTCCTCATCCGAATCATCCCGTTCATACAACTGTTGATACACCTGAAGCTTTGTATGACAGAAGAGAGAGAGTACATAATATATGGGCTTCATCCCATGTCCTTTCCAGATTGCTTAAATCATCAGCATTTTAGGCATATGGCAAGGGACATCATATCCTTTCCTGAAGCATCTTCAACCGAACCCCTCAATCCAACCAAACCACTAGGATGAAGAATCTTACAAATATGAATGTATTTGTTTTATTTCTTTGTACCAAAAGGAGAAATATGTTATATTAGTTAGTTGTTCTATGCTTGAACTAAATCAAAGGAGAAATAAATTTTTTTTGGTTGTTTAAAATGTTGAATGATACTTGGAGATATTGAATATAATCTTTATTTTTGATGATGCCAAGGGGGAGAAAGATATGACATTTTTTGAATGTATTGGTGAATTATCATATCTTGCAATAATTGGCAAAAATACGCATGTATATTGATTGCTCGATAATACTTAAATGACAATTTGATCTATGCATAAAGATAGGGGGAGATTTAAAAATCTCTAATATAAAGATATGCATTATTTTAGGGGGAGCTTTTCAAGAAAAGCTTCAAAATCATAAATCGTATAAAAATATCATATCATATGTGTCATCATCAAAAAGGGGGAGATTGTTAGCCTCAAGGTTTCAATAATTATTAATTGGCTAATTAATCCAAGGACATTCATGTAGTTTTGATGATAACCATGATTTTAAGTTGTTCATTAATGATATTTTCATATGAACTAATGATTTATGTTTTAAAGCTTAATTTTGACTATTGATTTAATTGGACCAAGATGGCCAATTCAAATATCAAGCAAATGCAAAGTTGATAAGTTGCAAATTCATTGAAGATCAAAGTCATCAAGACTCAAGACAAAGAAATCAAGCTCAAAGACAATGATCCGAGACATATGAGAAGTAAGAGTTAGGTTTTGTAAAGTTTATTAAGATTTGATCTTTAAGGCTCAACTTTAAAACCAACTTCAATTGAAAAATCTCTTAAAGTTTTCAAAAGACAAACTTGATTGGTTGAAATTCAAATGTAAGACAACCATATCAATTGAAAAATCTTTTAAAGTTTTCAAAGACAACTTGATTGGTTGAAATTCAAATATAAGACAACCATATCAATTGAAAAATCTCTTAAAGTTTTCAAAGACAAACTTGATTGGTTGAAATTCAAATATAAGACAACCATATCAATTGAAAAATCTCTTAAAGTCTTCAAAGACAAATTTGATTAGTTGAAATTCAAATATAAGACAACCATATCATTATGGTTGAAAAATCTCTAAGAAGAAAAGTTTTCAAAGAAAGCAACTTGATTGAAATTCACATGCAAGACAACCATATCAATTATGGTTGAAAAATCTTAAGAAGAAAAGTTTTCAAAGAAAACAAATTGATTGATTGAAAATCAAGAAGAATGCAAGACAACATGATGGCTATAAATACTACCCTTTCTTCATTTCTAAACACCAAGCATACAAGAGAAATCAAAGATAGAAAAGATAACATCTTATACATCAATCCATCCTTCTCAAGCTTATATTTTCATATCATTCAAAATCCTTGATTGAAAATTTCTCTAAACACTTTTTGAGCCATATTGATCAAATCCTTGATATACTATTAGAGTGAGCATATTGTGTACAATTACTCTTTGAGAGAGCCTTATCTTGTACAACAAATACTTTGTTGAAACCATTGAGTGTTTTTGTTAGGGTTTTGGTATAAATCCTAAGTAGTGAAAAGGATTTTTCACTGGGTGGTTACTCTTCACCTTGTAAGGAAGATTTGTGGGTCTTGGTATAAATCCTAAGAGTGAAAAGGATTTTTCACTCGGTGGTTACTCTTCACCGTGTAAAGAAGATTTGTAACGGTTTTGATCTTCACCCGAAAGAAGATTGTCAAATTAGTGAATTTGGGAATCCTCGAGAAGTGATCTTGAGGCGGGGACGTAGGCGGGGAAGCCGAACCTCGATAACAATCACTGTGTTTGATTTTCTCTATCTCTATCTCTTACTTATTCAATTGCTTATATATGCTTGTGTTTGATTTTCTATCATATCTTATTGCAATTGAATTGTGTTCTTAAATTTGTTTTTGCTAATTGAAAATAGTTTTTAATTCCGCATTTAAATCGAAAAAGTTTGCCTCAACCTAAATCACCCCCCCTCTTAGGTTGATATTTGGGTAACACATTTGTCTTTTGTGCATGCACCAACACAAGTTGAACCTGTGTCAGAAATGCAGACGACGACGCGGAATGAGGACAAACAACAGAGCATCAAAGGCTGCCCCAGGCGAAGATTAATGGTGTGCTCACACGTGTGCAAGGGGCTAACGACTATATAAGGGAAGATAAGAGCACAGAGAAAGGGATTGGTGATTCAAGCATTAGTGATTGAGAAGAGAGAAAAGAGAGAGTCTTTGGCTTTTAGGAGTTTTTCTTTTACTCTTTCTCCATTGTTGTAAACATCAAAGTTTGTAACCGACTTCACATATAGTGCAAATACCCTACTGGCTTGAGCCCGTGGTTTTGTCTCTCTCTTACATAGAAGATCCAGAGAGGAGCCATGGAAGCGGAAGTGCACCCCTGCCTATTGACAATGCTTAGTTCTTGACCCGAGAAGACATTTCCCAAATCCTTTTAGAAGCAAGAAGGATAGAAGACAGCTCTTATGCTGACGTTCGGCCGCCATACCTAGAGGTGGTGGCACAGAAGCTGTACCCTACAAATTACGTTTCTCCCATGTTCCCGAAGTTAGACAGGAAGACTGGCAATGCCAATTAGGGTAAACAAACCTGGACAATCGTTGGCCAGAACATGGTGAAGTGCCACGACATCTTCGACCCCAGGGACAATCTAGATCGCGCAACTCTCTCTCTCTCTCTCTCTCTCTCTCTCTCTCTCTTTTCTTTGTGATTGGAATATCGAGGGTGTGGTAGAGCCGTTGTGAATAATGGTGAAGAAGGGGGCTGGGTTGAGAGAGAGAGAGAGAGAGAGAGAGAGAGAAGAATGAAATAAAGAGAAAAAACGATAGGTTTGGACCATTTGGTTATGTTTATTTTGTGATAATGTACTTGCCGTTGCCATTGGGTTGTAACTTGGGTCTGATGTTTTAGATTGGTTCTGGGAATTCATCGTCTTTTCTTGTGTTCATTGTTAAAATATATATATATATATATATATAATATATATATATATATATATATATATATATATGTATATATTTTTTTAAAAAAATTATGAAAAAAAAAAAAAAAAAGGAATAAGTAAAAAAGTAGGTAACAAAAATAGTGAATTGAAATGGAATGAAACATAGAGGACTTAATTGACACGGTTAAAACTTAAAGAATTGAATTAATCTGTTATCAAAGTTAAAGAGATTAATTTGTAATTTGACAAAAAACTAAAAACTACTCAATTTTTCAATTCTTTGACCAGTCGGTTAAAAAAAATATGACAAGAAGTAACAAACACACCAACCCACCCAGCCTAGGAAATCACAAAACAAAAAGGTTCCAGAGTGTTCCAAGGTTGGACAACGAGTAGATAAACGGCCCAGATTAATCTGAAGCTTCAAGATCATTTTAAATAACATCACTTGGGTTTTGTTTCATTGTCAAAGTGAGTAACACAGAGAGATAGCGAGTAAAACCTATTAGACAGAAGTGAGCTGTATTTCTTTCTTATCCAAAAACCCTTCACTAAACCCTAGCGCCAGCCCACTCATACTCACTAACTTCCGGTATGAATTCTTCCATTTCATGTTTTTATTCTCTTGCCTGTTTATCCTTTTCTTCCAGAAATGCTAAATGTTTTGGTTGAAATTTTTTGTCCTATTTCAAAGTTTTTTCTATTCCAATTTCCATGTTTGAATTGAATTATGATACGGATTCTATCTTTTATATAAAATATATTATATAAATAACAATAACATCTCACTTTTCAATCTTGTGCCTTTTAGTTTCTGTAAGTTAAATTTAAAAGCTTTCTAAAGCCCAAGTTTTGAAATTGGTTGGGTTCACTAAAGCTCTTGTCTTTCTGTAATGAATTCAATTTTTGTGTTTTGTGTTTTTGTTTCTGTAAATTTAAAAGCACCCAAGTTTTGGATTTGGTTAATTTCTTTTGTAATGGAGGACTCTGACTTATTGATCTGATTTTCGATTTTTGCTTTGTATCACTGTCATTATGAGCCCCAAGTGTGTGGATTTGATTGGGTCAAGTAAAGCTCTTTTCTTTTCCAATGGAGGACTTATGATTTATTAATCTGAATTTTTTCAATTTTTGATTTCTGGGTTTTTGTTTTTGTGGGGTTACCAGAAATGGCTACAGCTCAGTTAACAGCATCCTCTATTTCAACAAGGAACTTGCCTTCATTTCAGGGGCTTCGGCCTTCGGCTCTGAAGGTTGGTCCTTCAGTGGGGTATTGCAGAGTAGGGAATGGTCTCTCTCAAAGGTCGTTCCAGGGTATGGTTGTCAAAGCTGCAACTGTGGTTACTCCCAAGGTAGTATTTTCAATACACATTTCTGCTTTCTAATTGATTAGTGCTGTAGTTTTGCGTTTGCAACTGAGATTATTGGTGAGAGCCTTTTTTGTGGTTGGTTGCTTTGGGTGGTTACTGAAGTTTGTTGTTTTGTTGTATTTGGGGTTTTGCTTGTTGTAAATATGTAGTGGTATATGGTTGATTTTGGTCTTTTGGCATAGGTTTATCTATAATATGTGTGATGGTATAGGTTTGAAATATGAGATTGGAGGGTTTAAGTTGATGCAATAATGCAATGTTATTTGATGAACTTCTATTTGGAAACATGATTTGTTATTGTTTTCATTACGTCTTAATATAGTTTAGTTTCCAATAAATCATCTACTTCAAATTTTAGACTGATACCGAAAAAAATAAAATTAAAATAAATTAACCATTTTAAGGCTGTGTGCAATGAAACAACGAAAATTGCAGTTTGGGGCCTAAGGGAGTAAAAGAAAACTGTTTTTTTGTCATTTCTGTAATTGCTATGAACTCAGGAACCGGGTTTTGCTTCATGTTTTTTAGTGTATATTGTTATATGCATGATGGGACCTTTCTATAAGAATAGGATGAGGCCATGGGTTCAAAACCCATTGTTGATGGGTGCTTAACTCACCAATGGGAGTCTGTCCTGTATAAGTACTATAATACTTCTCTGTTTAGAAGACCCTTGTATTTTGATCAATCTAAAACACACACACATATTGGATTTACATCTATAGAAAACCTGATACAATTCATGCTGTGTGGCTTATCTGACATGGTAGTATTCTATTCCCATTTCTGTAGTACACTTCCATTAAGCCTTTGGGTGATAGAGTGTTGGTCAAGATCAAAACTGCAGAAGAAAAGACAGATGGTGGAATTTTGCTTCCAACAACTGCTCAATCAAAGCCTCAAGGAGGTGAGGTGGTTGCTATAGGAGAGGGGAAGACAGTTGGGAAGAGCAAAGTGGATATTAGTGTGAAGGTAGCTTTTGCTTAATACATCTTTCTAGCTCCCAATTCTCCATTGTTTGTTTCTTTCACTAATTGGCTTTCTTTGTGCAGAATGGCACCCAAGTTGTGTATTCCAAGTATGCTGGGACTGAGCTGGAGTTCAACGGTTCAAAGCATCTCATTCTGAAGGACGATGATATAGTTGGTATTCTTGAAACAGATGATGTCAAGGATCTCAAGCCCCTGAATGATAGAGTTTTAATTCAGGTTTGTTTTCCTTTTCATGTTCATTACTCTTGTATGTATTTTCATCAAGTGTAATTTGTGGAGTACAGCCAAACATAAATAAATCATCATGTTCATTTAACGGTTCAGATCCTGGGGTTGTAGTCTATAAGCTGCCTCTAGTATACTCTGGAAAAAAAAAAATCCTGGAAATGGGTATAATTAGGTTTGGTCCTTGCACCCCTTTCTTCCGTTCTGATCCTGGGGTTATAATCAGTAAGACAAAAGAACCCTGAAACGGATATGATTAGGCTTTGGTCCTTACACCCTTTTCTTCTCCCATATAAGTATGTAGCTGTGCATGATATATCCCCGTCTTTAATCTCGCATGACATGATAGTTACTTCTCTTCCTGGTTTGTCATTTGGGTGACTGAGAACCTTGGTAATCTTTTTATTATACCTTGTACATTTGAGTGCAGGTTGCTGAGGCTGAGCAAAAGACAGCTGGAGGTTTGTTGCTGACAGAGGCAGCCAAGGAGAAACCTTCCATTGGGACGGTGAGAACTAGCTGAATACTTGTATTAGGATTGTATTAGGATGAGGTTCTGGTGTGTGAGCCTCTGAGGTTGATACTTGATGTGTATTCTGCGTTGGATGTGACAGGTTATTGCGGTTGGACCGGGTCCTGTGGATGAAGAAGGCAACAGGAAACCATTATCTGTCACCCCAGGGAACACCGTCATGTACTCCAAGTATGCTGGGAATGACTTCAAAGGCAAAGACGGTTATGATTATATTGCTTTGAGGGCTTCAGATGTTATGGCCGTTCTTTCTTAGATGTTTGTTTAGATGTGCTTAATATTTACCTCTGAGAAAATTACTGGCGAAAGTTACTCGAGATAATGGATTTTGAATTTAATAGCACTTTGTGAGTGTTCATTGCAGCTTTGTGTTAAGACTCCATTATTTTCAGTCCTTTGCCAGTTACCAAGTTACTACTAGATTCATTGAAACGTCCCAGGTTCATTTGATATATATATATATATATATATATATATACATATGAATGGATGCATCCTGTATTGGTCATGCAAGGACCTGCATGTGAGTCATCACCATGTTTTCTATGCATTGTATTACACTTGATCAAGTACCATTCTGCTCAACATTTCTTTGTTCTTAATGTTTCACAAGTTACGTCTGTTTTAGAGGAGTTTAACCCCATTGTTGTCATGATTTTGGAGGAATAAAAATCCAATTCATCCAAAAAAGAAAAAAAAGAAAGAAAAAAAAAAGCCAGAAAGAAAGAAAAAGGGACTGAAAATGAGATAAAGTACCGACTGTGTATTGTTAAAAGAAAACCAATTGTACTGTGATTTTCTTTCCTGAGAATGAAAATGCCCAGGGTAACTATCACGATGGGAAAAGAGCAAGGTAACAAAACTTAAAAATGGCACCAAAAAGGTGCTTATTTTATCTGGTTGGAAGTCCTACTCAATACAACTACTACACATTTCTATTGCGGGAAAGGGTTAGGTCTAGTGCATTGGATACGATAGGTTGACCGACACATGGTTAAAAATAAATATGTCTATATCGTATTCGGTCCAGTATACTGAAGTATTAGACCCAAGTCATATCCTTTTATGGAAATGGTTAGGTACAGTGTTCGAATGCATTGGATACGTAAGATAACAACACGTGGTCAAAAATAGATGTGTTTGTATTGTATCGGATCCAATGCAAGCTATATCCTTCTAGTGAAAGGGTTGGATATAGTGCTCTAGTGCATTGGATCTGATAGGATGACGACATGTGGCAAAAAATGGTGATGATTTCGTATTGTATTGGATCTGGTGCACTAAAGCATTGGAACAAGCCAGACCCAATTTTTTTTCTTAGGCCACGTGGCACAATTTTATTAAGTGACCTGCACTATGTCAGCAAAAAACGACTAAATAAAATATTGGACTATGGGCCGAACAAGCTTAAGGCCCAAAGAAAGCCCGAAAATTTCTACACCATACAAAGTGGGCTCAAAGGCATGAAAATCTACCACATGCAATGGGCTTAAAAAAGCCCAGATTTTTCTTTTCTCACGGATCGGGCTTGAAGCCCGTGACAGTCCTCATCAAAGCTTAAGGCCCTTATTTATATAAAAATGGGCCGTGGAGGCAAAAATCCCATTCAAGGGACTAAATAGGCCATTTCCAGGCCATTGGGTTACAATTGCAAGGTCTTAACGTGGGTATAATTATAGTTATAGTTATATTAGATTTCCAAGCTTTATATTCTTGAAATTTGGATTCCGAGAAGCATATTAGATTTTTTTTGCACCAAACGTTATGTGAAATTCTATGAATTGTAGAAAATAAAAGTTTTAACTGTTAATGAGTGAGTCATTAATAATTAGGATAAATTACATAATTTTCCCATAATTTACTAGTAGTCCCAATTGAAACCTTAAAATTTTCAAATGATTTCAATTTCCCCTCCTCAGTGAGTCAATCTTAAGTCTTAACTATATGAGCATTAAAATGCCTATCATAACTCATAAGAACATCAAGCGACATTTAACTACAACCATTTCCAGCATTGTATCATTGAAGGAGACGTAAAGAACTGTATTGATGCCTGTATTGAGAAGTTGGTTGATTGTCCATGGGCTTTGTCAGCAATCTGTCATGATGTCAAATTTCTTATACATAGTTTCACTAGTGTAGATTTTAGTTGGGTTAGAAGGGAAGCGAATTCAGCGTCTTTACTTTTTGTAAAGTTGACTCCCTCCCTCTCTTGGTGTATGAGGCATGGTTGAAAGATGTCGCAAGTTGTGTGATTAATGAGAATGTCTTCTTATTTAGCAAAAAAAAAAAACAAGCATTAAGTGGCATTTTAGTGCAAAAGAACTTACAAATTGATGGTATCTTCATTAATAAATTGTGTTTATAAATTAAGATTTTTTAAACTATAAGTTTTGTTGGTGCTAGAATATTATCTGTGATTCATAGAATTGTTTAAAAAAAATCAAATACGTTATCAGTACGACATACGTGGATTTAATCTATTTTAATTGAAAGCGGAGTGATGAAATTGAATTTTTAATGTTTTATCCGAAACTAAAATTAAATTATGAGGTTTTTTATGCAGTATTTCTAAAATTTCTTATAATTTAGTTTTGAATTTACATAATCATTCATATTCATTCTAATTTAATATTTGGTACTCATTACACTTGACAAAATTGGACATTTCTAGTTGTTGATGCTCTTTCTGCTCGCCTAACAGTCTGTAAGTCTCCTATATTGGATCCTTTTGTTATTTTGTTTGTTGGTTTTCATGTATTTTTAGCCGTCCTTATTGTTGTTTTTTGGGCTTTTTTGTGTATTTGCTTTGAATCTATTCCCATCTCTGATTTTTCGTCGGTCGTTATTTAGGTTTTGGTTGATGGGAGGATTTACCCAATGTTGTTCCCCTAACCTTGGTATTTCTTTAAAATTAATACACTTTACTAAAAAAAAATAAAAAATTGGACATAAAAATCAATCTATTGAACCCCAACGGAACAAAGTGAGTAGGGATGAAGGATTTATAACTTGTGAGAGAATAGGTCAACCCATCTTGACTCAACCATTCTTAATTAATTTAAAATTGTACCCAATCACTTCTCTTTTTTATTTTATTCTTTTATTAATATTAATAAAATAATAAAGATATCTTCACAAATTTCATACAATTAAATGACATCGATGTCAACTGCCAATTCACTTGACAAGGGTAAACCCTTAGAATCAACGCAATTAGATCTTTTTTCAAGAACCAGAAATTAAAAAAAAAATTAAAATTAAAATTAAAAATTGCAATTAATATTCCGTATAAATATAATCTCTTCGGTAATCAAAAATACAAAATTGAGACCAAGATACACCCCGGCCCACTGTCTCCCCTTTGTTTCTTCGAAGGTATCATCATGGCAACAAATCAAAATTAATGACAAAATTTATGATCAATATGGAAAAGAATCACTTAAGAATCTTTGAAAGGAAAAGTATAAGTTATTTAATTAACCCTTATATTAAGGAACACCCACATATAAATACTCCTCTATACGTACATTCATGCTTCACACTAATAACCTTGGAAACCCTTCTCTCTAAACCGTCTCTCTCTTAAACCCTTTTCTTATTTGTTCTACAATGACAAAGAAAAAAACCCTAGGGCGGCAAAGGATAGAGGTGAAGGAACTTGAAGGCTCAAAACGGCAAGTCACCTTCTCAAAACGCAGAGCTGGACTCTTCAAGAAAGCCAGTGAGCTTTGTGTGTTGTGTGGTGCTGAAGTTGCTTTAATGGTTTTAACTCCCAAACAGAAGGCTTATTGTTTCGGTCACCCGGATGTTGATACCATTGTCAACCGCTATCTCTCACAAAACAATAATAGCTTTGCTCATTCATCATCACAAAGCTATGTCCCTGTGGATGAGTTCAACAGGCAATATAGTGAGTCTGAAAAGGAGTTGGAGAAGGAGAAGCGGCGCATGGCGGAGATTGAGAAGAAGAAAGTGGGAGAAGAAAAAAGTGGTGGAGGGTTTTGGTGGGATGAGGTGTTGGATGAGAAGATGGGGATTGAGGAGATGAATGAGTATATGTGGGCTTTGAAGGAAGTGAGGAAGAAAGTGGTGGGAAGAGTGAATGAGATGAGGAATATGAGTGGGAGTGATGATCATCAGAGTACTCCTCCTGTGGTGGTGGTGCCAACAGTGGATTTGAGGCTTGGAGTGGGGAATAATGGTTTTGTTCATCCTAATTTGCAAGGTGGTAACAATGGTGGTGGTTTTTTTTATAATCATGGTCTTGGGTTTGGTCCCTTTGGACATGGACAGTTATGAAGTTTTCTGTTTTTCAATTTTTTTTTTTTTTTTAGTTCTTGTTTATTGGATGATTTAGATATGAGTGATAATATTTACCTTCATTGAAGAAGGATTCTTTTTTGGAATTAAGGTATCATTATGTTTGTTAGTATTTTTAATTTTTAGATGTAGTTGTTATTTTTATTTTCTAAGTGAAAGTTGAGACTTGAGACAAGCAAAACCCTACAAAAAGTGAACAAAATGTCACGGCTCACCTAAGGTCCCAATAATAATATGAATGAGTAATTAATTTGTAAAAAAAAAAAAAAAGTGTGTTTATATTCTCTTCCTTATTCTCAAAAATGTCATCAAAATTGTGGGTTAATTTTCTTTTTCTTTTTTTTAAATAAATAATAGAAAACTTGAATAAACACTACATGGTGTCCAGAAAGTATGAACACGCCGTAACTAAAAGAATTACAAAATATTAAGGGGACTTAAGGATTCAAGAAAACCCCCCACAAAATTAGAGGTTGTGAAATCTCAAGCCTTAGCCCAATAAAAAAGAGAACACGTACAAAACTCAATGAGTTACCCACAGAATGCTCAACTCCAATACACAACCCGAGATTATCCAATCCACTCCAAACAACCAAAAGACATAACTCCAAATCTCCCTAGCCACACGACAATGTAACAAAGGATGGTCCACCATCTCCCCACTACACATACACATACAATACCACCTAGCCATAACAATACCCCACCTCCTAAGATTATCACAAGTCAGAATCCTACCCCAGGCTGCAATCCAAACAAAGAAAGCAACCCTCTAAGGAGCTTTAACACCCAAATATCCTTCCAAGGGAAAATTTGTGTCAAAATTGGGAGTTAATAGAAATTCATTACAATCACTTATTAGATTTATAATTTTTTCATTAAGTCATGTCATAATCTTTTTTTGTTTTGTTTTTTGTTTTTTTTTCCCTTATTTTTGGTTTTTTTCCGTTTTTCAAAAAATTAATTGTCAATCACTTCTTAATTATAACCTTAACCTTAATTACAGTCGATTCACCAAATATTATAACACATAATAAGTATTATAAATGTGTTATAAGATAATTTCTTACAAAATATTTCAAAATGCACTTTGAAATCGTAATTGTGTTACTAATTTTGAAAAAATGTCACGTCTTTCACGACTTTAGGCCCAAAAATCGTGTATGAAAGAACACAAACTGCATGCTATCTAATCATGAAATCTGGTGTATTTATGTCATACTTTATTTATATTTTATAAGAAAACTTTTAACTTTTATATGCCGGAAGAATGATTTTTAATCAATTAATTCATCATCCATATAAAATCAAATTATTATATATTCTTCATATATTAATAATATGATAATTTAAGATATTGGAGTAAATTAAACACAAAACTAAAGTTATTGCGCCAGCCCTGATTGGAATTTATTGCTTAAGTTTAGTATATTATCATTCAGCCTTTTTATCCTTTGAGTTAAGGAAGAGATGAGAGGGTTAGATACTACTTGGAGGGAAGAAAGAAAATAGCATCCTCCAATTCGTAATTTCCCGTGTTTTGCTCTTTTAGGTGTATTTTTTTTTCTTTTGGATTAAACCATTTGAATTTGGGATCCAATAGGTTTTGTTGGTTGATATTTCCCGTGTTTTGCTCTTTTAGGTCCATTTGAATTTGGGATCTGGTTGATTATTCATTTTTGATGTGGTTGAGGAATGTTCCTTGTTAGCTAATGTTGTTCTTTCTCTTGTCCCCCATGTGCTCATGTGCTGGCTGTCGCCCTTTGTTTCTTGTTTATGCTCTTGTAGTTCCTGTTCTTCATTTATATAGAGAGGTTCTTGAATTTTAAAAACAGAATTTAGCACTCAAGACATGATTTCAATACGTGTACAAAAATGCTTAAGCTCCAGTTAGCTTTGGCTTTGACCATATCAACAAAATACAGATAGAACCATAGAAGCCCAATTCATAAGTGTTATATTTGTTCCTAAATAGCCCGAGAATTGTAGTTTTACAGAGTTTTTAAATTAGCAATGAGCTCACAAAAGCTCCCAAAATATTGTCATATACCCAATTGTTCTGTGTTGAATACACATCATACTAAACCAAAATTTTCATTCCGAAATTAATGTTTTCATCAAATTGTAGTTTGCGAAGTAAATTTTACTATGTTGTGAACATTAAAAAACAAACCCACAAATCAATGATATGTCCAATTTGGAAACCCTAAGTCTATGCCACATGTACACACTGCTTGGGGCACTTAATACAGTAAGATACCACCTTACAAATCATAAGCATAGCAAGGCACTCTGAATCTTGTAACAAAAAATAATCATATTCTGACATTAATCATAAATTCCTATACTTTCCCATCAGAAATTTAGGGGAAAGAAAGGCAGATTGGAGACTATGTGTAGCGTAGTCTGCTTTTATCATGTCAACCTCCAACCTTAGCGACCTTTCTTTGCTCTATTTGACCTGTTAATGGGCACTGCATCTCTGTCCAACTTATTGGAACCATTGTTGCACCTACAATAAAACATCACTAGTTTAGGCATAATGCAGAGATATAGTAATCATAGATGTTTCATAAAATGTTTTATTTAATCTCACAGATCAAAGGTCAAATACAAACAATACTGTTGAACCAAGCTTAATTCTTCCTAAGTGATAAATTATCGATTGTCCCCAAAGCTTAAACTGTTAGGAAATTGTGAATTTAATCATTTAACCATTATTCTAACACTAAGCAATTGCATACAATTTGGCATCCAAAAAGAAGCAGGTAGAAAAAAAATTGCAAATTGGAATTGGAGTCAATGATGCCTATGGAAGAGATTAGTTGGCCAAAAGAATCAAGAGCTATTTGATCAAGGGCAAGATAAAGAAGAAAACAAAGAATTCTATATAATTATTAATATCATAAAAAGAAGTGAAAACTGTTTTTGAGCTCAATAAAGAGATTGGTTAAGGAAGAAAAGAATCTCAAGATGACTATTCAAACATAACATTGCCAAAATCATGTGAACCCCAACTCTCCAATAATGGATGTCCTAAACAACTAGTTTCAAACAAACTCTCCAATTCGGCAAATGAAGTAACAAATGATCAAAGTCTCTTCATTTTGTTTACACATACAACACAATCCACAATAGTCATTTACCAAGTCACCAACAATGCTCTTCAAACAAAAAATGCTAGCTTCATTGGTGGCTTCATTCACAATAGCCTTCCAAGGAAAATCTGAGCTAGAAACCCCTCTCAAAACCTCATAGTACAAAAGAAACCATTCATAATCAAATTCCAAACTACTTATATCAACCATTCCAACACACATCCAAACTAAAAAGAACAAATAAAAAAATAAAATAGTAGTCACCAATTCCAACTATCAATCTTGAACCAGTGACGGAAGACAAAGGGGAACACAGTCAAATCAGATTTGGCAGTTCTGGACAGCTAGGATTTTGAGGAATTAGGGTTAGGGTTTGGTGGGAAAAATAAGTATATTTTGGGAGGTTCGGCTGTGGACTGAGTTCATTTGGGTGCAATGAGTGCTTCATGTGTGATTCTTTTGTTATGGGATAAACAGATAGTGGAAAAAATAGATGAGGCAATGAGAACCTTTTCAATTTATTGCAAATTTAGGGAAGAGCACCTCTTTAATCTAATTCAATGTTTACTCCATGGCCGCTCTCAGATAATTTCCCAATTGTCCTGGACTGTGGAGGTATTAGGAGGGGACAAGGTTGTTTCAAATTTGAAAATGTGGCTCAAAGCTGATGGTTTTGTGAACAAGGTCAAACAATGTTGGGGAGCTATCAATTTCAAGGCTCTCCTTGACCTAGCTTAAAGCTTTGAAAACTGATTTGAAGAGATGGAATAAAGAGCTGTTTGGGGATGTTGATGAGACAAAGAAAGGTCTGTTAGAGGAGATTTGAGCATTGAATGCTACAGAAGAAGAGAGGAATATACTCAAAGAGGAAAGAGGTAGGAAAAAAAATTGCAAATTGGAATTGGAGTCAATGATGCCTATGGAAGAGATTAGTGGGCCAAAAGAATCAAGAGCTATTTGATCAAGGGCAAGTTTAAAATGCCAGCATTTGCCCAACTCACAAAGGGGGAATAATTTTATTAATAATCTAAAAACTGCTGGGGGATTTTACTTCAATTATGACAACACTTCAGTATAGGATTGTGCAGTTTATGGTGCACTTTATAGTAAATTGGTTGATTGGCATCCAAGGTAGACGGTCTTCAATTTTATTCTATTAATGCTGCAGAAATTGGATGTTTAGAAAGTAAGTATGAGGATGAATTATTCCAGGCTTTGAGTAGCTCAAACAGTGATAAAGCACCATGTCCAAATGGTTTTATAATTAAATTTTTCAGACCTGCAGGCAGTAGTGAAAGAAGATATTATGCAAGTATTTCACACTTTTCATGAGGTTTGAGAAAATTATTCATGTGACTTTTGTTAGTCTTAATCAAAAGGAGGAAAGAGCTGCGGATGTTAGGATCTCAGGCCTATTATTCTTGTTGGTTGCGTTTATAAAAGTTTGGCAGAACCACTGGCTAATAGACTAAAGAATGTCCTAATAGACTAAAGAATGGCCATTTAGCTAGTTTTATTATGGGTATTGATGTTTCCAATCATTTGGTGATGAACTAGGAAGCACGGACATGGACACATACATAGCATACGAGCATACCACAATACAAACACGACAATATGGCAATTCTTGAAAAATTAAGATAAGATATGGCAAAAATACAGTTAATTAATTAATTACAATTTTAAGTATATTTTATGTATAATAACAGCTAACAAGCATCAAAATATTTGAAAATATATCTAAAAGTAATTTAATCTAAATGATTTTTTTTTGTTTGAAAAAGTTCACGAAACTTTCTTTATAACAGAAAGATAATTAAATGATTTAAATGGATATAACTTACAATCCCAACAAACAAACAAACAAACAAAAAAGACAGTTGGGTATACAGTAAACCTATTATGCCCAGGCTTCTTATTAGTCAATTTAATGCTAGCCTAGTTTTACTTAGTTTGTCTATAGAACTTGTCAAGGAGCCCTTTGAAGTGGAAGTCCAATGCAGCTATGCTGAAGCACCAGTGCCAATACTCAGCGGCTGCCCACCCATAGCTTCTGGGATCAATCTTCCCCCAGAGGGATATGGGCTCGCTGGTGGGCTCATGGGTGTTGCATGGGCCTCACCACACTGGTCAAAGCAATCACCACCACTCTTACAAATTGAAAAAGTGGTTTAATCATGTACACTTGGTTGTGCTTGGTCCACAACTGTAAGTTATGTAATTGCTACCAACCTTTTATATATATATAAGTATACTGGTATTAGTACCTACAGTAAGTCATATGCATCCATGCTTGCCATTAAAAGATAAACAGCTATCATGGTATAAAATCAACTTCAAAAGTAAAGCTTTCATATGCCCTGGTCTGAAATCAACTTAAAAACATATTAAGAAGAAATAAAGAAATGAAGTAACATGTCATAACAGCCCATTTGAAGATGCATGAGGGCCATAACTGCAAATTAGGTTCCACAATTCCTGTGTCCCATTTTTATAGGTGTCCCTTTTCAAACAAAACATAATCTAATGCATGTGTATGCAATGGTTTCAAGCCCTTCAGATATAAAAAGCATAGTCAGGGGGGAAAAGGGCTAAAATGCAACGAATTATTCCTTATTGAAAAGGTCAACGGTTATGCCTAGGGGAATTCCTAACTAAATAAAGCTTATTTTAATTTACTTAAGAGTGAGCTAGTTCATGCTAAAACATAAAAGGGATTTAATATAGGTTCTGACTTTATATCTAACAATTGCTACTTGCCTTTCAATATAATGTAGAGAGATCATCACTGACATTAAACAGAAAATGAAAATAATATACTGCACCAGAATGGAAAAAGATGTGGCAAAAGGCTCACTTTACTGTAAAAGGGTACACAAATACTCTTAAGAATGTTATACTCAGCCACTGAATTGCCTTTTTACTTTATATTTCAATACAACTGGAAAGAAGCACAGATTCTTATTTTACTAAATTTCCACACGCGTGTGCAGCTGTGCACTCGCACACCAAAAAAAATAAAAAATAAAAAATCTAACCTGCTGTGCTTTCCGCAGACACAACACCCAATTCATTCTTTGCAGTTGATAGATAATAAGCCCGTGCATCTCCAAGGGACAGCTTATCAACAAACCATGTTAAGAAAAATAACTGTTTTTGCAAATTATCAATTTAAGAATCAATGGGAAGTACAACTGACATGGATACAGGACTAATAAATAGACATATTCCTGGGTAACTTCCAACCTTGGTTGATCATAATAATTAACTTCTTGCTCTCAGAAGCTACGTGGATGATTTTAAAGTTATTCGCCCTAGGAATGAACTAACAAAATTCCATCTTTCACTGCCTAGAAAAAGAAATTATAAGACTTATATAACAAAATGAAATAATAGCATAGGGTTCAAAAATTAACTTTAATTAATACCAGGAAATCCCCCACACCCCCCCAAATTGTATAAGTCATTTTCACTTTTCCCTTCTACTATTTGAAACGTGTAACTTTGCCCACACTGAGGTTTGTTCAACATATCAAGCCATAAAGATTGATGAAATATGCCATTTACCATTCTGACACATATGCAGAAGTATAAATTCCCTTTCAATATTATAAGATCAGATTTAGACAACTTAAAAGATGCACAAGTACATGTTTCTTCTAATCAACTAAAGTTTATAGGTAAATTCACTAAAGTTTTTAACACCATTTTTCTTGTCCTGTGTAGCCAACCGTTGGCATCCAATATTTACAATCAGAGAGAGTCTGTGTAAGTGAGAGAGAAGAGAAATGGTAGCATGCTCTGAGTTATTTATCCCATTTCAATCATCATTATCAACTCGAAAATAAGAAAATCCGTATCAAATCTCCACCCCTTGCCCCCCACCAAAAACAATGCATGTAAGTCTACTAGTGCTTTCTTTTCTCCCGAAATGCTCCGAATGAATGTTAATAAATGAGATAAAATTCCGGAATCTCTCACATATAAGTAAAGAGGCCAATCAAACATAAAGGATACCACAAGAGCTTTAACAACATCACCAGGGCGATAAGATAAGTGCATATCCACTTTATCAATCTCAGTTGCTCTAACATCTTGTTGCCTGTAAAGATAAAGAATGAATGTGTTGCAACAACATCAAAAACTTGGCCTAAATGTTCAAATATATACATCTATCGAAAAATTGAATTGCTAAAGGCCATACTGCAAGAATAGCCTATGCATAACTAAGATTATACAGTTTAATAAAAAAAAAAAGAAGCTGGTAGGGTCTGCAGCCCACCCAATCATCAAGTTCCATCTCAGTAAATAACTATAAGTAAAGAAGCTAAGGCAGACTTTTTTTTTTTTTTTGATCAGTAAGAAGCTAAGGCAGACTTTCAAATCCCAATCAAAATAGAGATGTATATGACTAGATGTGCAACTAATTGGAAATTTTGAAACCCAACAATGACATTCAGTAGAAGGAGAATTGAATATACATTTGAAAATTTACCTGATAATTCCAGTGAATTTTTCTCGAACAGACTTAGGACCGACACACATAATATCAGCTGAAGCCATCCTAGTGGTCACTCTTGTAACCTATGATAATAAAAATGAGATATAAATCAAGGAAATACATGAGCATAGAAGAGGATGCACTTACTCTAGCAATAACAAGCGAACCAGGTTGGGGAACGGCACCATGAGCTTTGTGACCAGTTACTTCAACTGTAGGTCTCTATGATTCAACAACCAACATTTAAAAAAGTAAATAAAAGTGTTACATTACATAGTAATAATAAGAGGGTTAGAGAGAGTTAGTTACCTGGTCGGGGGAGTTAGGGGGAGGGGATAGGGTACGGCGGAGTCCGGTGAGAGAGGCGTAGACTAAGTTGTTGTGTGGAGCCACGTAAGCACCTCTCCCTGCTCTCACTTGGGTTGCTTTTCCCAGTACCTCACCTGGCGTCACAACCACTACTTCTTCCATATTCGAGACAGAGAGAAGAAATTAGGAAAAGATGGTTTCAACTGAGAAGAGAGCGGCGTGAGAGAGGGAGAGAGGAATTAGGAAAAGGAAAACAAAATCTAAGTTTAGTGGACAAATATGTCCTTCATCATGTGAGACTCACGTGCTGGCTAAATGGAAATAGCAAAGGAAGAGCAAGAAAAGACTTTTCATCTTTTCTCTTCTAATCTAAATAAATGAAAGAAACAAGTCCGCACCTTTGAGCGACAATCGTTAAGAGTCTATTCACTGCCGTTTCAGACACTACTTTTCTAAACTATAATTTTTTTTTTTTTTTTTTTTTTTTTCTTCAAACTAGTTGTACCAAACATACAGCAAAAATACCGATTTTATCCAAATTTTAAAAAAGACAAATAAAAAGTAATGGTTATACTAATAAAAAAAATTTTCATTCTTTTACTTATAATTCTCAAAACACTAGAAATAATACATCATATTCATTCTATTATATTCCATTCAGTTTTTGTTTTCTGAGTTTGGTATTAAGCAAATGAGAGTTATGGGATAGAATTGCAATTCTTTTTTAAGTATGTTGTTGTCAGGAGGTTGATTCTAGGTATTAGGTGAATTATCTCACTATATGCATAAGTAACTTGGTTTTGCTTAAAAGATCTCTCATATGTGCATGTGGAATTGAAAGTCTTAATTTGAAACATCATTTCTCCACTAATTGTGGATGCATACAGCCTCCAACCATACTCATTCTTACAATCCACAAAAATTTTGTTTTTCTCATTTAGCTTGAACTTAATGTCTATAGATTTCCACACCACAAACTCTCTCAATGCCTACCAAAATACCTGAGAGTTTGGAAGATTCATTTCATTCACTAACTCTACCTTCTGCATGACAGTTTATTCATTAAAATTTGCGTATTTTTGCCTAACATCATCATCAGAGTCATACACATTGTTCAAATCATCATCAACAGGTTGTTCTACCCACCCATCTTCTATCACAACATCATTTTAGGTAGATGGCCTAGTAGGGGGTGTATTCTCATTCACATATGGCCTAATAGGGGGTGTAAAGTCATTCAAATGTGTAGACTCAATAACATTGACAAACCATTAACATTTACGAAGTCATTAACAGATGACCTAGTAAGGGGTAAGAAATAAACATTCACATTTCCAAATATATCATCATTAAAATCTAGACCCTCTAACCCATCATACAGCCATTCATGATTATCTTGATTCAAAATATTTTCATCATTAGGTACCTACTCAGGTTGTTCTGAAGTATCTATGGAAATTTCCTCACTAGGTTGTGGTACCCTAATTGGCATATCTCCAATCTCTACATAAATTATTATGGTAAAGACTTTCCATTCTGCATGGAAGTCAGACATATAAGATACATCATCATCATCATCGGTGATGATGTATCTTAACCCTTGTTATAAATTACCCTCTAGAATCAAGTAATAAAGCCTACAACCACCACTTGTTGTACTTCAAACGAAAAAGAACATATTAGCCATTTGCACACTATATACCAAGTTTCAATTAAAATATGCAAAAATGAACAACAAACACAAATCCAAAAACAAGACAATAAAGAAAATTGGGTGGGAAAGAGAGAGAGAGAATCAGGACCCATTCAACACTAAACACGACAAAAAGGGAAAGTTTTTGGGGGTAAGTGGGAGAAAGGTGCATGGATTTCGTAACTTTCATCAATCGGTTCACCCAAAGTTTGCAAACTTATTTTGCTTTTGCCTAAACACGTATCGAAGCACAAATTCTTTTTCCCGTCAACACAATATGCGTATTAACCTCTGAAATTTTGATGAAAATGATGAAATCTATTGAGAATCGATTGTTTAGAGTGAGAATGGTGAGACTTTTGTGAGTTATCATGCAGATTTTATGTTTGTCTTAACATCAGTTTAAATGGGTTACAGATGCTACCGAAGAGAACCACAAGTAGTCAAAGTGTTAGCTTCTAAACCACAAGTAGACAAAGTAAAAACGGACCAAACCACAGGTGGGTTAAGTGCACTTTTCCCATTAACTAATCACTTGTAGGTGTTAGATGACGAGTCATTTGCAATCATGGTGGTGGCAGCTGTGATTATGATTGGAATCATCTTGCCTATTAGAACAATAATTTATAGGCCAACAAGGAGGATCATACCATACAAAAGGCGAACCATCCAAACAAAGTTCAAAACCGGATGCAGAATTAAGAGTACTTTTGTGCATTCACACCCCTTGAAATATCCCAACCATCATCAAACCTCCTTGAAGCCTCTCACCCTCCAAAAATTCTCTAATATGCACTGATGTGCTCCACTTAATGGTCAAGAACAAGAAGATGGAGATTTTTCTAGAAAGATTACAATCAAAAGCCCAAGAGGCTAGAGCATGTTCTATAGAATTTTGATTCTCTAAAAACATAATTTACACTCCAAAAGGAGAAGGTATTCAAGCAAGACAAGTGCTTTTGAATGAGCTTTGTCGACAATATTGTAGAAAATGAGGGGGGGAAATTTTTTTTTTTTTTTTTTTCTTAAATGTCTAACCTGTTAAAATAAGCCAAACAATTAGCTTTTTTGGACTTTCCATACCCGATATATCTTCAATGATGTTATGAACCCAATTTTTATTGGTTGCTTCGAGGGAACTAAATCCTCCTAATTTGATAAATGAACCATTTCGAGAGAGTCCAAACCACTTAAACAAGTAACACTTGATATTATTGATAAATAATCATGGTAGGCTAAGCAACTCCTAATAACAAGTCTTACTCAACGTCTAACTCCTAACAATGAAAAATCCTAATCAAATACAAACTCCAAAGCAATTAGCAACTGGTAAATAGTAACTTCTATGCAAGCTCTTGCTAACTCCTAAACAAAGCAAACTTCTAATACAATTTAACTATCCATAATTTATTAGACTTCTAAACACAAACCAACTCCTAAACCACCTTCAACAAGTAACACTGTAACAAACGAGCTTGATGGACTAGTGGGACAAAGAAGTGGAAGTTCTTAATTAAGGGGATTAGCATTTATTTATTTAGCTTTAAGATGTTACACTTGAATATTTATCACTTTTTTCAAAGAAATTTTGCTCATATTTTGTTGGCTACATAAAATTCAGACTATAATAAAGATCTTCATAGAGAAATAAGGTTGTTGCTATACATTCAAGGGAAAAAAAAAAGTAGTTGCTATAAAAATAGTATATCTTCGTAGAATAATTTTCACATAATTTTGTATAAATATTTCATAATATTGTACTGTAAAAAAACAAATTCCCAAGACGTAATTTTAATGAGATATGTTACAAAGTATACGGTGAATAGCAACTGGAAGATAAATCAACAACATTATTGTGATATCTTTAGACGCATCTCCAAAACATGGTTAATATTAATAGATAAACAACTTTAAGTTAGTCTTGTAGAATTTCAGTTTTGTGATTCATACTTAAAAGTTCCTTTCACTATCAGATGGACCTGTAAATAACTTTGTTCTAACATCAAGTAAAGCTATTCATTGTACAAAGATCCAGTGATATACTCAATCATGGAAATGGTTAACAAGAAATAACAGCTACAATTTGTATGATTTCAAGAGTTGACACTAAATTTGACTTCTCTAAGTGGAATCTCAAAGACCACAAAAAATATTTGAAAAAATGTAAGGGCCAGAAATTGTTCACAACCCTTCATCTCCCCATTACAGGACTCTTCTAAGCTCATCTGCCATCCCTTGCAATAGAACAGGTTTTCGAATCAGTCCACTTATTCCCATCTGTTGGCATCTCTCTAACACATGTTCCTCAGCACTTGCTGTTAGGGCTATAATTAAGGGCCAATTCTGGCTGCGTAGTTTTCGGATTCTTAATGCCACTTCAAAACCGTCCATCTCAGGCATATGAAGATCCAAAAGAACAATTTGGAAAGAATTTTCAGCAGCGCTAAGAGCACTGAGGCATTCAAACCCAGATGAAACAGCAGTTACATTACAACCTAGCCTCTCAAGCAGCTTCTTGGTCACAGTCCTGTTTACATCATCATCATCAGCTAGTATGACCCTAAGGCCTTTAAACTGAGAGTTGGAATTTGGGTCTAAGGAACTTCCTTGAGCAAATATGGCTCTTCCAAAAGATGGTCGGGTTTGGAACCTAAGAACAAGTGTCATGCTTTGTGCAAAACCCAGCAAGTTTGTGGATATCCATATATTTCCTTGCATCATCTGTAGATATTTTTCCATATAAAATTCAGAAGTTAGCTACTCTTACCATGAAAAAAAAGGGAAGAAAAGCAATGATATTCCATCATAGTTTTAACAAGTGTAAATGTATATAACAAGCGCTTTAGAGAAAAGAAGAGAAGAAAAAGGAAAAAGAAAAAAATTATCCTACCATGAGGAACATGCAAGGCTTAACAGTCCAATCTTATAATTTTCAAAAAACAGAATAATAATAATAATAATTATTGCAAGACATTATCTTTGGAACAAAATTAGTGCAACTAATAAGCGTGCACAGGGTGGATGGCCAAAGAAAATGGGAGAGGCAAGTCAGAGAAACAACATGCATTAATCCTCTTTGCGGGGTTGGAAGAGATGTGAGGTTTGGACACTAATATCTTTACAGAAACACACAATCAACTATCTCATTACTAGTCCCAGATTGTCTCCTCTGGATGTCATTTTCGACCCTTGCAGTACCCTATCTCAATGCTGCCAGAACTCTCTTTCCAGAAGTTGGTTTGGCTACTGTGCAAACAATAAGAATGCAGAATTTTGTCGGTACGACTAGTTGTTTTGGTAACTTCATTCTAGTAGAAGGTTATCCAATGGCTGCCAAGTTGATGAAACTGGTAAAATCAAAACAGGGCTTTTTCTTTTTTCTTTTTATTTTTTTATTTTTTTAAGTACAACTTTATTTGAAAATGAAAAGGAGTGCCCTCAACTATATAGACAGTATAAAATAGAACCTCAAAAAAGTACGACTTAAAATTGAACAAATCAAAAAATCCAGAAAAGTAGAAGCCCAAAGCAGTCATCAATTCATACAAGAATCATATAAATAAAGCTTCTAACTTGAATAGTCCACAAAATATATGGGAACAGTATTCCATATCAATTAATGGCTACCTTGCAATTAAACCTCCAAAACATCTTATCAGCCCTTCCATATGATGCCAGATAAGAATACAACAATTCAAGGAAGGAATCCACCAATTCTAATTTCCAATCTTGGATAAGAAGCACAAGTCTAGGATTCCAAGATTGAAACACTCCTTCCTTTGAAATGTCCAAGTAAGAATCTACCATAGCTTCCTTCCCCTGACATGAAGAAGTAAGAATCTACCATAGCATCCTTATCCTCAACATAGAACACAAATCAAGAAAGAGGTCTTTCAAGGCAACCTCACCACACCACACATCAAGCCAAAAACGGATTCTCCTACTGACCACACCCTTTTTAAAACCAGAAAACCACTCACAACCATTCTTAATATTTTCCCACAAACTACAAACATGAGGCCTTCTAACCAAGGACGGTGTCCATTGAGTCCCAGAACCCCATATTTTATACCAATAATACACCTCCAAATTTGCTTCCTTTCTTCACCATGACTCTGTAACCATTTTCGAAGCAATTCTTACCTAAAAGTGCTTAACTTCCTCACTTCCAAGCCCTAAAATTGATGGGACTACAAACCACATTCCAATTCACTAATGAAATTTGAAGTCATCCCAAATACCACCCCTAGCTTCTCCAATCTATTAGCGACATGGATAGGAATGGTAAAAAGGAAAGGAAATAGATAGGAAGACTATACAAAGTTCTCTTAATAAGCTTCCCCCATTTGACAAGTATAATTTCTTTTAACTTGCCAGTGTTCTTCCCATTCGCATAACAAAGTTACACACCATGTGAGCCTTAAAAGATGAGCTCAGTGGCAATCTGAGATAAGTTATTGATAAACAACCCATCTTACACCCCAATACTTCAGCTAGTTCTTCTACAACATCAACCTTCCCCACGGGTACCAACTTACTCTTAAATCAACGTTCAAACCTGACATAGGTTCGAAGCAAAGAAAAACTAACAGAATATATCTCAATTGAAATGGGTTGGTGTTATCAGTAAAAAGGATGTAAGATATCATCATTATTATTAGCTCCCACCTGAAAACCAGGTAAATGCCTATCATCCATAGTTAGATGACATCCTACTAAGAGCCTCCATAACCAAAAATCAAAATGGAGATTGGAAGGTAATAATGCATGAGTAGTCATAGGAGCATTCGAGACGGTCAATTCTGTATTCATTCTAGACAATCTTGAAAGTTGAGATACTCATCCCAGTCACATCTCAAAATGAACACCAGGTCTCCAATGTCTATATTCACTAGGCACAACAAGGATAATAGGATACTGGATTACAAAGGTGATCTCTTTGAAAAAATGTTAAATTTACATCTTGAGTCATCTGATGGGCAATACGATGCTTGCGTTTTTGAAGAGAAGGGCATAAACTACTCTAAACTTCATACATAAGTGCACAATATATATGGTGCCATTTGTGGCATGACATTTCACAAGCAATAGTCTCAAGTCACTCAAGTCTTCCCTAAGTAAAGATGTGAAGATTTGAAGCTCCTATCGCATTCAAAGAGACACTATATACCATCTACTTTAGGTAATGTTTGGGATGGAGGGAGATGGAGGAAGAGGAGAGGAGAGGGGAGGAGAAGGTTAATGGAATGTACTAATTTTTTAGTATATTCTAGCCATCTTCTCCTCCCCTCTCCTCTACTCTCCATCTGTCTCTCTCCATCCAAACATAGGGTTAGGTGGCTTGACCAGGAAAAATAAATAAATAAATTTTTGGGTCCATGCCTAGACAAACCATGCACCCATATGGGATTGAAACCATGACCTCATCCCCAACCCTTACTTTTTTTGCTGGCAGGAAGTAGAGACATTTAAAAAAAGTAGCATGCTACCACATTGGTTAAGAGGAATAAATGCAACATTCTGAATCGGAGATCGTCCAAGTCCATCAAATCGAATAAGAACAATGCAGTAATAAAAATCAAAATATAGACAAAACAATAAGAGAACCAACCTGCACAAGCTTTTTGCACATGCTGAAGCTCAGGCCCTCCTTAAATTCATGGCTGTTGTGCCTCCTACCAGCATAATTCGTTGCTGAGATTGATCCATCTGACTGAGAACCTTTCTCACTAATCTTAATTTCAAACTTTATGTAAAGATGCTCATCTGGAATGCTTGGTCTCCACATTGCCAAAATTTTATCATCCTTCCCCTCAATACTAGTCTCCTGAAAAACCCGAAAGATGACAGTGCCCCTCCCATCATACACATTCAACAGATACCCAACCATATGCAAAATCACTTGAAAAGCCCTTCTCTCATCACCAATCACCTGATCAGGCAAAGAGCTCTGAACATCAATCTCAAAACCCAAGCCTTTATACACACACAAACACTTTGCAAGACAAGAAGATTCCTTGATCATGGAATGTAGTCCAAAAGGCCTCATCTCTAAAGGGAACCTTCCATTATCATTTGCTGATATCTCCATCACGTCATTTATCAAAGTTGAGAGAACTTTGCTGGTTTTCACCATCGTGTCAACCATAATCCTCTGTTCAAAGCTCATATTATCCTCTTCAAACATTGAGAGTAGGCCCAAGATTGTATGCATTGGCCTCCTCATTCCATGACTCATCACCTTCTGAAAGGAGTTTCTAGCCTGGCTTGCCATCATTGCATTCTTCCTAGCTTGTTGCAATGCACGATTTTTCTCACACAGTTGATCTCTCATTAGCTGAGATTCTTCAAGAACTGCAGCATGAGAGAGAGCCACAGCCACCTGGTCAGCAACCACGTCCACTATCTCTATTTCGTGATAACTCCAAACTCTAGAGTTTGCAGCTGGAAGAACCAAAACCAGTATAGCATAACAGGTTTCAACCAACTCTGGTGTCCCCCCTTTGAAATTTGAAACCCGAAGCATCGGCATCCGAATTGCTGCCACAGCCCCTGACTCACAAGAACCACCACTGCTTGCAGCACCTAGTTCTGACTCAGGCCTCAGAATCCTCACTCCCTTGTCCCCTCTTATCTCTAACACATCCGGGTCATTGATTGGGATAGAATGGTGGTAATTCCTTGAAGAACTTGTCTTCAACTCGTGGGTGAGGTTCATCTCTGTTCTATTCTCATTTGGCATCCAAACTGCACAATTTTGCAACTCCAAAGTTTTGGAAAGCTCAACCAATGTGCTGTACAGTATAGTATGCTTATCAAGTGACTTTCTGATTTCTCTGGTCAGCATCCGTACATGCAAACTAGCTTCCTTCTGTTTCTTCATCATTCCAACCTCTTGATCTAATACCATCACATTTTGCCTCAAAAAAATCTCCCTCACTTTTACTTTGAGAAGAAGCGGAATCAGAGTCAAAAGAGTAATTGCAGTTGCACATGAAACCAAAGCAGTGAGGAATTTGAAAATGGTAAGGGTAAGCATCAACTGGAATGTGTGAGGGCCATAATAAGTATATCCATTGAGCAAATGAGTCAATCCACAAAGGACTATAAATGCTATAAACTGAAGGAGTACCCATTTGAATGGAAAGTTTGAGCAGCTAACAAAGTAAAGGAGCTCAATTGGGATCGAGAAATATGCCACTGCAATCAAGAAATCACTCACTCTTTGGCATTCTAAAATGCTTTGTGTGGTCCAAGAGCCTTCGTCATCACAGTTACAATTCGCAAACTCATTATCAACAGCGACAACGGACATAATCAGATAAGAAATGAACAATCCAAGAGCTAATGCTCTAACCATTGCAGCCAGATGGTTGCTTCTTTAATCCAATTTTCTAAAATTTCTCATATCCCAAACCCCTAATGCACCAAAATTGCAATAGCATACATTCAACTACAGCACTTGAAGTACTCCAATTTGGAATTCCGATTTCCTCCCCATAGCAGAGCTCAATGAAAAACCAACCTATTCCATATCACAGAAACCCACTGCCACATTTTATTATCTGAAATTTACTCAGCTAGTTTTGTCAAAAAGTTAAAAACCCATTAATAAATTCAAAGATCTAACACAACCACTTATCCAGAAACTATAGTTTCCCTATAAATTTTTCTTTTTTCACATTTTCTCTACCAGTTTGTATTTCCTTTTGAGTTTTATGATTAAAAAAAATTCCATTTTCCCTACTGCTAAACCCCACATAACCAAAACAACCAATCAAGAAGAAAAATTGAAATCTACCCAACTTCAATCTATCAAAAACATCCAAAATGAAACAAAAAAAGAACAGAATTAAAAAAAAAAAATGGTATCTAAAAAAGCACAAACCTTGTTGCTCCTGTGGCAAAAAACCAACTTCAAAGTTCAATCCTTGATTTATTACCAATTCAAATTCAAATACTACCCAAAAGTTCTTTAACCCAGTGGCCAAATCTTCAGAGAGAGAGAAGCAGCTACAAAGCACATGAAGAAGTATCAAGGGAAACAAAGCAAAACCCAATTCAAATATATCCTTCTTAAATCACAAACCTCTATGTGCTTCCATTACAAGGAGAAAAGAAAAGAAACAATAGAGTTAGTGAAATTCATCATCTAACAAACCCATATTTTTATATTCGCTGTCTCACTCTTTACAGCTTCCAAAGAAAGAAACTTTGAAAATGGAGACAAAAAAACAAGAAAGAAAAAATATAAGGAAAACAGCATGAAAGCCGTGTCTGAAAAGCTCTTTTTAAGAGAGAGATGGTTTAAGAAGGTAGGAGTGGGGCCCAGGATGTTCTACATGAAGAGAACCTAGACGTTCTCTTTCATTTGTCCCCTCAATTCCTAGTAGGAAACATAGTATTATAATGCTATATTTATATTTCATTTTATTATTATTATTAATAATTTACTTTATTCTTTTCTACTTTCGTTTTATTTACTATTATATTTATAATATTATAAAATAAGATTGTCATGCTGCTTTTCTTTTTTTGGATAATTGTCATGCTGCTTTTCACGAGTAGGCATGTCCTTGTGTTTCCACCTTTTATTAAGCTTAAAGAGCCATCTTATTTAATTTATTTATGTATAACAGTAAAGCTTCTTGTATTTTTCATTTTATATTTGCTATTTGGTTAGGCTTAAAAGCTATCTTACTTAATTTATTTATACTCTTCATGCCTCTTGTATTTTTGACTTTGTATTTGCTATTTGGTTAGGCTTAAGAGTCATCTTACTTAATTTATTTATACTAGTCATGTCTCTTGTATTTTTCCCTCACTATTTTCTATTTAGTTAGGCTTAAGAACCATCTTACTTAATTTCATTTATACTCGTCATGCCACTTGTATTTTTTTCACTTTGTATTTTCTATTTGGTTAGGCTTAAGATCCATCTTACTTAATTTATTGGTACCAATTTTTTTAAAATTTTAAAAGGTTAAAAAATAATGAATTTAATCTCTTAACCATTAATTGAACACTCTCTTTACATAGGTGCTCAAATTAAAGTTTTCACATATTGACCTTCAAGAAAGTGTTAAAATAATGGTTAAATAATAAAATTTTCTTAGCGGATTAAACTTTTGGTACAAATAAGTAATAACGATTCATTCACTTATAATTTTTTTAAAATTCCGGGTTTTATTTCCTTTTAATATAGCTTATTCAAACCTTATTCTTTAAAAGGATTTCACGTGAACCTTACTTTTAAAAATAAGTCAAATAAATTAACAATTTCAAAGAAAAACTCAATTTATATCCATAAAATATATATATATATATATATATCAATATTCTTTTTAATTTTAATAGGCTAAATATAGTGTTAATTCCTAAACTTTACTCACTAAGCGTTTTTAGTGTCTGAAGTTTGAAATGAACACTATTAGTCTCTAAAGTTTCAAAAATGAACGTTATTAGTCATTCCATCTAATTCTGTTAGTTTGTTTGCCTACATGATTAACGGAACAATGATGTAACATATTTTTTAAATGACGTGGCATATTATTTTTAAATTAAAAAATGAAAAATAAGTTGATTTGTTTAATTTTGTTGTTAATTTTGGCCTGAACCTAGTTGGTGGGTTGGGTTGTTTAAATTGGTATTGTTATGGATTTGGATCAATTAGCTTATGTGTCATTTTTTAATTAAAAAATAATATGTCACGCATTTAAAATATGTCACATCATTGTTCTATTAATTATGTAAGTAAGAGCCACCTAGGTATTCGGTCCAGTGGTAATCCCTTCTCCAAAAAGCCTCTCTTTATGAGGGTGTGGGTTCGATCCCCGGGATCTTCAAAATATACGTGTGTGTGAGTTTAAATTAGAATTTCTATCATATCTAAAAAAAAACTATGTAAGTAAGCAAACTAACAGAATTTGATTTAAAAATCAATAGCGCTCATTTTTTAAATTGTAGGGAAAAAGAACACTTATTTCAAACTTCAGTGATCAAAAGTGTTTAATGAGTAAATTTTAGAGACCAATACTACATTTGACCATTATAATATGTTGTCACTCCTTATATTTAATTTCCATCGTTTGATTGATCGTCGAAGCTTATGGCCTAGATCAAGACAAGCCTCTGTATATTTTACTTATTCATTTGTTATCTTCCATAGTTTTTTACAATTCTGACATTAAAAAAAGAAAATATTTTAGGGCCTATTTGTTTTGACCTAAAAATAAATAACAATGGAACGGATATAAAACAATTTACGTTTTTACAGTTATTTTTAGTCTAACCATATTTTTAAATAATGCCAAACACTTAAAAATATAAAAATTATTCAACATAGAAACAACCGGACCCAGTGAAAAGGTTTGCATGCTTACGAATAGACCGTTGAGAACTGTGGCGATTAGTAGTTGATTCACTACAGAGGGGTATGCTATGGTGCTTTACAGTGCTTTGCTTTCGGAATTTAACAGGCTATACTAGCCACGTGGAGCACGTGTTGCTGATACCCTTGTAGATATAAGGTGTGAAGTGTCGTAGATATTTTATGAAAATATTAAATATAAGGTGTGAAGGTCAAATCAATTATTGAAAAAGGTTTTTATTAAAAAATATAATGTTATAGTTATTACAATATTTTTTTAAAAGAAAAGAAAATGATTGAAAGTGATGAAAAATAAGAAATCTATTCCGGGCCCACCATTTGTGATTCGACCAAATTGGGTGGAAATGAAAGATATTGCTAACAAATTTGACTAATAATGGCCCACAAAATTACGCTTTTGCCCATATACTTTCATGCTCTCTTTACCCCAGTAGGGATACAAGTAAACACACGTATATATTTCATTTTTCTTCACTATACAAACTTAAAAAAGGAAAAAAAGAAAAAGAAAAAATAAGATGTATTATTTTCTTTTCTTTTCTTTTCTAGTTATCTCCCTAATTCCAAACATATACGAGGGAAATGTTTTCTTTTCTATTTTTATCTTTCTCTTTTGTTATTTATTTTTTTTCTTTAGTTGCAATCAAACACAATATAAATATGATTATTATCACATCAATAACATAATAAATAAAAATATTAAATTATCAACCAAATAAAAAATAAAAAAAAACAGTTTTTAACCAAAAAAAAAATAGAGCAAAAGAAACAGTCTTTCCACTCAGCATTCTCATTTTTATACTTTCTCTTCCCTCCTCTTTCATCCATTTCAAAATAGTGTTATTGTCGTGTTAATTTGTAATTTTTTTTTTAATAAAACTAGTAATAAACTAATAATTCTAGCATTAAAATAAAATAAAATAAAATAATTAGAAATAGGATTTACTAGGTGCATATTTTAAGAGAATACTTTAAATTTAAATAAATCCATACTTTAACAAACAAAATTCTTCTTTTTTTTTTTTTTGCTAAAGACAAACAAAATTCTTTTTTTTTTGCTAAAGACAAACAAAATTCTATTAGTATACAATGTATTACACCCTTTCAAGGAGATATATGGTTATTGACTTATTGGCATGAATGTGATTGGCTACATTCCTACAAGAAGTGGGAAATATCTTATTATTGGCATATGCTTTAGTGACAACGTTTTCCAAGAATAGGGATTGGGGAGTGCACGGCATAACATTAAAAAAGTGATATATAAATGTGTGTGTGACAATTGAATATGTTAAGTTACCAAAAAAAAAAAAAAATGTTAGGTAATCGCAATTCCTTGTTCTAGTGGTTGTGTTCAGGTGCCCAAGAAATATTAATATGTGTTAATATAAACATACGCACATAACACCATAAATTAGTTGTGTCAAAACACTCCAAACCAATGATCCAAGAACATCGTTAAAGTCTTATAGCTCAAATGGAATTGGCACTTTTCGGTTTCAACGGAAAAATTTATAGTTCAAATTTCTCTTCTCCCAACTATCAAATTATTAAAAAAAAAAATCTAAGCACATAATGTTCAACAAATAAGTTATTACAAATCTCTCATTCCCCAACCATCGAATTATCAACCTTGCCAATGAGCTTTAGCTCAACTGGTATCTTCTTCTCTCATAATAATAGAATGGACAAAGTTTGGCTATAAACTGATTTGTAATCAGTTTGTTATAACCCATTACATGGCAGCTTATAAGACCATCTATATGTATTATTTAAAGAAGTCACATGACTCATTAAATAGGTCATGTGACTAAAGTACATGTAGATAGTTTTATTAGTTACCATGTAGTGGGTTGTAGAAAGCTAGCTACAAACCAGTTTGTAACCAAACTCTATCCTAATAGAATGAAGGGTGAGGTCATGATTTTAAAACCTTTTAATTTTTTTTGCTAAAATGTTTAAGACCATTAAGTACATGTGTACCTTATCAATTAAAAAAAATAATAATAATAAAAAAAAAATCAACATCTTATTAAATCATACACATACTTCCATCAAATACTAAAAGGGTACATTTTAATGTGTCAATGCCAATGATAATGGTATTTACTATTTATGGTAAAAACAATTACAGAATTTGATATCGACAGAATTATAACAAGCCCAAATCTACTAACTATCAAGAGTAAATGGTCTAATGACAAAGGCTTAGTCTCATATAGCTTGGTTAGGATCAACATCTTGAGTTCAAATCCTCGGAAAAAGTGACTGGTCAAATGATAAAGATTTACATTTACTCTCATGTAGTTTTATGTCCTTCAAATCCTCATAATCACGAAATTGGCTCCTTAAGACACCTACCAGCCAATACTACTAGAATCTTGATGGTATAAGATCAAGTTATGATTGAACCCACTCGAGGGAATGCTTGCAATCTCTCATCCCCTATTCCCTTGTCTACTCTAGACACCTCCCATATCTCAATGGATATGTACTACTATTATCACTTCCAAACATGGCATAAACTGATCGCGCCATACCTCCATAACCTTGTCCACGAAAAAAAAAGGGTTTTCTTTCCACTAAAAGAAAAAAGCCTGAACTACTATTTTGGAGTTAGGTCCGAGTCGTGCTCGTGAATTATGTTTAACATTATCTCCCCTCAAAAGCAAACAAATTCCTAATGTTTTCTTCTCTCTCCATAATATAGACCATATACTTTAAAATTTATTTTCTGGATCACATTAACAATTGTAAGGATGGTAAGTACTTGAGGATTCATGTATAACAGGAAGTAAAAAACAAGAAAACACAGAATTTGCCCCTCTTCAGCTACAATTTTTTTTATAGTTTTTTGAGTCCATACAATACCGCACTAACTCTTTAGTTTTTTATCGTTAAAAGAAATCTTAAATACATTGTTGGCCTCTAAAATTTAACCCATCAACGATTTGTTTCTAAAATTTGAAGCAATCACTTTTAATCCCTTGGATGAAGTGGCTAAACTAAAAATTAACACATCATCGCTTTATAGGGACTAAAAGCTATCACTTCAAACTTCAGAAACTATAATTACAGGACATCAACAATATTTTTTCGCCTTAAAAGAATAAGAATAGAAAATCTAGAAGATTGGACTTCCACACCACCTATCAAGTATTCAATAAGGTAAGTCAAAAGTCGGCTTTGCATACATCATTCCAATATGCACCCCAGCCTTCTGCCAACACCTATATTGATATGTAGGAATAAGGGTTATGATGAACTTGCACCTTTTGTCAACAATACCAGCTTCCTCTTGACCATATCTACCTATCTTTATAATTACAAGCTTGCATTAATGTTATTCCCAACAAAACTGGTCCACCACTGCCATGAAACCAGTGCAAGCGCCTAAAATTCTCATTTGCACATGCTGTACTAAAATTCTGTACTTATATTCTATTTCCTAGGGTTGGGAACGCCAAACGCCTTATGTCTTTTAAATAACAATAATAATAATAATCGAAACAAATCTATAACTATTCTGGGAAAAAAACAATTAATATGAAATTGCATATAGCTACTAAATTATTTCTTAGACTAAACACAAAATAGCCAGCCACCCAATATGCAATTATGCCATGAGCAATGGAGGCAGGAAAATATTGAAACAAAATGCACAAGCATGTGATTCTCAGAGGATATAACCTCTAATGGATGGTGCATACTATAAACAGCATTAGCTGACAGCAGACAGTGTCTGGTATACATAGATATTATACATCTATCTACGACAAAACAGTGCTTTCGAACCCCAAACGTAATCCTCAATCTGGAAGTTGCTCGTAGTCCCCATTTTCTGGAGATTGGTGTGCTCCACGACCTGTTCTTCCTGCAAAAGAAAGCATTCATTTTCAGTCTCTCTGTGTCTGTGTGCCCGCGTGTGTGTATGAGGGAAATGATACCTGTCAATTCATATCCAGCAGCAGGACCACCCCTCCAATCCGTGGGCCGCGAAGTTGTCACATGCATGGCCCGAGGCTGAATCATGAAATGACTTCCAGATGAGTCAACAGCTGAGTGGAAGCCTATGCTTGATACTGATGCCCCACCAACTGGTGATGGCATTTTACTGGCAGAAGCATCACCTTTCAGACCCACATTGACATCCTTCTTTGTGTCAAGCATAAATGTACCAACAATAACCTGTGGATGCAATTAACTAGTTGAGTCAAATCACTGATTATCAACAAAAAAAAAAAAAATTCCCATGAACTTGGACAAAGGAATCCTTTAATGCCTGATGACAAGACAAAACCACTTCAAAAACTTGACAACATTCAAAGCACCAAGATTAAATGAAAGGTGCAGTCAATTACCCCACCCCCTCTTGTGTGCACATACACATACACAGAAATGACTAAAATCTCAGCTAATAGTTGTGCCTTGTAGCATACGTTAGATCTTTTCTTCGACCAAATAACAATTTGCTATACCTGTACTGGGCCAGCAGCCTTTAGTGGTCCACCAACTCCTCCTCCAATAATTTGGCCATCGGTACTAGATAGACAAACGCTGAGCCCGCCAGTTCTCCCTCCGAGGTCAGTACGCACATAAGATCCAGAGAGTGAAATAATCTCAAACCGACCCTAACATCAGGTATTCAGGAAACAGTTATACTTTGATAGAGCAGTAAACAAGTTATACACTAAGAACCTTCTGAGACATTCAAGCACAAAATAAAAGTGAAACAATTTCAATTTTTTGGTGGTATAGACTTAAAACCAGCTGTTATAGCCAACGGGAACCAAATTACTAGATTGGGAAATTTACCAGAGTAAAAGGCAGCCTGAGCAATTTTCATACCGTGTCCAGTAATATCCATATTACTGGACGAGCACCATCAGAATCAGTGGCCAAATATTTTCAACTTCCCAAACAGTGCCAAATGTCATTTAAGGCTCTTCCCAGAACTCATAGTTAATTACAATTTAGTGATAACTAAATTCCACACAACCATTGTGAGTTCACATGCTATAAAACTACTAAGTATCTTAATCAATAGGGGAAATTACATTTTTCCACTTTAAACCCTATTTACAATGTCCCCCCCCCCCTCCAAACTATCAATTTGCTCGATTGACACCCAAATTTGAAAGAATTGTATCAATGTGCCCCTTGCCATATGAATTAGGTGTTAAATGAGACGGAAATTGGTGTAATTAAGATATTAACCTCATTGGTTGCAATAAAAAACCACAATTTCCGTCTAATTTAACTCTCAATTTAGGCAGTAGGAGGTACATCAATACCATCCTCTCAAATTGTTATGTCAATTGAGTAAATTGATAGTTTGAGAGGGACATTTTAAATCGGGTGAAAGTTTAGGGTGTAAAAGTATAATTTCCCTAGTCTATATGGAGTTGTGGTTACATCACAAAGGAATTGAAAAGACAAATTGGTAAAGTAATATGGAAACATCACCAAAATATCAAATAAAACCCTAATGCTTTTAGTCTAAGAAATTTTGGATCAAGATACCTTAATTATACACTATAAGAATAAGCTTATATTTCAAACCCTCTTTAGAACAAAATGCGCTCTTCTTATAGCATGTGTAGGCCTTATTCTAAGGAACCACTAAATCCCATAAGGTCCTCATTCGAAGTCCCATGAGAGGTAGAACTAAATAAAATATTTCTACATGTATGTCCAAAGTATAGATGGCCTACACTTTTGATACATTCATAATTTTCAAAGGAAGAGAGAAAATAGAATTGGTTGCAAAACAAGGAATTAAAAGAACAAGAACAAAATGGATTTAACTGATGGAATCTTGATCTCAAATGGATTTAACTGAGAAAATCCTGACCTCTAGATATAGTTTTTTGAGGAAACCCAACCTATCAAAAGTGTCAATGACTACTATTGTTAATATATATATGTTGTTAATATGGTATAGCTAAATTATAGGAGTTAATCATGTAATTAGCTGTGATTGTAGAAATCAGTTGTTTCCTTATTTAAATTCATTGTATATCTATATATTGTGCCTCCTAGAGAGAAGAATACACACAAAAACTATTCAGCTAAATAATTCTACAAGGTATCAGAGCAGGTTACCTGTTCTTTTTTTAAAACCCTAAAAACTTAGAACTTCTTTTTCTTTCTATAATTCTGGCACCGCTAGGCATTGCTGGTGCCTCTCTCGACCTATCTCGGACCACCAAGCATCGCCAGTGGTCATCTCGGACCTTCTTGGCTCACTAGGCTTCGCCGGTGACCACCTCGGCTTCTTCTAGACTTCGATCTCTGCTCCTTGTGCACCACCTGACTCACAATGACCATCTCGACTCTTGTTCTCGATTTCTTTCACGCCGCCAGTCTTCACAATGACTCAATCTCTCCGTTCTCTCATGGCGCCATTGGTTCTCTTGATCTCTTGTAGTCTTGCAAGCTCTCGTCCTCTCTTTGCTCTCTCTCGATGTATCTCGGCTGCAACCCATAACACCTTGATGTCTCGGCTTTGATTTCACTATTTGGTCTAGATTAGTTGGTATATGGTGTGGACCCACAACAACAACAACATCAACCTCAATACCTGGTATCATTTACTTGTCACTATTTGGTCTCATTTACTTTGTCACAATTATTTGTGCAAGTGCACAGTGGGTATCGTATTTTCACCATTTAATTAATTGGTTCCCATTTATTGGTTTCTTTTCTAATGGGTGACAATAAAGACTTCCAGGAGTCCCATTTTTATGGCTCCATGACTAGTACCAAACTAAAGGGTTCTAATTATCTTCAATGGTCACTGTTGTTTGTGTCTTCTTAAAAGCTCGTGACATCATCTTGTTCCTATTCAAGACTTTTGGTTGTATCAAGGTTAAGTGGTCATGGTATCAAGCAGTGTACTCATTGTGGTCATAATAATCACTATGTTGATGGGGACAATTCCAGTTCTATTCCCGTTAACTAGATTCTTATTAGCAAAACTGAGTACGATTCACTTCTCTAGCGTGCTAATGCCTCATCCTCCTCACTGATCACCTTAGGTAACACTTGTCTTCATTCCTCATTTGGTCCTTGGGTTATCGACTCAGGGGCTTCTGATCATATGACTAGTAATTCTTCACTTTCTCATATTTCTAGTACTTGTTCCCCTTCATTTGTCACTGTAGCTAATGGCACTAAAACTCTTGTCTAAGGGAAACGTACTGTAACCACTGCTAATTTCACATTTTCAGATGTTTTATATTTACCTCAGTTTCCCTTTAATCTACTATATGTGCACAAACTTACCCTTGCCTTAAATTGTTTTGTCGCTTTTTATCTCTCATTGTGAATTCCAAAATCTAAAGGCAAAGAGGATGATTGGTGTGGGATTTGTAAAAGATGGACCGTACTACTTTCAACCATCTCGCACTTCGGTTCCATCTGCTCTCCATTCCACAAATTCTCCATATCAGTGGTATTGTCATCTTAGGCACCCCTCGTTGGTCAATCTCAAACATTTAGTACCCTCCTTACCTCATTTTTCTAGTGTTGTGAAAATTAACTATTTACACAAGATTAAAGAAGAGAGAGAAGAGATCAAACACACAAATAAAGAACACAAGAATTTACGTGATTCGCCAATATGCCTACATCCATGGGCGGCGATAGAGAAAAAGCTTCACTAAGAAAATAGGGAGATTACAGCAGTGACACCATGACTCCCTCAAAGAACCTAAACCCCAAAAACACCCTAAACTCTCTCTCACCAAGAATAAACCAGGAGAAACCTTTTCTAATTATTCAACTTGTTATGCGGCACACTTTCACAAAGAAGAGATCTCTTATTTATATATAGGATAAGGGCTTTACTCAGACATATGGTTTTGATTACACCAAGACTTTCTCTTGTTGCCAAGTTGAATTCTATACTCATTATTATCTCTTTGGTAGCAAATTTAGATTGGCCGCTTCACCAACTAGATGTTAAAAATGCCTTCCTACATGGCGATCTTAATGAGACTGTGTATATGGCTCAACCACCTTGGTTTGAGTCCAAGGGAGAGTGTGTCATCTTAAGAAATCTATCTATGGCTTTAAACAATCTCCACGTGTTTGGTTAGAAAAATTCAGTAAGGCGGTAGTTTCTTATGGTATGATTCGGCCAAGCTAATCATTCTGTATTCTTTAAGAAGACAAGAACCGGTATTGTGATTTTAGTTGTTTATGTGGATCTTGATTAATCAGCTTAGCTCAAGTTTTCTCACTAAAGACTAGGGTAAGCATGCATAAGCTTATCCCAGATAAAATATACCCTCGATATTCTGCAAGACACATGTTATCTTAGCTCCAAACCTGTTGTTACACTCATGGAACCCAATCTGAAATTGATGCCAAATGAAGGTGACTTTTTTGATGATCCAGACACCTATCGTAGACTTGTGGGTAAACTTATTTATCTAACCATTACTCGGAATGATATCTCTTATGCAGTTAGTATTGTAAGCCAATTTATGACCAGTCCTCGAGATCCTCAGATGAATGCAGTCATACGCATCCTGAAGTATCTAAAAAATGCTCCAGGTCGTGGTCTCTTCTATTGATCATTTGGACATCTCTGCATTGAAGGATACACAGACGCTGACTAGGCAGGGTCACTTTCAAATTGGAAATCTACTACTAGTTATTGTACTTTCATAGGTGGTAATCTAGTCACTTAGAGAAGTAAGAAGTAGTCAGTTGTGGCTCGCTCTAGTGCTGAAGTAGAGTATCGTGCTATGGCTCATACCACATGTGAGTTAACCAGGTTGAAAACTATTCTACAAGAATTTGGATTTTTAGTACAAGGTCCGACACCTCTTTACTGTGACAACCAGGTAGATATTCATATTGCTAGTAATCCAGTCTTCCATGAAAGAACCAAGCACATCGAAGTCGATTGTCATTTTATTCGTTCTAAAGTGGAATCAAAAGACATCATCATTCCTTTTATACCTTCTGGAAGTCAACTAGCAGACATCTTCACTAAAGCTCTTCCCAAGAATGCCATTGACTCTATTTGTAGCAAGTTGGAAGTCATTGATATCTACTCTTCTCCAGCTTGTGGGGGAGTGTTGTTAATATTTATATATTGTTAATATGATATAGCTAAATTATAGGACTTAATCATGTAATTAGCTGTGATTGTAGAAATCAATTGTTTCCTTATTTAGATTCATTGTCTATCTATATATTGTGCCTCCTAGAGAGAAGAATATACACAAAAAATATTCAGTTAAATAATTCTACAACTATAAATATTTTCCAGATGATATTATTCAAAGAACCCTCAATGAGATTTATACAACTGGACTCTATCTTCACTAAATAAAAAATAGAAACAACTAAACACAAACTTAGCAACAAACTACTAAAAATAAGGACCCATAAAACAACTACCATCACAATGCAAATAACATTGCAATTAACGTGGACCACTCTAACAGAATAATCAAAAGACTAAACACTACCAGACTCAAACAACTTAAATAAACAAACTCCTAAAATTTCTCAATAACATAATCATCCAAAGAGAAATCCCTCATCAATAATCTCATAGTGGGCCTGTGGCATGCTGCAAGTATGATTGCATCAACTTAAGCATGACTACTCTGAAATTATATTTTTTGATCAGTCACTCTGAAATTATATTATAATATTACCATAATGCTTCACCCCTAATAATTTACATTCTATGAAGTGATAGTCTTGAACAACATCGTATTCTTAAAGGCAAACAAATTTGTAACACACTAGAGAATAGGTATTCAACATTATTCACCAATCAATATCATGTTCAACTTTTTTGGTTGCCTCTTTTTGGTATAAAATTGCATATTTGTAAAAAGATACATGTATTGAATGAAAGATTTTGTAGATTAATGTTGAATGAAAGGGTGTGTTTCATAGAAACAAAGCTAGAAGATTTGTCTACTATTCGAGAAACTTTGGATAAGCCGACAGTTGCTATATTGGCAAACTATCCTGCTAGAACGGCAGCAGATCAAGAACTTATATATTTATGCTCAATGTACTCAAAGAATAGCTGGAGTTGATTAATAAAAAACAATGAGTGTTTTGAGTATTAAGGCATGTTGGTCTTATTGTTTCCCCCTCTTTATTGTGGTACTCTTCACAAAATCACAGGTACTGTTCATTCAGCCCCTGAACACAAAGTTCTCTCTTTTCCTTCTTCCTTACAACCCCAAATCAAGCCCTTTCTTTTACCTATAGAAACCCTAAAACCCCACATACTTTCTTCTATCAAATAGCCATCGAATAACTCAACAAACCACCTTTGAATTGCTAACACAACCCCACGACCGTTTCTTCAACAATTCTAAACCCACGAATTCTCCTAACCCTAAACCCACCACAAGCACATGTAGACAAATGCTCCAATTTTTCCTACTTCATGCAATCATGCTTCTATCATGATTATTAGTTATTACCTTTGATCGTAGCCAAATACTTTTTTTTGATAGGTAACAGAAACATTTTATTAATAAATAGCTAAACAAATACTGAACAAATTTCCTTTTTCCATTATGTGTGTGAGCATGCAGGCATAAACCATTTACCTATAGGTAAACTAAAGAACTAAGATGGAGTCCCAAGAATTATTTACTGAGACCTGAGCAATGATGGATGGAGTTATTTACTGAAACAAAAATAATAATAATTTGTGTGATTAACACCCACAGAAAAAATTGAACATGCCACATCTTGTTACCGATGTGAATTTAGTGGAGAAAAGCTAATTAACCTTGATTTCATTTTAATAAAGTATCTTCTGCCCTTGGAAGATCCTAACCTCAAAACTTCTACAAGATGTTAGCATACAAAATAAATTCTCACATTTTCTTACAATCTTGAATTTACTAATCAAAATTTAATAATTTCATTCAACATCGAGCTTATTTTTTACACAGGCTCTTCTTGTACCTTCTACACTACAAAGAAGTCCAAAGTTTTGTCAAAGACTATGTTTGTGTGCACGAAAAGTGTGTGCGTGCGTTATGAAATTTTATTCCTGTTAGGGCACTATTGATATGCACCTTTTGTTTTCAATTAAGTTGAATCACATTAAACAACATTAAAGCAAACAAACAAATCACCATACAATGGACTAACGACAGCAAACTCAATTAAGGGTATAGAAGATTTTAAAGCACTTGTTCTTTCTGAAGTTCAAACCAGGGGCAAATTGCACTTCCCCCCTTTAACTATTGGGTCCACTTCAATCTACCTCTTAATCTATAAAACTGAACAATGTCTCCATTAATGAATTGGAAATATGTAAATAGCCCCCCACCGTCTAATTTTCAATTAAATCCAAGCAAATATAACAAAATTTTTTTATGGTGCATTAATATGTAATGATCGATTTTAAGCATTATGACTTGAAATTGACAAAATACATTAAAATATTCCGTTACTTGTGCTTGGATTTAACAAAAAAACTTAGACAGTATGGGCTATTTGCATATTTTCAATACATCAGTGAGGATATTGCTCAGTTTTATACATTAGGGGAATTGAGATGGACCCAATAGTTAAAGGGAAGAAAGTGCAATTCGCCCTTCAAACCATGTTATTTATTTATTTTTATTTTTTCATTCAAAATCTGCATTCTGGCAGTTCCCATTTGACGATTAACAGAAAATTGATTTACCTCATATGTAATGTTGCCTCCAGAAGTTGCTGGCTGTCGCAGAGACGCATTAGAGATTGAGCCAGATGCAGACAAAATACATATTTCACGCTTACTTTGTTGCATGAACAACATAATCTTCTGTCCCACATCCTAGTGAATGCATCAATATATTGTATTAGGGGACAAACACTGAACATATCATCCAAATTAACTAATTATGTATAAAAGAGCAGTATCTAACAAGCAGGGCAAGGGGAACTACCAAGGACAGATATAAATCTGATACTGAGATGCAAGCATGCAATATTTCAAAAATAGAAAAAACAAAAAGGTGGAAACCATGCATGTTACAAAGTCCACAAAAGACTGCATCCTAGATGAACATGTCACAGTTTTAAGATGAAGATGTATCATAATATTTTCACCCACAAAATCAAACTCAGGGGAGCTGCCAAGTATATTCAACTGGAACTGGCTTCAGTCCCTTTTCATAAAGATAAAGAATGCATCTTTTACTTTTGATTGGTCCATGCATGACAAGTGCGTCCCTCCAGTATTCAATTGTCCTATGGAGTGCAAGGCTGGTAGGTCCCACATTACACACGGTCCAATCAAAAGTAAAGAACGGTTATTATAAAGGACCAAAGCTGTGCCTTATTTAAATGAACGATCATGGGTAAGGCAAACGAACGATCAGGTCACAATTATAAAAACCATGAAACCCTACTTATCAAAAACAAAAAAACCATGAAACCCTACAAGAATGAAAGACGTTTTGACACACTAACACATTGACTGTAAGCATCCCAGAAACATCTATAATATAAGATAAAATTTAATATCAGCCAGAGCTAAGTTCACCAAGCACTAATCTCCTTAGAGAAGGTTAAGGTTAAAGATCACTTCCTTTTTCCAACTTCTTCTGTCAGATTATGTCGAAACATGCATAATAGTTCTGTCAGATTATGTCGAAACATGCATAATAGGTAATGTTAAAAACTTGCTGTAATTTTGTCAATCCGATATTTTCTATTTATTTCTCCCATTTCTTACTTTGATCTTATTTCTTTACACAACTATATTCTATTTACACAAGCTTATTCTATTTATCACAAAGTCAGTAATATCAGTAATATTAAATGAAATGAGGCATTCTGTTAAAATAATTTCCAACCTCAAGAGCCTTTCACCATGTGTCTCCAATGATATTCCAAATTTCCAAGTGAAGTGACCTTCATCATCATCTTTCATAATATCTTCCTACCATATTTTTTTTTTTTTAATGTTAATGTTTTCTTTTACTGTCATCTTCTTATCTCAAAGCACTACCTAGTATTCATAGTTTAATACATTCAGTTCTCCAACCCCTTCAGTACATTGCTATTATGGGGCAGCAACACCATTCATCATTAATTCCTATCTTCATACATTCCAACAAAATTCTCAAATTCTCACACACCTTTATCATGATCAATGAGAGAATCTCATTGACTGAAGCGCGTGATTGTATATTTACATTAATAATTGATTTCTTCTTTTCTAGTCAAATTATTATTTATATGTGTGTTTACAAAAGATTAACTCTCATTTGAGGCGAATGCTACCCAGAAGAGCCAAAATAACCAAAACCAACCAACAGGAAAAGTGAAACCCCCTGGAATACTGCATGTACTTATTTCCAACCCCAAATAAAAAGAAAAAAAGATCACTTCCAATTGAAGAAGACCTGGAAAACCCAACAACATTCTCAGTTTACCTTTAAAATAATAAATATTCAGACTTGAGGTTTAAAAGGAAAAATCTCAAAACAAATTTGAATAAAAAGCTACATTAAATATAAATATAATTTCAGCAGTAACAGCTATCTATAATAAATAAAAGATCTGTTAGAGACCCAAAGACCCAAAAATATTAACTAGTATCCTAGTATCCAGAAATCTCCAAGAAATAATGATAACACACTAACAAAACAGTACAATCGCATTTGTGTGAACTGGTTGTCGTTGAAGCCAGAGTTAAGTAGCTGTATGACCCACTTTAGAGTTTTAAACCCATAAAATTTCACCCTTAGATAAAACACTAAACTAAAGAAGGAAAACACAAATCTGCTTTACATAAAATTTAGTCACATTGCATGGGAGTTAGTGAGAGGCATTCACTTGTTGATTTTATAGATTTCCTTTCATATAGATTATAAATCAGTTTTTTGTATTATTCTTTACAAGAGTTTTGAGTATACACCTTGATGTGGACGCTATGGACGGAACGCAATAGTCGTACATTTGAGGATAAGGCTAGCTATTTGGATCAACTAAAGGGTGCTTTTGTTCCTTCTTTGTTTGATTGGGCCAGGGTGTGGGGTTTAACAAATACCGCCCTAGTCACTGACTTTGTAGACTCTTTATGCCATCACTCCTTTCCTTCTTCTATATTGTAATTATTTCCTCCTCAATGTGCATTCTTTGTGCACATAGGGGAGTTTTGATTTTCTAATAAAATTTTATCTTACCTATCAAAAATAAATAAATCCTAAATCAAACATTTTTAAAAAAGTAATAATTTAACCTGATATAAAACCCCTGAAATCTTCTTCCACATACAAAATTTGCACCATAATCTCGATTCATTAAACAAGATATACTTTCCCTAAAGCATTCCTCACCTCTCCCAAATTTAATTTGAAATTTCACAAGCAGTTTAAAGCACCTGAAGATATATCTAACCACTCTAGTATAACAAGCATGAGATGACACAACTGCTGTTTGCCAAAAAAAGATGTTCAGTTTTATTAATACTGAAGAAATCTCATCTATAAAGGGAGTATACAAAAGGTACTCTAACAAATTGCAACAGAAAATTAAAATCTAGGAAAACCGAAATATGGACACTCCTACCTGCGGCCATCGAATCATACAATGATCTCAAAATAAAAAAGGATTAGACATCATTTGTACTAAGCTGCACATGCTAATTGTTCCTTTCTCTCCATATGATCCACATAAGACAAAGCGGCACCACATTCCAAACAGAACTGCATTCATGTTGTCCAAACATTTCATTACAGCAGAAAAAATACATCAACCACCTTCCTAAGCATAACCAGTGAACACCAAACAAAATGAAAACTAAGGACCACAACTATTTCTCAAAAAGAAAATGTAATCTACTGATTTGCCACTAGCTTACACAAACAACACCAACTTTACTAGAATGATACCCCTCTTCGTTAGATTATCCAGTCATAACTCTGTCACGCTGCTGTCCAAGTGAAGATGGCAACTTTCTTGGGAACTTTATCACACCAAATACACTTCCATGGAAATGGATACCAATTGATCCCTTTTCTTTTTTTATTTATTTTTATTTTATAAGTGATACCATTTGATCCTCTTAGCACCCCCCTAAAAAAGCATAAACCAATCTAACATTTTCGTTTAAACTATACACATTGTCATTACCGACCCTTGAGCACATCAACTGATTCTAGGTCCCAATCCTTCAAAGCAGACACCAACATTGGGTTGAAGTACTAAAAATGCTCCTCAAGCAAACACTCTAAAATGCAACAGAGGCATTCTTGTCTTCAGCAATGAGAAACAAATCAGGAAATACATACATATATATATATATATATAAATTGAAGCCTCCTACCATCCCATATATAAAATTAGAAAAAACAGAGAACTTCTCCCATATGCTCCTAACAAGTGCTATTTGCAAAATTTTAAATTATCAAGACAGGCCTAATGAGGTCTCCAACAATTAATTGGAATAAAATTGGGTCAAATAATCTCCCTGGTGAGGTTTCAAACTATTAAATGGACTACAAATTGGGGTTCCATATTGAGTTACTCATTTACAAGGATCAAGAAAGAAACATAGTTCCCACCGATTCTTGTTTTCTTTTTCAGAATAGCAAATACTTGGACTTATCGTAATAAGATTTTTTATAGTAATAAAAATTCAATAAAAAAAATCAACAAAAGAGGGCATGGCTTTAGTACATGGGGAGTATATACGAGATAAACCTCTTACTCAGATTATATGAATGTTATAAGCATGTGCAAATATGCATAGATGTACATGTATATGATCTCAAACAATACAAAAAAAATATTTACCTCGCCAGCAGCTACAGTAATAACATGTGGTGTAAAGCCTTGTCCTGTATTGCCTGCATCAACCAGATGGAAGTACAATGTATACCTAATGCTCAGTAATCAATATTAAACAAATAAATTAAGAACAAATGTTAACCCAAAAAACATCCAACTGAAAAAGAATAAGTTTACATCAATCTTTGTTTGTGTTTCAAGGAAATTTGATATTGCAATAAAATATACGTATGTATATAACAATAATCACAGCCATAAAATAAGACATTCTAGATCAACCAGTGAAAAAGGAGGCTTAATGTACAAATCACAATAGCTAAGCAACTTCTTCACAGAAAATACTACCCCATCCTATAAGCTAACCAATTAAAGGTAATAGTAAGGTACATCACAATCTCATTAAATGCCAATTCGGTGATAACTACTTTGCATGATGATAAACGAGAACTATGGCACACTAGTAGTTGTAAAAATCATGGCCATAAGTATGATGTAAGTAACCACTAAGAAGAAGAGGTTCTAGAACTGTAAAGAACTAACTAATAGCTACTTGGAAAAAACCACAAATTATAAGTGTAATTAATGAAACAATTAGGCTTTCTATTGCATTAGGTTATCAAAAAAATTCTTATAGTCAGTTATTTCAATTGCATGCCACTCCAAATGATGGAAATAATCATGCTACTTAGCCACACAATTATCATCCAAACCTTTGTAAATTATTGTCGCCCATCTAAATCTTATTGTCTCAATCACATCCAACTTCAGGAACTATAAGTTTAAAGGCCAATCCGCACTTCTTCTCACAAATGAATTTTTTGTTTTGTTGCTTTTTTATAAAATATCCTATTGTTTGAAATTGAAAAGTACATAGCAACCATAAGATAACATGTTATTCCCAATTCCCAGCTCTAACTATTTGAAAGAGAATCATCCTCAACCAATCTGATGTCATTGACAGTGAACACACACCAATAAATTTGGTACACTTTTGAAGTATTGTCTACAAGTCACTCATTTTAAAGTATCTTTATTTCCCTCATTTCAACTTCTACATATTTTGCGTTCCAAGCCAAGAACATTCTAGGAGAAACGACGATAAGACTAATCATACTTTGGAATGGCATGTTGGGCCACCAAATTTGAACTAAAAAATAATTGGCTAAAATATTGTTTTTGTCCCTAAAATTTGCATGGAGTTCATTTTTCGTCCCTAAACTTTTTTAAGATATTTTTTCAAAAGTTTAGGGGCGATAATAGGGATGAAAAACGAACTTATTTCAATAATTTAGGGATAAAAAAATGATATTTTTTAAAGTTTAAAGTCATTAATTGTAACACTTTCAATAGTTAAGGGCGGAAAGCGAACATTTTAAAGTTTGGGAACGAAAAACGAATTTCATGCAAACTTTACAGACGAAAACAATATTTTAGCCAAAATAATTTTGAAAACAAATAAAATAAAAGTATCTTCTGAAAGGCAATAGAGAAGGTACTGGAGAACTGTATGATAGTATTACAAATTTAATCAAATAAAAGCGAGTGTGATGCTATAGCTAACAAAATGCATCAAAAGCCTCATAATTTCAAGAATTAGCATCATATCCATCATTAAATCAATGAAAGTAACAAACTTTGAAATTGACAAGAAAAACTTCAAAAAAAAAAAAATCAATGAAAGTAGCAAGCTTTGAACATTGACCAGAAAACCGTCCAAAATTCAACTCATTTGCATCAAACCCAATATATATATAGTCTTCTTAGATATAACAGCATAAAACACCAATTACTGAATCACAAACACAATGCATTAATATTTTTAGGCAAAAATACACTTTTGATCTTTATATTTTGGGGGTGTTTTCATTTTAGTCCCTATATTTTATAACATTTCATTTTAGTCATTGATTTTTGGATACAAGTTCATTTGAATTCTTACTCTCCTTCTTTTCCTTTGTATTTTTTGAATCTTCTCATCAATTACAACATATGTCCAAAAAAACCAAGGGCCAAATTGAAACATTTTAAAACATTGAGACCAAAATTAAAACACCTCCAAAATATAAGGACTAAAAGTGCATTTTTTCCATATTTTTATAATAAAAAAAAAGAAAAAAAAGGCAAACAAAACCGAGCTGAATTCAAGCATTAAGAATTAAGAAATTAAGGTTTCCCCAGAGACCCTCACTGCAAATAAAAAAAAATAAAAAAATACACCACAAAAAGCTGAAAATTGAATCTCATTTTAAAATTGCAATTAAACCCCCCAAATTACAAGAAATCCCAATTAAACCACCCAATGACAAAAGTTCTTTCATAAACACCCACCAAACAAAACAAATAAAAACATATGAAGAAGAAAGCAAAGTTTCAACAAATTTGCAACATAACCCTTCAAGTTATAAGAAATTGTTATTTCAATCCTTCCCAAAACCAAACGACGTGTAATAATACATAATTTGCAAGAAAGCCCTCGAAGAAACGAGAAATTAAATTTAAATTTTCCATACCGGGAGCGAGGAGGTTAGATTTCTTGGAAGAAGAGGAGATGGTTAGGTCCTTCCTCTCCTTGGAAGATGAGGTCGAGTGAGACGACGTCGTTTGTTGCTGCTGCTGTTGAGTTGCGGCAGCGTTTGCTGCAGCGGCGGCCTTTCTTAGCGGCGAGGGCTTGTTCGGGAGTGCCGTATTTCCTTGGTCTCCCTCTCTTTCTCTTTCCTTCCAAAGGCGAAGACGACGTCGTTGCAGCAGCGGCGGCGGTAGTATTAGTGTTTGTTGCTGTCGTTGTTGAGGTTGTAATAGCGTTTGTTGTTGTTACGGCGGAGGGGTGAGGGTACATAAGGTGGGCCCCGCTTGTTGAGTCGCCAGGTGGCAGAAGGCCATTGGTTGGGGAGGGAGCGGTGGTGGAGATGGGGTTTTGGAGGTGGTGGTGGTGGAAGTAGGAGGTGAGTTGGTTATCATTGGGTTCCATTTGAGAGTGTGAGTGTGTGGAATGGGATTTTTTTAATTTTTTTTAATTTGGGATTGATTTTAAAATGAATAAAAACAAGTGAGGGATTTTTGATTTGGTTGATTTAAGCCGTTGGATTGGGTTTTTTAATGGGGTTTGGTTGGTTGTGGTTTGTGTTTGTTTGTGAGGAAAGTGGTTTGTGGAATGGGATTTTTTTTTTTTTTTTTCTTTTTCTATTTTTAAAAGATAAGAAAAGAATTTTGTGTGTTTTATGGCCGTAGGATTGGATTTTTTGTGTTGTGTGATTGGATATTTTGACTTCCAAGGCTATTTGAATCAATTGTCTTCCATTTGAAGAGAGAGCATGTATGGAAGGGGATATTTTTTATTTTTGGGGAAATGACTAATTGATCCTCAATTTATTGAATAAAATTTTATTTGGTGCTTTTAACTTCTCAATATGTCAATTATTAGTGAGAAAAAATAATATAAAAACACCTCTGAACTTTGGAATGAAAATAAAACAAATCCATTAATTTTTTTAATTGGAAAAGAAAAACCTCTGAATTTCGAGAAATGTCCAAATTATTCATTTTATCTAAATTTCTATCACATTTTTATTTCATTTATGTTAAAATATCATTTTAGGATATATTTTTAATTAAAAAATTTGTTTAATCGATTTGGTTGATTTCGAAAATTCAAGGCCTTTTAATTTTAAATTAAAAAATCATGTGGTTTGTTTGATTTTATTCCATTATTAATTGAGTGTCTCTATTAACTTAATTGATAGATAAGGAATCAAATTGAACTTGGTTCAAGGAATTCAAGAACCAAATTAATAATTTAACATAATATTTTTATAAAAAGGAATTTATTTTTATGTTATGAAGACTTTTAAAAAGAAAAAAACTGAGTTGTTTGTTATTGGTCGTTGGATTGGATTTTGAGTATTGTGATTTGAAATTGTTTTTGGACTTTTTAGGCAAATAAATAACTCCATTGCATTTTTTTCTATATAATTTATAATTCATTTATATTTTTAAAATTTAATTAAAATGCTTGCATGATGAAGAGTGAGGGTGGGCCAATAGGCGCCAGATTACTCGGCCCTTTAAAGTTAAAGTCCAACTAATGATAATAATGTGGACTTATTTTCTCAGGCCTAACACAACTCTGAAAGAAAAACCTGCCTAAATTAAATCTAAAATTGAGATTTTGACCTTTACTATTTCCTTATCAATTTTTTATTTATTTATCAAGATGGATATATATATAACTTTTTCTAAAAGACTTGTAAAAGTATTAATTTTAAATTGACATAAAAGAAAGAAAATAGTAGGCTTTTTTTCCCATCAATAAAAATTACATTTAAACATTATAATTTAGAGTGATTTCAAATTAAATCACATGTATTAAAAAACTGCAAATTAAATCCTACATTTTTTTAAAAAGAATTTCAATTCATTACACATAAAACCATTTATAGAAATGCTTAGTCTTATGTTTAGATGGAGGGAAAAGAAGTGAGAGTAAAGGAGAGAGGAAGAGAAGATGGTCGAAATATTTACTATACACATTCCATTAACTTTCTCTTGTACTCTCATCTCATTTCCCTCCATCTCCCTCTATCCCAAATTGTATAACTTGGAAAGTTCATATACAATAAGTACATATGTTGAAATCGTTTTATTTAAGCATTTTTCATTAACAATGTCACCGTAATTTTTTTATAATTTGAATTGTAACATTTGGAAAGTATAACACAATAGTATTGTTCACTTATCCCCTAAAAAATTAGTTGTAGGTTTGACTACAAAGTCTCTCTTCAAATAAATAAAAATAAAACATTTTGAAATAGGATAAAAAGTCTGAAAATCAAATGATAATGGAGGGGATAGAATATGTGGGTACAAAATTCTTTCAAGTTCGACCCAATAAGAGTTAGGCCTGGTCCAAATCCTGGCAGATTGATTGATTGGACCTCTATCAAGTCACAACCTAGGCTCATTCATTTGACAGTTTCGGCCAGGTTCGGCATATGAAAAAGGTTAAAAGGTAATGGGTCCCATCTTTATGATAAGTTAAAAAAAAAAATAATAATAAAAGACTTCCTTGTACAGATAACAAAAGAAGGAAGTTTGTAACTGAACCCACATCGAAAAGGTGAGAAGCATGTACAAAAGAGTGTGTATAATAAAAGTCAAAGGAAATAATAAAGAAATGATCTTCTTCGGGATTCTTGCCAAGTGTTTTCTACTCTTAAGAAATTAATTGTAGAGTGATTTTTAACCCATTACAATTGGCGTAGTCTGTGGGAAGACACTTCTTGAACAATCTCGAAAAAACAAAATGAAAGACTAAAAAGAGGGAAACGTCGTTTACTCTGGAAATGGAAAAGGAATCCTCGGAGATTAGGAAACCGAGATCTCCTCTCACAATGACAACAGATGGCCTAAAGGCTCAATCTCTAAAGAACCCCTGAGAAGGATAACTGTTTGAACAAAAATACGGGTGGAGCCGAGAGACCCCGAGCCCTCAATCCGTCGCCATGCTAGACGAAGAGTTGAGTAAGAGCTAAAAAGAGCCGAACTTGATATTAGCATGTCTTCTTCTAACCGAACCATCGACGTAGTGGATAACAATACCGTTTTGACCCTTTAAGCGCCAAGTACATGATCTCAAAAAGAAGTTGAAGAAGAGCGCAAATGACTCACTAAAACCATTCTCTGAGGAAGAAGACACAGAGTAAGTCTGGTCACTTATAATCAATCCAAAACGTCAGTTCTTGCTCCTCCGATTTTGACAAGAACGAGAGTTCGAACAGGAGGAAACGTCCAATATGAAGCTTGGGAAAAGGATCCAAAGGAGATTGGTCAAAGACACTTGGCTTGACGAAGCATGTTAATAGAATGCGGGGAGGACATAACACAATTTGGAAAGCTCTGTATCAAATTTGTAACTCAAATTGGTCACCAATTATGAAGGATTGGTCAAAAGTTTTGAACTTTGTTGAGGTCTTGCACACACAGGTAAGATAAGTATTGTTGGGTGTGCGGCCATTGTTATGTGCCTAGCTCATGCTTTGGGTTCGGGGCATGACATACTATTAGAGGCCTTAGGGCTTAAACCCAATCATCTGATTAAGATGGAGTGTGCTGTGTTAAAACACATTGGCAATCACTACTATCTAACATGCCCTGAGCCTAACCGAACAATGGGAACCATTGAACCAGATGCTGATTTCTTCATTATTCTTCTACAAGACCAAACTGGAGGCCTCCAAGTCCATTTCCAAAATCAGTGGGCTAATATCACTCCAGTGAATTAAGCATTGGTGGTTAATCTTGGAGACCTTTTTCAAGCAAGTACAGCTACACATCATAAAATAAAAATTTTGTTAACAAGTGACCTTGGAATGATTCCCAATTACTCCCATGCACTATCATTGCTATGAATGTTGAATTGATGATTAATATGAGTTTAGTGTTTCTGCTTGTGACATGTTAACCTATATTTGATGAATTTCTCACATAATTTCCATATGTTGTTTGATTGCCAAGATGTTCTGGGAAATTGAAGAACATGAATATATCTACTCCAATATGTTAATTCTACAATTTTCATCTCCTTTCATCTGTCTTTTTTGTCATTATTCCAAAAAATGGAGTTCCAATGAACTGAGAACTGAGAAGACATGCAAAAGAAAAGAATGAAGAAATTTTGAAGCTTCTATGACACATATTTTTTCTTGTAGTTCTCATTTTTGCTCCAAATATGGCAGTGAGAAGGCATCTACTTGTAAAAATATAATAACATGTGACTCTTGGCATTGTTTTGGCGCTTATCTCAAATGACAAGTTCAAAAGTGTTACGCATAGAGTCCTTCCAAACCGAGTAGGCCTTAGGATATCAATGGCATGCTTCTTCAGTCTATTGGAAAATTATTGTAGTGAATGAGAAATTGTCTGCTAAAAGTGGGCCAAGTGAGTCTATGTGAATTAGGCCAAATTCATCCAATTTATATATTTATTAATACATTATGTATTCCAACAAAGTGTTGTGTCTTTTCAGAATAGTTGTGACTGTTCATCTTGCATATTTTTCGAACTAGCGTGACTCTATCTATAAATAGAATGTTCCCTCATTCATTTAAAGTAGTTGTTTTGAGTTAGTTATTTCCTACAAATTTAAGAAGTCTAATTTACATAAGTTGAGAGAGAGAAAGAGACACTAGTTACGTTCGTTGGAACAAAGATTGTTTGTCCTTCTTCTGCGTGCGAATATCATTTTATCTTGGGAAACAAACGTCCATGAATCTCAAAACACCACTAAGATAATAGTGTGAAGGGAGAAATTTGTCTTAAGGAAATTGCGTCAAATGCTAGACTTGATCTATTCATTCTACATTCACTATGAGTTTTATTGTTTATTAATGTGACATATTTTCATGGTTTTAAAAATTGGACCGGACCAACTGGTCCAACCGGTTGAATCAGGGATTGGTGTCTGATCCGGTCCAATTTCTTTAAAAAACCAGAAATTCTAAAAAGTGACAAAAACCCGGAAATCAGCGGTTTGACCAAGTAAACCACGAATCGTTACGGTTGAATCGGTTATGAGCCGGTTTAACAATTTGCAAAACTCACTGTTTTTAAAGAGCAAAACTCACCGTTTTTACTTGTTTTTGTTTCTTCCCAAACATAAATCTCATTCAGCTATTTCTCTCTCATCTTACGCATGCCATTTCTCTCTCAAGTCTCAGGCGGATCTCTCATCTCAATCTTTCACTCTCACGATCTCACTCTCAGAGTCTTTGTCGGTGTTATGCTCAGAGATTTAAGCCAAAATGAAGACTTTCCCGTAACCACCCATTTGCTTTTTTATATCTTTGAGGAGGAAGGGAATGACTGGGAGAGAAATTGGAAGATGGTGGGTCTCCAAAGACAAGTGATTTTTGTAAAATTTGTTGGGCTTCAAAGCTGGGATTGGGAGACTCTGCCATGTGGTGTAGTGTAACACGCTAGGTGGGGACGTGGAGCCTATTGAATTAGAATTGATGGTGGGTAGGTGGGATAGGTGATTAGGTGGTACCTTTGGTTGGCTTTCCGTATTTATTATTCAAGATTTAGCAAATAAAAGTACTATTATTCAAAGGTTGTGAATTGTTGAAAGGATGCCTAAATCTGGGACTATGAAAAAGAAAAATCTAACAAATATCAAAAAAAGAAAACTAAGAAATCTGAAAATGAAATCATATATGAACATATTTCTTTAATTGATCGTCCATAGAAATATCATGGACGTTATAAATACACTGTAGGTCTGTCCGTTTGATTTGGGCATTTGTTGAAATGTTGACATAAAATTGTTTGGGTGTTTTTTTCTTTTTAGGTGGGTTTTGTTATAGGCACATTATTTTGCTTAGTTTTGATGATTTTTTTTCCACAAAATATAAGATGTGAAAACTCATATAAAGTGTTTTAAAATTTGTTATATATTTGTTAACCCAATATTATTAGTTACAAATTGTTTATGTATTTATTTAATTATTTATATAATTTTAAAATTATTAATTAAATTATTTATGACGTCACCGGTTCGACTACCGGACCGATCCCGATCGGATCAATGATACGGGAACCACATTCCTTTCCGATCCGGTTTTTAAAATCATGTATATTATTTCTTAATGTTGTTTATTTTTACAGAATTCCATGATATATACCCGACAATCTTAAGACAGATTCTTTTTAATTGTGTGATTTCTGTGAAAAATTATTGTAATCAGCAATTTATTTTCACTGCAAACCTGATAATTATTTATTTGCCTTAATGTTTTGAAGCAATTGAAGATTTAAGTTTAACGTTTTGATACAATTGCAGATAATAAACGTACAAGGAGCCCAAACTCAAGGCCTAGATTATAGTGATTGGAGTGAAGAACACTAAGGGAACAAGAAGACCATAGTGTTGTTTGAAGGTTCAAAGAAGATCATCAAAATAAAAAAGTTTTCTAAAGCTTCAAAGGTATGTTTTCTAAATTTACAGATTTTTTAGTTTTGTATCTTGTATGTGTAACATGCAACTACGGGTAGATTTAATTTAATTTTTCGCTTCATATGTATAAGAGACATGCTATCACATGTTAGATGTTTAGATTCCATGGATTTATATCTTTTAAAAACAACATCAACTCATTTGAATTAGTTTGGATGAATCATATGTGGTCATACTTCATAGAGAAATATGTGTCTGTATCAATATGTCTCTGCATATGTGCTAGCTATGGTAGAAAACCATCTCAGAGTTGTGTTGTGAAATTTTATTGTACTCGCAAGTGCACAAATCAGTTTGAAATATAGTTGAGCGAGGTCAAACCCACAAGGAATTGTATTAAATTAAGAAAACTAAATACATCTAAACCAATTAAATCCTAATCTAATCTAGTTAAGAAAATGAGTGATTTTAATTAAACTAAATTAATTCTAAAACATGCAACAAAAGAAATAAATCTAAATGAATAAAAAAAATGAAATTATCAAGTGACAAATTACTAAGGCTTAAGAATCTACACCCATTAGTTCATAGCAAAATATATTTATGATCATTAATTTTCCTGAAACTTTCTTCATGAACAAATTTTGAATTCAATCACATTGTCCTGGGATAATATAATCAATAAAGCTTAATAAAAAGAATCTTGTTCTCCTTCGCTTACAAGAATAAAATCAAATCATCAAATGCATCTGTTTAAAAACAAATCATACTAGATATCTAGTTTTTAATATTTTGAAAATAAATTCCAAGCAATTAATTAATAAAGATTATCCTATATATATATATATTGTGATTTGGGCTGTTGATAATTTTAACTATTTTTTTTTTAGCTAATTTTTTGTTGGAAGGAGCCAAAAATAGTGTTAGTAGAGGCCCAAAAATTATGTGAGTGGGGGCAAATTAACTTTTTATACTTACTCTAGCCTTTTTTTATTTTTGTAGAGCCAGTAGGGGCCAGGGCCCCCTTTGGTCCCCATATGGCTCCATCTCTCCCTTAGAGGTAACTCAATTGATCTGACCTTGGGTGTGCTCCCCAATGGTCACTAGTTTGACTCCCCTCAGGAGCACCTACCTAAGATAAGGCCTTCTGTCTATCGTGGTACACGTGTTAGCAGGGGCGGAGCCATGTATTGGCTGGACTGGGCTATAGCCCAATCTAGCTTTTTTATTTTTTAAAACTTTATAGCTAAATATTTTTATTTTATTTAAATAGTACTAGCCTTAGCCCAGGCTGAATTCCAATCCCAGTAGCCCAATCCAACTTTTTGGTTTTTAAAAATTTACAGCTATATTAAAAAAAAAGAAAAAGAAAAAGAAAAAAGAATCTATTCCAAATTAAACAATTAACCCACCCTTTAAACTCTTCTGCCCAAATGTGTAACCGTATAATATAAAATCAATCCAAAATTCCAAACTCCAAAAGTCTTAAAACATAAAAGATCAAAACAAATCCAACCCACTCAAATTGCTCACCAAGCCGCACCTAGCCCAAAAGCTTGAAGGCTTGAAGGTTGATGTTGGCTGGACCAAAGAACTGAAAGTAGCCGCACCACACCATCTCCACCTATTGCAATTTGCAATGCCATTCATTGGAGTTTTGTTCACTGGAGTTTTATTTCTTCTTATAAGATCTATCACTTTTTTGGTTTTGTTTCAATAGCTTTTTGTTTAATATAGGATAATGCTGAAATGGATGACAACCATGGTTAGATATGTGGTTTGCTTGATGCCACATTTTGTTTTGTTTTGTTTTGCTTTTAAATATAAACTAGACAATAACCCGTGCTAACGCACGGAAAAACTATTGAAATAAGATTTAAAAAATGAAGAAAAAAATAATTTGAGGTGACTGCAGGAATTATGCAAGATAAGATTTATAATATGAATTAAAAAAATAAATAGTTATAATAAATTGAAACACAAAATAAAGTGCTATCCAACATATGTTGGAATCTTAAAAGAGTACAATGGTGAGCAAATTTGTTTCTCTAAAATTTATAAAAATGTTTTGCAGCTCCGCACTATAAGCTGATTCTATAATCGATATATAATTTCATTCATTCTTCGTAATTGCAAAGTGATCTTGATAATGCATTATGTTACATGTTGTTCCAACTTGGTCAATAAAATCCATCCAATAGGCCCTTAAGATTTTCTTTTTTTTCTTTTGCTACATTCTTCAATACTCCAGTCTCCAATGGAGATAGATGATGTTGGATTGATAGCCTTCTGCATCTTGAGTACATTCCAAGCAGTGCAAACATAGTGCCTTGCAGTTGCAATCACATCCTCAGTGGCCTCCCTTGCACTTTAACCGAATCTGATGCTTAAGAATAGGAAATAAAAAGTTACAAATGAAAAACTTCAGGCAGTAAGTAATATAAGCATCTCCAAAGTAGAGAGAAAATTATCTAACTACAATCAGATAGTAGTTTGTTAGGCAGAATTATTCTCCTCGCATAAGGAAATGGTATGGACTTATAATTCCATGGAGAAACATATAACTAAAAAGGACCTGATTGATAGAGCAAATTAACAACCCAGCCAGATAAGTTTTGCCTCATTTTTGAACTAAACCCAAAACACCAAGTCATAAAAGAAGATACCCTAAGTAAATAAAATTTAGTAATTTATTTTCTCATAATTCCAACAATTTCTCAGTAACCAAACAGGACAATAAAAAAAAAAAAAAAAAACTCAAGAAATTAGTACGAAAATACTACTGTGACTGAGATTTTAGATAAAACCCATCAAGAAAAAAACCATGTCAACAACTCTAGTAAAATACAAAACCCAACAACTGATTTAGCCACACTTGGTTCTTATTGCACTTAGCTTTCACCAACAACTGTTTTAGACAAAACCAAGTATAGTAGCTTTTCACCAAAGATGAATTGCATTTAGAAAAAAATATACAACATATAAAAACTATTGCATTTAGTTGAGATTAATGCTATAGCTATTGGTTCCTAACAATTAAGTTGAGTATTGAATTACCACAAAAAAAGTTCAATATCTAATTAGTTTAGGATTTCTAAACTATCCCATTCAAAATGGCAATAAACCAACAATTGTTTTAGCCATCACCCACTTAACCCCAAACAACCCAAAGTCCAGATATTCAATTAATTACAGAGCTCCAAGAAGTAAAGGGAACAAAAAACCACAATCAAAGCTAGAAGTCATTAATATGGCACATCTCTGCATAGTTTAATTTACCACTATAATACCATGAGATAGGTGAAGCCTGAAAACCAAACTAACATTCTTTTTCTTCAATGGCTCTAATAGGTAACCAAAAAAGACAATCAGAGCCCAATACCTTCCATACATTACATAACCTATACATACTGCTTATGCAATAAAAAAAAAAAAACAACCATCAACAATGCAAAGCATAGATTAAACTTACATTAAGCCTATGACTAGAAATAATGGGATGAGCTTGAGCTTGATTAGAAATTGCCACAACTTCATCCAAGGGCCAATTAACACACCTCCATTTTACAAAAAGACAATATTGTGTGTGTGCCACAACCCAAATGCAAATGACTACCTTCTAAAAGGTCCAACAATTCAGTTCAAGCATTTCTTTGAACACTTTTGAAGGGAAGTTGAGAAACAAAAGAATAAAAAAATTAAAATAAAAAGTTCAGTGAAACCCAATCAATCGCATTTGGTGGTCCAATCATTTCTTCTTCAAACATTTTGTGGGGGAGTTGAGAAACCCAAGGGGGAAAAAAAATGAATGAAAAAGAAGAAGAAGAAACAACAACAGAGTTCAGTTCATAGAGACTGACTGAGAAACCAATGAATAATAATATGCCAAGTTTGAAAAAACAAAAAAACAAACAAAAAAAAAAAAGAATTCAAGATTCTAAAAAATGAATCCCCAATACAACAAAATAGCATCAATCAATAAAAGAAACAATTGAGATACAAAAATAAATTCATAGAGAAGGATCACTCACATAACATTTTAAATTTTTTCCAAAAATATTTTATAGAGAAAGGATCACTCACCTAAAATCAAGCAGTAGATATTAGTGTATTCAACATTTCATTCCTTATACAACATGTACAGCAAGCATACTACAGCACTAAAAAATTTCATGAGGGTGTCCACCATATACATCAAACATATAATTCTAGGTAGGACATCAATGAAAGTTGTACCTATTTAAAACTAAGCAATGATTCAATGAAGAATTTTGGATATTAATATTTTTGGAAATTTGAGAGCATAGATAGGTAGTATATGCATCAAGAAAAATTTCCAACACCATAGGTGCTTCAATTTAGTTGTTCTTGTAAACATCTACTGAAACAATAAAAATAAAAAAAAAAAAATCTAGAAATAACCCACAAACCAAACACAAATAAGAAATACTAATAACATAATTTTAGGGAGAGAGATTGTGAGATGAACCTTAGTGAGAAAGACATCCAAAAGATTCGTCCCTCTTTTGAATCTCTAATCTCTATTTGGTGACTGGAATTTTCGTAGAGAAAAACTCAAAATCAGAAGAAGAGAAGCATAAAAAATTGCAGAGGGAGAAATAAACCTTGATGAGAATGATATCCGAAAGATTCATCCTTACATCTTTGTTTGGTGAGGATTCTTCGCCAAAAAAAAAAAATTGTAATTATTTTGGAAATTCTTTAATCAAGACATTGAAGATTAAAGCCCAAAATTAGCCAGGCCTTGATATCTGGCTCTCAAAGATTAGTTCTTATCCTCGTATGACTATATCCAAAATGCTAACTATTTTTCTTATGAATTTGACAAACTTTAGCCGTGAAGAATTGACGTAAGATGTATGAATAGCATACACAAACTCCAAATGAAAGTTCTTAATTTGTGGACATCGTCAATCACTTCAATCCATTTGAAAGAAGCATGTATATAGTGGAAGCTCAAACAACAACCACAAATAAAAATCATTCTCCATCTAAGAACCCCCCATGCAAACTGGTAAATATATTTGAGCGGTATTATTTTGATTGTTTGAACAAAAAGTACTTTTGATTATTTTCTATCTATTATTATATCCTAGTGGAATCCCAAACCAACAGGGCAATTTTCAAACGTAGATAGGAAGATTTATTGAAACTAAACTCTAAATTAAGCAATGACAAATACACAAAATCATACTACACTTAAGTAATTAAATAATCAAAACTATTTTCATAGATAGAAAATATTATGTATATATATATACCTGTCTAAGAATATTATCGAGCCCTCTCAACTTCCCATAAGAATTTCCATGGTGAGACTCAAGCAAATCCTACAAATAATTGATGGAATTCTTGAGCCAGTGCTCAGATTCTCAAGCTGCCCCGATTTCTTCCATGGCATGCACCAGATTCTCAGCCTAGCTCTTTCATCTTCCACAATGTGAACTGCAATTGGCGTGTGGTCATCACATGCCAAAATGACCCAAAATCATAAGCAAACAAATTGAAAATGTACTAAACAGGAAAATAACAATTAAATAAAACTTCACAAACAATTGGACAAAAAAAAATATATTTTTTTAGAAAAAAAAAAGAAAAAAACCTATAAATCTTATAGATTCTGAAAAGAACCTAAAACAACTATATTGCCTCAAGTCACGTGGTTCCAAATTTTCAAAACAAAAACAAAATTCATGTTCTTTACTTTTCTTGGCGAAACAAATACTTTACACTCATCTCTTCTATTAGTTCTGAGGAAAATAAATTAAAGAAAAAAAATTACCTTGGAATTAGAGTCCTGTAGGTTGAATGCAGAGAAGATTTCTAGTACTCATGGCTATGAATCCAAACGGAAATATAAAAAAAAAAATTAGTGAAAACAAAAAGAGAGAGTAAAAAAACTCACCTTAGGTTGCTAGCGGCGAAATTGTCAATGAAAGGTGAGAGGAGAGAGTAAATGAAGACTTTAGGGTAGCAAATGAAACGTATAGGAATGAATAATTTCTCGGGGGAGAGAGGCGAAGAAGAAGAGTTTTTTTAAGAGTTTAACGAAGAAAGTATAAGAACGTATTAACCTAATTTCAACCTTTTATTTTTCTAGTGGAACCTCCAAAACGACGTCGTTTTGGAGGCAATCTGTGCACATCAATATAAGGAAAAAAACTTTTTTTTACCTTCCATACACGGCATTTTGTTTTTCCTTTTTTAGTGTAATTTCTTAGTTTGAATACAGCCATTTAATAAAGCCATTTATTTTGTTACCTTTTTTTCTTTTTCTTTTTTTACCTTCTATACACGGCATTAATAAAGCCATTTATTTTTAGAAATTTGAAATAAATGTGAAGTGATCTTTTTAGATAAAAAACGTAAAAAGAAAAAGATAAAAAATTAATGGGGTATTTTTAATGTGTAGAAAGTGGATATTTAAGGCCATGTTTATTTAGGAATTATAAGACTCATTTATTATTGACACATGTGAAACTCTAGTGTTTTTTTTATTTTTTTTTCTAACGTGAAACTCCCAAAACGACGTCGTTTTGGGAGACTTTACTTGTATAACAGTGTAACCCGTAAAAAAGGTGTAAAAAATTATTTTTTTCGTTCAATTTTTTTTTTTAAAGAGCATTTATTTGTACATTTAAGAGCATAACTTTATTTATTTAAATTTATTATTGACATGTGGCAAAGGTTTGACATGTACAAATAAATTGATGACATATACCTATAGATATAATATGTGTCGAGCAGAAGGCATTGCCAAACATGCCACATGGCAGAGATATGGCAATGTCTTCTGCTTTAATTTATATATAGATATAGATGACTTGATGATAGCTCTTGAGTAGACATTAGACATTGTTTGGGTAAACATATAAGCAATTTTTAAATATATTTAAATGTATTATGTACTTGTAAAAAAAATAACTTATTTATATTAGTGGAAATTGATATAATTGTGTGAAATTATATATTTAATTATTTACAGCAGTAATCCCGAAACAGTCACCAGTATCAGAATATTTTATTTCCAGGTCATCAACTCATAACAATATCAGAGTGATAAATGGGATTTACTTTGATTTTTTATTTTAACTTTAATAACTCTATCTATGTAGTTTAAATTAGCTTTAATTTTAGTTTTGATTTTTATTGATATACTTACAAACTTGATATGATATGGGTTTTGAGTGGGTGTTTGAGTGATTTGAAATTTCATTGGAATTTGATTATATACATTGAAAGAGAACTTGTTGTAAATATCAATTATAATTAATGGTTTCTACTCTCTAAAGGATCGCAGAACACAACTTAAATAATATCTATTATATTTGTATTGCATTTTTTTTTTTTTTTAGAATATGCATTTAGGCGTAAGGTTCATTATGTCCCCTTGACTAGGTGTACTATGTTTTATTTAGTAAATTTTATTATTATTAAGTATATTTCTCTTGTACCTTCGAAATTTACTTAATACTTCCAGCCCACCCCAAAATTATTTTCTGGCTCCGCCCCTGCCCATCCCAAAATTATTTTCTGGCTCCGCCCCTGTGTATTAGTAGGGTGTTATATGTCCTCCTAAGATTAGTCGAAGTACACGTATCTACGAAACGCTAGTCCGATTACCAAGGTTATCAAAAAAGTTATCATATAATGAGTTGTAATAAAATGATTACAAATCAATTTGTAATCAAACTGTGTTCGATCAAGATACCTCCCTTTTGCTCCAGTCTTTTTCATCCTCTTGCTCTGTCTTTTTTGATAGTTCAAAAGGGAGGTATCTTGATGTACGACCAAATGGTGAGTGGTTTTTTGTGCGTCAAAATCTTCTCTTCCTTTCCATAGGAGTGACAGCGAAAAGACCAAAAGAGCCCACAACACTTTTTAGCCAATAGAACTCTAAAGGGTAACAATGTAACTATCATCACTATTCACTACAAAAGCTTGAGCCAATTTTCTCTCTAACGGTGCGAGACTCAAAATCTCATCAACAAAAAGTCAGCCGTTCACGAGCGGTATTCTTTTTTTTTTGAGATACACGAGCGGTATTCAAACATTGCGTATTTGACTCACCAAAATCTCATTAAATACATTTGGCCCTTCACACTTTTTATTAGATAAACCGTTTTGGCTCAACAAAAATCCACCAAAGAAAAATACTGTAGATTTATTATAGTTAATAGATATAATTTTAATTAAAAATTGTGGGGTTTTTGCCCCCTCACACTCCCATGTGGTTCCACCACTGTTAGTGGCCACTCCACTCCATTTGTTCGGCGGAAAACAGAAAACAAAAGTTAAGGTAAATTTTTTTTTAAGTGGTTAATGAAATATAAGCCCTTTTATGCTTTTGGAAATGTTTACATGCTCAAGAAACCACCCCAAATTAATTCCAAACAAAAAATTCTTCTAATGATAATTTTTTCTCTCATTAACCCCTATCTCTTACCATAGATTGACGGTTAATCCGCGTCGACCAACCATTAACTTTATTCTAAATGACTTTGTTGTTCCACTTAATTTTTCATGTAGATTCCAAATTTGGGGGCGTCTATTCTCACATTTGAAATGTCCAGAAAATATTTATATATTTGGGATTTAATTTCATGAGTAAAAGTTTTTGTTTGTATAATTATTTAGGAAAATTACAACAATCCCTCTTGATGTTTTTTGAAATAACAATACTTCTCTCGTATTTTAAAAAATGACTTTCACCCACCATCACCTTTATTAAAGTTTTTAAAATCATATCCATCTATTTTGAAATGAACGGATTAGATTTTACAACCTCATTAATATTTTAAATATATATCAAAATGGTTCTTTTCAAATATTAATGATGTGATAAAATTCAATCCATTTATTTATGGTTTTAGAAACTCTACGGTGGAGTTATCCTAAATTTTTAAAAGATCGTAATCCATTATTTAGAATTATAAGAAATGTTTTCCGGCTCATTTTCACCGTCATAACCAAATAAAGAAAACAAGATTTTCCATAAAACAAATCATTTTCAAGAAATTTTTTTTAACAATTGGAGCATATCCTATAATTTTCATTTATTTTTTATTTTTTGTCAATAAAAATAAAAGTACTTCAAAATAAATAACAAAACAAAAGAGAAAGTTATTGAAAGAATCGATGAAAGAGAGTAATTGAAAATATTTATATTTATGGAAAAAAAGGGACATTGGACTGTCTTGATGATAAAAACACACGACCACCAGACCAAAAAGGAAGAGCACTCATTTATTAAAAAACAAAAAAGCACTCTATCGACACTACTATGTCATTTTTCTTTTGTTGCCAAAATAGTAGTGGCAGTTGTTTCGGTTACAAAAGTAACCATTTCTATTTTTAAACAAAAACAAAGGGATTCTCTCCCTTCTTCCTTTGAACCGTGATCCTCTCTCTCTCTCTCTGTATGTTGTGATCTTTCAGTTTTCTCAAAATTCGGTTATTTATTTTCATAGTAATATTTTTCTTGAGAGTTCTGTTTCTATATTATAATATGATGTAGGGAACATGCACCACCTTTGAGATTCAATAAAGAGAATAACAAAATTTTCTTTCAAAGTTAGTTTTGTTCTTTCAAATTTTTTTTATCTTTCTTTCTGTTTCTTCGGTATTTTTAATATTATGGCCATTATGGACCACACCAACAACTTTCAGGAAAAATGAAAGAAGTGGGGTTATATATAACCTTTTAATATTTTTCTTAGTTTTTTAATAGTGTTGTTGTAGGTGGAGATTGAGAAAAAAAAGGAGATAATGGTGAGAAACTTTCTGATGATGGGAATTTCTGTAGGACCTTCAAAAGTTGGACATCCAACGGAATTATAGCCTCTTTCACTTTGGTTGTGGCATTGGTTGTTCAGTCTCAATTTTTTTGCATCATATTCTATCATATCTTTAGTTCCTTAATTTCTTGGAACAAAAAAAAAGTTGGAATAATAGTCTTACACATGAAACATGAACTAGAGGTTTATGTGTGTGAGTTTGGATGTATGGAAGCACCACCTTTGTCAATGGGATTCAATCCTAAAGAGAATAACATTAAAATTGGAGTTACATTTATGGAACAAAGTTAGTGCCTTTCGTTCTTTGATTTTCAGAATATTTTTTTTATCTTTCTTTCTGTTTCTCTGGCTAGGATGTATTTTTAATATCTCCATTTTTGGCCATGCATGAATGGACCACACCAACAACTACAATCGTACCAGGAAAAATGAAAGAAGTGGGGTTATATATAACCTTTTGCAATATTCTTGGATCTTAGTTTTTTAATAGTGTTGTTGTAGGTGGAGATCATGAGAAAAAAAAGGAGATAATGGTGCCAGTGAAACTTCATGCTGATGATGGGAATTTCTGGTTAGGACCTTCAAAAGTTGGACATTCCAACGGAATTTATGATAAGCCTCTTTCATGCTTTGGTTGTGGCATTGGTTGGTTCTCGTAAGTCTCAATTTGTTTTGCATCATATTCTATCATACTCTTTAGTTGGTTCCTTAATTTCTTGGAACAAAAAAAAAGTTGGAATAATAGTCTTACACATGAAACATGAACTAGAGGTTTATGTGTGTGAGTTTGGATGTATCTGGCAGATTTCTTTTTGGATTTGCATTTCCACCACTCTGGTATTATGCTACAGTGCTTTATTTTGGAAATTATTATCTTAAAGATCCAAGAGAACGACCTGGTCTTGCAGCATCGGCAATTGCTGTAAGCATAGAAATGATATTTATTACACTACTAGTTTTTTCTTGTTTATGTTCTTCAAATTCTATGATCCTGATTATACTGCTTTTTTTAACTTGCTTCTAATCATTTGCAGGCATTATTTTGCTCGTTGATTGTCTTGATTGCCCTGCTTGTTTTTTTATGTACCAAAAAACAAACACAAGGATAATGGTTTCTTTGCCTTGCAAAAATGCAGGAAATGTTGTCAAATATTGAGATTCTACATGATTTAGGACATAATTGTAGCAGTATGAATTTGACTTAATTGTAACCATATTTTCAGAGTAGGTTCTTTCATTTGCAATTGAAATTTTTTATGAATACTTAAGGAAGCTGATCTTAAATTCTCTTGCCAATAGGATTTTCAATTACTTTTCTATCTTACTTTGTTCCAAACATATATCTGATCATTTTTTCTTTTAATTGAATAAAGAAAAATAGACAAATATGGGCATAACTTGATGCAATTGCATCAACCAAAAATTGTCATATTTAATTTCAATCACCAAACAATTTAAGGACAATGCCCCTCCTCCCCCCTCTCCTAAAAATAACACAAATAAACATCTGGGTCTGTGCTATGGATACAACACTCTGGAAAACAATGCTCTCTTACTCACTCAATTCAGCATAACAATTTATAAAAAAAATAAAAAATAAAAAACAGCATAACAATGTACACATTCTTCCACTGCTCCTTCAGAACCCATCCTTGTGAGCCTCCCCATCAATGGTCTCCTTTGTTGATGCCATTGCCATGGTATGTGAGTTCTTAAGTTCCTCCAACTGCAACACAATTTAGAAGTTGGTGACAAAAAAAGGGGAATGTATAATTGAAGCAAAGAAATAATGGACAACAGGAAAGATCGTCATTAGGCCAAGTTACTATGCTCAATCTTTGACTTTAAGGTTTAATACAATGCACAGACATTCTAGTTGGCCAATAATCTGTGGTTTTGCATATAATTACCATTATATTAGTTTGCTGGAGAAACCAAAAGAAATGCATCAAGATAATGACCCTTTAAGAGAGGGAATAGGGACGGTGACCTCTACAAATCTCAATTATTTCACAACTGAAATGTCATGTTCAAACTATTTATGTTGCAGACATCCATTTTGACACAATTTTTTAAACATCAAAAGGATAGCAATGGTTCCTCCTTGTGATTCACTGATTAAATTGGCAAATTAATGACGAGGTGCACTTTTTTCTATGAGGACGTTAAATTCAACCTCCCAAGTCCATCAATGTCAGAGAAAAGGAAGTTATGAAACACAAACCATCTTTTTTTCATACCTTTTGGCTGTGCATCTAACTTTAAGTTTGATCTTCATCTTGCGCCTTGACTTAGGCACAAGTCTTCAAAGAGATTAGAGAAAGTAACACTGTAACAGTACTAGCAAACCTAGAGTGAAGCGCACATTGTGCAAAAAAAAGTTATCTATCAATCAGCCTTCACCAAAATAAGGCAAGTAAGTATCTTCCTTTGCTGTGATATCCCCACGTGTTAACGCCACTGCTATGGACATTGTGGTTGAAGTACTCAAAATCAATTAAGGCCTTCTCCACATAAGACAATATACATTTAATCAAGAAAGACTCACAACCAAAACTAATATTGTTGTACTAGTTTTTCTGATCTCCTACAAAGCAATTATCCACACAAAATCTTCAGAACTCTTACTATTTTCAGATTAGTAAGAGACGGAGATAAAAGTTGCAGAATCCATTAAAGCTGTCTACAACTGTAATGGATATCAGCAGTGTCCACTCGTAACTGCTCTAATCTTTCATCTCTGTTTGGCATTTTTACATATATAACCGTTAACTATAAAATTAAAGTCAACTAAGCCCCAGTTCCCAATCAAATGAGGTATTCTGTTGGTATTACTGAAGAGGTAACAAACCTGGCTAAAGTTGTGTGAAAGAAGGCACACTACTTAATAAAAAGAGTAAGTACCTTCACTAGCAATGATTATAAAAGATATCATCAAACTAAATAAACAAAATGACGCAAACTGTAATGATAAACAAAAAAAATCTACCTCTTTCATAGTGCTCATTAGGGGTTTAGAGTTTAGACATAAATATCAATCCACATGCATAAACATTGCCTATTAGAATGAGACACTAGAGATTAAGATCAATTTTTCTTTTTCTTTTTTAAATGTGTAAACCAACACTTGAAGAACATTCAAAATGTTTCCTTTTCCTAAGGAGTTAAAGAAAATCATAGTTTTAAGTATATATCTTAAACTCAATAATGTTTGCTTCAGATCTGTAGGGTAATTTCTCTTCTATCGAATGTTACTGAATTACTTCCATTTCAAACGCCTGGAATACTAAAGACAAGCTAAATTGTAGATAGAACAGCATATCAAACACGAAACTCTTCTGACGCCTGAACACATCAGACAAGTTCCAACTGTGTAAAATTGTAAAGGATTAATTTGATTTCAGCAACGTCGCTTACGTGTGGAAGGATGACACTTGTCAAACACATAGTGGCAGGAAAAAATTGGTTCTTCTACTACCACATAATAAAGCACAACTGCAATGAAACATCATAATAAGAAATTTTGTGGATATTACTATTATAAACCTGGCTGCCAGGGTAATTTTGTTATTTCTTGGTAAGGTGGGTAACAGTGGTACTTAGGAATGAATATGAAGGCTTTTTCCGTCAGAATAATGAGACACTTTAATTGATTCCAAATAGAGATGATGTGAGCAGGGAACTTGACATTCAAAAATTTGTTCGGAAGGAGTGCAATGTCTTTGACAAAGAAAACCATTTGGTAATCTGAAACTTTTAGTGTGGAAACTTCTGAAAAAGAGATCCATTAGGAGGATGAGTTCCTTCATCATGTCCATGTTTAGTATTCAGTAAATTTTCCATGTTGACCTGTTCATACCATTCAACCTATATGTGCGTTTTTGCAACATGGTATGAATCAAATCAATAAATTCATATTAATATATATCTCTGAGCTAGCAGTATTGTATTAATGGATTTTGGGCACATCTTTGATGGATTTACTACAAACAAAAGTCATGTTCAGTGGAATTCTGATTGCATAACCAATTTCCGAAGTAAAAAGTGATCCACATTTGTACTAAAAACTATATCTCAAATTCTATATCTGCTGCTACATTATTTTGTACTTTTATTTTACAAAGAGAATGTGTGACCATGGTGCCACCATAGAATCATCATTATAATTACTAGCCTTTACATTTAAATCTTATCAATTTTTTGTAATCTGCCTTGTTCATCTGCACACAGTTATTTCAACATAGTTTTATCACCTATCTTCAAGCGCATGTTCAGAATCCAAAAATGAGAAATTAATCCTATATGAATATCATTAGCCACTAATTGAATATGGTGCAAATGAGGGCAAATTCCAGAGTAATATAACACACCTCTTTGCAGGTTTCTTGGTGTTCTGCTAAAAGCTCATCATATTTAATTTGCAAATTTGACATTTCTGCTTGTAGCTTTTCATATTCAGACACAGACGGACCACCTAATTTTTGTTGGATGAATCTGTCAAAAGAAACATACAAGATATTTATCTGAAAATCATAACCAATTACATAGTAACTCTCTTTGTAATGTAGTATATGACATTGATATATTTTACCCAAACAAGCAAACATAGGATGATCAATCATTGAGGAAATTGAACATGGTGTGGGAACACTATATTTTTTAAGGCAGGTTCTCAAATGTCTTCACACTATAATATAAAGTTTATCTTCTTTCTTCATTATTATAAATAGACCATTACTTTAGGGAATTAACTTTTTTTTTTAAACTATTCACATAAATGAAAATGTATGAACGGATTAGGATCCTCTAAACTTTTTCGGATACCTCCAACATCAAGTTTCTTCTTAACCATGTAATCTTTTTTCACAACTTTACTATTTGTAGAACACCATTCAATTTGTACAACAAAACACTTCAAAAGACCAATTTTTAAATAAAAATAAATAAATAAATAATAAAAAAAAGGTTATAAATGGCCTTATTTGCAATTTTAAGAACAAACATGCCTTGAAAGGTTGCCTAATTTCTTGATAATGCCTATCAAACATTATCTTATCCTCTTTCAAATGGCAAATCGAAAGTCAAAACACCATTAAAAAAAAACAGAAAAAAGAAAAGATGGATTTACACATAAATCTCAATCTTTATAAGCACATTCTTCATAATTAACATTAGATTGCTTATAGCAAATAGCATTACTCCTACAAATATCATACCTTTTAAACTAATTCCATGTAAATGCAAGCCATATTGTTTACACAGCAAACTCATTTTTTTTTTTTTTTTTGAAAATGGGACTAGATACTTTTACAAATTTGAAAACTTTGTCATTTAAACCAGCTTTGTTTCATTAATTCAACTGATTCAGACAGACCCATCTCCTTTTCTTTCATTCTTACTGATTTTTTTAGTGAATCCAACACAGATAGACAAGAAGAACTTCATATAATCAGTTCATATGCCTAAAAACACATCCATTTGCTTCAAAAACATAAAGAAAACGAACTTACTCAAGGGCAGAAGAAGGTTTGTCATTCTGCTCATACAATGCAACCAGAACTGACCCAAAAAAATAATTAATAAACAAAACAAAGCCAGACATAATAATAAAAAAATTGATAGTAATTTGCAAGAGAGAGAGAGAGGAAAGAAAAAACCTTTGGTGAGAGCATCAAGAACTCCACTTGACTCCAAATATTTCCTGAATGCCTCTTTATTTGCCTCTTTTTCCTATGTTTATGTGAATGTGATTGGAAAAACCAATTAAATATGTATAATTAATTACATATGGAGATTCATTCTGACATACATACATTATACATACATACCTCTTTGTGTCGCATCATGATCTTGCTTTGTTTTGTTCTGCTGACTGAAGTTCTAACACTGGACCTGGGATCTCTGTCTCTCAGCTTCCGACCAGTGGTGGGAATGGAATTGGAATCTCTGGTGTCTTTACCGGCTAAACTAGTTTGCTTTGGGCTCGACCCATCTATTATTACTTCTAAATTTCATTTTTATTTTTTTAATTTAACATATATTTTGGGGTTGTTCTTAAAAAGGATCCAGATGGGTCACTTTCCATGCATTGATGTGACTCGGTACGATTAGAAACTGGTTTGTAATCATTTTTCTACAACCCACTAATAAATGATAATTCTTAATATCATTCACATGTATTATTATTCACATAATTTATTTAATTAGTCATGTGACTTGTTTAAATAATATATGTAAATAATCTTATGAATTGTCAAATAATGGGTTGTAGCAAAATTATTCTTTTTTTTATTAAATCACTTAGATGAAAAGTTGATTTTAAATAAATGGCTGAAAAATATTATATATAGAATAGTTTTTAATATCGCATGAGATCTATGTGCTAATTTTAAACCTTAATTTGATTTTTCTTTGAAAAAAAAAAGAAAAGAAATGGTTGTAGTGCTTAGGGGTAAAATGGTTATTTTACATGTATTGAAAAACATTAATGGTGTGTTTGGGTGAGAGATTTGGAGTCGGAATTTGGGGAGGAGCCGGAATTTGGGATGAGGGATTTCTCAATTACTGGGTTTGGCAGCACAAAAAGGGAAAATTCTAAATTCCGGTGGGATTTATTGTTGGGATTTGTATCCCAAAAATTCTGGCTCAAAATCCCCTCAAAACACACGTTATTTCAGAAATCACCGAGCGCGGGGTTTTGAAATTCTCGATGGCGCGGGACTCTCTTTCACGTTTCTCTATTTATCCCTTTCCTTTTTTATTTTTTCTTCTCTTCTTATCACACAACGATTTAGTCTCTCTCACTTACTGTTCTCCATTTTTTTCTTCTCTTCGTATCAGATTTGGTTCAATCTATTCTCCGTCTTCAGATTCCAGGTAAGATCTTTCTTTCTCTCTTTTCTTCAGTAGGCGATCTTTTAGAGTCATTAGCTATTGATATTTCTACTCCTACATTGTAATCCATTTCTTTGAGTGCATGCTTTACGCACTTGGAGATCTCTCTTAATAAAATTTGATCATCAAGGACATCTTAATGTTGAAAATGTAGGCAGACTAAGGATGTGTAGTTGGGTAAGGGTAAGGGTAATGAGCTAAATCTATAACATTATTTGATTGAATGGTAGGCCTAGACTCACCAGGATGTAGATTAGAGAAGCAATGACAATAGTCCGGTACCGCCCCAGAAATGAATCGGCAACAAATGCACCCAAAATAGGAAGCAACGACGCCGTTCCGGACCACACGTTCACATTCTGGGCCGCCGAGGCCGTGGACTGACCCAGTGGCCCCGTCAAATACGTTATGAGGTTGGAGCTAATTCCATAGTAGGCAAACCTCTCCGCCACTTCCACACCTAATCAATCAATCATTCATTTTTATTTTATTTTCTTTTCTTTTTCAAAGACAATTTGATTTTACCTATGATGAAACCTGTGGATCTCCAATTGCCGGATTTGGATCTGAAGAGGTCGGCCTTTGTGGTCAACGGAACTTTCGACGGTGTCCAATAGCAGTGGAGTTTCCATTTCTTTGAATGTCAGTAGACAGAGATGAGGAGGATTGACCAACTACTAGTCTACACCACGCCCTCCACTTTAATCTTTCTTATGTCTTTTGAGTTTCCTCTGCAACTTTCAATTCGTGGCCGATCGTTGTAGCTTGTATACCTTATTTTTTAGAAAAACACTATCTATCCAAAATGATCAAAATAATTGACACTCCGCTCCAATATAATTCACAATCCACCCCGCAATAATACACTCCGGTCCATTTTTGGAGCAAAGTGTGAATTATTTTTGGGAATTTTGGAGCGGAGTATCATTTGTTGAAAAAAAGTGTAGCAAGTCTAGTTTCTCCAAACATTAGGGGTGTCAGTGTAATATACCAAAAAAAAAAGAAATTTGGAGCGGTGCTTGGTGATCGATATCGGCACTAAGTGGTGAGATCTGGAGCGGCACTAGGATATCGGGGCTAGGCCGATGATGGTGAGCTCAACTTGACTTGGGGTTGGGCCGTTGCGGTTCGAGCTTGCAATGTGGAGCTTTGAGGTCTAATGGGTGCCGTGATGTGGGGTTGTCCATTTGGTCTCAGTGAAGTCCTTAACGGTGGTGTTTGAGGTTAGGAGTTCGATATGCACTGCAATGTGGGAGATTATTTGTTTGGATCTAGTTTATGGTAAGAATTCAATGAGAAGACTGGTGGAGGAGAAGGTGGTTGTAATGGTGCTATGTGGCCGATGTGGTGGCAGCAGTTCTAGCTATGGTGGTTGCAATAGTTTAGTAACTTCAATGGTATTGGCAATTGCAATGGAGGTGAACAGTGTCTTTGGTTCTAAAACGGATAAAACTAATAAAAGATTTAAAAAATATAATAAAATAATGTTATAATGAAATAAAGAATCTGATGGGGATGTATTTGAGAGTAGGTAGACAAAATTGAAAAAGGAGGTCTTTATGCTAAAATTTAGCATAAACAATTGAAAATAGTCTAACAATGGAAAATAGGAATGGAAGACATTGTGAGCTCCTGCGATTCTTGAGGGCTCATTCTCTTATTTGATTCTTCTAATCCATCAACTCCAAGACAGCGTGAGCAAAACAATCGAGGGCGTGGGCAAAGCTGGCGATGGTGGTGGCAGTGCCAATATCAAGAGGATTCTCTGTTAGCACCCTTCCTCAACCCCATCCCCTTTTCTCACAGAGACACCTTTCTTTCCTGTATCGAAACTGTCAATGCTGTCACCTCCCCGCATGCTTAAACCCAACAAATTCCACAAATTCACCATTGACAACGGCACCGTTTCCATCCTCAGGCTCAACCACCTTGTGTCCTCTTACTTCTCGACTGCAACCTACTAGATCTATAAAGCTGACGGTTTGGCTTTGGGCTCTTTGATATGAAGAGCTCCCCATGAGTGAGAGAGAGAGAGAGATTGAAGTTTTTGAAGGGTGTTTTATGAAGTAGGTTTTGTGGTTGGCTGCTTTGTCTGAGTTTGACATTGTGGCTAAGAGGTTTGAGGAACTTGGAGAGGATATATCATAAATTATAAGAGAGTGGTATTATTTTCTTTAATAAAAAAAAAGCCAAAAAAAAATTTTGTCCTTACTTTATCAAAACAAAAGGTTATTTGTATATGAAACATAGGTTAAATAGGAGAGTTGTATTAGTAAATAAATGGAAAGAAAAGAAAAAAACTTGGAAAATGTTATAAACATTAGATTTAGGATTTAGACTAACGAGCAACTGGGCTTGTTCAAAAAAAAAAATCTACATCATCTTTCTTTTTAAAGATCACAAATACCACTTACCCCTGTTGTTTCTACGTATTAAAAGCTTTGTCGGTTCTTTTTAATGAATGCATTGTACACATACGCGCCTCCACCGATTTAGCATTGCTATATATGTGTGCACTCTTTGTAAGACAATATAGATCATTACATGCAGTAAAAGATATATCATAAATTATACTAGTAAGGAAAAAAAAAATGTGGGATATATTGATTTTTATCTTAAATGAGCCGAGTGGATGACCACTTAAAGACCATTTCAAGTATTATTTTCCGAGCCTTTCCGACCAAGCCAAGCCGAGATTTCAAGCCATAACACGTTATCAGCACGAGACTCGTTTGAGGGGGAATGTTAGCCAAATTATAAAAGGATTTTGTCCTTACATATAGAGAGAATATAATTTATCAATCACAGCAAAAGAAAACCCTAGCCTCCATTCTCCTCCTCTCTTTCTATTACTCTTTTATATTTTCCATTATCATTATTTGTATAACACTTCAATTCACTGTAAGTTATTTCCTAATGATTTTTTTATCTTATTATCTAATTTATTTGTTATCACATTGATTCAAGCCTAATACCTTAATATTTAGTTTATAATCCACTAATATTTAGTTTAATGGATTAAAAGTCCTATGAGTTTCATGTTTAACATATGTTATTTGGTAATCGGTTAAATATTAAGCAATTCCATTACATTTAATTATTCTAATCCTGTCAAAGTTGGATACAAATGATAAAAGATAAAAGATATGACTATATATGCATATAACTATATTAATTACATGTCTATTAACCTTGGATACAAATGATAAATAAAATAAAATAAAAAAAGGGGAATGTATACATATATTTTATATCATATTTCATATAGTCAATTTTTATTCCTATTGCAAGTTTACATTTGAATAATTTAGATTGAATATATTATTTTTTATCAAAACATTGCATGATATAAATGCTTACTTACTTAATTGTTAATATTGTTACATCTTCCCTATAGATAATGTCGAACCTTACAAAACTTAAATTCGTTGCCCTTGATATTTCGGGCAAGAATTACTTATCATGGATCCTTGATGCTGAAATCCACTTGGAGGTAATGAACTTTAGAGATATTATAAAAAATGGCAACCAAGCATCCCCACAAAATCACGCAAAAGCAATGATTTTTATTCGCCATCATCTCCATGAGGAATTAAAAACTGAGTACCTTACAGTAAAAGATCCTCTGATTCTATGAAATAACTTAAAGGAGAGATACAAGCACCAAAAAACCGTAATCCTCCCTAAAGCTCGTTATGATTGGATGCACTTAAGGTTGCAAGATTTTAAAAGTGTGAGTGAATATAATTCTGCACTTTTTAAAATCAGCTCACAATTAAAATTATGTGGGGAAAAGATCATTGATGAAGACATGTTAGAAAAAATGTACACTACATTTCATGCCTCGAATGTGCTCCTACAGCAGCAATATCGAGAGCGTAAGTTCACAAAATATTCTGAACTCATATCTTGTCTTCTAGTGGCAGAACAAAATAATGAGCTTTCGCTGAAAAATCACCAGTCTCGCCCGACCAGTTCAACACCATTCCCTGAAGTGAATGGAACCTCATTTGATAATAATAGAGAATATAATGGTCGTGGGCGTGGACATGGTAGGAAACGAGGGGGACGTACTCAAAATACTCTAAGAAAGAATACCACACCTTACCATTGAAAGGGGAATTACAATGAAACAAAACAACATGGAAATGGATGAGGTTTACAAAATAAACCCCCAAAACCCCATGAAGAAAAATGTCTTAGGTGTGGTATGAAAGGGCATTGGCAACGTACATGTCGTATGCCTAAATATTTAGTAGAGCTATACCAAGCCTCTATAAAAGAAAAAGGGAAAGAAATTGAAATGAATTTCGCTCATCACAGTGATCCAGAAGATAACATGGGTTATTCTGATATCCCAAATAAAGTGGACATTACCCATCTGGATGTCTCTGATTTCTTTGAGGATGCTAACGGAAAAATTGATCATTTGATTGGTGATGGAAATGTTCATACCAATTAGCATATTTCCTTTCCAACATACTATCGCTTTGTTTTAGTATGTTATCTTGTTATGCTTTATTTTACTCTTAAAATAATAAAGTTTAATTTATATTTTTCATATATGTAGAGGCATGAGTCTTATTGATGGATTTAATTCCAAGATGATGGGTGAAGACTTTTGTCTAGCAGACAGTGCAACAACGCACACAATCCTTAAAGATAAAAAATATTTTCAACAATTATCCTTAAGCAAAGCTTATGTCAATACCATATCAAGTTCTTCGAACCTAATTGAAGGCTCCGGAAGAGCAAATATCATGTTACCAAAGGGAACAAAACTTTATATTGACGATACTTTGTACTCTTTTAAATCTAGAAGGAATTTACTCAGCTTTAAGAATATACGTCATAATGGCTATCATATTGAAACCAACAATAAAATAGTGAAGAATATCTTTATATTACTTCAATGGTTTCGGGCTAGAAACTCATATTAGAAAAACTGTCTATTTTCTCTTCTGGGTTATATTATACCACTATGAGAACAATTGAAACAAATGTTATAGTGCACCAGAAGTGCTCTGACCCAAATATATTTATGCTTTGGCATAATCGTCTTGGGCATCCGGGGTCAATAATGATGCGTCGAATCATTGAGAATTCTCATGGGCATCCCTTAAAGAACCAAAAGATTCTTTCACCAAGTGACTATCCTTGTAGTGCCTGTTCTCATGGTAAACTAATCATCAGACCATCTCTTTCAAAGATTAATGTTGAATCCCCATCTTTCTTAGAAAGAATACAAGGTGATATTTGTGGACCTATACACCCACCATGTGGGCCATTCAGGTATTTTATGGTTTTAATAGATGCATCAACTAGATGGTCACATGTTTGTCTACTTTCTACTAGGAATGTTGCATTTGCTAGACTCCTTGCTCAAATAATTAGGTTACGGGCACAATTTCCTGACTACCCAATTAAGAAAATCCGTCTAGATAATGCAGGAGAGTTTACATCTCAAGCATTTGATAACTATTGCATGTCAATCGGGATTGATGTTGAATATCCTAGTTGCTCATACCCATACTCAAAATGGTTTAGCTGAATCATTTATTAAAAGACTTCAAATGATTGCTCGTCCTTTACTTATGAAAACAAAACTACCTATTTCTGCTTGGGGACATGCCATATTACATGCTGCATCATTAGTTCGCATTAGACCAACTGCTTACCATAAATACTCACCATTACAACTTGTTTTTGGTCAACAACCAAATATTTTTCACTTTCGCATTTTTGGTTGTGCTGTATATGTTCCTATTTCACCCCCACAACGCACTAAAATGGGCCCCCAACGTAGACTTGGAATTTATGTTGGTTTTGATTCTCCGTCAATCATTAGATATCTTGAACCCTTAACTGGTGACATTTTTAAGGCACGTTTTGATGATTGTCACTTCAATGAAACAATCTTCCCACCATTAGGGGGAGAAAAGTCGTTGCCTGAAGCACGACGAGAAATCACTTGGAATGTTTCGACATTATCCCATCTTGATCCTCGTACAAATCAAAGTGAACTGGAAGTTCAGAGGATTATTCATTTGCAAGGTATTGCAAATCAATTACCGGATGTATTCACTGACAGTAAGAAAATAGTGAAATCTCACATCCCAGCTACTAACAATCCAGCATGGATTGAAGTCCCTGAAGGACAATTAATTAATATAGCAGCAAATGAATCTAAGACACGCCTAAAGCGTGGAAGACCTGTCGGTGCTAAAGACAAAATTCCCCGAAAGAGGAAAATACAAGAAAAACAAGTTGCAGCCCCTGAAGAGGCTATACCCATGAAACAGGCAACAAACATAATTAATCTATCCAAAAATTGTGCACACAAATCTCCTGAAAATGAACCTCCTGAAGAGGGAACTCCTGAAGAGTTATCCCCAGAAGAGGAGCAGGTACCTGAAAATGATGAGATCTCAATACATTATGTAAGTACAGGAGAAATATGGGATAGAAATAAAATTGTTGTCGACAACATATTTTCATTTAAAGTTGCTCTTGACATTACCAGAAGTAATGATCATGAAATTGAACCACAAACTGTCGAACAATGTCGACGTAGAAATGATTGGCCAAAGTGGAAAGAAGCAATTCAGGCAGAAGCTAAACTCACTATTAAAACGTGAAGTATTTGGACCTATAGTCCAAACACCTGAAGGTGTAATGCCTGTTGGATATAAGTGGGTATTTGTACGAAAGCGTAATGAGAAAAATGAAATCATAAGGTACAAAGCGCGACTTGTGGCACAAGGTTTCTCGCAGAGACCTGGCATTGATTATGAAGAAACATATTCTCCTGTAATGGATGCAATTACATTTAGATTTTTGATTAGCTTGGTAGTTACAGAAAATTTAGATATGCGTTTAATGGATGTTGTTACAGCATATCTGTATGGGTCATTGGATAATGATATATAAATGAAAATCCCTAAAGGATATAAAATGCTTGAAGCATATAATTCAAAATCCCTGAAACATGTATTCTATCAAGCTACAAAGATCTTTATATGGCTTAAAGCAATCCGGTCGCATGTGGTACAATCGACTCAGTGAGTATCTATTGAAAGAAGGATTTGAGAATAATCCTATTTGTCCATGCGTTTTTATTAAAACATCAGAATCCGGATTTGTTATTGTTGCGGTGTATGTTGACGATTTAAATCTTGTGGGAACTCCTGAAGAGCTCACAAAAACCATTGATTACTTAAAAAATGAGTTTGAGATGAAGAATCTCATTAAAACAAAATTTTGTCTTGGCTTACAAATTGAACACCTTCCTAGATGGTATTCTTATTCATCAGTCAACATACACAGAGAAAGTCCTGAAGCACTTTCACATGGATAAAGTTCATCCTTTGAGCACTCCAATGGTTGTTCGATCACTTGATGTTAAGAAAGATCCTTTTCGCCCTCAAGAAGTTGGCGAAGAAACTCTTGGTCCTGAAGTACCTATACCTCAGTGCAATTCGGTGCTTTGATGTACCTTGCACACGACCTGACATAGCTTTTTCGGTCAATTTACTGGCAAGGTATAGTTCCGCACCAACTTTGAGACATTGGAATGGGGTCAAGCATGTATTGCGTTACCTTCGTGGAACGATTAACATGAAATTATTTTATTCAAATAAATCAAATCCACAGTTAGTTGGATATGCGGATGCCGGTTATCTTTCTAATCCACACAAAGGCCGATCACAAACAGGATATTTGTTTACTTGTGACAATACTGTTATTTCATGAAGATCTATTAAGCAAACTATATATGCCACCTCCTCAAATCATTCAGAGATTATCGCAATTCATGAAGCAAGTCGTTAATGCGTTTGGCTAAGATCAGTAATTCAACATATTCAAGAAAAGTGTGGATTATCCTCAATCAAAGATAACCCGACAATATTATATGAAGACAATGCTGCTTGTATCCCTCAAATCAGAGGAGGCTATATTAAAGGTGATAGAACCAAGCATATTTCACCCAAATTCTTTTATACACATGAGCTCCAGAAGAGCGGTGACATTGATGTTAAGCAGATACGATCAAGTGAAAATTTGGCAGATATATTCACTAAGTCATTACTGACTACAACATTCAAGAAGATAGTTCACAGCATTGGCATGCGTCGACTTAAGGATCTTCTAATTTTGGACAATTGAAACTCTGTGCATTCATCAGGGGGAGTAAAATTTTCTGAAGGATATGTGCTGATTGTACTCTTTTTCCTTCGCTAAGGTTTTTTTTCACAGGGTTTTCCTTTGCAAGGTTTTAATGAGGCAATCCTAAGGCACTCAAAGAGACACAAGAATACTGTACTTTTTTTCCTTCACCATTGTTTTTTTTCCCACTGGGTTTTTACGTGGCAAGGTTTTAATGAGGCATATTCTTAATAAGTGATCATCCAAGGGGGAGTGTTAGAAATGATTTAGACTTTGGCTGTTTCTACATCATAAAGACTTACTGTTTCTATGTATTAAAAACTTTGTCCTTTTTAATGAATGCATTGTACACATAACCGATTTAACATTACTATATATGTGTGCACTCTTTGTAAGACAATATAGATCATTACATATAGTAAAAGATATATCATAAATTATACATTGTATGGATGATCACTTAAAGAAGTATTATTTTCTTTATTTCATAATAGAAAAGACAAAATTGAATATAAAATGTTCTATATTACCTTGACATAACAATATCGTTTTAATTTGACTTATTAAAAATTGGTAGTTTGGTGTCTATCTGGCACTTAATCGATAGCTAATAACAACTCTTGGATGGATTAACCAAAATCAAATTATTACCAAACTTCAAGAGTGCATATCAAAATTTTCAAACTTTAGGAGGCCAAATTAAAATCACCCAAATTTAGAGGGTGTATATCGCATTTTAGTCTTGATTTTATGAATCCTATGGAAATATAAAATTGGATCTTGAATCATGATATGGATTTGAGGATTTGATTATGCATGAAGAAGGTATTAAGCATCCCACGACATCCATTTGAAAGTGGTTACCTTCCTTCGACCATCTCCCACAAGGTTTGTTTAATGACTAATAAATCATATTGTTGGCTAACATGGGCAAATACATTCAGGAAAAAATAAATAAATAAATTTACAAATAGATATACTTGGCTCACCTCTATAGATAAGCCTCACCACTGTAGACTAGCCTCACATCCCATATGCTGCTTACCATCTATAATAACTATAATGCACTAATATGAGAGCACACCGCACTTTTATGCATCAGCCCTCCCATTTTTTCTCACTGCTTACAACCAATTGAAGTGAAAGTAAGATGGCTGTACCTATGTTGTGTTTCGCCTATTATAAATGTAAGATTTTGCAAAATATAAGTATGCAGCCAATGCTACTGCACTGAGTCCTGCAAGTAGCCAATAGAAGTAATCAAGATGTGCCCGATTAAGATTATCAGCAAACCAACCATCTCTGCCAGTTGCTTCCTCAATGACAGTGACAAGAAAGCTGCTTATAAAGCTCCCCACGCCAATAATACTGAGGTAGAGGGCAAGACCCACACTCCTTAATTCAATTGGGACCTGATCATAAAAGAATTCTTGTAGACCAACCATGGTGAAAACATCAGCAATTCCTGCCAAGACATATTGAGGAACCAACCACCACACACTCATTGGAATAGTCACATCTGGCATATCAACCAGACCAAATTCTTGAGCAGTTTTCAGCCTTTTCATTTCAACTAGAGCTGCAACTACCATGCAAATGGCAGATAAAAGCATCCCAATTCCAATTCTCTGTAACATCGTGATGCCAGAGTGATTACTGGTAAAAGCTCTTGCTACAGGAACAAAGATGCGATCATATATGGGAATGAAGAGAATAATGGACAGGCCTGTAAAGAATTGTAGTGCAGCAGCTGGTATATTAAAGCCGGGAAAAATTGTTCTGTCCATGGTAGCACCTTGCTTGGTAAAGAAAGTTGAAATCTGGGCAAACACAACAGCATATCCCAAGCTTGTAACCCATATTGGAACAAGCCTAAGAACAGCCTTTGCTTCTTCAACCTCACTTTCAGTACAAATATTGCCTTCTTCTTTCAAACCATCTGGGGACAGCAAGGCTTTGTTGAGAAACCTGCCACATTGGAGGATTCAAATGACTTGTTATCTAATCTAAATAGGATAGTAAAAGTTTTTTAAGTAAGTCAACTTCTATTGCCTCAACTAAAAGAAGAGGAAGACTTGTCCAGTAGCCGTGAATCACAGTATGGCATTCTTATTGTTTTTATTTAATATAATAGAAGTTCCTTGTACTATTTTGAATTCTTTTTCCCTTTCTTTGGGTAAGCAGAAGTTCCTTGAGTAGCATCCTACAAAGATGTAAGAGCCCTCTAATGTGGAACCAATGTCAGATGGTATATGTAGTTTTAGGTTAGTGAGTAGCCACATATCATGGATGCATAGTAATCAACTTCCAGAATAACTATTTTATAAGGAATTATCTAAAGTCCCATGGTAATAAATTTGGAGCATCAAGTCAATATGCATTATATGTAGCAGCTACAGGTACAGTGTGTTGCCATCCTCACAAATGATAATTCAAATGATTTTATGAAATAAAATGTCTTCTACTGAAGGAGTGTCAAGGACAATGACTGACCCTCAATGAAATTCTACAGAAGCACAAAAGAATGTCCTTTTAGAAGCCTCATGAAAATGATTCTGAAATAATCTTACTATTTCCAAGTTCTTTTGAAATTGTTAAGGACATTGTGAGTATACTGAAATAAAAGCTTATTCAAATGTACCATAATTTTTCATTGGACCTATAATGCTGCTTTTGTATTTCTCTTTTCCTTTTAATTTATCAACATATGATAGATGCATTTATCTTACTTGAATTGTTTAGAGCTATGGTGCCACAGGGTTGCTTGATCTTCCTCTTCAATATCTATTGCCAAAGGGGTAGTCCGCCAATTTTTAACTGCAGCAACAAACACTCGACCAATTCTCAGAAATGGGCTTTTCTCATCCCCTTTAACACTATACCGATAAGTCCTGGTACCAAGCAAGAAAACACCCAATGCAACGACCATCAGAATACAAGGGATTCCAAATCCCAGACCCCAACTAACATTGTCTTGTATATAGCTCAAGACAAAAACTGTTACAGAAGCACCCCCACTTACACCAAAATACCACCAGTTGAAGAATGAGCTTTTGGCTTTGCACTCCTCAGGATCTAGTCCATCAAACTGATCAGCTCCAAAAGCCTGAACACAAGGCTTGTGTCCACCTTGCCCAACTGCGACTAGATATAGAGAGAAGAAGAATAGGATTACTTGGAGCTGGTGAGAAGAATGTAACATATTGGTGTCTACGTAATCAGAAGTGCTTAGAGAAGGAAGCATAGCCGACAGAGTCAACAAGCCTAGTCCCTGTGATTCATACCAATCCAAGTCAAAGATGATTACCATAAAAATATGGCAGAAGCTTAAATACAATGTTGAATAAGGAATTTATTTGATAAGTCAAGATAAAATATAAATTAAGTTTCAGCTTGTGCCTTTTATTTATAGGGCAAGCACGTTAAATAGCCAGACTACCAGAGAATAGGCTCGCCGGTTGGGGGTATAAAGGGGATATGAAGTGTGTTTCTGTAGACACAAGCTTGGCAATTGATACTTAGTGCCAGAGGAATATGAGATTTTCATCAGTAGCCTGCATTCATTTCCATGCACTTCATTATTATAGAGATGCCTACGTGGTAGGCCATAAATTGGGTCGGGTCAAGCACCAACTTATGCTAATTCAAAAAGCACATAGCATACCAACTAGGAACAGGAATATAATCAGGTCTCTAGGAATAAGGAAGGAAATTTTGCAGCTTTGGCTTCTCCACAGACTTATATATAACGTTGACTGTCTTAAGTGCATAAATACCTTATGCCAAATATAGGAACTCATGCCAAGGAAAGATATTTTAAAACAAAATGAGTTATATTGCTAATTTGGTCCTCCAACTATTGGACAGAGTTCAATTTGGTCAACGATTGATTGTATCAATTTAGTCTCTCAACTTTCAAAATCAATGCAATGTCATCCTTGAGTAACTTTTAACAGAATTAATAGTTGAAATTGGCTTAATTTTGAAATTTTTACGCTTTCTATAATAACCTATTAACGTGCACTTGATTTGCCAAATTAGCTAGTTTTGTAGAAATTTACAAGGGGAAATCTAGGGATCAAATTGGTTTGATACTGAAAGTTGAGGGATTAAATTGACATAAAAGGGACCAAATTAAACAACCAAAACAACTTGAAATTCGACAAGTTTTATCAACTTCTGCATATTTCTCATTCAAGGAAAAATCCCAATCAAGCAACTTGGAGCCAAATTTGAGTTCAAAATAGCTTTTGCCTATCCGAAGCCCATTACCATTGTACCCTTAGAAAGCAGCTGATTGTTTAGAAAATGTCAACCCAACATAAATTGTTCCAATGATTTTGATGCATTCATCTGCAATACTTAATAGTTTATATCCTTAACACAGTTTTTGTGCCTGACACCTAAAAATAGACTAGAAAAATGTAATTTATTTTTCATCAATATAGTGAGTATCATCATTATTATGTTAAGTTTGTGTATAATTAAAATATATAAAAAGATAATGAGTAGATATTGATTAATGAAAGTATAAGAAGGTGAAATAGGTGTTTTGATTAGTTAAAGAGTGAAATGAGAATTGAAAGCAAGCAAACAAGAGACTGACCAGGATATAAATAAGAGAAGCAATAAGAATGGTGCGGTAGCGTCCCAGAAAAGAATCCGCCACGAATGCTCCCAAAAGTGGAAGCAACGACGCCGTTCCAGACCACGCATTCACGTTCTCAGCCGCAGTGGCCGTTGACTGTCCCAACGGTCCCGTTAAATACGTTATGAGATTAGAGCTAATCCCATAGAAGGCGAACCTCTCCGCCACTTCCACACCTATTATTAATTTATTATTAGTTAATTGTTAAATTATATATAAACTCAATTCACAATAAGGAATTTATTTAGTACCTATGATGAAATATGCGGATCTCCAGCCACCTGAGTGGGATCGGAGGACCGGTTGACCTTTGTAGTCTACAGCGCCATCCACGGTTTCTAATACAAGTGGTGTGTCCATGCTATTGCTATTGCTAGTTTCTTTCTTTCCACTTTGCAGTAGCACATTTTGTATTTCATATGGAACCAAAAGCAGCACGATCAACCAAACAATATAAAAACATTTAAATTCAACTGCACCTCACATACAATAATTCACTATCAAAATAATTCATTTTAAAAATCCTGACGGATACTTCAACTGGTTCGATTTTGGGATGTGCTTCCTAATGGTTCACTAATTCGAGTTCCCTCAGGATCATTTACCCGAGGCAAAACCTTGAGTCTATTCGTGGTGCACGTGCTAAGTAAGGTGTTGCGTGTCCTCCTGGGATTAGTCGAGGTGCACGTATCTACGGAACGCTGGTCCGGACACCTAAGATTATCAAAAATAAAAAAAAATAATTCATTTTAAATTAAAAATTAAACGTGACATACAATAATAATTCAATTCCATTAATATAGATTGTGTTAATTCGCACTGTTGCAAAAATAAAAAAATTAAAATTACTTATGGGTGTAAATAAAATGTTCATACTTCAAAGACAACTATTTTTTATGTTTTTTTGTTCCTCAAAAAGTGAAAAATAAATTGGTAAGTCAAAATTTATTATAAAAAAAAATATTTAATTAGAAAAATCTCTTGTACTAGTATCGGATTGGAATAGGATCATTTCTATTTCAAAATCTATCTAATTTGTCTCCTTTATGATTTAGATTTTATCTTCTAAATCTAATAGTATACATACTGTCATATCATTTAATGATAGTCTTATAAATCTATTCATAAATATATATATATATATATATATATATATATATATATATATATATATATATATATATACTGTTAAATCTATAATATTTAATTTGAAACCATAAAATAGACCAAATGAATGAATTATGAAATGAAGATGATCATTTTTCCCAACCGATGTGGTCAAAATCGGCAACGGTCCCTTTAAGTCGGATTAGGTCAATTAGGTTACCTCTAACGTTCAAGCACCATGTTCTTGGGTTTTCAATATCTCCATCCCTTCTTTGCTATCTCTTAATGTATACATCTAGTACGACCAATTAATTTTGTGTATAGTTAAGCTTTCATATGACAACCTTTGCAAACAAAAAGAATTTCAACTGCTACCTGATCCCGTGTTCAGGATGTTGAGTGTGACTTCTTATTCTATTTTGTTATAATATACAAGTACCTTCAAAGGCGAATATTAATTGATTGTGGCTGTATGATCTATTGTTAGTAGGAGTGGCCACAGGTCAGGCGAATCGGGTTTGGGGGTCATTACCGTACCCGATTGAGTCGAGTTTGAAGAGATGTAATCTGTTGACCATCCACACAAGTGGTCGGATCGGGTGACTGGGTTGAGCAGGTTCGGGTACGATCGGGTGATCAGGTGATTCGGATATCATCAATATACACAACAATACAACATCAAACTACAATGTTAAAAAAAATCAACCTAAAAACCAAATCTGAACGGCAAAAAAAATTCCCAGACTTGAACAAATTCAACAAATTTCCAAAAAAAAAAAATCCTAGATCTAAACAAATTTCCAAAATGAAAAAATAAAAAAAAACAAAAATCCAAATCTTTACCAATTCAAAGCCACAATATTTCCTAATCAAAACCTATCAAAATGTGAAAAAATCTTTACCAAATCAAAACTTATCAAAATGTGAAAAAATCTTTACCAAATCAAAGCCACAAATTTACAAATCAAAACCTATCAAAACTCAAAAAAATCTAAACAAAAATCACAACCACAAATTTCCAAATCAACATAAAAAATCACAGGCACAAATATGTTAGGTATTCTATGCTATTATACCACTTTCTCATGTCTCAAACTCTCGATCTTGAAGAGGCGGCGAGGACTGAAAGTGAAAGAGATCTGATAAAGTGAGGGAGGCGACGACATAGGAGATTGGAGACTGAATGGTGGGTCCCATCACATAAATGTGGGTCCCACTAATTAAATTCATTGTAAGACACACGATTCATTTGAGAGAGAAACTACGCATTTATTTGTAGTCCTGGACTACTGAATAATTTTCCTAAAACATGTTGGTTCTACTTGTATACATTTATGTGCATCATTAATTAGATCATTCACATCCGGTTATTTATTATTTCTCTATTTTATCTCTTCAAAAGCCCACTTTTCTAGTTTAGCTACTCACTTTTATTAAATAACTCACATCTCACTTTCTATTTTACAATATATCATCTGAAAATAATATTATAATTTTTTTTCATATAATTAGTGGGTTCCAGTTAGCTCAACTGGTAAAGTCTCTTGTCGTCGAACAAGGGACCTGGGTTCAAATCCCGCCTACACCAAAAACCAATTGGTGTCTTGGCCTGATGTTAAGAGTAACCATCATGAGCGGACGCCATAGGCTTAAATTCTATCATAACTATAAAAAAAAAGTATAAATATTTCAAATTTTTTTTTTTTTTTTTCATATAATCATTTTTCTTTGTCATCAACAATAGAAACCATTAACACCCGGACCCAACCAAAACCCATCAACACCAACAACATTCATCAACACCCATAACAACCATCAACACCAATGGCAACCCGCAACCGCCAAAACCCAGGACAACAATTAAAACCCTTTGCAACCATCAAACACCTCACTGCAACCATCAACCCATGGCAACCCAAAACTCCCAAGTTGACCCACACCGACAACCAACTAGCCCACAATAGACCCATAAAACCCACGTTAGTCAAACTTCGCCACCCAAACCCATCAATTGCCACCAATAGAAAAACTCAAACCATCGAAGAACCCACCATCAAACCCATCACCGTAGACCATCCCAACGTCAAACCCACCCACAGAAACCCACGCCGATAAATCTTCTAACACAACAACCACCACAAATATTCAACCATACCCCCCCCCCAAAAAAAAAAAAAAAAAAAAAAACCCAAATAGTTTCTGCCAATGGTGCTACAGGCCAAATAGCTCCAGCCAGCGATGCCTAGGAGAGAAGCAGAAGAGAGTGCGAGAGAGGCAGGGATTTATTCAGCAAAAAAGAAGAAGAGGGAGGGTGTAAAGTCTTGAGAGAGAGAGAGAGAGAGAGAGAGAGAGAGAGAGAGAGAGAGAGAGAGAGAGAGAGAGAGAGAGAGAGAGAGAAATTTTTTTATCTGTGGAGAGAGGAGAGAGAGCAAGTGATTGAATACAAAATTGCAGTAAATAATTTACATGAGATACAATACTCGTATCGGTATTGATACCGAGTACTATAGCTTTTTGTAGAATAGAGACCCGTTTTAGATGACTAGTTGTGGGTGTATTTTTTGTGATTTTTGTGAACAGTATCATGTATTATAGCCAATAGTGAGTTTTAAAGCACGGGATGGGAATGCTCTAGGTTTCAACTTTAATGGAGTTTTTATTTTATTTTTTGAAGTCATTGTAGGAATTGATTTTTGTTTTTTCGAAAGTTAGGTTTGTTTTTTCTTTTTGGAAGCTTTTTGGAGTTGATTATACTTTTCTTTTTTCTTTCTTTTTTAATATGGTGTGGTCACAGCCCAACCCATTTAAACCAAATTCAACATGATGTGGGATCGCTTGCACAATAGTAGACGTACCAAGACTTGAATCCTTAGTCTTCAACCTGCTATAGGAACAAAAATTCGGTCATATACAGGAATGAAAAGAATAATGGCTAGGCCGATATAGGATTGTAGAGAATTTGTTTAATTCTGAAAGCCAATAAAAAGTGTTCTATCTAGGGTAGCCCCTTGTTTGGTAAAGAAATTTGAGGACTGTGCATATACATTAGCGTATACCAAGCTCACAGCCCATATGGGAACAAGCCTAAGAAATTTCTTTGCTTCTTCAACCTCACAGAGAGTACTAATCTTACCATCTTCTTTATAATAGTTTTGAGACAGCAAGGATTTATTAAGGAACCTGCCACATTAGAGGATTCAAAATTTTATGTAAAATAAGTTTTGGTATAAGCAATGGAAAAACCTTTTAGTTAAGTAAATTTGCATTGGTCTGACTAAAAACATATTTGGTTATGTTTGGTCCGACTAAGTTGTGACTCACTTAAGAGTTGGCTAATGTTATCGGGACGTACATGACAAGAAGTAACTGAAGGCCGAAAATCATGCACTCCCTGATTTTCAGTCAATCCCAGAATATCCTCTGCGTCCTGATTTGCATAGCTCCCTGAAACAAGCAATTCCGTGGAGAAATTATTCAGTCCACCAGGTGAACCATGTCATCTGTCCACCTTCCAATAATTAAATACCACGTGTTTTATTTTATTGACTAAAATCAGAATATATAACTATCAAATGTTGAAGATACCTAAATACCCCCAACAGTTTTGGCTACCAAAACCTTACCGTAACAACCTTCGTCTCCTTCAACGATTTCCCCAAGAATCCAAGATGTCCAAATTTGCATTCTTAGAGAAAATAAACAACCCACCACGATCAGGGAGAGAAAGAGTGACGTTGCTGCATCGTACCACCGCCCACCGCTCGCTACCAACCACCGTTGGACCACCGCCCATGCCCATCGGTAAAAATAGGATCGTACCCAATACCCCAATCTTGGATATCTTTCTTAAACCGGTCAACCCAATGCTCCAATTGATTCCACAAATGACAAACCCAAACTTTTTTATTTGAATCCTTCTTTCAGTATATATGTCTCTATTATTATCAATAAAGCTCTTAGAGTTAGATTGACGCATCTGTTCATGTTCCTGTTGGTATTGAAAATCATATTGACATTATAATATTTAGATTTTATGACTTTTGTCAAAAGTCCTAATCTAGTCGTAGGCACCTCTAAAGGATATCAAGAACGAGAGGATGCAGATCTGGACATCCACGGGGAAATCGTTGAAAGAAATGGAACCACCCGTTCGGTCGGTGCCGCCGCTCGCTTGTGGAGATTGTTACAGTGAGGTTTTGGTAGCCAAAACTGTTGGGGTATTTGGGTATTTTCAACATTTGATGGTTATCTATTTTGATCTTAGTCATTAAATCAAAACACGTGGCATTTAATTATTAGGTTGGTGGACGGATGACATGGTTCACCTAGTTGACTGAATAATTTCTCGTCTAGTGGGGCAATGAGAGGATTTTCCATACCAAGCTGGCTTAATATCGGGTTGACATTATTTTGATTAGGAAGCAGTAATGACTCTCCGCTAATCATGCGTTCAATTGATACGGATCTCCATGAATCTTGCTTCTCACTATCACCCCCATGAGGACTCATTGTGGCTGCTTCCACAGTTAGAATAGGGTTCTCCTCCCTCGTTGTATCATTGTTTCTCCATTTTCCTACATTCCTATGGGACGGTGTACCATGTGGGCCACGTTGTCCACCAAATTGAGCCTGTAGCCATGTCCAAAAGGTGGTTGCTTCCGCACCGTATCCTGGGGAGCTGCCGTGCATGAGCTACCCCTATGGCCCAGCAAACCACACGAGCAACAAAACGAGGGAAGGCGTTCGTATCTATAGTAAACACAAACTCTCTCCCCTTCTGGGCTAACTCGAAACCACTCGACCAGCAGTCGCTCTAGGGCAACCTCCACCCTCACTCTCATATACCTGGCCATGTCAGTATGAATTTGACTATAACTCAATAACTTATTTGGTTATTGATTTAGGACATAATTGTAGCAGTATGAATTTGACTTAATTGTAACCATATTTTCAGAGTAGGTTCTTTCATTTGCAATTGAAATTTTTTATGAATACTTAAGGAAGTTGATCTTAAATTCTCTTGCCAATAGGATTTTCAACTACTTTTCTATCTTACTTTGTTCCAAACATATATCTGATCATTTTTTCTTTTAATTGAATAAAGAAAAATAGACAAAATGGGCATAACTTGATGCAATTGCATCAACCAAAATTTCATATTTAATTTCAATCATCAAACAATTGAAGGACAATGCCCCTCCTCCCCCCTCTCCTAAAAATAACACAAAGAAACATCTGGGTCTGTGCTATGGATACAACACTCTGGAAAACAATGCTCTCTTACTCACTCAATTCAGCATAACAATTTAAAAAAAAAAAATCCCAGCATAACAATGTACACATTCTTCCACTGCTCCTTCAGAACCCATCCTTGTGAGCCCCATCAATGGTCTCCTTTGTTGATGCCATTGCCATGGTATGTGAGTTCTTAAGTTCCTCCAACTGCAACACAATTTAGAAGTTGGTGACTTAAAAAGGGAAATGTATAATTGAAGCAAAGAAATAATGGACAACAGGAAAGATCGTCATTAGGCCAAGTTACTATGCTCAATCTTTGACTTTAAGGTTTAATACAATGCACAGACATTCTAGTTGGCCAATAATCTGTGGTTTTGCATATAATTACCATTATATTAGTTTGCTGGAGAAACCAAAAGAAATGCATCAAGATAATGACCCTTTAAGAGAGGGAATAGGGACGGTGACCTCTACAAATCTCAATTATTTCACAACTGAAATGTCACGTTCAAACTATTTATGTTGCAGACATCCATTTTGACACAATTTTTTAAACATCAAAAGGATAGCAATGGTTCCTCCTTGTGATTCACTGATTAAATTGGCAAATTAATGACGAGGTGCACTTTTTTCTATGAGGTCGTTAAATTCAACCTCCCAAGTCCATCAATGTCAGAGAAAAGGAAGTTATGAAACACAAACCATCTTTTTTTCATACCTTGTGGCTGTGCATCTAACTTTAAGTTTGATCTTCATCTTGCGCCTTGACTTAGGCACAAGTCTTCAAAGAGATTAGAGAAAGTAACACTGTAACAGTACTAGCAAACCTAGAGTGAAGCGCACATTGTGCAAAAAAAAGTTATCTATCAATCAGCCTTCACCAAAATAAGGCAAGTAAGTATATTCCTTTGCTGTGACATCCCCACGTGTTAACGCCAATGCTATGGACATTGTGGTTGAAGTACTCAAAATCAATTAAGGCCTTCTCCACATAAGACAATATACATTTAATCAAGAAAGACTCACAACCAAAACTAATATTGTTGTACTAGTTTGTCTGATCTCCTACAAAGCAATTATCCACACAAAATCTTCAGAACTCTAACTATTTTTAGATTAGTAAGAGACGGAGATAAAAGTTGCAGAATCCATTAAAGCTGTCTACAACTGTAATGGATATCAGCAGTGTCCATTCAAGTCAACTAAGCCCCAGTTCCCAATCAAATGAGGTATTCTGTTGGTATTACTGAAGAGGTAACAAACCTGGCTAAAGTTGTGTGAAAGAAGGCACACTACTTAATAAAAAGAGTAAGTACCTTCACTAGCAATGATTATAAAAGATATCATCAAACTAAATAAACAAAATGACGCAAACTGTAATAATAAACAAAAAAAACTACCTCTTTCATAGTGCTCATTAGGGGTTTAGAGTTTAGACATAAATATCAATCCACATGCATAAACATTACCTATTAGAATGAGACACTAGAGATTAAGATCTATTTTTTTTTTTTTTTAAATGTGTAAACCAACACTTGAAGAACATTCAAAATGTTTCCTTTTCCTAAGGAGTTAAAGAAAATCATAGTTTTAAGTATATATCTTAAACTCAATAATGTTTGCTTCAGATCTGTAGGCTAATTTCTCTTCTATCGAATGTTACTGAATTACTTCCATTTCAAACGCCTGGAATACTAAAGACAAGCTAAATTGTAGATAGAACAGCATATCAAACACGAAACTCTTTTGACGCCTGAACACATCAGACAAGTTCCAACTGTGTAAAATTGTAAAGGATTAATTTGATTTCAGCAACGTGGCTTACGTGCGGAAGGATGACACTTGTCAAACACATAGTGGCAGGAAAAAATTGGATCTTCTACTTCCACATAATAAAGCACAACTGCAATGAAACATCATAATTTTGTGGATATTACTATTATAAACCTGGCAGCCAGGGTAATTTTGTTATTTCTTGGTAAGGTGGGTAACAGTGGTACTTAGGAATGAATATGAAGGCTTTTTCCGTCAGAATAATGAGACACTTTAATTGATTCCAAATAGAGATGATGTGAGCAGGGAACTTGACATTCAAAAATTTGTTCTGAAGGAGTGCAATGTCTTTGACAGAGAAAACCCTTTGGCAATCTGAAACTTTTAGTGTGGAAACTTCTGAAAAAAAGATCCATTAGGAGGATGAGTTCCTTCATCATGTCCATGTTTAGTATTCAGTAAATTTTCCATGTTGACCTGTTCATACCATTCAGCCTATATGTGCGTTTATGCAACATGGTATGAATCAAATCAATAAATTCATATTAATATATATCTCTGAGCTAGCGGTATTGTATTAATGGATTTTGGGCACATCTTTGATGGATTTACTACAAACAAAAGTCATGTTCAGTGGAATGCTGATTGCATAACCAATTTCCGAAGTAAAAAGTGATCCACATTTGCACTAAAAACTATATCTCAAATTCTATATCTGCTGCTATGCTAGTGAAGTGGTAATCACCGGGGAGATCACGGCTGTTAGTCCACCACCAAGGCCTACTATTGAAGCCGGTTCAAGTGTTGGTGTTGGCAGTTTGTCCAGTGAAGTTGCTGACTTTTTGAAAGAGTTTGATGCGAAGGCACCCAATCCTCACCCCGAGCAGTATTTTTGGTCTTTTAATGGGCCTCTGGTGCCCTTTGGTGATTTCTGGGTTCCCAATGATTGCTCGCCTTATTTGTCGCGGCTGTCTGCGGGACACGGTGACTTTACTAAAGGCTTCAAGCTCAGCATTGGACTTGGTGGACCCTATGTTATCCCTGCTCGGTAGCGTGTTGGCTGCCATGAGCGAGTCTAGCCTTGAAGATGTGACCAAAGTTCAGATCCTTGCGTGGAGGAGTGTGATTCAAGACCTCATGGATGTTGGCTTTGATTTGGGGTTCATGATTGAGCGTCTGCGGCAGACGGCCCAATGTTTATTTGGCAAAAGGCTTGCGGATGAGATAAAAGCACTTCAGCACTAGATTGCCCTTCTACAAGACTCCTTGGCTGAATTGACTGCTTATCAGGATGGAATGATGTCCACGGGAAGGATGGTTCCCAGGCCTGAACGCGGTGGATCATTCCTTGACAGCCTCCTCGATTGACTTTTGTAGCTCTTATGCTTATCCTTTTGTTGTGACTATGTTCTAGTCTTATTTTGAAACATTTGTATGTATGTTTTGTGGTGGCCAAGTCTTGGCTTTTCTTTTTGGACAAATGACCAAGTTTTAGTCTCTTTTCTTTTTTTTGGACAAATGACCAAGTTTTGGTCTCTTTGAATGCTTATGTTCATACTTTATTCTTGTGAATTTAATCATGATATATCTAATCTATTGCCTTTTTTGTAAAAAAAATCTTGAGCATGTGGTAATTCTTTGATTTCTTGGCAAAATATAGACATTGCATGTCATGATTCGTTAATAATACAACACGGTTCAAATTGTTCCAAAAAAAAAAAAAACAAAAGATTCAAAATACTTGGCTAATAAGGGTGGTAGTCTTACGAGTAATAACGCTTCAGCCATTTTCCGTTGATGGGATCCACCAGGGTCGTGCCATCTGCGGTGGATAGTTTATAGTAGCCACTATCATATGCTTCACGGATTAAGTATGACCCCTCCCAATTTGGTGCAAATTTAGATGGCGAGGGGAGACCTCTTCTCACGTGATCCACCGTTCTCAGCACCATTTGACCCTTGGCAAAAATTCTGGTCTGGAGCGTTTTCCCATAAGCATCAGCAAGCTTCTGGTGGTATCGTAGACTACGAACTTGGGCCAGCTCTCTTGCTTCTTCCAAACCTTCCAGGTCTGCTACTCTTGCTTCAGCACAAATGTCAGCATCAGCTTCCAGATCCATACCATGCAAAATCCTTGGGCTAGGCATTAATAATTCTGTAGGGGAAATAGCATCAGTGCCGTAGACTAGGGAAAATGGGGTGAAGCCTGTTGCTGTTTTGATTGATCCACGGTAGGCCCATAATGTGTCTACCAGATGAGAACTCCAGCCTTTGCCGTAGTCAAAAACCATTTTGCTCAAAATACGCAACAACATGCGATTAGTCGCCTCTGCTTGTCCATTGCCTTGAGGATAATAGGGCGTAGATCTGCGGTGCTTGATTCGATAGTGCTCCAAGACTTTTCTAACATTCTTATTAACAAAAGGTGTACCATTATCACTAATGATTTTGTGAGGGATGCCAAACCTTGTGATAATGTGTTCGCGGATGAAATTTGCCATGGCTGCACCAGTTGCCTTGCGAAGGGGAATGGCTTCAACCCACTTTGAGAAGTACTCGGTGGCCACCAAGATCCAGATGTATCCACCGGAAGATGGATTGATTGGTCCAATGAGGTCTAGCCCCCAAGTGTGAAAAGGCCATGGTGTTGCCATGTTCTGCAGACTAGTTGGATGTGTGTGGATGAGATTAGCTTGAAGTTGGCAAGTGTGACAAGATTTCACGAAGTCTGCCGTATCTTTCTTCATGGTTGGCCAATAGTAGCCAAGAGTCAACAGTAGCTGATATAATCTTTTCTTGCCTTGATGTTCTCCACACTCTTTGGAATGGGCTTCTTTCATCACGGTTTGAGATTCTGCCAGACTGAGGCATCTTAAGGGATCACCGTGGAACCCTTTTCGGAATAATATGCCTCCTTTCACAAAGTACCTTGTGGCTAACTTTTTGAGTCTAATTGCTGCTTGGCTAGTCTGTGGTAGAACATTCTCAATAAGGTATTCGAGAAAAGGGGTGCGCCAATCACTAGAAATAAATGTCGCATAAATCTGATCGGACTCATGCTGGTGTTGGCAGAATGAGCATTGTTCCTGCAGACTGGCTGCCTCCTTACTCATGCTGGGCCAGAAATAACCTAGGCGCTGGAGTCTACGGTAGAGACTTACCCCATCTCTGAATTCGTAGCACTTCTCGTGGACTTCTATTAATTTCTTTGCTGCCTCTTGGAGGTTCACACATCTTGCTAAGATTCCTCCAGGCAGTCTACGGTAGAGATCACCAGTAATCAGCAAATAATTTTTGAGCACTTTCAGGTCTGCAGTCTTCAGGCGCCATAAGCTTGGCTTTTATGGGCGTGCGCTAGTCTTCAGCATCAAGGTTTTGTTCCTTGAATTTCTCTCTCAGCAGATCGGTGATAGGCATACTCCTCTTGTCAATTGTGACATCTACCTTTAACCCTTCAAATGAGACTTGGGAACCCAAGGTTGCAAGAGCGTCGGCGTACCGGTTTTTGCACCTCATGGCATGAGAGATTTCAAAAGTGTCAAACTTTTCCTCTAATTTCTGGGCCAAGGCATGGTACAGCACCAATGATGGTTCCTTGAGGGAGAACTCACCCTTGGTCTGGCAGATTATAAGGTTGGAGTCTCCAATCACCTGTAGATGCTTTATTCCCATTTCGTGAGCAATGGCCAGCTGGTGATGTAGGCTTCATATTCTGAGGCGTTGTTGGAGCACGAGAAGTCAAGTTTGAAGGACTTAGCTATAGTCTCTCCATCTTCTCTTATCAGCACGACTCCTGCCCTACTTGAGTTAAATATTGAAGAGCCGTCGAATTTCAGCGTCCATGTTGAGTCCACCAGACCTGCCAACAGAGCTTCTCCTATTTCCCCCGATACTTCATGTGAGATTGATGAGCTATCTTCTCCCGGGAATTGTGCAAGGAGGTCTGCTATGGCTTGACTCTTGATTGCTGTGGGCGTTTCAGTGATTATCTCGTATTGAGACAATTGCAAGAGCCACTGAGCTAATCTGCCAGATAGAATCGGTTTGTGCAGTAGACTTCTAATTGGATGGGACTTAGTCATCAACTGAATTTTGTGGGCCAAGAAGTAGTGCCATAAACGCTGTGATGCATATATTAAGGCTAAACATGCTCGTTCAGCCCCCGAGTATCTTGTTTCAGCATCTCTAAGTGCACGGCTGAGATAGTAGATTGGCTTTTCAGTTCCATTTTCATCTTCTTGTGCCACTAATCCCCCAATTGCTTCATTGTTGGAAGCCAAATACAATCGTAATGGTCTACCAGGGCCTGGAGCACATACGGTGGGGAGCTTAGTCATGATTACTTGGATCTTCTCAAACGCTTGATGGCATGCCGTGGACCAAACAAAAAGAACTCCTTTCTTCATCAAGGGTGTGAACACGGCTGTCACTGCTGCCAAACCAGGGATGAATCTCCTAATGTAGGACAATCTCCCTAAAAAGCTCTTTAATTCCTTGTGAGAGGTTGGTGCCTTCATGGTTGCTATGGCGGATGCTTTGGCTGGATCAACATCAATTCCACGGTTGTGGACTAAGAAGCCCAGAAACTTTCCAGCAGACACCCCAAAGGCACATTTAAAGGATTCATCTTGAGTTTGTAAAGTCGGCATCTGTCAAACACCTTCCTCAAGATTCCAAGATGATCTTCCCTTTTCTTAGACTTCACCGCAATGTCATCCACATAATCTTCAATTTCTTTGTGCATCATATCATGGAACATGGCTGTCATGGTTCTTTGGTAGGCGGCACCGGCATTTTTGAGACCAAAGGGCATGACGGTGTAATAGAAATTGCTAATTGGTGTGCGAAATGCAGTCTTCTCAGCATCTTTGGTGGACATGCGGATTTGATTGTAGCCACTAAACCCGTCCATGAAGGAAAACATGGCATGACCGGCGGCTGAATCTATCAACAAGTCCATGTTTGGAAGAGGAAACTCATCCTTTGGACATGCTTTGTTAAGGTTCCGGAAGTCGACACAGCATCTGATCTGCCCGTTCTTCTTCTTGACCGGTACGATATTTGACAGCCACCGTGGATGCTGTATTGGCTTGATAAATCCAGCAGCAAGTAACTTTTTTACTTCTTGTGTGATTTGTGCTTCTACTTCCGTATGGAAGGTTCTCATGGGCTGCACCACAGGTCTGGTACCGGGCTCCACATTCAAAGAATGAGCCACTAACCCCGGGTCTATCCCCGGCATCTCATGATAATCCCAAGCAAATACATCTTTATACTCATGCAGCAGATCAATCAAGCATTTTCTTTCTTTGGCAAACAAAGACTTGCTAATTGATATAGGCTTACTAATATCAGGATCATTGCTTAAATTAATTACCTCAAGCTCTTCTTTGGAAGTCATGTTTGGTTCAGCTGTGGTGGACTTCGCTTTTCCCATTGTCGTGGACCCTGTCTGGTCTGTTATAGCTTCTTCTTCAGAATTCATCACCGTAGACCGTGCATGGTCCACCATAGATCTTTCAGGACTCATTGCGGTAGACTCTGTTTGATCTTCCGCAACTTCTTTAGAATTCACTGCCATGAACTTCATCTGATCCATTGCAGGTCTTTCAGAGTTAATTGTCATGGACTCTGTCTGGTCCACCACAACTTCTTGGGAATTCATTACTGTAGACTGTGCAGGGTCTACCGTAACTTTTTTAGAGCTGATTGCTGTAGACTGTAGTTGATCCACCACAACCTTTCCAGAATTTTCGGTCTGTTGCATCAAATGGCATGAGGGTTGCAGAACACCCTCTTCAGGTGTGGGACCCTCTTGCTGTGGGTAATCAGGCCCCACGCACCTTCATATGCGATAGACAATGCGTCTATCGGGGAGTTGGACACGCATGCATTGTGGTGGACTCCCAGGTTCAACTTCACGTTCCTTCCTTTTCTTCTTTCGTTCATGCAACTCCCGTAGATCAATTTCAGGATCATCCTTAATATCTTCCCATGCAGGGAGTGGTGTTCCACATGGCCTCACGATGGATGGCTCTTCGGTGGATGCTAAATCGTCGTAAAGGGCTACTTCAACGAAATGAGCTTCAGTCTGGTCGAAGGGGTAAGAATTTGCAGCTATACGGATTGGTTTGCCATTGAGTCTCCCCTTGACACACTGATGGTAGGTGGATGACACCGGTTTATGTTTGTGCAGCCAAGGTCTACCGAGGAGCACATGATAAGTAGTTTCCGTATTCACCACATGGAATCGTGTGAGTGCCATAATCGGCCCCACTTTCAAGACAAGTTGTACATGTCCCATTGTATGTTCAGTCATTCCTCCAAATCTGGTCACCTCCATGGGAGAGCCTTGGATCTTTTGCTGTGGCACATTTGCAGCTTGGAGAGTGCTTAAAGGAATGAGGTTTAGACATGAATCAGTGTCCACCAGAGCACGCCTAACCTGAACATCTTTCACTACCGCAGACAGGTAAAGTGGGCGTTTATGGTCCGGGTATTGAACCTCCATATCTTCATCCGTGAAGGTTATGGCATTTGTAGTTTCCAAGAAAGCATGGTTGGCATGAGCTTCTGCCGTAAAGCAAGTGGCTCCTGATTCTGCCGCTATTGTAATAAGTGCTTCTGTTGCTGCATTTCTTGCCTCAGGTCCGAATCCCAGCTAGTTGAATAATGACTTGAACTTTGGACTTTTTTGTAGAGTCCTAACAGCTGCTGGTATCAGAGAGGAACTTGCTGCAGCAGACTCTTCTGCCTCCATATCACTCACGTTCCCGTGGATTACTACTGATACCACAGCTTTACCTTTACCCTTGTTGTAGTTGGGAAAAGGTGTCTGGTGGACTTTCTGTTGTTCTTCTGAGAGTTGTAAGGTACCATTTTGGATTTTACGGTTGACCTCCCATCTGAGGGTTTGGCAGTCCACCGTGGGGTAATTTACGTATCTATGGTAACGGCAATACTTGGGATCTTTCTGTTCTTCTGCAGTGGGTTGCTTACTGATCTTTGGAAGCTTGATCACTTGATCTTGAACCCATTTATCAAAGATGGCCATCATTTCTTCGGCTGTAAAAGACAGCGGAGGTGGCTCCTCATAGGCCTTTTCTGTTGGATTCTTTCGTTTGGTACCGCTAGGTGGGGTCGCGGTGGATACAGTGAGAGTTTGTGGTAGACTCTTTTTATCTCTGCTTCTTTCGACTTGGGGTTTAACGGAGAGGGCCGTTTTTCTGGCCTTTTGGAGTAGTGGGGCAAACCGTGAGATATCCAAGTTCTCCAAATGAGCGCGAAACTCGAGGAGCATGTTGTCAATGCACACTTTAACTAGCTCCCCCTCTTGGTATTTGACATGACAATCTAAAGATACATCACGAAAGCGGTGGATATACTTTACCAGATCTTCCCCGGTCTGCTGCTTGGTGCTGTGCAAGTTGACAAGAGTGATCTTCTCTTCAACATGGAAGTATTTGCTGCAGAAGCTTTCCACCATGTCTTCTCATGTTCTGATGGATCCAACAGGCAGCACTGTGTACCAAGTATATGCTCTATCCACTAGGGATTTTGAGAACTCCCGCAGACAAAGATCACCATGTGCAGCAAAGGGTCCCATGGAATCCAGAAACTTACTGATATGTTCCATGGCACTCCCTTTTCTTCCGTCAAACAATGCAAAGACGAGTGTGTCATATTTCTCCGGGTATGGCTCTTTCAAGAGTTCAATAGGATAAGGGGGTCTCCTCACAAAGTGTCTTGGCTCCTTCGGGGGCCTTTCTCTTTCTTGTTTGAGTAAGTCTGCCACATCAAACATGGTGACAAACGGTGTGTCGTTTTTGTTGTGAGACTCCCTTTCCTCATGGTTGCGGTTGTCGTTCTTGTTTTGGTGGTCCTCCTTGTTGCCGTTGGCTTCTGTTAGCCTCAAGGTTTCAATAATTATTAATTGGCTAATTAATCCAAGGACATTCATGTAGTTTTGATGATAACTATGATTTTAAGTTGTTCATTAATGATATTTTCATATGAACTAATGATTTATGTTTTAAAGCTTAATTTTGAGTATTGATTTAATTGGACCAAGATGGCCAATTCAAATATCAAGCAAATACAAAGTTGACAAGTTGCAAATTCATTGAAGATCAAAGTCATCAAGACTCAAGACAAAGAAATCAAGCTCAAAGACAATGATCCGAGACATATGAGAAGTAAGAGTTAGGTTTTGTAAAGTTTATTAAGATTTGATCTTTAAGGCTCAATTTTAAAACCAACTTAAATTGATTTTCAAAATATTGACAAAGTCAATATTAATGGCTAGATATTTTTGATATTTAATGATAGCCATGTGAAGAACACAAATAAATCTCTACGGTTGTGAAAAATTTGTGAAACAGAAAATTGTTTTCAAAACATTGACAAAGTCAATATTAATGGCTAGATATTTTTGATATTTAAAGATAGCCATGTGAAGAACACAAAGAAATCTCTACGGTTGAAAAAATTTTTGAAACAGAAAATTGTTTTCAAACCATTGACAAAGTCAATATTAATGGCTAGATATTTTTGATATTTAAACATAGCCATGTGATGAAATCAATTACGAATGAAAATTTTTTTTCTTAAGGTAGCCGACATATAAGAATTGTAAGAGCTTATTAAAGGTGATTGACAAGCTAGGTGGCTTGAATTAATTGCATGAATAACATGGGATAATAACCCATGAATTTCCAAAAGTCATACAAATTAGCTACTAGCAGATTTGGATATCTTTGGCTGAAAATTGTGCTGACAAAAAGCAGAAAAGTTTTTCAAAAGATTTCAAAGTCAATAAAAACAATTTGATTGATTGAATTAAGTATGTGTCCGTTGGAGAATCAAAGCTCTGCCAAAGACTTGTAGCAAAGTTTGGTGCAGAAAAGTAATGAATATAAGCTGGCATACATTGGCACCGTTTATTTTAAAAAAAGTCATGCAAATTTTTCAAAAGATTTCAAAGTCAATAAAAACAATTTGATTGATTGAATTAAGTATGTGTCCGTTGGAGAATCAAAGCTCTGCCAAAGACTTGCAGCAAAGTTTGGTGCAGAAAAGTAATGAATATAAGCTGGCATACATTGGCACCGTTTATTGAACAATATATAAAGAATAGAAGAGAGAAACAAATACAGAGAACAGAGCATACAAGAGAAATCAGAGAAAGAAAAGAAAATATCTTTTACATCAATCCATCTTTCTCAAGCTTATATTTTCACATCATTCAAAATCTTTGATTGAAAATCAAATTCCTCTAAATACTCTTTGAGCCATATTGATCAAATCTTTGATAAATTATTAGAGTGAGCATATTGTGTACTACTACTCTTTGAGAGAGCCTTATTTTGTACAACAAATCATTGTTGAAATTATTGAGTGTTTTTGTTAGGGTTTTGGTATAAATCCTAAGTAGTGAAAAGGATTTTTCACTGGGTGGTTACTCTTCACCTTGTAAGGAAGATTTGTGGGTTTTGGTATAAATCCTAAGGAGTGAAAAGGATTTTTCACTTGGTGGTTACTCTTCACCGTTTAAAGAAGATTTGTAACGGTTTGATCTTCACCCGGAAGAAGGTTGTCAAATAGTGGATTTGGGAATCCTCAAGAAGTGTTCTTGAGGCGGGGACGTAGGCGGGGAAGCCGAACCTCGATAACAATCATTGTGTTTGATTTTCTCTATCTCTATCTCTTACTTATTCAATTGCTTATATATGCTTGTGTTTGATTTTCTATCATATCTATATTGCAATTGAATTGTGTTCTTAAATTTGTTTAATCAATTTTTGCTAATTGAAAATAATTTTCTAATTCCGCATTTAAATCGAAAAAGTTTGCCTCAACCTAAATCACCCCCCCTCTTAGGTTGATATTTGGGTAACAGCTTCTTTCAGCTGTCTCAAGGATTCAGCAAGTTCCACTTGGTTCTGCTGCATTCCTTTGATCATTTCGAACATCAATGCCATTTGCTGTGGTCCACCAACAGGGATTTCTCCACCACCAAGGACTTGTCCGCCATCAAAAGTTTGTCCATCACCCAAGGGATTTTCTCCCCCGAGTGTCTGTCCACCACCGTGGGCGTGTGTCTCTCCCATGGCATGACTGTGGCCTTAAGATTCTACTTCAACATGAGAATTGGCTACTGAATTTTGTCTGGTAGACTTTTTAGGCGGCATGGTTGTAGCCCCCAAGTACTGTGGATTAGCTTTAGAATGATGAAATGAGGGAAGATTGCAACTCAACTCCCCAGTGGAGTCGCCAAAATGTGGATGCCAAAAATTTCAGCACCGTATAGGCCACGTACCAATCCACAAGAAGGCTGAATACAGGCCGGATTTGTGTGTGGGATGTTGAGCCCAAAACTCTACACCAAGTGTGGTTGACCACTTGGTGGCTGATGGTGCATTCCCTCTAATATTCTTCAATCCATCAGGCTGCAATGCTCACGTAGGAGGTTACGGTGGACTAATGAAACCGATGTCGCAGATCAAAGCAGACTAATAACTTTGAACTCTACTTCCACCAGAACATTCAGTAATTGCAACGTAGTGATAATAACACATGAGAAATGTATTACAAACTTTGCACATGACAAATAAAATCGATCTCATAGATTGAGATTTAGTACAATGAACTCAACCCTTTCAAGAAGCAATAATCAATGACAGTAAATACAATATGCATGACAAGTAGCAGAAATCAAGGATCAGTGCCGTGGATCAAGAGGCTGTGCATAATACACTTGACTTCTTCTATGACTTGCAAAAAGGGTAGGAGCAAATCAGAGAAACATGATAAATCATAGAACTTAGGAGATATGGGAGTAGGAAGAGAATCATTTACTGTGCAAAACGTACATGAGTCAGTACTATTGAGTTGGGTTAAGTGTTTGATGTAAGTCTTCTATTGTGGTAGACTAATCTACCGTGGACCTACGGGAAGTGTCCCGTGGACTATTGTTGGTTATCTGCCTCCTTTGAGCTTTTGAAGTCAGCTCTTATGGAGAATAAGCTTCAGTCTGAGAGTTTTTTGATCAGCCAACCAACTCCTTCTCCTTTCTTCTCACCCCTATTTATAGTGGTGTTTATGTCTAAGGGTCTGATTTGTTATCCCCCTAATCATGAGAATCATTGTTTAACCAAGAAATAAAGGGGCGGAGATTTGACAAAGTTTAATTTTTGGGGCTGAGCTGATGGTTTTTGTTTGCCGCAGATCTGATTTGATCTGCGGCGAACGGCGGATTTTCAGGCCATTTATGAGGATGGAGGTGATAAGCATTAAATGCTTGATGATGGGTTGAAGCATTTAAGATGACTTGACTCATATACGTTTTGCATTAATCAGATTTGATCTTACCATTTTCGGTATTTTTTCCCCAGTAGATCAATACCTTTTTTGTTGTGGCAGATTAAATAAAATTTGAGTAAATTGATTCCCCTACCTCCAAACTGTGCTTCCTAAGTTCCATGATGTGGAGGAGCAAGGACCACCGGAGTGCTGGGCTGTGGTGATCGCTGCTCTTGAGTGGTGGCAGCCTTGGTGGCCATGGCAGACTTCTTAGTCCTTTTAGTTCTTGTCTCATCACTTTTTGCTTCAGCTGGTGCTGCCGTGGATCATTTCATGATGGAGTCCCTCGTGACCAGTGGGCAAAGGAAGTGACCAGCTTGCCTTTCATCATTTCTTATCTCAGCTGGTATTGATTTGGGCGGCTATGGAAGATTTCTTGGTCTTTTCGGCCATTGCTTCATCTTCTTCGTCATCTTTGCTACAGGTGACGCCGCCGTAGATTGTGTTGTGACTGAGTTGGCTGTAGACCGCTGGGTAATTCACCGTAGACCACTGGGTAATTCGCCGTGGACCACTGGACGGCGTGGAGGACCAGCTTCCTTCATCTTTTTTCTGGGTTTTGGTTGATGCTTCCGCAGACCATTTTCCCTTGTACATTTTCTATACCTGATGGCTAATGAATAGGACCAATTCTTGATCATGATCATTAGGCTTTGGAAATCAAATTATACCTTGGGAATGTCTCCCTTCAGTGCCTCGAGCACCGCGCCAAGAAAGGAGGGAAAAAATGGTGTTTATGAGAGCCATTTTCCCTCTCTTTTTCGAATCATTTCAAGATTCTTCTTGTGCGGCAGACTTGAATTTTGGGGAGTAAATGGGCTGGGCTTCTGTCAACTTCTTGGGTGCTTGGGCCTGGTGGACTGCTTTTGGGCCATTTCTCTTCATGTTTTGTTTACCGTGGATCACTGGGCTTGTTGGGCTTTGGACCCCTGGTAGATCACTGAGATGTTGGACTAGGTCTACCGTGGATTGAAAAAATGGGCCTCTACAATTCCATAGTAGGCAAACCTCTCCGCCACTTCCACACCTAATCAATCAATCAATCAATAATTCATTTTTATTTTCTTTTCTTTTCTTTTTCAAAGACAATTTGATTTTACCTATGATGAAACCTGCGGATCTCCAATTGCCGGATTTGGATCTGAAGACAGGTCGGCCTTTGTGGTCAACGGAACCTTCGACGGTGTCCAATAGCAGTGGAGTTTCCATTTCTTTGAATGTCAGTAGACAGAGATGAGGAGGATTGACCAACTACTAGTCGACACCACGCCCTCCACTTTAATCTTTCTTATGTCTTTTGAGTTTCCTCTGCAACTTTCAATTCGTGGCCGATCGTTGTAACTTGGTATACCTTATTTTTTTAAAAAACACTCTGCCCATGATCAAAATAATTGACACTCCGGTCTATTTTTGGAGCAAAGTGTGAATTATTTTTGAGAATTTTGGAACGGAGTATCATTTGTTGAAAAAAGGTGTAGCGAGTCTAGTTTCACCAAACATTAGGGGAGTCAATGTAATGTACCAAAAAAAAAAGAGATTTGGAGCAATGCTTGGTGATCGATATCGACACTAAGTGGTGAGATCTGGAGCGGCACTAGGATATCGGGGCTAGGCTGATGATGGTGAGCTCAACTTGACTTGGGGTTGGGCCGTTGCGGTTCAAGCCTGCAATGTGGAGCTTTGAGGTTTAATGGGTGCCGCAATGTGGGATTGTCCATTTGGTCTCGGTGAAGTCCTTAACGATGGTGTTTGAGGTTAGGAGTTCGATATGCACTGCAATGTGGGAGTTTATTTGTTTGGATCTAGTTTATGGTAAGAATTCAATGAGAAGACTGGTGGAGGAGAAGGTGGTTGCAGTGATGCTATGTGGCTGATGTGGTGGCAACAGTTCTGGCTATGGTGGTTGCAATAGTTTAGTAACTTCAATGATATTGGCAATTGCAATGGAGGTGAACAGTGTCTTTGGTTCTGAAACGGATAAACTAATAAAAGATTTAAAAAATATAATAAAATAATGTTATAATGAAATAAAGAATCTGATGGGGATGTATTTGAGAGTAGGTAGACAAAATTGAAAAAAGAGGTCTTTATGCTAAAATTTAGCATAAACAATTGAAAATAGTCTAACAATGGAAAATAGGAATGGAAGACATTGTGAGCTCCCGCGATTCTTGAGGGCTCATTCCCTTATTCGATTCTTCTAATCCATCAACTCCAAGACAGCGTGAGCAAAACAATCAAGGGCGTGGGCGAAGCTGGCGATGGTGGTGGCAATGCCAATATCAAGAGGATTCTCTGTTAGCACCCTTCCTCAACCCCATCCCCTTTTCTCACAAAGACACCCTTCTTTCCTGTGTCGAAACTGTCAATGCCGTCACCTGCCGCATGCTTAAACCCAACAAATTCCACAAATTCACCATTGACGACGGCACCGTTTCCATCCTCAGGCTCAGCCACCTTGTGTCCTCTTACTTCCCTACTGCAACCTACTAGATCTATAGAGCTGACGGTTTGGCTTTGGGCTCTTTGATATGAAGAGCTCCCCATGAGTGAGAGAGATAGAGAGATTGAAGTTTTTGAAGGGTGTTTTATGAAGTAGGTTTTGTGGTTGGCTGCTTTGTTTGAGTTTGACATTGTGGCCATGGTGGCTAAGAGGTTTGAGGAACTTGGAGAGGAAGAGAGTGGAATTAAAAAAAAAAATGGAAAGAAAAGAAAAAAACTTGGAAAATGTTATAAACGATTTAGACTTTGGCTGTTTCTACATCATAAAGACTTACTGTTTCTACGTATTAAAAGCTTTGTCCTTTTTAATGAATGCATTGTACACATAACCGATTTAGCATTGCTATATATGTGTGCACTCTTTGTAAGACAATATAGATCATTACATGCAGTAAAAGATATATCATAAATTATACATTGTGTGGATGACCACTTAAAGAAGTATTATTTTCTTTATTTCATAACAAAAAAGACAAAATTGAATATAAAATGTTCTATATTACGTTGACATAACAATATCGTTTTAATTTGACTTATTAAAAATTGGTAGTTTGGTGTGTCTATCTGGCACTTAATCGATAGCTAATAACAACTCTTGGATGGATTAACCAAAATCAAATTATTACCAAACTTCAAGAGTGCATATCAAAATTTTCAAACTTTAGGAGGCCAAATTAAAATCACCCAAATTTAGAGGGTGTATATTGCATTTTAGTCTTGATTTTATGAATCCTACGGAAATATAAAATTGGATCTTGAATCATGATATGGATTTGAGGATTTGATTATGCATGAAGAAGGTATTAAGCATCCCACGACATCCATCTGAAAGTGGTTACCTTCCTTCGACTATCTCCCACAAGGTTTGTTTAATGACTAATAAATCATATTGTTGGCTAACATGGGCAAATACATTCAGGAAAAACAATAAAATAAATTTACAAATAGATATACTTGGCTCACCTCTATAGACAAGCCTCACCACTGTAGACTAGCCTCACATCCCATATGCTGCTTACCATCTATAATAATTATAATGCACTAATATGAGAGCACACCGCACTTTTATGTATCAGCCCTCCCATTTTTTCTCACTGCTTACAACCAATTGAAGTGAAAGTAAGATGGCTGTACCTATGTTGTGTTTCGCCTATTATAAATGTAAGATTTTGCAAAATATAAGTATGCAGCCAATGCTACTGCACTGAGTCCTGCAAGTAGCCAATAGAAGTAATCAAGATGTGCCCGATTAAGATTATCAGCAAACCAACCATCTCTGCCCTCTCTGCCAGTTGCTTCCTCGATGACAGTGACAAGAAAGCTGCTTATAAAGTTCCCCACGCCAATAATACTGAGGTAGAGGGCAAGACCCACACTCCTTAATTCAATTGGGACCTGATCATAAAAGAATTCTTGTAGACCAACCAGGGTGAAAACATCAGCAATTCCTGCCAAGACATATTGAGGAACCAACCACCACACACTCATTGGAATAGTCACATCTGGCATATCAACCAGACCAAATTCTTGAGCAGTTTTCAGCCTTTTCATTTCAACTAGAGCTGCAACTACCATGTAAATGGCAGATAAAAGCATCCCAATTCCAATTCTCTGTAGCATCGTGATGCCAGAGAGATTACTGGTAAAAGCTCTTGCTACAGGAACAAAGATGCGATCATATATGGGAATGAAGAGAATAATGGACAGGCCTGCAAAGCATTGTAGTGCAGCAGCTGGTATATCAAAGCCGGGAAAAATTGTTCTGTCCATGGTAGCACCTTGCTTGGTAAAGAAAGTTGACATCTGGACATACACAACAGCATATCCCATGCTTGTAACCCATATTGGAACAAGCCTAAGAACAGCCTTTGCTTCTTCAACCTCACTTTCAGTACAAATATTGCCTTCTTCTTTCAAACCATCTGGGGACAGCAAGGCTTTGTTGAGAAACCTGCCACATTGGAGGATTCAAATGACTTGTTATCTAATCTAAATAGGATAGTAAAAGTTTTTTAAGTAAGTCAACTTCTATTGCCTCAACTAAAAGAAGAGGAAGACTTGTCCAGTAGCTGTGAATCACAGTATGGCATTCTTATTGTTTTTATTTAATATAATAGAAGTTCCTTGTACTATTTTGAATTCTTTTTCCCTTTCTTTGGGTAAGCAGAAGTTCCTTGAGTTGCATCCTACAAAGATGTAAGAGCCCTCTAATGTGGAACCAATGTCTGGTGGTATATGTTGTTTTAGGTTAGTGAGTAGCCACATATCATGGATGCATAGTAATCAACTTCCAGAATAACTATTTTATAAGGAATTATCTAAAGTCCCATGGTAATAAATTTGGAGCATCAAGTCAATATGCATTATATGTAGCAGCTACAGGTACAGTGTGTTGCCATCCTCACAAATGATAATTCAAATGATTTTATGAAATAAAATGTCTTCTACTGAAGGAGTGTCAAGGACAATGACTGACCCTCAATGAAATTCTACAGAAGCACAAAAGAATGTCCTTTTAGAAGCCTCATGAAAATGATTCTGAAATAATCTTACTATTTCCAAGTTCTTTTGAAATTGTTAAGGACATTGTGAGTATACTGAAATAAAAGCTTATTCAAATGTACCATAATTTTTCTTTGGACCTATAATGCTGCTTTTGTATTTCTCTTTTCCTTTTAATTTATCAACATATGATAGATGCATTTATCTTACTTGAATTGTTTAGAGCTATGGTGCCACAGGGTTGCTTGATCTTCCTCTTCAATATCTATTGCCAAAGGGGTAGTCCGCCAATTTTTAAGTGCAGCAACAAACACTCGACCAATTCTCAGAAATGGGCTTTTCTCATCCCCTTGAACACTATACCGATAAGTCCTGGTACCAAGCAAGAAAACACCCAATGCAACGACCATCAGAATACAAGGGATTCCAAATCCCAGACCCCAACTAACATTGTCTTGTATATAGCTCAAGACAAAAATTGTTACAGAAGCACCCCCACTTACACCAAAAAACCACCAGTTGAAGAATGAGCTTTTGGCTTTGCACTCCTCAGGATCTAGTCCATCAAACTGATCAGCTCCAAAAGCCTGAACACAAGGCTGGTGTCCACCTTGCCCAACTGCGACTAGATATAGAGAGAAGAAGAATAGGATTACTTGGAGCTGATGAGAAGAATGTAACATATTGGTGTCTACGTAATCAGAAGTGCTTAGAGAAGGAAGCATAGCCGACAGAGTCAACAAGCCTAGTCCCTGTGATTCATACCAATCCAAGTCAAAGATGATTACCATAAAAATATGGCAGAAGCTTAAATACAATGCTGAATAAGGAATTTATTTGATAAGTCAAGATAAAATATAAATTAAGTTTCAGCTTGTGCCTTTTATTTATAGGGCAAGCACGTTAAATAGCCAGACTACCAGAGAATAGGCTCGCTGGTTGGGGGTATAAAGGGGATATGAAGTGTGTTTCTGTAGACACAAGCTTGGCAATTGATACTTAGTGCCAGAGGAATATGAGATTTTCATCAGTAGCCTGCATTCATTTCCATGCACTTCATTATTATAGAGATGCCTACGTGGTAGGCCATAAATTGGGTCGGGTCAAGCACCAACTTATGCTAATTCAAAAAGCACATAGCATACCAACTAGGAACAGGAATATTATCAGGTCTCTAGGAATAAGGAAGGAAATTTTGCAGCTTTGGCTTCTCCACGGACTTATATATAACGTTGACTGTCTTAAGTGCATAAATACCTTATGCCAAATATAGGAACTCATGCCAAGGAAAGATATTTTAAAACAAAATGAGTTGTATTGCTAATTTGGTCCTCCAACTATTGAACAGAGTTCAATTTGGTCAACGATTGATCGTATCAATTTAGTCTCTCAACTTTCAAAATCAATACAATGTCATCCTTGAGTAACTTTTAACAGAATTAATAGTTGAAATTGGCTTAATTTTGAAATTTTTACGCTTTCTATAATAACCTATTAACATGCACTCGATTTGCCAAATTAGCTAGTTTTGTAGAAATTTACAAGGGGAAATCTAGGGATCAAATTGGTTTGATACTGAAAGTTGAGGGATTAAATTGACATAAAAGCTATGAAGCACGGGTACTCCTAAAATGGTGTCGTACCCGTACCGGGTACTTATCGGGTATTGGTATCCCTTGGGTACTTCTGCATGAGTACCCTAGGAGTATCCAAAAAAAAAAAAGTTGAATACTTCATCAAATAAGCATGAAATAGCTAGTATTTTTTCATTAGTCTTACCTTCAATCAAACCTCTTAAACACTTATCTTTTATTTTATTTTGGTTTCAATATTGAACACTTCTTTTATTTAGTCTTTTGGATCTTGGTTTGTACTCTAACCATCATTTAATGGTAATGGATGTATTTTATTATCCATGATTACTCTTAAATTCACATATGTTTAAGAAGATATGAAAAAAATTAAGCATAACAATATATAAAAAATATATATTTAATAAATATACCCGCCGTACCCGTACTCTAATTTTTTAAGAATTGTCGTACCGCCGTACCATACCAGTACAGGTACCCGTACCTGAAAACGTGCCCGTGCTTCATAGCATAAAAGGGACCAAATTAAACAACCAAACTTCTGCATATTTCTCATTCAAGGTAATAGGCTTTAGACAAGGAAAAATCCCAATCAAGCAACTTGGAGCCAAATTTGAGTTCAAAATAGCTTTTGCCTATCCGAAGCCCATTACCATTGTACCCTTAGAAAGCAGCTGATTGTTTAGAAAATGTCAACCCAACATAAATTGTTCCAATGATTTTGATGCATTCATCTGCAATACTTAATAGTTTATATCCTTAACACAGTTTTTGTGCCTGACACCTAAAAATAGACTAGAAAAATGTAATTTATTTTTCATCAATATAGTGAGTATCATCATTATTATGTTAAGTTTGTGTATAATTAAAATATATAAAAAGATAATGAGTAGATATTGATTAATGAAAGTATAAGAAGGTGAAATAGGTGTTTTGATTAGTTAAAGAGTGAAATGAGAATTGAAAGCAAGCAAACAAGAGACTGACCAGGATATAAATGAGAGAAGCAATAAGAATGGTGCGGTAGCGTCCCAGAAAAGAATCCGCCACGAATGCTCCCAAAAGTGGAAGCAACGACGCCGTTCCAGACCACGCATTCACGTTCTCAGCCGCAGTGGCCGTTGACTGTCCCAACTGTCCCGTTAAATACGTTATGAGATTAGAGCTAATCCCATAGGAGGCGAACCTCTCCGCCACTTCCACACCTATTATTAATTTATTATTAGTTAATTGTTAAATTATATATAAACTCACAATTCACAATAAGGAATTTATTTAGTACCTATGATGAAATATGCGGATCTCCAGCCACCTGAGTGGGATCGGAGGACCGGTTGACCTTTGTAGTCTACAGCGCCATCCACGGTTTCTAATACAAGTGGTGTGTCCATGCTACTGCTATTGCTAGTTTCTTTCTTTCTTTCTTTCCACTTTGCAGTAGCACATTTTGTATTTCATATGGAACCAAAAGCAGCACGATCAACCAAACAATATAAAAACATTTAAATTCAACTGCACCTCACATACAATAATTCACTGTCAAAATAATTCATTTTCAAAATCCTGAGGGTAGTTCATACTTCAAAGACAACTATTTTTTTTTATGTTTTTTTGTTCCTCAAACAGTGAAAAATAAATTGGTAAGTCAAAAATTATTATAAAAAAAATATTTAATTAGAAAAATCTCTTGTACTAGTATCGGATTGGAATAGGATCATTTCTATTTCAAAATCCATCTAATTTGTCTCCTTTATGATTTAGACCTTATCTTCTAAATCTAATAGTATACATACTGTCATATCATTTAATGACAGTCTATATACTGTTAAATCTATTCATAAAATATATATATATATATATATATACTGTTAAATCTATAATATTTAATTTGAAACCATAAAATAGACCAAATGAATGAATTATGAAATGAAGATTAGGTCATTTTTCCCAACCGATGTGGTCAAAATCGGCAACAGTCCCTTTAAGTCGGATTAGGTCAATTAGGTTACCTCTGACGTTCAAGCACCATGTTCTTGGGTTTTCAATATCTCCACCCCTTCTTTGCTATCTCTTAATGTATACATCTAGTACAACCAATTAATTTTGTGTACAGTCCCATGACTTTTTCTATGATCCTACACATCACTTTCTCATCCATTTTGGACAAAAGAAAATTGAGTAAGGCATCTCTTTCTCATCCAATTTAGACAAAAGAAAATTGAGTAAGTTCTACCTTTTGGTCAAAAGAAAAAAAAAATAATAATAAAAATAAAAAAAAAATAAAAATAAAAATAAATCCACAAAGACAATTGAGTAAGTTGTTTTTTCTAAGTTCTACAATTTGGACCAAACAAGCTGCAAGTTAAAAAAAAAATCAACGAAGATAATTGAATAAGTTTGTGAGATATTTAGACACTGGCTGGGGTAGGTTTTAACCAAATTAATCCAAGTGATTAGTTAATCAATTATGCTTGGTCAAATTGAATTTAGTTAAAAAAAGTACAATACCAATATCACACTTAAATAAAGCAGCGCAATGATATGGTTATGAAGAGAAACCCAATAGGAGAAAACTCTACAAAAGTTTATTGATAACCTTCTAAAGAAACCACTAGAATAGAATTGAAGAATTACACAACAAAGAATATACCTAATCCTAAAGTTGTTACTTACTTTCGTAATGCCACGATGCTTTAACACCCTTGTTGAACTCCTCTATGGCTTTATCATGTAAATCTCTTCAATCCATGAATATCCAATTTGTGAGTAAAACTACAACAATAAATATATTGAGGTAGGTTGGTGCACCAACTTCCGTGAATATCCAAACATATATCTGATCATTTTTTCTTTTAATTGAATAAAGAAAAATAGACAAATATGGGCATAACTTGATGCAATTGCATCACCAAAAATGTCATATTTAATTTCAATCACCAAACAATTTAAGGACAATGCCCCTCCTCCCCCCTCTCCTAAAAATAACACAAAGAAACATTTGGGTCTGTGCTATGGATACAACACTCTGGAAAACAATGCTCTCTTACTCACTCAATTCAGCATAACAATTTATAAAAAAAATAAAAAATAAAAAAAAACCAGCATAACAATGTACACATTCTTCCACTGCTCCTTCAGAACCCATCCTTGTGAGCCTCCCCATCAATGGTCTCCTTTGTTGATGCCATTGCCATGGTATGTGAGTTCTTAAGTTCCTCCAACTGCAACACAATTTAGAAGTTGGTGACTAAAAAAGGGGAATGTATAATTGAAGCAAAGAAATAATGGACAACAGGAAAGTCGTCATTAGGCCAAGTTACTATGCTCAATCTTTGACTTTAAGGTTTAATACAATGCACAGACATTCTAGTTGGCCAATAATCTGTGGTTTTGCATATAATTACCATTATATTAGTTTGCTGGAGAAACCAAAAGAAATGCATCAAGATAATGACCCTTTAAGAGAGGGAATAGGGACAGTGACCTCTACAAATCTCAATTATTTCACAACTGAAATGTCATGTTCAAACTATTTATGTTGCAGACATCCATTTTGACACAATTTTTTAAACATCAAAAGGATAGCAATGGTTCCTCCTTGTGATTCACTGATTAAATTTGCAAATTAATGACGAGGTGCACTTTTTTCTATGAGGTCGTTAAATTCAACCTCCCAAGTCCATCAATGTCAGAGAAAAGGAAGTTATGAAACACAAAACCATCTTTTTTTCATACCTTGTGGCTGTGCATCTAACTTTAAGTTTGATCTTCATCTTGCGCCTTGACTTAGGCACAAGTCTTCAAAGAGATTAGAGAAAGTAACACTGTAACAGTACTAGCAAACCTAGAGTGAAGCGCACATTGTGCAAAAAAAAGTTATCTATCAATCAGCCTTCACCAAAATAAGGCAAGTAAGTATCTTCCTTTGCTGTGACATCCCCACGTGTTAACGCCACTGCTATGGACATTGTGGTTGAAGTTCTCAAAATCAATTAAGGCCTTCTCCACATAAGACAATATACATTTAATCAAGAAAGACTCACAACCAAAACTAATATTGTTGTACTAGTTTGTCTGATCTCCTACAAAGCAATTATCCACACAAAATCTTCAGAACTCTTACTATTTTCAGATTAGTAAGAGACAGAGATAAAAGTTGCAGAATCCATTAAAGCTGTCTACAACTGTAATGGATATCAGCAGTGTCCACTCGTAACTGCTCTAATCTTTCATCTCTGTTTGGCATTTTTACATATATAACCGTTAACTATAAAATTAAAGTCAACTAAGCCCCAGTTCCCAATCAAATGAGGTATTCCGTGAAAGAAAACAGAAAGTATAAAAGAAAAGGAAAGAACAGAGAGAGTAGAGATAGAATTTACTGAATTGGAGAAGTATATTAACTTGCTTAATTGAGAAGGGAAAGACTATCCCTATTTATACAATCTGAATATAAACAAGATAAGCTTGAATCTGTTATTAACAGATACAACTGTCATAACAGATTCAATAACAGAATCTAAAACCACTTCTGTACAGATAAGAATAATCAAAACTAATTCAAGAAGTGTACTATTCTATCAGCCCCCCTCAAACTGATGGTCAGTAGAACAGACCAACAGTTTGGAACATAAGCGATGAAACCGAGGAGAAGGGAGAGCTTTAGTGAAGACATCAGCAAGCTGGTCCTCAGTAGAGATGAATTGAAGTTTAAGATCACCACGCACCACCCTTTCACGAATAAAGTGATAGTCCACCTCGATATGTTTGGTGCGACCATGGAAGACTGGATTTGAAGCTAAGGCAAGAGCACTGGTGTTATCACACCATATCAGAGGAGCGGAAGGTAAAAACAGACCCAAATCACAAAGGACCTGACGAATCCAAGAAAGCTCAGCAGCACCACTAGCAAGGGAGCGATATTCTGCCTCGGTGGAGGAACGAGAGACAGTGTGTTGCTTCTTAGCAAGCCAAGTGATGGGATTGTTGCCAAGAAAAACAATAAGACCAGAAGTAGAACGCCTATCACAAGGGTCACTAGCCCAATCAGCATCGGTGAAGGCAGTGAGAGCAAAAGGGCCAGGTTGAAATAAGATGCCTCTGTCAAGAGTGCCTTTAAGATATCTCAGAATGCGTTTCGCAGCAACAAAGTGAGCAGGGGAAGGTTTATGCATAAACTGACACACACGGTTAACAGCAAATGTAATATCTGGTCGAGTGAAGGTAGCGTATTGCAGTGCCCCAACAAGACTCCGATAAGGAGTAGGATCAGACAGACACTCAGTAGAGGTAGAAGTCAGTAGAGGAGTGGTGGCAATAGGAGTGGAAGCAGCTTCACAATCAGTCATGGTGAATTTGTGAAGAAGATCAGTAAGGTACTTGCGTTGATGAACAAAAAATCCACCTTTTTTGTAATCAATTTGGAGTCCCAAAAAATAACGCAAAGGACCTAAATCCTTACGTTCAAACGCAGTGGACAACTGAGAAATAATATCCGAAACAGCAGACAAACTATTTCCAGTGATGATTATATCATCCACATACAGGAGAAGATATACAGTAACAGACTTATGAGATAAAATGAACAAGGAGGCATCAGCAACAGAAGCTGTAAAACCCAAAGTGAGGAGATGGGACGTGAATCTTTCAAACCAGGCACGTGGGGCCTGTTTGAGTCCATACAGAGACTTGTGTAGGTGACAAACGTGAGAAGGAAGTGAAGAATTAACAAAGCCAAGTGGTTGTGCCATAAACACTGTTTCCTTAAGTAAACCATGGAGGAAAGCATTACTTACATCCAATTGGCGAAGAGACCACTGATTCTGAGTAGCCAAAGACAAGATAATCTGAACCGTTGGAGGCTTGACTACAGGACTAAACGTCTCAGCGAAGTCAACGCCGGCTTGTTGGTGAAACCCCTTTGCAACGAGGCGTGCTTTATATCTCGAAACCGATCCATCGAAATTTCGTTTGATTTTGTAGACCCATCGACACCCAACAATGTTCTGATTGGGAGAGGGAGGAACTAATTGCCAAGTTTGTTGTCTTTGAAGGGCAGCAAACTCGGAAGCCATGGCTTCACGCCACTGTGGAAATTTGGAGGCTATGGTGTAGGTTTGGGGCTCGGTTTGAAGATAATCAATGGTGGTAGAGGTAGCAAATGATTTCTTCTTGGAGATGCCGGATTTGGAACGGGTTTGCATGGGATGGGTAGAGAGAGAGACGGCTGGATTTTTTGGGTTTGCAAGGGTGGGATTTTCTGGGTTTGTACGGGTTGGAGAGACGGTATTTGGGGAAGAAGATGGTGCGGGTTGGATTGTGTTTAAGAGAGGGCCGGGTTGGGATGTGTTTAAGTGAGGGCCGGGTTGGGATGTGTTTAAGTGAGGGCCGGGTTGAGTGAGACGGGTGGCTGGGTTGTTTGCTGGGTTATGTGGAGAGATAGAGAGAGGAATGGGCTCAGGAGGTATAAGGATATTAGTGGGCTCAGATGTGGGTTGAGGTATATTGGGCTCGGGGTGAGTGAGGTGATTTGGGAGAGAATTAAAAGTGAGTGGAGCTGGGCCTAATATGGACGGGTTTGGGCTGGCAGTGGACAAAAAACGTGGGGAAGAAGGAGCAGGGCCCAAAACTGAAGAAGTTTGACAAGGATGAAAAAATAAAAGGGAACTAAGCCAATTATGTGATGGAGAAGAGGTATTTGAGGGTTGATGAGAAGAAGAAGGAGAATGGGAAAAAGGAAAATGAGACTCATGAAAAGTAACATGACGGGAAGTGTAAATTTTAGAAGTGTTAGGATCTAAACAAAGATAGCCCTTGGAGTTGGAGGCATAGCCAAGAAAAACGCATTCTTTGGAACGAAAATTAAATTTGTGTTTGGTGTATGGACGTAAGAGAGGGAAGCAAGCACAACCAAAATTTTTAAAAAGAGAGTAATTTGGGGACTTAGCAAAAAGTGTTTCCCAAGGAGAATATGAACCACGATGAAGAGAGGGAAGTCGATTAATAAGAAAAATGGCCGTAGAAAAGGCATAGGACCAATATGAAAAAGGGAGAGAGGATTGAGAGATTAAAGTGAGGGCCATATCAACAATATGACGATGTTTGCGTTCGGCAACACCGTTTTGTTGAGATGTGTGAGGGCATGTGAATTGATGAATAATGCCAGAATTTGAACAAAAATTACGAAACTCATTGTTGGTGTATTCGCCACCACAATCGGTACGTAATGTTTTAATGGAAGTACCAAGAGAATTTTCCATGGTATTTTTGAAATGTTGGAAGGAAGCAAGAACTTGGGATTTGTGTTTCAAAGGGAAAAACCATGTAAAACGAGAGAAATCATCCACAAAAATTACGTAATAACGATGACCATTTATTGAATTAACTGGAGCTGGACCCCAAACGTCACTGTGTACAATTTCTAAAGGAAATGTAGTACAAGAAGTTGAATGAGAAAAAGGTAACTGAGTCATTTTTCCAATGACACAGTGTTTACAAAAAGTATTAGACACTGGAAGTTTAGGACTAACAAATAGACGATCTAATACATGATGTAAGACACGCCGTTGAGGATGACCAAGACGCATATGCCAAAGATCAGTGGATGAGAGAGCTGTTTGGTTAAGACTGGCTGTATATGAAGCATGAAGAGCAGCTTGAGACGGAATAGGAGACTTGGAAGAAAATTGAGACTGGTAGACACGAGAAGGCCATGAGGGAAGTGAAAGACCCGTAATTGGGTAGAGACCGTCTTTACTGGAACCCTTGTAAAGAGGCTTCCCCGTAAGAAGGTCTTGAATCTGAAAACGATTTGCATCAAAATAAAAGGAGGTTCTATTATCACGGCAAAATTTTTGGACAGAGAGAAGATTAGACTTCATAGACGGAACACGTAAAATTTGACGAAGACGAAAAATATGTGAAGAGGTTCGGATTTGGGCATTACCTGAGTGAGAGATGGGAAGTTGATTGCCATTGCCAACGGAGACCAGCTGTGAATCGGTATAGGCTTGGTTGTCAGGGATGTTATGGAGATCGGGTGTGAAATGGTCGGTGGCACCCGTGTCTGAAATCCATGTGGTTTGATGAGGGTATGGAGATGGAGGCGTGGCAGTGGCCATGGCGGCGAGTTTGGCCGGTGGGTGTCGTCCCTGGTATGAGAAATTCATACGTTGGTAACAGTCAAGGGCCGTGTGGCCTGGCTTGTAGCAGATCTGACAAATGGGGCGAGAGCTAGGGTTCGAAGACCAAGTTTGGGGATTCGGGGAAACCGGAGTAAAATTGGAGAAATTACCTCCATTAATGAAGCTTCCGTGACTGGAACCTCCTCCACGTCCACTGCTGGAGGTCTGAAACCTGCCGCCGTAACCACCTCGTCCCCGATTCTGATTTCTGCCCCTGCCTCGGTGACCACCGAATTGAGCATTAGAGGAAGTGTTGTACGTGGGTTGAGAGCTCTTATTGGCCACCATAGCCATATGAGCAATTTCCTTAGAGTTATCCGTAGCACTCCTAAGAAGATCCTCCTCAGTCTTCATCAAGGTATGTAATTCCTCAAACTTGACAGCTTCATTTTTGGTTAACATGGCAGAGGTGAAGGAATGAAATTCTGATGGTAACCCTTGAAGCACAATATGAAGAATTTCTTCATCATCAATATGAATTCCTACACTCACTAACTTGTTCCTGGCTTCTTTGATCTTGTGTAGATAGTCTGTTACGGAATCAGAATTCTTTTTGATACTGTTGAGCTCTCGTTTGAGATTGACAATGTTGGATCTTGAAACAGATGTATACCTGTTCACAAGAATTTTCCAAATTCCAGAAGCTGATGTTTGCCCTATTACTAAAGATATTGCTGAAGGTGAGAGAGTTGAACTGATGAGTGAGAAAAGTGCTTTGTCTCGTGCTCTCCATTGAGTATACAGAGGATTCACTTCTTGTGTTTCTGTTTCAGAATGGCTGAAAAGAAATTGGGAAGGACATGGAGTTGGGTCTTCAAGATGGTCAAGCAGAGAGTAGGCATCCAGTATTCCTGTGATCTGAAACTTCCACATCAGGTAATTCGAATGATCAAGTTTAATTGTGACATAGTTTGAGATGTTTGAGAGAAGAAAGATTGGTGTTTGGGTATTGATATGTGTGTTTGTAGAAGGAAGAGAAGAAGAGGCAGTCATGGTGAGCACTTGATCGTTACTGCTCTGATACCATGAAAGAAAACAGAAAGTATAAAAGAAAAGGAAAGAACAGAGAGTAGAGATAGAATTTACTGAATTGGAGAAGTATATTAACTTGCTTAATTGAGAAGGGAAAGACTATCCCTATTTATACAATCTGAATATAAACAAGATAAGCTTGAATCTGTTATTAACAGATACAACTGTCATAACAGATTCAATAACAGAATCTAAAACCACTTCTGTACAGATAAGAATAATCAAAACTAATTCAAGAAGTGTACTATTCTATCATTCTGTTGGTATTACTGAAGAGGTAACAAACCTGGCTAAAGTTGTGTGAAAGAAGGCACGCTACTTAATAAAAAGAGTAAGTACCTTCACTAGCAATGATTATAAAAGATATCATCCAACTAAATAAACAAAATGACGCAATCTGTAATGATAAACAAAAAAACTACCTCTTTCATAGTGCCCATTAGGGGTTTAGAGTTTAGACATAAATATCAATCCACATGCATAAACATTGCCTATTAGAATGAGACACTAGAGATTAAGATCAATTTTTTTTTTAAATGTGTAAACCAACACTTGAAGAACATCCAAAATGTTTCCTTTTTCTAAGGAGTTAAAGAAAATCATAGTTTTAAGTATATAACTTAAACTCAATAATGTTTGCTTCAGATCTGTAGGGTAATTTCTCTTCTATCGAATGTTACTGAATTACTTCCATTTCAAACACCTGGAATACTAAAGACAAGCTAAATTGTAGATAGAACAGCATATCAAACACGAAACTCTTCTGATGCCTGAACACATCAGACAAGTTCCAACTGTGTAAAATTGTAAAGGATTAATTTGATTTCAGCAACATGGCTTACGTGTGGAAGGATGACACTTGTCAAACACATAGTGGCAGGAAAAAATTGGTTCTTCTACTACCACATAATAAAGCACAACTGCAATGAAACATCATAATAAGAAATTTTGTGGATATTACTATTATAAACCTGGCTGCCAGGGTAATTTTGTTATTTCTTGGTAAGGTGGGTAACAGTGGCACTTAGGAATGAATATGAAGGCTTTTTCCGTCAGAATAATGAGACACTTTAATTGATTC
>OU015761.1:36703264-36723837 GCA_907173295.1 Fagus sylvatica | reverse complement strand
TAATATAAGATAAAATTTAATATCAGCCAGAGCTAAGTTCACCAAGCACTAATCTCCTTAGAGAAGGTTAAGGTTAAAGATCACTTCCTTTTTCCAACTTCTTCTGTCAGATTATGTCGAAACATGCATAATAGGTAATGTTAAAAACTTGCTGTAATTTTGTCAATCCGATATTTTCTATTTATTTCTCCCATCTTACTTTGATTATTTCTACACAACTTATTCTATTTAGCTCACAAAGTCAGTAATATCAAAATTAAATGAGGCATTCTGTTAAAATAATTTCCAACCTCAAGAGCCTTCACCATGTGTCTCCAATGATATTCCAAATTTCCAAGTGACCTTCATCATCATCTTTCATAATATCTTCCTACCATATTTTTTTAATGTTAATGTTTTCTTTTACTGTCATCTTATCTCAAAGCACTACCTAGTATTCATAGTTTAATACATTCAGTTCTCCAACCCCTTCAGTACATTGCTATTATGGGGCAGCAACACCATTCATCATTAATTCCTATCTTCATACATTCCAACAAAATTCTCAAATTCTCACACACCTTTATCATGATCAATGAGAATCTCATTGACTGAAGCGCGTGATTGTATTTACATTAATAATTGATTTCTTTTCTAGTCAAATTATTATTTATATGTGTTTACAAAAGATTAACTCATTTGAGGCGAATGCTACCCAGAAGAGCCAAAATAACCAAAACCAACCAACAGGAAAAGTGAAACCCCCTGGAATACTGCATGTACTTATTTCCAACCCCAAATAAAAAGAAAAAAAGATCACTTCCAATTGAAGAAGACCTGGAAACCCAACAACATTCTCAGTTTACCTTTAAAATAATAAATATTCAGACTTGAGGTTTAAAAGGAAAAATCTCAAACAAATTTGAATAAAAAGCTACATTAAATATAATTTCAGCAGTAACAGCTATCTATAATAAATAAAAGATCTGTTAGAGACCCAAAGAAAAAATATTAACTAGTATCCAGAAATCTCCAAGAAATAATGATAACACTAACAAAACAGTACAATCGCATTTGTGTGAACTGGTTGTCGTTGAAGCCAGAGTTAAGTAGCTGTATGACCCACTTTAGAGTTTTAAACCCATAAAATTTCACCCTTAGATAAAACACTAAACTAAAGAAGGAAAACACAAATCTGCTTTACATAAAATTTAGTCACATTGCATGGGAGTTAGTGAGAGGCATTCACTTGTTGATTTTATAGATTTCCTTTCATATAGATTATAAATCAGTTTTTTGTATTATTCTTTACAAGAGTTTTGAGTATACACCTTGATGTGGACGCTATGGACGGAACGCAATAGTCGTACATTTGAGGATAAGGCTAGCTATTTGGATCAACTAAAGGGTGCTTTTGTTCCTTCTTTGTTTGATTGGGCCAGGGTGTGGGGTTTAACAAATACCGCCCTAGTCACTGACTTTGTAGACTCTTTATGCCATCACTCCTTTCCTTCTTCTATATTGTAATTATTTCCTCCTCAATGTGCATTCTTTGTGCACATAGGGGAGTTTTGATTTTCTAATAAAATTTTATCTTACCTATCAAAAATAAATAAATCCTAAATCAAACATTTTTAAAAAAGTAATAATTTAACCTGATATAAAACCCCTGAAATCTTCTTCCACATACAAAATTTGCACCATAATCTCGATTCATTAAACAAGATATACTTTCCCTAAAGCATTCCTCACCTCTCCCAAATTTAATTTGAAATTTCACAAGCAGTTTAAAGCACCTGAAGATATATCTAACCACTCTAGTATAACAAGCATGAGATGACACAACTGCTGTTTGCCAAAAAAAGATGTTCAGTTTTATTAATACTGAAGAAATCTCATCTATAAAGGGAGTATACAAAAGGTACTCTAACAAATTGCAACAGAAAATTAAAATCTAGGAAAACCGAAATATGGACACTCCTACCTGCGGCCATCGAATCATACAATGATCTCAAAATAAAAAAGGATTAGACATCATTTGTACTAAGCTGCACATGCTAATTGTTCCTTTCTCTCCATATGATCCACATAAGACAAAGCGGCACCACATTCCAAACAGAACTGCATTCATGTTGTCCAAACATTTCATTACAGCAGAAAAAATACATCAACCACCTTCCTAAGCATAACCAGTGAACACCAAACAAAATGAAAACAAAGGACCACAACTATTTCTCAAAAAGAAAATGTAATCTACTGATTTGCCACTAGCTTACACAAACAACACCAACTTTACTAGAATGATACCCCTCTTCGTTAGATTATCCAGTCATAACTCTGTCACGCTGCTGTCCAAGTGAAGATGGCAACTTTCTTGGGAACTTTATCACACCAAATACACTTCCATGGAAATGGATACCAATTGATCCCTTTTCTTTTTTTATTTATTTTTATTTTATAAGTGATACCATTTGATCCTCTTAGCACCCCCCTAAAAAAGCATAAACCAATCTAACATTTTCGTTTAAACTATACACATTGTCATTACCGACCCTTGAGCACATCAACTGATTCTAGGTCCCAATCCTTCAAAGCAGACACCAACATTGGGTTGAAGTACTAAAAATGCTCCTCAAGCAAACACTCTAAAATGCAACAGAGGCATTCTTGTCTTCAGCAATGAGAAACAAATCAGGAAATACATACATATATATATATATATATAAATTGAAGCCTCCTACCATCCCATATATAAAATTAGAAAAAACAGAGAACTTCTCCCATATGCTCCTAACAAGTGCTATTTGCAAAATTTTAAATTATCAAGACAGGCCTAATGAGGTCTCCAACAATTAATTGGAATAAAATTGGGTCAAATAATCTCCCTGGTGAGGTTTCAAACTATTAAATGGACTACAAATTGGGGTTCCATATTGAGTTACTCATTTACAAGGATCAAGAAAGAAACATAGTTCCCACCGATTCTTGTTTTCTTTTTCAGAATAGCAAATACTTGGACTTATCGTAATAAGATTTTTTATAGTAATAAAAATTCAATAAAAAAAATCAACAAAAGAGGGCATGGCTTTAGTACATGGGGAGTATATACGAGATAAACCTCTTACTCAGATTATATGAATGTTATAAGCATGTGCAAATATGCATAGATGTACATGTATATGATCTCAAACAATACAAAAAAAATATTTACCTCGCCAGCAGCTACAGTAATAACATGTGGTGTAAAGCCTTGTCCTGTATTGCCTGCATCAACCAGATGGAAGTACAATGTATACCTAATCCTCAGTAATCAATATTAAACAAATAAATTAAGAACAAATGTTAACCCAAAGAACATCCAACTTAAAAAGAATAAGTTTACATCAATCTTTGTTTGTGTTTCAAGGAAATTTGATATTGCAATAAAATATACGTATGTATATAACAATAATCACAGCCATAAAATAAGACATTCTAGATCAACCAGTGAAAAAGGAGGCTTAATGTACAAATCACAATAGCTAAGCAACTTCTTCACAGAAAATACTACCCCATCCTATAAGCTAACCAATTAAAGGTAATAGTAAGGTACATCACAATCTCATTAAATGCCAATTCGGTGATAACTACTTTGCATGATGATAAACGAGAACTATGGCACACTAGTAGTTGTAAAAATCATGGCCATAAGTATGATGTAAGTAACCACTAAGAAGAAGAGGTTCTAGAACTGTAAAGAACTAACTAATAGCTACTTGGAAAAAACCACAAATTATAAGTGTAATTAATGAAACAATTAGGCTTTCTATTGCATTAGGTTATCAAAAAAATTCTTATAGTCAGTTATTTCAATTGCATGCCACTCCAAATGATGGAAATAATCATGCTACTTAGCCACACAATTATCATCCAAACCTTTGTAAATTATTGTCGCCCATCTAAATCTTATTGTCTCAATCACATCCAACTTCAGGAACTATAAGTTTAAAGGCCAATCCGCACTTCTTCTCACAAATGAATTTTTTGTTTTGTTGCTTTTTTATAAAATATCCTATTGTTTGAAATTGAAAAGTACATAGCAACCATAAGATAACATGTTATTCCCAATTCCCAGCTCTAACTATTTGAAAGAGAATCATCCTCAACCAATCTGATGTCATTGACAGTGAACACACACCAATAAATTTGGTACACTTTTGAAGTATTGTCTACAAGTCACTCATTTTAAAGTATCTTTATTTCCCTCATTTCAACTTCTACATATTTTGCGTTCCAAGCCAAGAACATTCTAGGAGAAACGACGATAAGACTAATCATACTTTGGAATGGCATGTTGGGCCACCAAATTTGAACTAAAAAATAATTGGCTAAAATATTGTTTTTATCCCTAAAATTTGCATGGAGTTCATTTTTCGTCCCTAAACTTTTTTAAGATATTTTTTCAAAAGTTTAGGGGCGATAATAGGGATGAAAAACGAACTTATTTCAATAATTTAGGGATAAAAAATGATATTTTTTAAAGTTTAAAGTCATTAACTGTAACACTTTCAATAGTTAAGGGTGGAAAGCAAACATTTTAAAGTTTAGGAATGAAAAACGAATTTCATGCAAACTTTACAGACAAAAACAATATTTTAGCCAAAATAATTTTTAAAACAAATAAAATAAAAGTATCTTCCGAAAGGCAATAGAGAAGGTACTGGAGAACTGTATGATAGTATTACAAATTTAATCAAATAAAAGCGAGTGTGATGCTATAGCTAACAAAATGCATCAAAAGCCTCATAATTTCAAGAATTAGCATCATATCCATCATTAAATCAATGAAAGTAACAAACTTTGAAATTGACAAGAAAAACTTCAAAAAAAAAAAAATCAATGAAAGTAGCAAGCTTTGAACATTGACCAGAAAACCGTCCAAAATTCAACTCATTTGCATCAAACCCAATATATATATAGTCTTCTTAGATATAACAGCATAAAAACACCAATTACTGAATCACAAACACAATGCATTAATATTTTTAGGCAAAAATACACTTTTGATCTTTATATTTTGGGGGTGTTTTCATTTTAGTCCCTATATTTTATAACATTTCATTTTAGTCATTGATTTTTGGATACAAGTTCATTTGAATTCTTACTCTCCTTCTTTTCCTTTGTATTTTTTGAATCTTCTCATCAATTACAACATATGTCCAAAAAAACCAAGGGCCAAATTGAAACATTTTAAAACATTGAGACCAAAATTAAAACACCTCCAAAATATAAGGACTAAAAGTGCATTTTTTCCATATTTTTATAATACCAAAAAAAAAAAAGAAAAAAAAGGCAAACAAAACCGAGCTGAATTCAAGCATTAAGAATTAAGAAATTAAGGTTTCCCCAGAGACCCTCACTGCAAATAAAAAAAAATAAAAAAATACACCACAAAAAGCTGAAAATTGAATCTCATTTTAAAATTGCAATTAAACCCCCCAAATTACAAGAAATCCCAATTAAACCACCCAATGACAAAAGTTCTTTCATAAACACCCACCAAACAAAACAAATAAAAACATATGAAGAAGAAAGTAAAGTTTCAACAAATTTGCAACATAACCCTTCAAGTTATAAGTAATTGTTATTTCAATCCTTCCCAAAACCAAACGACGTGTAATAATACATAATTTGCAAGAAAGCCCTCGAAGAAACGAGAAATTAAATTTAAATTTTCCATACCGGGAGCGAGGAGGTTAGATTTCTTGGAAGAAGAGGAGATGGTTAGGTCCTTCCTCTCCTTGGAAGATGAGGTCGAGTGAGACGACGTCGTTTGTTGCTGCTGCTGTTGAGTTGCGGCAGCGTTTGCTGCAGCGGCGGCCTTTTTAGCGGCGAGGGCTTGTTCGGGAGTGCCGTATTTCCTTGGTCTCCCTCTCTTTCTCTTTCCTTCCAAAGGCGAAGACGACGTCGTTGCAGCAGCGGCGGCGGTAGTATTAGTGTTTGTTGCTGTCGTTGTTGAGGTTGTAATAGCGTTTGTTGTTGTTACGGCGGAGGGGTGAGGGTACATAAGGTGGGCCCCGCTTGTTGAGTCGCCAGGTGGCAGAAGGCCATTGGTTGGGGAGGGAGCGGTGGTGGAGATGGGGTTTTGGAGGTGGTGGTGGTGGAAGTAGGAGGTGAGTTGGTTATCATTGGGTTCCATTTGAGAGTGTGAGTGTGTGGAATGGGATTTTTTTAATTTTTTTTAATTTGGGATTGATTTTAAAATGAATAAAAACAAGTGAGGGATTTTTGATTTGGTTGATTTAAGCCGTTGGATTGGGTTTTTTAATGGGGTTTGGTTGGTTGTGGTTTGTGTTTGTTTGTGAGGAAAGTGGTTTGTGGAATGGGATTTTTTTTTTTTTTTTTTTTTTTTCTTTTTCTATTTTTAAAAGATAAGAAAAGAATTTTGTGTGTTTTATGGCCGTAGGATTGGATTTTTTGTGTTGTGTGATTGGATATTTTGACTTCCAAGGCTATTTGAATCAATTGTCTTCCATTTGAAGAGAGAGCATGTATGGAAGGGGATATTTTTTATTTTTGGGGAAATGACTAATTGATCCTCAATTTATTGAATAAAATTTTATTTGGTGCTTTTAACTTCTCAATATGTCAATTATTAGTGAGAAAAAATAATATAAAAACACCTCTGAACTTTGGAATGAAAATAAAACAAATCCATTAATTTTTTTTAATTGGAAAAGAAAAACCTCTGAATTTCGAGAAATGTCCAAATTATTCATTTTATCTAAATTTCTATCACATTTTTATTTCATTTATGTTAAAATATCATTTTAGGATATATTTTTAATTAAAAAATTTGTTTAATCGATTTGGTTGATTTCGAAAATTCAAGGCCTTTTAATTTTAAATTAAAAAATCATGTGGTTTGTTTGATTTTATTCCATTATTAATTGAGTGTCTCTATTAACTTAATTGATAGATAAGGAATCAAATTGAACTTGGTTCAAGGAATTCAAGAACCAAATTAATAATTTAACATAATATTTTTATAAAAAGGAATTTATTTTTATGTTATGAAGACTTTTAAAAAGAAAAAAACTGAGTTGTTTGTTATTGGTCGTTGGATTGGATTTTGAGTATTGTGATTTGAAATTGTTTTTGGACTTTTTAGGCAAATAAATAACTCCATTGCATTTTTTTCTATATAATTTATAATTCATTTATATTTTTAAAATTTAATTAAAATGCTTGCATGATGAAGAGTGAGGGTGGGCCAATAGGCGCCAGATTACTCGGCCCTTTAAAGTTAAAGTCCAACTAATGATAATAATGTGGACTTATTTTCTCAGGCCTAACACAACTCTGAAAGAAAAACCTGCCTAAATTAAATCTAAAATTGAGATTTTGACCTTTACTATTTCCTTATCAATTTTTATTTATTTATCAAGATGGATATATATATATATATAACTTTTTCTAAAAGACTTGTAAAAGTATTAATTTTAAATTGAGATAAAAGAAAGAAAAATAGTAGGCTTTTTTACCCATCAATAAAAATTACATTTAAACATTATAATTTAGAGTGATTTCAAATTAAATCACATGTATTAAAAAACTGCAAATTAAATCCTACATTTTTTTTAAAAAGAATTTCAATTCATTACACATAAAACCATTTATAGAAATGCTTAGTCTTATGTTTAGATGGAGGGAAAAGAAGTGAGAGTAAAGGAGAGAGGAAGAGAAGATGGTCGAAATATTTACTATACACATTCCATTAACTTTCTCTTGTACTCTCATCTCATTTCCCTCCATCTCCCTCTATCCCAAATTGTATAACTTGGAAAGTTCATATACAATAAGTACATATGTTGAAATCGTTTTATTTAAGCATTTTTCATTAACAATGTCACCGTAATTTTTTTATAATTTGAATTGTAACATTTGGAAAGTATAACACAATAGTATTGTTCACTTATCCCCTAAAAAATTAGTTGTAGGTTTGACTACAAAGTCTCTCTTCAAATAAATAAAAATAAAACATTTTGAAATAGGATAAAAAGTCTGAAAATCAAATGATAATGGAGGGGATAGAATATGTGGGTACAAAATTCTTTCAAGTTCGACCCAATAAGAGTTAGGCCTGGTCCAAATCCTGGCAGATTGATTGATTGGACCTCTATCAAGTCACAACCTAGGCTCATTCATTTGACAGTTTCGGCCAGGTTGGCATATGAAAAAGGTTAAAAGGTAATGGGTCCCATCTTTATGATAAGTTAAAAAAAAAAATAATAATAAAAGACTTCCTTGTACAGATAACAAAAGAAGGAAGTTTGTAACTGAACCCACATCGAAAAGGTGAGAAGCATGTACAAAAGAGTGTGTATAATAAAAGTCAAAGGAAATAATAAAGAAATGATCTTCTTCGGGATTTTTGCCAAGTGTTTTCTACTCTTAAGAAATTAATTGTAGAGTGATTTTTAATCCATTACAATTGGCGCAGTCTGTGGGAAGACACTTCTTGAACAATCCCGAAAAAACAGAATGAAAGACTAAAAAGAGGGAAACGTCGTTTACTCTGGAAATGGAAAAGGAATCCTCAGAGATTAGGAAACCGAGATCTCCTCTCACAATGACAACAGATGGCCTAAAGGCTCAATCTCTAAAGAACCCCTGAGAAGGATAACTGTTCGAACAAAAATACGGGTGGAGCCGAGAGACCCCGAGCCCTCAATCCGTCGCCATGCTAGACGAAGAGTTGAGTAAGAGCTAAAAAGAGCCGAACTTGATAGTAGCATGTCTTCTTCTAACCGAACCATCGACGTAGTGGATAACAATACCATTTTGGCCCTTTAAGCGCCAAGTACGTGATCTCAAAAAGAAGTTGAAGAAGAGCGCAAAGGACTCACTGAAACCATTCTCTGAGGAAGAAGACATAGAGTAAGTCTGGTCACTTATAATCAATCCAAAACGTCAGTTCTTGCTCCTCCGATTTTGACAAGAACGAGAGTTCGAACAGGAGGAAACGTCCAATATGAAGCTTGGGAAAAGGATCCAAAGGAGATTGGTCAAAGACACTTGGCTTGACGAAGCATGTTAATAGAATGCGGGGAGGACATAACACAATTTGGAAAGCTCTGTATCAAATTTCTAACTCAAATTGGTCACCAATTATGAAGGATTGGTCAAAAGTTTTGAACTTTGTTGAGGTCTTGCACACACAGGTAAGATAAGTATTGTTGGGTGTGCGGCCATTGTTATGTGCCTAGCTCATGCTTTGGGTTCGGGGCATGACATACTATTAGAGGCCTTAGGGCTTAAACCCAATCATCTGATTAAGATGGAGTGTGCTGTGTTAAAACACATTGGCAATCACTACTATCTAACATGCCCTGAGCCTAACCGAACAATGGGAACCATTGAACCAGATGCTGATTTCTTCATTATTCTTCTACAAGACCAAACTGGAGGCCTCCAAGTCCATTTCCAAAATCAGTGGGCTAATATCACTCCAGTGAATTAAGCATTGGTGGTTAATCTTGGAGACCTTTTTCAAGCAAGTACAGCTACACATCATAAAATAAAAATTTTGTTAACAAGTGACCTTGGAATGATTCCCAATTACTCCCATGCACTATCATTGCTATGAATGTTGAATTGATGATTAATATGAGTTTAGTGTTTCTGCTTGTGACATGTTAACCTATATTTGATGAATTTCTCACATAATTTCCATATGTTGTTTGATTGCCAAGATGTTCTGGGAAATTGAAGAACATGAATATATCTACTCCAATATGTTAATTCTACAATTTTCATCTCCTTTCATCTGTCTTTTTTCGTCATTATTCCAAAAATGGAGTTCCATGTGAGAACTGAGAAGACATGCAAAAGAAAGAATGAAGAAATTTTGAAGCTTCTATGACACATATTTTTTCTCGTAGTTTTCATTTTTGCTCCAAATATGGCAGTGAGAAGGCATCTACTTGTAAAAATATAAAACATGTGACTCTTGGCATTGTTTTGGCGCTTATCTCAAATGACAAGTTCAAAAGTGTTACGCATAGAGTCCTTCCAAACCGAGTAGGCCTTAGGATATCAATGGCATGCTTCTTCAGTCTATTGGAAAATTATTGTAGTGAATGAGAAATTGTCTGCTAAAAGTGGGCCAAGTGAGTCTATGTGAATTAGGCCAAATTCATCCAATTTATATATTTATTAATACATTATGTATTCCAACAAAGTGTTGTGTCTTTTCAGAATAGTTGTGACTGTTCATCTTGCATATTTTTCGAACTAGTGTGACTCTATCTATAAATAGAATGTTCCCTCATTCATTTAAAGTAGTTGTTTTGAGTTAGTTATTTCCTACAAATTTAAGAGTCTAATTTACATAAGTTGAGAGAGAGAAAGAGACACTAGTTACGTTCGTTGGAACAAAGATTGTTTGTGCTTCTTCTGCGTGCGAAGATCATTTTATCTTGGGAGACAAACGTCCATGAATCTCAAAGCACCATTAAGATAATAGTGTGAAGGGAGAAATTTGTCTTAAGGAAATTGCGTCAAACGCTAGACTTGATCTATTCATTCTACATTCACTATGAGTTTTATTATTTATTAATGTGACATATTTTCATAGTTTTAAAAATCGGACCGGACCGACTGGTCCAACCGGTTGAATCGGGGATCGGTGTCTGATCCGGTCCAATTTCTTTAAAAAACCGGAAATTCTAAAAAGTAATAAAAACCCGGAAATCAGCGGTTTGACCGAGTAAACCACGAACCGTTACGGTTGAACCGGTTATGAGCCGGTTTAACAATTTGCAAAACTCACTGTTTTTAAAGAGCAAAACTCACCGTTTTTACTTGTTTTTGTTTCTTCCCAAACATAAATCTCATTCAGCTATTTCTCTCTCATCTTACGCATGCCATTTCTCTCTCAAGTCTCAGGCGGATCTCTCATCTCAATCTTTCACTCTCACGATCTCACTCTCACAGTCTTTGTCGGTGTTATGCTCAGAGATTTAAGCCAAAATGAAGACTTTCCCGTAACCACCCATTTGCTTTTTTATATCTTTGAGGAGGAAGGGAATGAATGGGAGAGAAATTGGAAGATGGTGGGTCTCCAAAGACAAGTGATTTTTGTAAAATTTGTTGGGCTTCAAAGCTGGGATTGGGAGACTGTGCTGTGTGGTGTAGTGTGGCATGCTGGGTGGGGACGTGGAGCCTATTGAATTAGAATTGATGGTGGGTAGGTGGGAATGGGATAGGTGGTACCTTTGGTTGGCTTTTCGTATTATTATTCAAGGTTTAGCAAATAAAAGTACTATTATTCAAAGGTTGTGAATTGTTGAAAGGATGCCTAAATCTGGGACTATGAAAAAGAAAAATCTAACAAATATCAAAAAAAGAAAACTAAGAAATCTGAAAATGAAATCATATATGAACATATTTCTTTAATTGATCGTCCATAGAAATATCATGGACGTTATAAATACACTGTAGGTCTGTCCGTTTGATTTGGGCATTTGTTGAAATGTTGATATAAAATTGTTTGGGTGTTTTTTTCTTTTTAGGTGGGTTTTGTTATAGGCACATTATTTTGCTTAGTTTTGATGATTTTTTTTCCACAAAATATAGGTCTGTCCGTTTGATTTGGGCATTTGTTGAAATGTTGATATAAAATTGTTTGGGTGTTTTTTTCTTTTTAGGTGGGTTTTGTTATAGGCACATTATTTTGCTTAGTTTTGATGATTTTTTTTCCACAAAATATAAGATGTGAAAACTCATATAAAGTGTTTTAAAATTTGTTATATATTTTTAACCCAATATTATTAGTTACAAATTGTTTATGTATTTATTTAATTATTTATATAATTTTAAAATTATTAATTAAATTATTTATGACGTCACCGGTTCGACCACCGGTCCGATCCCGGTCGGACCAATGATACGGGAACCACATTCCTTTCCGATCCGGTTTTTAAAATCATCTTCTTCTTAATGTTGTTTATTTTTACAGAATCACATGATATATACCCGACAATCTTAAGACAGATTCTCTTTGATTGTGTGATTTCTGTGAAAAATTATTGTAATCTGCAATTTATTTTCACTGCAAACCTGATAATTATTTATTTGCCTTAATGTTTTGAAGCAATTGAAGATTTAAGTTTAACGTTTTGATACAATTGCAGATAATAAACGTACAAGGAGCCCAAACTCAAGGCCTAGATTATAGTCATTGGAGTGAAGAACACTAAGGGAACAAGAAGACCATAAGTGCTGTTTGAAGGTTCAAAGAAGATCATCAAAATAAAAAAGTTTTCTAAAGCTTCAAAGGTATGTTTTCTAAATTTACAGATTTTTTAGTTTTGTATCTTGTATGTGTAACATGCAACTACGGATAGATTTAATTTAATTTTTCGCTTCATATGTATAAGAGACATGCTATCACATGTTAGATGTTTAGATTCCATGGATTTATATCTTTTAAAAACAACATCAACTCATTTGAATTAGTTTGGATGAATCATATGTGGTCATACTTCATAGAGAAATATGTGTCTGTATCAATATGTCTCTGCATATGTGCTAGCTATGGTAGAAAACCATCTCAGAGTTGTGTTGTGAAATTTTATTGTACTCGCAAGTGCATAAATCAGTTTGAAATATAGTTGAGCGAGGTCAAACCCACAAGGAATTGTATTAAATTAAGAAAACTAAATACATCTAAACCAATTAAATCCTAATCTAATTAAGAAAATGAGTGATTTTAATTAAACTAAATTAATTCTAAAACATGCAACAAAAGAAATAAATCTAAATGGATAAAAAAAATGAAATTATCAAGTGACAAATTACTAAGGCTTCAGAATCTACACCCATTAGTTCATAGCAAAATATATTTATGATCATTAATTTTCCTGAAACTTTCTTTGTAACAATTTTGAATTCAATCACATTGTCCTGGATAATATAATCAATAAAGCTTAATAAAAAGAATCTTGTTCTCCTTCGCTTACAAGGATAAAATCAAATCATCAAATGCATCTGTTTAAAAACAAATCATACTAGATATCTAATTTTAATATTTTTTAAAAATAAGTTTCAAGACATTAATTAATAAAGATTATCCTATATATATATATATATATATATATATATTGTGATTTGGGCTGTTGATAATTTTAACAATTTTTTTTTTAGCTAATTTTTTTGTTGGAAGGAGCCAAAAATAGTGTTAGTAGAGGCCCAAAAATTATGTGAGTGGGGGCAAATTAACTTTTTATACTTACTCTAGCCTTTTTTTATTTTTGTAGAGCTAGTAGGGGCCAGGGCCCCCTTTGGTCCCCATATGGCTCCATCTCTCCCTTAGAGGTAACTCAATTGATCTGACCTTGGGTGTGCTCCCCAATGGTTACTAGTTTGACTCCCCTCAGGAGCACCTACCTAAGATAAGGCCTTCTGTCTATCGTGGTACACGTGTTAGCAGGGGCGGAGCCATGTATTGGTTAGACTGTGCTATAGCCCAGTCTAGCTTTTTTATTTTTTAAAACTTTATAGCTAAATATTTTTATTTTATTTAAATAGTACTAGCCTTAGCCCAGTCTGAATTCCAATCCCAGTAGCCCAATCCAACTTTTTGGTTTTTAAAAATTTACAGCTATATTAAAAAAAAAAAAAAAAAATCTAGTCCAAATTAAACAATTAACCCACCCTTTAAACTCTTCTGCCCAAATGTGTAACCGTATAATATAAAATCAATCCAAAATTCCAAACTCCAAAAGTCTTAAAGCATAAAAGATCAAAACAAATCCAACCCACTCAAATTGCTCACCAAGCCGCACCTAGCCCAAAAGCTTGAAGGCTTGAAGGCTTGAAGGCTTGAAGGTTGATGTTGGTTGGACCAAAGAACTGAAAGTAGCCGCCCCACACCATCTCCACCTATTGCAATTTGCAACGCCATTCATTGGAGTTTTGTTCACTGGAGTTTTATTTCTTCTTATAAGATCTATCACTTTTTTGGTTTTGTTTCAATAGCTTTTTGTTTAATATAGGATAATGCTGAAATGGATGACAGCCTTGGTTAGATATGTGGTTTGCTTGATGCCACGTTTTGTTTTGTTTTGTTTTGCTTTTAAATATAAATGACTTGATGATAGCTCTTGATTAGACATTAGGCATTGTTTGGGTAAACATATAAGCAAATTTTTAATATATTTAAATGTATTATGTACTTGTAAAAAAAATAACTTATTTATATTAGTGAAAATTGATATAATTGTGTGAAATTATATATTTAATTATTTATAGCAGTAATCCCGAAACAGTCACCAGTATCAGAATATTTTATTTCCAGGTCATCAACTCATAACAATATCAGAGTGATAAATGGGATTTACTTTGATTTTTTATTTTAACTTTAATAACTCTATCTATGTAGTTTAAATTAGCTTTAATTTTAGTTTTGATTTTTATTGATATACTTACAAACTTGATATGGGTTTTGAGTGGGTGTTTGAGTGATTTGAAATTTCATTGGAATTTGATTATATACATTGAAAGAGAACTTGTTGTAGAATATCAATTATAATTAATGGTTTCTACTCTCTAAAGGATCGCAGAACACAACTTAAATAATATCTATTATATTTGTATTGCATGTTTGTTTATGTTTTTTTTTTTTTTTAGAATATGCATTTAGGCGTAAGGTTCATTATGTCCCCTTGACTAGGTGTACTATGTCTTATTATTAGTAAATTTTATTATTATTAATTATATTTCTCTTGTACCTTCGAAATTTATTTTATACTTCTAGCCCATCCCAAAATTATTTTCTAGCTCCGCCCTTGCGTGTTAGTAGGGTGTTATGTGTCCTCCTGAGATTAGTCGAAGTGTACGTATCTACGAAACGCTGGTCCAATTACCAAGGTTATCAAAAAAGTTATCACATAATGAATTGTAATAAAATGGTTACAAATCAATTTGTAATCAAACTGTGTTGGATCAAGATACCTCCCTTTTGCTCCAGTCTTTTTCATCCTCTTGCTTTGTCTTTTTGATAGTTCAAAAGGGAGGTATCTTGATGTACGACCAAATGGTGAGTGGTTTTTTGTGCGTCAAAATCTTCTCTTCCTTTCCATAGGAGTGACAGCGAAAAGACCAAAAGAGCCCACAACACTTTTTAGCCAATAGAACTCTAAAGGGTAACAATGTAACTATCATCCCTATTCACTACAAAAACTTGAGCCAATTTTCTCTCTCTAACGGTGCGAGACTCAAAATCTCATCAACAAAAAGTCAGCCCTTCACGAGCGGTATTCAAACATTGCGTATTTGACTCACCAAAATCTCATTAAATACATTTGGCCCTACAAACTTTTTATTAGATACACTGTTTTGGCTCAACAAAAATCCACCAAAGAAAAATACTGTAGATTTATTATAGTTAATAGATATAATTTTAATTAAAAATTGTGGGGTTTATGCCCCCTCACACTCCCATGTGGTTCCACCACTGTTAGTGGCCACTCCACTCCATTTGTTCGGCGGAAAATAGAAAACAAAAGTTAAGGTAAAAAAATTTTTAAGTGGTTAATGAAATATAAGCCCTTTTATGCTTTTGGAAATGTTTACATGCTCAAGAAACCACCCCAAATTAATTCCAAACAAAAAATTCTTCTAATGATAATTTTTTCTCTCATTAACCCCCATCTCTTACCATAGATTGACGGTTAATCCGCGTCGACCAACCATTAACTTTATTCTAAATGACTTTGTTGTTCCACTTAATTTTTCATGTAGATTCCAAATTTGGGGGTGTCTATTTTCATATTTGAAATGTCCAGAAAATATTTATATATTTGGGAGTTTTGTGAAATAACAATACTTCTCTCGTATTTTAAAAAATGACTTTCACCCACCATCACCTTTATTAAAGTTCTTAAAATCATATCCATCTATTTTGAAATGAACGGATTAGATTTTACAACCTCATTAATATTTTAAATATATATCAAAATGGTTCTTTTCAAATATTAATGATATGATAAAATTCAATCCATTTATTTATGGTTTTAGAAACTCTACGGTGGAGTTATCCTAAATTTTTAAAAGATCGTAATCCATTATTTAGAATTATAAGAAATGTTTTCCGGCTCATTTTCACCGTCATAACCAAATAAAGAAAACAAGATTTTCCATAAAACAAATCATTTTCAAGAATTTTTTTTTAACAATTGGAGCATATCCTATAATTTTCATTTATTTTTTTATTTTTTGTCAATAAAAATAAAAGAAAGTACTTCAAAATAAATAACAAAACAAAAGAGAAAGTTATTGAAAGAATCGATGAAAGAGAGTAATTGAAAATATTTATATTTATGGAAAAAAAGGGACATTGGACTGTCTTGATGATAAAAACACACGACCACCAGACCAAAAAGGAAGAGCACTCATTTATTAAAAAACAAAAAAGCACTCTATCGACACTACTATGTCATTTTTCTTTTGTTGCCAAAATAGTAGTGGCAGTTGTTTCGGTTACAAAAGTAACCATTTCTATTTTTAAACAAAAACAAAGGGATTCTCTCCCTTCTTCCTTTGAACCGTGGTATGATCCTCTCTCTTTCTCTCTGATATGATGTTGTGAGATAGCTTTCTTTCAGTTTTGTCAAAATTCGGTTATTTATTTTCATAGTAATATTTTTCTTGAGAGTTCAAATGTTTCTATATTATAACCTTGTTCATCTTGATCAGCGATTTAGGGAACATGGAAGCACCACCTTTGTCAATGGGATTCAATCCTAAAGAGAATAACAAAATTGGAGTTACATTTATGGAACAAAGTTAGTGCCTTTCGTTCTTTGACAGAATATTTTTTTTATCTTTCTTTCTGTTTCTCTGGCTAGGATGTATTTTTAATATCTCCATTTTTGGCCATGCATGAATGGACCACACCAACAACTACAATCGTACCAGGAAAAATGAAAGAAGTGGGGTTATATATAACCTTTTGCAATATTCTTGGATCTTAGTTTTTTAATAGTGTTGTTGTAGGTGGAGATCATGAGAAAAAAAAGGAGATAATGGTGCCAGTGAAACTTCATGCTGATGATGGGAATTTCTGGTTAGGACCTTCAAAAGTTGGACATTCCAACGGAATTTATGATAAGCCTCTTTCATGCTTTGGTTGTGGCATTGGTTGGTTCTCGTAAGTCTCAATTTGTTTTGCATCATATTCTATCATACTCTTTAGTTGGTTCCTTAATTTCTTGGAACAAAAAAAAAGTTGGAATAATAGTCTTACACATGAAACATGAACTAGAGGTTTATGTGTGTGAGTTTGGATGTATCTGGCAGATTTCTTTTTGGATTTGCATTTCCACCACTCTGGTATTATGCTACAGTGCTTTATTTTGGAAATTATTATCTTAAAGATCCAAGAGAACGACCTGGTCTTGCAGCATCGGCAATTGCTGTAAGCATAGAAATGATATTTATTACACTACTAGTTTTTTCTTGTTTATGTTCTTCAAATTCTATGATCCTGATTATACTGCTTTTTTTAACTTGCTTCTAATCATTTGCAGGCATTATTTTGCTCGTTGATTGTCTTGATTGCCCTGCTTGTTTTTTTATGTACCAAAAAACAAACACAAGGATAATGGTTTCTTTGCCTTGCAAAAATGCAGGAAATGTTGTCAAATATTGAGATTCTACATGATTTAGGACATAATTGTAGCAGTATGAATTTGACTTAATTGTAACCATATTTTCAGAGTAGGTTCTTTCATTTGCAATTGAAATTTTTTATGAATACTTAAGGAAGCTGATCTCAAATTCTCTTGCCAATAGGATTTTCAATTACTTTTCTATCTTACTTTGTTCCAAACATATATCTGATCATTTTTTCTTTTAATTGAATAAAGAAAAATAGACAAAATGGGCATAACTTGATGCAATTGCATCAACCAAAAATGTCATATTTAATTTCAATCACCAAACAATTTAAGGACAATGCCCCTCCTCCCCCCTCTCCTAAAAATAACACAAATAAACATCTGGGTCTGTGCTATGGATACAACACTCTGGAAAACAATGCTCTCTTACTCACTCAATTCAGCATAACAATTTATAAAAAAAATAAAAAATAAAAAACAGCATAACAATGTACACATTCTTCCACTGCTCCTTCAGAACCCATCCTTGTGAGCCTCCCCATCAATGGTCTCCTTTGTTGATGCCATTGCCATGGTATGTGAGTTCTTAAGTTCCTCCAACTGCAACACAATTTAGAAGTTGGTGACCAAAAAAGGGGAATGTATAATTGAAGCAAAGAAATAATGGACAACAGGAAAGATCGTCATTAGGCCAAGTTACTATGCTCAATCTTTGACTTTAAGGTTTAATACAATGCACAGACATTCTAGTTGGCCAATAATCTGTGGTTTTGCATATAATTACCATTATATTAGTTTGCTGGAGAAACCAAAAGAAATGCATCAAGATAATGACCCTTTAAGAGAGGGAATAGGGACGGTGACCTCTACAAATCTCAATTATTTCACAACTGAAATGTCATGTTCAAACTATTTATGTTGCAGACATCCATTTTGACACAATTTTTTAAACATCAAAAGGATAGCAATGGTTCCTCCTTGTGATTCACTGATTAAATTGGCAAATTAATGACGAGGTGCACTTTTTTCTATGAGGTCGTTAAATTCAACCTCCCAAGTCCATCAATGTCAGAGAAAAGGAAGTTATGAAACACAAACCATCTTTTTTTCATACCTTGTGGCTGTGCATCTAACTTTAAGTTTGATCTTCATCTTGCGCCTTGACTTAGGCACAAGTCTTCAAAGAGATTAGAGAAAGTAACACTGTAACAGTACTAGCAAACCTAGAGTGAAGCGCACATTGTGCAAAAAAAAGTTATCTATCAATCAGCCTTCACCAAAATAAGGCAAGTAAGTATCTTCCTTTGCTGTGACATCCCCACGTGTTAACGCCACTGCTATGGACATTGTGGTTGAAGTACTCAAAATCAATTAAGGCCTTCTCCACATAAGACAATATACATTTAATCAAGAAAGACTCACAACCAAAACTAATATTGTTGTACTAGTTTGTCTGATCTCCTACAAAGCAATTATCCACACAAAATCTTCAGAACTCTTACTATTTTCAGATTAGTAAGAGACGGAGATAAAAGTTGCAGAATCCATTAAAGCTGTCTACAACTGTAATGGATATCAGCAGTGTCCACTCGTAACTGCTCTAATCTTTCATCTCTGTTTGGCATTTTTACATATATAACCGTTAACTATAAAATTCAAGTCAACTAAGCCCCAGTTCCCAATCAAATGAGGTATTCTGTTGGTTTTACTGAAGAGGTAACAAACCTGGCTAAAGTTGTGTGAAAGAAGGCACACTACTTAATAAAAAGAGTAAGTACCTTCACTAGCAATGATTATAAAAGATATCATCAAACTAAATAAACAAAATGACGCAAACTGTAATGATAAACAAAAAAAATCTACCTCTTTCATAGTGCTCATTAGGGGTTTAGAGTTTAGACATAAATATCAATCCACATGCATAAACATTGCCTATTAGAATGAGACACTAGAGATTAAGATCAATTTTTCTTTTTCTTTTTTAAATGTGTAAACCAACACTTGAAGAACATTCAAAATGTTTCCTTTTCCTAAGGAGTTAAAGAAAATCATAGTTTTAAGTATATATCTTAAACTCAATAATGTTTGCTTCAGATCTGTAGGGTAATTTCTCTTCTATCGAATGTTACTGAATTACTTCCATTTCAAACGCCTGGAATACTAAAGACAAGCTAAATTGTAGATAGAACAGCATATCAAACACGAAACTCTTCTGACGCCTGAACACATCAGACAAGTTCCAACTGTGTAAAATTGTAAAGGATTAATTTGATTTCAGCAACGTCGCTTACGTGTGGAAGGATGACACTTGTCAAACACATAGTGGCAGGAAAAAATTGGTTCTTCTACTACCACATAATAAAGCACAACTGCAATGAAACATCATAATAAGAAATTTTGTGGATATTACTATTATAAACCTGGCTGCCAGGGTAATTTTGTTATTTCTTGGTAAGGTGGGTAACAGTGGTACTTAGGAATGAATATGAAGGCTTTTTCCGTCAGAATAATGAGACACTTTAATTGATTCCAAATAGAGATGATGTGAGCAGGGAACTTGACATTCAAAAATTTGTTCGGAAGGAGTGCAATGTCTTTGACAAGAGAAAACCCTTTGGTAATCTGAAACTTTTAGTGTGGAAACTTCTGAAAAAGAGATCCATTAGGAGGATGAGTTCCTTCATCATGTCCATGTTTAGTATTCAGTAAATTTTCCATGTTGACCTGTTCATACCATTCAACCTATATGTGCGTTTTTGCAACATGGTATGAATCAAATCAATAAATTCATATTAATATATATCTCTGAGCTAGCAGTATTGTATTAATGGATTTTGGGCACATCTTTGATGGATTTACTACAAACAAAAGTCATGTTCAGTGGAATTCTGATTGCATAACCAATTTCCGAAGTAAAAAGTGATCCACATT
>OU015761.1:36674312-36703164 GCA_907173295.1 Fagus sylvatica | reverse complement strand
GATCGCTTGCACAATAGTAGACGTACCAAGACTTGAATCCTTAGTCTTCAACCTGCTATAGGAACAAAAATTCGGTCATATACAGGAATGAAAAGAATAATGGCTAGGCCGATATAGGATTGTAGAGAATTTGTTTAATTCTGAAAGCCAATAAAAAGTGTTCTATCTAGGGTAGCCCCTTGTTTGGTAAAGAAATTTGAGGACTGTGCATATACATTAGCGTATACCAAGCTCACAGCCCATATGGGAACAAGCCTAAGAAATTTCTTTGCTTCTTCAACCTCACAGAGAGTACTAATCTTACCATCTTCTTTATAATAGTTTTGAGACAGCAAGGATTTATTAAGGAACCTGCCACATTAGAGGATTCAAAATTTTATGTAAAATAAGTTTTGGTATAAGCAATGGAAAAACCTTTTAGTTAAGTAAATTTGCATTGGTCTGACTAAAAACATATTTGGTTATGTTTGGTCCGACTAAGTTGTGACTCACTTAAGAGTTGGCTAATGTTATCGGGACGTACATGACAAGAAGTAACTGAAGGCCGAAAATCATGCACTCCCTGATTTTCAGTCAATCCCAGAATATCCTCTGCGTCCTGATTTGCATAGCTCCCTGAAACAAGCAATTCCGTGGAGAAATTATTCAGTCCACCAGGTGAACCATGTCATCTGTCCACCTTCCAATAATTAAATACCACGTGTTTTATTTTATTGACTAAAATCAGAATATATAACTATCAAATGTTGAAGATACCTAAATACCCCCAACAGTTTTGGCTACCAAAACCTTACCGTAACAACCTTCGTCTCCTTCAACGATTTCCCCAAGAATCCAAGATGTCCAAATTTGCATTCTTAGAGAAAATTAAACAACCCACCATGATCAGGGAGAGAAAGAGTGACGTTGCTGCATCGTACCACCGCCCATCGCTCGCTACCAACCACCGTTGGACCACCGCCCATGCCCATCGGTAAAAATAGGATCGTACCCAATACCCCAATCTTGGATATCTTTCTTAAACCGGTCAACCCAATGCTCCAATTGATTCCACAAATGACAAACCCAAACTTTTTTATTTGAATCCTTCTTTCAGTATATATGTCTCTATTATTATCAATAAAGCTCTTAGAGTTAGATTGACGCATCTGTTCATGTTCCTGTTGGTATTGAAAATCATATTGACATTATAATATTTAGATTTTATGACTTTTGTCAAAAGTCCTAATCTAGTCGTAGGCACCTCTAAAGGATATCAAGAACGAGAGGATGCAGATCTGGACATCCACGGGGAAATCGTTGAAAGAAATGGAACCACCTGCTCGGTCGGTGTCGCCGCTCGCTTGTGGAGATTGTTACAGTGAGGTTTTGGTAGCCAAAACTGTTGGGGTATTTGGGTATTTTCAACATTTGATGGTTATCTATTTTGATCTTAGTCATTAAATCAAAACACGTGGCATTTAATTATTAGGTTGGTGGACGGATGACATGGTTCACCTAGTTGGACTGAATAATTTCTCGTCTAGTGGGGCAATGAGAGGATTTTCCATACCAAGCTGGCTTAATATCGGGTTGACATTATTTTGATTAGGAAGCAGTAATGACTCTTCCGCTAATCATGCGTTCAATTGATACGGATCTCCATGAATCTTGCTTCTCACTATCACCCCCATGAGGACTCATTGTGGCTGCTTCCACAGTTAGAATAGGGTTCTCCTCCCTCGTTGTATCATTGTTTCTCCATTTTCCTACATTCCTATGGGACGGTGTACCATGTGGGCCACGTTGTCCACCAAATTGAGCCTGTAGCCATCCACACCGTATCCTGGGGAGCTGCCGTGCATGAGCTACCCCTATGGCCCAGCAAACCACACGAGCAACAAAACGAGGGAAGGCGTTCGTATCTATAGTAAACACAAACTCTCTCCCCTTCTAGGGCAACCTCCACCCTCACTCTCATATACCTGGCCATGTCAGTATGAATTTGACTATAACTCAATAACTTATTTGGTTATTGATTTAGGACATAATTGTAGCAGTATGAATTTGACTTAATTGTAACCATATTTTCAGAGTAGGTTCTTTCATTTGCAATTGAAATTTTTTATGAATACTTAAGGAAGCTGATCTTAAATTCTCTTGCCAATAGGATTTTCAACTACTTTTCTATCTTACTTTGTTCCAAACATATATCTGATCATTTTTTCTTTTAATTGAATAAAGAAAAATAGACAAAATGGGCATAACTTGATGCAATTGCATCAACCAAAATTTCATATTTAATTTCAATCATCAAACAATTTAAGGACAATGCCCCTCCTCCCCCCTCTCCTAAAAATAACACAAAGAAACATCTGGGTCTGTGCTATGGATACAACACTCTGGAAAACAATGCTCTCTTACTCACTCAATTCAGCATAACAATTTAAAAAAAAAAAAAATCCCAGCATAACAATGTACACATTCTTCCACTGCTCCTTCAGAACCCATCCTTGTGAGCCTCCCCATCAATGGTCTCCTTTGTTGATGCCATTGCCATGGTATGTGAGTTCTTAAGTTCCTCCAACTGCAACACAATTTAGAAGTTGGTGACTTAAAAAGGGGAAATGTATAATTGAAGCAAAGAAATAATGGACAACAGGAAAGATCGTCATTAGGCCAAGTTACTATGCTCAATCTTTGACTTTAAGGTTTAATACAATGCACAGACATTCTAGTTGGCCAATAATCTGTGGTTTTGCATATAATTACCATTATATTAGTTTGCTGGAGAAACCAAAAGAAATGCATCAAGATAATGACCCTTTAAGAGAGGGAATAGGGACGGTGACCTCTACAAATCTCAATTATTTCACAACTGAAATGTCATGTTCAAACTATTTATGTTGCAGACATCCATTTTGACACAATTTTTTAAACATCAAAAGGATAGCAATGGTTCCTCCTTGTGATTCACTGATTAAATTGGCAAATTAATGACGAGGTGCACTTTTTTCTATGAGGTCGTTAAATTCAACCTCCCAAGTCCATCAATGTCAGAGAAAAGGAAGTTATGAAACACAAACCATCTTTTTTTCATACCTTGTGGCTGTGCATCTAACTTTAAGTTTGATCTTCATCTTGCGCCTTGACTTAGGCACAAGTCTTCAAAGAGATTAGAGAAAGTAACACTGTAACAGTACTAGCAAACCTAGAGTGAAGCGCACATTGTGCAAAAAAAAGTTATCTATCAATCAGCCTTCACCAAAATAAGGCAAGTAAGTATCTTCCTTTGCTGTGACATCCCCACGTGTTAACGCCACTGCTATGGACATTGTGGTTGAAGTACTCAAAATCAATTAAGGCCTTCTCCACATAAGACAATATACATTTAATCAAGAAAGACTCACAACCAAAACTAATATTGTTGTACTAGTTTGTCTGATCTCCTACAAAGCAATTATCCACACAAAATCTTCAGAACTCTTAACTATTTTTAGATTAGTAAGAGACGGAGATAAAAGTTGCAGAATCCATTAAAGCTGTCTACAACTGTAATGATATCAGATATCACTGCTCTAATCTTTCATCTCTGTGCATTTTTACATATATCGTTAACTATAAAATTCAAGTCAACTAAGCCCCAGTTCCCAATCAAATGAGGTATTCTGTTGGTATTACTGAAGAGGTAACAAACCTGGCTAAAGTTGTGTGAAAGAAGGCACACTACTTAATAAAAAGAGTAAGTACCTTCACTAGCAATGATTATAAAAGATATCATCAAACTAAATAAACAAAATGACGCAAACTGTAATGATAAACAAAAAAATCTACCTCTTTCATAGTGCTCATTAGGGGTTTAGAGTTTAGACATAAATATCAATCCACATGCATAAACATTGCCTATTAGAATGAGACACTAGAGATTAAGATCAATTTTTCTTTTTCTTTTTTAAATGTGTAAACCAACACTTGAAGAACATTCAAAATGTTTCCTTTTCCTAAGGAGTTAAAGAAAATCATAGTTTTAAGTATATATCTTAAACTCAATAATGTTTGCTTCAGATCTGTAGGGTAATTTCTCTTCTATCGAATGTTACTGAATTACTTCCATTTCAAACGCCTGGAATACTAAAGACAAGCTAAATTGTAGATAGAACAGCATATCAAACACGAAACTCTTTTGACGCCTGAACACATCAGACAAGTTCCAACTGTGTAAAATTGTAAAGGATTAATTTGATTTCAGCAACGTGGCTTACGTGCGGAAGGATGACACTTGTCAAACACATAGTGGCAGGAAAAAATTGGATCTTCTACTTCCACATAATAAAGCACAACTGCAATGAAACATCATAATAAGAAATTTTGTGGATATTACTATTATAAACCTGGCAGCCAGGGTAATTTTGTTATTTCTTGGTAAGGTGGGTAACAGTGGTACTTAGGAATGAATATGAAGGCTTTTTCCGTCAGAATAATGAGACACTTTAATTGATTCCAAATAGAGATGATGTGAGCAGGGAACTTGACAGTCAAAAATTTGTTCTGAAGGAGTGCAATGTCTTTGACAAGAGAAAACCCTTTGGCAATCTGAAACTTTTAGTGTGGAAACTTCTGAAAAAAAGATCCATTAGGAGGATGAGTTCCTTCATCATGTCCATGTTTAGTATTCAGTAAATTTTCCATGTTGACCTGTTCATACCATTCAACCTATATGTGCATTTATGCATTATGCAACATGGTATGAATCAAATCAATAAATTCGTATTAATATATATCTCTGAGCTAGCGGTATTGTATTAATGGATTTTGGGCACATCTTTGATGGATTTACTACAAACAAAAGTCATGTTCAGTGGAATTGCTGATTGCATAACCAATTTCCGAAGTAAAAAGTGATCCACATTTGCACTAAAAACTATATCTCAAATTCTATATCTGCTGCTACATTATTTTGTACTTTTATTTTACAAAGAGAATGTGTGACCATGGTGCCACCATAGAATCATCATTATAATTACTAGCCTTTACATTTAAATCTTATCAATTTTTTGTAATCTGCCTTGTTCATCTGCACACAGTTATTTCAACATAGTTTTATCACCTATCTTCAAGCGCATGTTCAGAATCCAAAAATGAGAAATTAATCCTATATGAATATCATTAGCCACTAATTGAATATGGTGCAAATGAGGGCAAATTCCAGAGTAATATAACACACCTCTTTGCAGGTTTCTTGGTGTTCTGCTAAAAGCTCATCATATTTAATTTGCAAATTTGACATTTCTGCTTGTAGCTTTTCATATTCAGACACAGACGGACCACCTAATTTTTGTTGGATGAATCTGTCAAAAGAAACATACAAGATATTTATCTGAAAATCATAACCAATTACATAGTAACTCTCTTTGTAATGTAGTATATGACATTGATATATTTTACCCAAACAAGCAAACATAGGATGATCAATCATTGAGGAAATTGAACATGGTGTGGGAACACTATATTTTTTAAGGCAGGTTCTCAAATGTCTTCACACTATAATATAAAGTTTATCTTCTTTCTTCATTATTATAAATAGACCATTACTTTAGGGAATTAACTTTTTTTTTTAAACTATTCACATAAATGAAAATGTATGAACGGATTAGGATCCTCTAAACTTTTTCGGATACCTCCAACATCAAGTTTCTTCTTAACCATGTAATCTTTTTTCACAACTTTACTATTTGTAGAACACCATTCAATTTGTACAACAAAACACTTCAAAAGACCAATTTTTAAATAAAAATAAATAAATAAAAAAAAAAGGTTATAAATGGCCTTATTTGCAATTTTAAGAACAAACATGCCTTGAAAGGTTGCCTAATTTCTTGATAATGCCTATCAAACATTATCTTATCCTCTTTCAAATGGCAAATCGAAAGTCAAAACACCATTAAAAAAAAACAGAAAAAAGAAAAGATGGATTTACACATAAATCTCAATCTTTATAAGCACATTCTTCATAATTAACATTAGATTGCTTATAGCAAATAGCATTACTCCTACAAATATCATACCTTTTAAACTAATTCCATGTAAATGCAAGCCATATTGTTTACACAGCAAACTCATTTTTTTTTTTTTTTTTTGAAAATGGGACTAGATACTTTCTACAAATTTGAAAACTTTGTCATTTAAACCAGCTTTGTTTCATTAATTCAACTGATTCAGACAGACCCATCTCCTTTTCTTTCATTCTTACTGATTTTTTTAGTGAATCCAACACAGATAGACAAGAAGAACTTCATATAATCAGTTCATATGCCTAAAAACACATCCATTTGCTTCAAAAACATAAAGAAAACGAACTTACTCAAGGGCAGAAGAAGGTTTGTCATTCTGCTCATACAATGCAACCAGAACTGACCCAAAAAAATAAATAATAATAATTAATAAACAAAACAAAGCCAGACATAATAATAAAAAAATTGATAGTAATTTGCAAGAGAGAGAGAGAGGAAAGAAAAAACCTTTGGTGAGAGCATCAAGAACTCCACTTGACTCCAAATATTTCCTGAATGCCTCTTTATTTGCCTCTTTTTCCTATGTTTATGTGAATGTGATTGGAAAAACCAATTAAATATGTATAATTAATTACATATGGAGATTCATTCTGACATACATACATTATACATACATACCTCTTTGTGTCGCATCATGATCTTGCTTTGTTTTGTTCTGCTGACTGAAGTTCTAACACTGGACCTGGGATCTCTGTCTCTCAGCTTCCGACCAGTGGTGGGAATGGAATTGGAATCTCTGGTGTCTTTACCGGCTAAACTAGTTTGCTTTGGGCTCGACCCATCTATTATTACTTCTAAATTTCATTTTTATTTTTTTAATTTAACATATATTTTGGGGTTGTTCTTAAAAAGGATCCAGATGGGTCACTTTCCATGCATTGATGTGACTCGGTACGATTAGAAACTGGTTTGTAATCATTTTTCTACAACCCACTAATAAATGATAATTCTTAATATCATTCACATGTATTATTATTCACATAATTTATTTAATTAGTCATGTGACTTGTTTAAATAATATATGTAAATAATCTTATGAATTGTCAAATAATGGGTTGTAGCAAAATTATTCTTTTTTTTATTAAATCACTTAGATGAAAAGTTGATTTTAAATAAATGGCTGAAAAATATTATATATAGAATAGTTTTTAATATCGCATGAGATCTATGTGCTAATTTTAAACCTTAATTTGATTTTTCTTTGAAAAAAAAAAGAAAAGAAATGGTTGTAGTGCTTAGGGGTAAAATGGTTATTTTACATGTATTGAAAAACATTAATGGTGTGTTTGGGTGAGAGATTTGGAGTCGAAATTTGGGGAGGAGCCGGAATTTGGGGTGAGGGATTTCTCAATTACTGGGTTTGGCAGCACAAAAAGGGAAAATTCTAAATTCCGGTGGGATTTATTGTTGGGATTTGTATCCCAAAAATTCTGGCTCAAAATCCCCTCAAAACACACGTTATTTCAGAAATCACCGAGCGCGGGGTTCTGAAATTCTCGATGGCGCGGGACTCTCTTTCACGTTTCTCTATTTATCCCTTTCCTTTTTTATTTTTTCTTCTCTTCTTATCACACAACGATTTAGTCTCTCTCACTTACTGTTCTCCATTTTTTTCTTCTCTTCGTATCAGATTTGGTTCAATCTATTCTCCGTCTTCAGATTCCAGGTAAGATCTTTCTTTCTCTCTCTTCTTCAGTAGGCGATCTTTTAGAGTCATTAGCTATTGATATTTCTACTCCTACATTGTAATCCATTTCTTTGAGTGCATGCTTTACGCACTTGGAGATCTCTCTTAATAAAATTTGATCATCAAGGACATCTTAATGTTGAAAATGTAGGCAGACTAAGGATGTGTAGTTGGGTAAGGGTAAGGGTAATGAGCTAAATCTATAACATTATTTGATTGAATGGTAGGCCTAGACTCACCAGGATGTAGATTAGAGAAGCAATGACAATAGTCCGGTACCGCCCCAGAAATGAATCGGCAACAAATGCACCCAAAATAGGAAGCAACGACGCCGTTCCGGACCACACGTTCACATTCTGGGCCGCCGAGGCCGTGGACTGACCCAGTGGCCCCGTCAAATACGTTATGAGGTTGGAGCTAATTCCATAGTAGGCAAACCTCTCCACCACTTCCACACCTAATCAATCAATCAATCAATAATTCATTTTTCTTTTCTTTTCTTTTCTTTTTCAAAGACAATTTGATTTTACCTATGATGAAACCTGCGGATCTCTAATTGCCGGATTTGGATCTGAAGACAGGTCGGCCTTTGTGGTCAACGGAACCTTCGACGGTGTCCAATAGCAGTGGAGTTTCCATTTCTTTGAATGTCAGTAGACAGAGATGAGGAGGATTGACCAACTACTTGTCGACACCACGCCCTCCACTTTAATCTTTCTTATGTCTTTTGAGTTTCCTCTGCAACTTTCAATTCGTGGCCGATCGTTGTAACTTGGTATACCTTATTTTTTAAAAAAACACTCTGCCCATGATCAAAATAATTGACACTCCGGTCTATTTTTAGAGCAAAGTGTGAATTATTTTTGAGAATTTTGGAGCGGAGTATCATTTGTTGAAAAAAGGTGTAGCGAGTCTAGTTTCACCAAACATTAGGGGAGTCAATGTAATATACCAAAAAAAAAAAGAGATTTGGAGCGGTGCTTGGTGATCGATATCGGCACTAAGTGGTGAGATCTGGAGCGGCACTAGGATATCGGGGCTAGGCTGATGATGGCGAGCTCAACTTGACTTGGGGTTGGGCTGTTGCGGTTCAAGCCTGCAATGTGGAGCTTTGAGGTTTAATGGGTGCCGCAATGTGGGGTTGTCCATTTGGTCTCGGTGAAGTCCTTAACAGTGGTGTTTGAGGTTAGGAGTTCGATATGCACTGCAATGTGGGAGTTTATTTGTTTGGATCTAATTTATGGTAAGAATTCAATGAGAAGACTGGTGGAGGAGAAGGTGGTTGCAGTGATGCTATGTGGCCGATGTGGTGGCAGCAGTTCTAGCTATGGTGGTTGCAATAGTTTAGTAACTTCAATGGATATTGGCAATTGCAATGGAGGTGAACAGTGTCTTTGGTTCTAAAACGGATAAACTAATAAAAGATTTAAAAAATATAATAAAATAATGTTATAATGAAATAAAGAATCTGATGGGGATGTATTTGAGAGTAGGTAGACAAAATTGAAAAAAGAGGTCTTTATGCTAAAATTTAGCATAAACAATTGAAAATAGTCTAACAATGGAAAATAGGAATGGAAGACATTGTGAGCTCCCGCGATTCTTGAGGGCTCATTCCCTTATTCGATTCTTCTAATCCATCAACTCCAAGACAGCGTGAGCAAAACAATCAAGGGCGTGGGCAAAGTTGGCGATGGTGGTGGCAATGCCAATATCAAGAGGATTCTCTGTTAGCACCCTTCCTCAACCCCATCCCCTTTTCTCACAAAGACACCCTTCTTTCCCGTGTCGAAACTGTCAATGCCGTCACCTCCCGCATGCTTAAACCCAACAAATTCCACAAATTCACCATTGACGACGGCACCGTTTCCATCCTCAGGCTCAGCCACCTTGTGTCCTCTTACTTCCCTACTGCAACCTACTAGATCTATAGAGCTGACGGTTTGGCTTTGGGCTCTTTGATATGAAGAGCTCCCCATGAGTGAGAGAGATAGAGAGATTGAAGTTTTTGAAGGGTGTTTTATGAAGTAGGTTTTGTGGTTGGCTGCTTTGTTTGAGTTTGACATTGTGGCCATGGTGGCTAAGAGGTTTGAGGAACTTGGAGAGGAAGAGAGTGGAATTAAAAAAAAAAATGGAAAGAAAAGAAAAAAACTTGGAAAATGTTATAAACGATTTAGACTTTGGCTGTTTCTACATCATAAAGACTTACTGTTTCTACGTATTAAAAGCTTTGTCCTTTTTAATGAATGCATTGTACACATAACCGATTTAGCATTGCTATATATGTGTGCACTCTTTGTAAGACAATATAGATCATTACATGCAGTAAAAGATATATCATAAATTATACATTGTGTGGATGACCACTTAAAGAAGTATTATTTTCTTTATTTCATAACAAAAAAGACAAAATTGAATATAAAATGTTCTATATTACGTTGACATAACAATATCGTTTTAATTTGACTTATTAAAAATTGGTAGTTTGGTGTGTCTATCTGGCACTTAATCGATAGCTAATAACAACTCTTGGATGGATTAACCAAAATCAAATTATTACCAAACTTCAAGAGTGCATATCAAAATTTTCAAACTTTAGGAGGCCAAATTAAAATCACCCAAATTTAGAGGGTGTATATTGCATTTTAGTCTTGATTTTATGAATCCTACGGAAATATAAAATTGGATCTTGAATCATGATATGGATTTGAGGATTTGATTATGCATGAAGAAGGTATTAAGCATCCCACGACATCCATCTGAAAGTGGTTACCTTCCTTCGACTATCTCCCACAAGGTTTGTTTAATGACTAATAAATCATATTGTTGGCTAACATGGGCAAATACATTCAGGAAAAACAATAAAATAAATTTACAAATAGATATACTTGGCTCACCTCTATAGATAAGCCTCACCACTGTAGACTAGCCTCACATCCCATATGCTGCTTACCATCTATAATAATTATAATGCACTAATATGAGAGCACACCGCACTTTTATGTATCAGCCCTCCCATTTTTTCTCACTGCTTACAACCAATTGAAGTGAAAGTAAGATGGCTGTACCTATGTTGTGTTTCGCCTATTATAAATGTAAGATTTTGCAAAATATAAGTATGCAGCCAATGCTACTGCACTGAGTCCTGCAAGTAGCCAATAGAAGTAATCAAGATGTGCCCGATTAAGATTATCAGCAAACCAACCATCTCTGCCCTCTCTGCCAGTTGCTTCCTCGATGACAGTGACAAGAAAGCTGCTTATAAAGTTCCCCACGCCAAATAATACTGAGGTAGAGGGCAAGACCCACACTCCTTAATTCAATTGGGACCTGATCATAAAAGAATTCTTGTAGACCAACCATGGTGAAAACATCAGCAATTCCTGCCAAGACATATTGAGGAACCAACCACCACACACTCATTGGAATAGTCACATCTGGCATATCAACCAGACCAAATTCTTGAGCAGTTTTCAGCCTTTTCATTTCAACTAGAGCTGCAACTACCATGTAAATGGCAGATAAAAGCATCCCAATTCCAATTCTCTGTAAGCATCGTGATGCCAGAGAGATTACTGGTAAAAGCTCTTGCTACAGGAACAAAGATGCGATCATATATGGGAATGAAGAGAATAATGGACAGGCCTGCAAAGCATTGTAGTGCAGCAGCTGGTATATCAAAGCCGGGAAAAATTGTTCTGTCCATGGTAGCACCTTGCTTGGTAAAGAAAGTTGACATCTGGACATACACAACAGCATATCCCATGCTTGTAACCCATATTGGAACAAGCCTAAGAACAGCCTTTGCTTCTTCAACCTCACTTTCAGTACAAATATTGCCTTCTTCTTTCAAACCATCTGGGGACAGCAAGGCTTTGTTGAGAAACCTGCCACATTGGAGGATTCAAATGACTTGTTATCTAATCTAAATAGGATAGTAAAAGTTTTTTAAGTAAGTCAACTTCTATTGCCTCAACTAAAAGAAGAGGAAGACTTGTCCAGTAGCCGTGAATCACAGTATGGCATTCTTATTGTTTTTATTTAATATAATAGAAGTTCCTTGTACTATTTTGAATTCTTTTTCCCTTTCTTTGGGTAAGCAGAAGTTCCTTGAGTTGCATCCTACAAAGATGTAAGAGCCCTCTAATGTGGAACCAATGTCAGGTGGTATATGTAGTTTTAGGTTAGTGAGTAGCCACATATCATGGATGCATAGTAATCAACTTCCAGAATAACTATTTTATAAGGAATTATCTAAAGTCCCATGGTAATAAATTTGGAGCATCAAGTCAATATGCATTATATGTAGCAGCTACAGGTACAGTGTGTTGCCATCCTCACAAATGATAATTCAAATGATTTTATGAAATAAAATGTCTTCTACTGAAGGAGTGTCAAGGACAATGACTGACCCTCAATGAAATTCTACAGAAGCACAAAAGAATGTCCTTTTAGAAGCCTCATGAAAATGATTCTGAAATAATCTTACTATTTCCAAGTTCTTTTGAAATTGTTAAGGACATTGTGAGTATACTGAAATAAAAGCTTATTCAAATGTACCATAATTTTTCTTTGGACCTATAATGCTGCTTTTGTATTTCTCTTTTCCTTTTAATTTATCAACATATGATAGATGCATTTATCTTACTTGAATTGTTTAGAGCTATGGTGCCACAGGGTTGCTTGATCTTCCTCTTCAATATCTATTGCCAAAGGGGTAGTCCGCCAATTTTTAAGTGCAGCAACAAACACTCGACCAATTCTCAGAAATGGGCTTTTCTCATCCCCTTGAACACTATACCGATAAGTCCTGGTACCAAGCAAGAAAACACCCAATGCAACGACCATCAGAATACAAGGGATTCCAAATCCCAGACCCCAACTAACATTGTCTTGTATATAGCTCAAGACAAAAATTGTTACAGAAGCACCCACACTTACACCAAAATACCACCAGTTGAAGAATGAGCTTTTGGCTTTGCACTCCTCAGGATCTAGTCCATCAAACTGATCAGCTCCAAAAGCCTGAACACAAGGCTTGGTGTCCACCTTGCCCAACTGCGACTAGATATAGAGAGAAGAAGAATAGGATTACTTGGAGCTGATGAGAAGAATGTAACATATTGGTGTCTACGTAATCAGAAGTGCTTAGAGAAGGAAGCATAGCCGACAGAGTCAACAAGCCTAGTCCCTGTGATTCATACCAATCCAAGTCAAAGATGATTACCATAAAAATATGGCAGAAGCTTAAATACAATGCTGAATAAGGAATTTATTTGATAAGTCAAGATAAAATATAAATTAAGTTTCAGCTTGTGCCTTTTATTTATAGGGCAAGCACGTTAAATAGCCAGACTACCAGAGAATAGGCTCGCTGGTTGGGGGTATAAAGGGGATATGAAGTGTGTTTCTGTAGACACAAGCTTGGCAATTGATACTTAGTGCCAGAGGAATATGAGATTTTCATCAGTAGCCTGCATTCATTTCCATGCACTTCATTATTATAGAGATGCCTACGTGGTAGGCCATAAATTGGGTCGGGTCAAGCACCAACTTATGCTAATTCAAAAAGCACATAGCATACCAACTAGGAACAGGAATATAATCAGGTCTCTAGGAATAAGGAAGGAAATTTTGCAGCTTTGGCTTCTCCACGGACTTATATATAACGTTGACTGTCTTAAGTGCATAAATACCTTATGCCAAATATAGGAACTCATGCCAAGGAAAGATATTTTAAAACAAAATGAGTTGTATTGCTAATTTGGTCCTCCAACTATTGAACAGAGTTCAATTTGGTCAACGATTGATCGTATCAATTTAGTCTCTCAACTTTCAAAATCAATACAATGTCATCCTTGAGTAACTTTTAACAGAATTAATAGTTGAAATTGGCTTAATTTTGAAATTTTTACGCTTTCTATAATAACCTATTAACATGCACTCGATTTGCCAAATTAGCTAGTTTTGTAGAAATTTACAAGGGGAAATCTAGGGATCAAATTGGTTTGATACTGAAAGTTGAGGGATTAAATTGACATAAAAGCTATGAAGCACGGGTACTCCTAAAATGGTGCCGTACCCGTACCGGGTACTTATCGGGTATTGGTATCCCTTGGGTACTTCTGCATGAGTACCCTAGGAGTATCCAAAAAAAAAAAAGTTGAATACTTCATCAAATAAGCATGAAATAGCTAGTATTTTTTCATTAGTCTTACCTTCAATCAAACCTCTTGAACACTTATCTTTTATTTTATTTTGGTTTCAATGTTGAACACTTCTTTTATTTAGTCTTTTGGATCTTGGTTTGTACTCTAACCATCATTTAATGGTAATGGATGTATTTTATTATCCATGATTACTCTTAAATTCACATATGTTTAAGAAGATATGAAAAAAATTAAGCATAACAATATATAAAAAATATATATTTAATAAATATACCCGCCGTACCCGTACTCTAATTTTTTAAGAATTGTCGTACCGCCGTACCATACCAGTACAGGTACCCGTACCTGAAAACGTGCCCGTGCTTCATAGCATAAAAGGGACCAAATTAAACAACCAAACTTCTGCATATTTCTCATTCAAGGTAATAGGCTTTAGACAAGGAAAAATCCCAATCAAGCAACTTGGAGCCAAATTTGAGTTCAAAATAGCTTTTGCCTATCCGAAGCCCATTACCATTGTACCCTTAGAAAGCAGCTGATTGTTTAGAAAATGTCAACCCAACATAAATTGTTCCAATGATTTTGATGCATTCATCTGCAATACTTAATAGTTTATATCCTTAACACAGTTTTTGTGCCTGACACCTAAAAATAGACTAGAAAAATGTAATTTATTTTTCATCAATATAGTGAGTATCATCATTATTATGTTAAGTTTGTGTATAATTAAAATATATAAAAAGATAATGAGTAGATATTGATTAATGAAAGTATAAGAAGGTGAAATAGGTGTTTTGATTAGTTAAAGAGTGAAATGAGAATTGAAAGCAAGCAAACAAGAGACTGACCAGGATATAAATGAGAGAAGCAATAAGAATGGTGCGGTAGCGTCCCAGAAAAGAATCCGCCACGAATGCTCCCAAAAGTGGAAGCAACGACGCCGTTCCAGACCACGCATTCACGTTCTCAGCCGCAGTGGCCGTTGACTGTCCCAACTGTCCCGTTAAATACGTTATGAGATTAGAGCTAATCCCATAGGAGGCGAACCTCTCCGCCACTTCCACACCTATTATTAATTTATTATTAGTTAATTGTTAAATTATATATAAACTCACAATTCACAATAAGGAATTTATTTAGTACCTATGATGAAATATGCGGATCTCCAGCCACCTGAGTGGGATCGGAGGACCGGTTGACCTTTGTAGTCTACAGCGCCATCCACGGTTTCTAATACAAGTGGTGTGTCCATGCTACTGCTATTGCTAGTTTCTTTCTTTCTTTCTTTCCACTTTGCAGTAGCACATTTTGTATTTCATATGGAACCAAAAGCAGCACGATCAACCAAACAATATAAAAACATTTAAATTCAACTGCACCTCACATACAATAATTCACTGTCAAAATAATTCATTTTCAAAATCCTGAGGGTAGTTCATACTTCAAAGACAACTATTTTTTTTTATGTTTTTTTGTTCCTCAAACAGTGAAAAATAAATTGGTAAGTCAAAATTTATTATAAAAAAAATATTTAATTAGAAAAATCTCTTGTACTAGTATCGGATTGGAATAGGATCATTTCTATTTCAAAATCCATCCAATTTGTCTCCTTTATGATTTAGACCTTATCTTCTAAATCTAATAGTATACATACTGTCATATCATTTAATGACAGTCTATATACTGTTAAATCTATTCATAAAATATATATATATATATATATACTGTTAAATCTATAATATTTAATTTGAAACCATAAAATAGACCAAATGAATGAATTATGAAATGAAGATTAGGTCATTTTTCCCAACCGATGTGGTCAAAATCGGCAACAATCCCTTTAAGTCGGATTAGGTCAATTAGGTTACCTCTGACGTTCAAGCACCATGTTCTTGGGTTTTCAATATCTCCACCCCTTCTTTGCTATCTCTTAATGTATACATCTAGTACAACCAATTAATTTTGTGTACAGTCCCATGACTTTTTCTATGATCCTACACATCACTTTCTCATCCATTTTGGACAAAAGAAAATTGAGTAAGGCATCTCTTTCTCATCCAATTTAGACAAAAGAAAATTGAGTAAGTCCTACCTTTTGGTCAAAAGAAAAAAAAAATAATAATAAAATAAAAAAAAATAAAAATAAAAATAAATCCACAAAGACAATTGAGTAAGTTGTTTTTTCTAAGTTCTACAATTTGGACCAAACAAGCTGCAAGTTAAAAAAAAAATCAACGAAGATAATTGAATAAGTTTGTGAGATATTTAGACACTGGCTGGGGTAGGTTTTAACCAAATTAATCCAAGTGATTAGTTAATCAATTATGCTTGGTCAAATTGAATTTAGTTAAAAAAAGTACAATACCAATATCACACTTAAATAAAGCAGCGCAATGATATGGTTATGAAGAGAAACCCAATAGGAGAAAACTCTACAAAAGTTTATTGATAACCTTCTAAAGAAACCACTAGAATAGAATTGAAGAATTACACAACAAAGAATATACCTAATCCTAAAGTTGTTACTTACTTTCGTAATGCCACGATGCTTTAACACCCTTGTTGAACTCCTCTATGGCTTTATCATGTAAATCTCTTCAATCCATGAATATCCAATTTGTGAGTAAAACTACAACAATAAATATATTGAGGTAGGTTGGTGCACCAACTTCCGTGAATATCCAAACATATATCTGATCATTTTTTCTTTTAATTGAATAAAGAAAAATAGACAAATATGGGCATAACTTGATGCAATTGCATCACCAAAAATGTCATATTTAATTTCAATCACCAAACAATTTAAGGACAATGCCCCTCCTCCCCCCTCTCCTAAAAATAACACAAAGAAACATTTGGGTCTGTGCTATGGATACAACACTCTGGAAAACAATGCTCTCTTACTCACTCAATTCAGCATAACAATTTATAAAAAAAATAAAAAATAAAAAACCAGCATAACAATGTACACATTCTTCCACTGCTCCTTCAGAACCCATCCTTGTGAGCCTCCCCATCAATGGTCTCCTTTGTTGATGCCATTGCCATGGTATGTGAGTTCTTAAGTTCCTCCAACTGCAACACAATTTAGAAGTTGGTGACTAAAAAAGGGGAATGTATAATTGAAGCAAAGAAATAATGGACAACAGGAAAGTCGTCATTAGGCCAAGTTACTATGCTCAATCTTTGACTTTAAGGTTTAATACAATGCACAGACATTCTAGTTGGCCAATAATCTGTGGTTTTGCATATAATTACCATTATATTAGTTTGCTGGAGAAACCAAAAGAAATGCATCAAGATAATGACCCTTTAAGAGAGGGAATAGGGACAGTGACCTCTACAAATCTCAATTATTTCACAACTGAAATGTCATGTTCAAACTATTTATGTTGCAGACATCCATTTTGACACAATTTTTTAAACATCAAAAGGATAGCAATGGTTCCTCCTTGTGATTCACTGATTAAATTTGCAAATTAATGACGAGTTGCACTTTTTTCTATGAGGTCGTTAAATTCAACCTCCCAAGTCCATCAATGTCAGAGAAAAGGAAGTTATGAAACACAAAACCATCTTTTTTTCATACCTTGTGGCTGTGCATCTAACTTTAAGTTTGATCTTCATCTTGCGCCTTGACTTAGGCACAAGTCTTCAAAGAGATTAGAGAAAGTAACACTGTAACAGTACTAGCAAACCTAGAGTGAAGCGCACATTGTGCAAAAAAAAGTTATCTATTGTAGAGGCCTATTTTTTTTTTCAGTCCACCACGGACCAAATCCAACACACCAGTGGTCCACCAGAGGCCCAAAGCCCAACAACACTGGTGGTCCACGGTAGACCAAACAGGAGAAAATGGCCCAAAAGCCATCCACCGAGCCCAAACCCCAAAAGAAGAGAATAAGGCACAGCCCACCTGTTCACCAAATTTCGGTCCACCGCACAAGGGGATCCTGAAATAATTTGAAAAACGAGAGGGAAAATGGCATTCAACATCATTTTTCCCTCCCCTCTTGGCACGGTGCTCGAGGCGCTGAAGGGAGACCTTCCCAAGGAAGGATCACATTTCCAAAGCTTGATCATTGCAATGAGAGTGGTCTTCTCCATTAACCATCAGACATGGTAAATGACCAGAAGAAAACGATCCACCGCAGCATCAGCCAAAGCCCAGAAAATGTGGAAGAGAGCTGGTCCTCCACACCACCCAGTGGTCCACGGCGAGTTGTCCAGTGGTTCACAGCAAACTCAGTCACCAAAAAACGATCCGCGGCGGCACCAGCTGCAGCCAATGACGAAGGAAGTGACGAAGAGGATGAGGCAAGGCTGAAAAGACCAAGAAATCTCCCATGGCCGCCCAAATCAGTACCATCTGAAGCGGGTAATGATGAGAAGCCAGCTGGGTATTTTCTTTATCCACTGGTCACGGTGGACCTCAGCACAAACCAGTCCACGGCAGCACCAGCTGGGACCAAAAATGATAATCAAGCCTAAAAAAGAGACTTGAGAAATCTGCCATGGCCACCACCACTCGGGGACGACGACCACCACAGCCCAGCACTCCGGTGGTCCTAGCTCCTCCACATCATGGAACTTAGGAAGCAAGGTTGGAGGTAGGGGAACCAATTTACTTCAATTTTGATTGATCTGCCGTAACAAAAATGGCATTGATCTGCTGGGGAGAAATGCCAAAAACGGTAAGTTCAAATCTAATTAATGCAAAACGTGCTTGAGTCAAATCACCTTAAATATTTCAGGCCATTACCGAGCATTAAATGCTCGTCACTTCCTCCCTCATTAATGGCCTGAAACTCGCCGTTCACCGCAGGTCAAATCAGATCTGCGGCGGATGAAAACCATCAGCTCAGCCCCAAAACATAAAACCTTGTCAAATCTCAGCCCTCCTATCTCTTGGTTAAACAAAGATTCTCATGATGACGAGGATAACAAGAAAAACCATTAGATATGCGCACCATTATAAATAGGGGTGAGAGGAAGGAAGAGGGGTTGGCTTCTAACTGGTCAGAATCCTTAGACTGAAAATTCTCCATTAGAGCTTACTTCAAAAGCTCCAGAAAATACAAAGCCAACAGCAGTCCACGGGACACTTCCCGTAGGTCCACGGTAGACTAAAAACACTTTTGGTCTGCCACAACAGAAAATTCCCAACAAACACTCAACCAAACACACAGTACTGGCTCATGTACGTTTTGCAAAGTAAATGGTTCTCTTCCTACTCCCAAATCCCTCAAGTTCCATGATTTTTGTGTTTCTTTGATCTGCACTTCTTTTCTTGCAAGCTACAGAAAAGGTCAGATGCACTATGTCCAGCCTCTGATCCACGGCACAGGACTTTGATTTCCATTACTTGTTATATTTATCACATTTGCTGTGTTTTCCACCACTGGATGTGTAAATGTGTAATGTATTCTCCCATGTATTGTTTTCCTTGTGTTGTAACTACTGAATGCTCTGGTAGAGGTAAAGTTCAAAATTATCAAGTTTATTTTGATCTGCGGCATTAGCTTCGTTGATCCACCGCAGCCACCTACGTGAGTATTGCAGCCCGGTGGACTAAAGAACGCAAGAGGGAAATGCACCATTAGCCTCTGAGTGGTCTACCACACTTGGAGTAGAGTTTTGGGCTCAACATCCCCCACATAAACAAATTTGGCCCGTGTCCAGCCCGTCCGTGGATCGATACGCGGCCCATTCGGTGCTGAAAATTTTAGCATCCACATCTATCAATCAGCCTTCACCAAAATAAGGCAAGTAAGTATCTTCCTTTGCTGTGACATCCCCACGTGTTAACGCCACTGCTATGGACATTGTGGTTGAAGTTCTCAAAATCAATTAAGGCCTTCTCCACATAAGACAATATACATTTAATCAAGAAAGACTCACAACCAAAACTAATATTGTTGTACTAGTTTGTCTGATCTCCTACAAAGCAATTATCCACACAAAATCTTCAGAACTCTTACTATTTTCAGATTAGTAAGAGACAGAGATAAAAGTTGCAGAATCCATTAAAGCTGTCTACAACTGTAATGGATATCAGCAGTGTCCACTCGTAACTGCTCTAATCTTTCATCTCTGTTTGGCATTTTTACATATATAACCGTTAACTATAAAATTAAAGTCAACTAAGCCCCAGTTCCCAATCAAATGAGGTATTCTGTTGGTATTACTGAAGAGGTAACAAACCTGGCTAAAGTTGTGTGAAAGAAGGCACACTACTTAATAAAAAGAGTAAGTACCTTCACTAGCAATAAAGATATCATCAAACTAAATAAACAAAATGACGCAAACTGTAATGATAAACAAAAAAAAATACCTCTTTCATAGTGCTCATTAGGGGTTTAGAGTTTAGACATAAATATCAATCCACATGCATAAACATTGCCTATTAGAATGAGACACTAGAGATTAAGATCAAATTTTTTATTTATTTATTTTTATTATTAAATGTGTAAACCAACACTTGAAGAACATTCAAAATGTTTCCTTCATCATTTCCTACAATTTTAAAAAACACTTTGCCCCTAAAATGATCAAAATAATTGAAACTCCGCTCTAAAATAATTCACAATCCATCTCACAATAATACACTCCGGTCCATTTTTTGAGCAAAGTGTGAATTATTTTTGAGAATTTTGGAGCGGAGTATCATTTGTTGAAAAAATGTGTAACGAGTCTAGTTTCACCAAACATTAGGGATGTCAGTGTAATATACCAAAAAAAAAAGAGATTTGGAGCGGTGCTTGGTGATCGATATCGGCACTAAGTGGTGAGATCTGGAGCGGCACTAGGATATCGGGGCTAGCCTGATGATGGCGAGCTCAGCTTGACTTAGGGTTGGGCCGTTGCGGTTCAAGCCTGCAATGTGGAGCTTTGAGGTCTAATGGGTGCCGCGATGTGGGGTTGTCCATTTGGTCTCGGTGAAGTCCTTAACGGTGGTGTTTGAGGTTAGGAGTTTGATATGCACTGCAATGTGGGAGTTTATTTGTTTGGATCTAGTTTATGGTAAGAATTCAATGAGAAGACTGGTGGAGGAGAAGGTGGTTGCAGTGATGCTATGTGGCCGATGTGGTGGCAGCAGTTCTGGCTATGGTGGTTGCAATAGTTTAGTAACTTCAATGATATTGGCAATTGCAATGGAGGTGAATAGTGTCTTTGGTTCTAAAACAGATAAACTAATAAAAGATTTAAAAAATATAATAAAATAATGTTATAATGAAATAAAGAATCTGATGGGGATGTATTTGAGAGTAGGTAGACAAAATTGAAAAAGGAGGTCTTTATGCTAAAATTTAGCATAAACAATTGAAAATAGTCTAACAATGGAAAATAGGAATGGAAGACATTGTGAGCTCCCATGATTCTTGAGGGCTCATTCCCTTATTCGATTCTTCTAATCCATCAACTCCAAGATAACGTGAGCAAAACAATCAAGGGCGTGGGCGAAGCTGGCGATGGTGGTGGCAGTGCCAATATCAAGAGGATTCTCTGTTAGCACCCTTCCTCAACCCCATCCCCTTTTCTCACAGAGATACCCTTCTTTCCTGTGTCAAAACTGTCAATGCTGTCACCTCCATGCTTAAACCCAACAAATTCCACAAATTCACCATTGACAACGGCACCGTTTCCATCCTCAGGCTCAACCACCTTGTGTCCTCTTACTTCCCTACTGCAACCTACTAGATCTATAGAGCTGACGGTTTGGCTTTGGGCTCTTTGATATGAAGAGCTCCCCATGAGTGAGAGAGATAGAGAGATTGAAGTTTTTGAAGGGTGTTTTATGAAGTAGGTTTTGTGGTTGGCTACTTTGTCTGAGTTTGACATTGTGGCCATGGTGGCTAAGAGGTTTGAGGAACTTGGAGAGGAAGAGAGTGGAATTAAAAAAAAAAATGGAAAGAAAAGAAAAAAACTTGGAAAATGTTATAAACGATTTAGACTTTGGCTGTTTCTACGTATTAAAAGTTTTGTCCTTTTTAATGAATGCATTGTAGACATAACCGATTTAGCATTGCTATATATGTGTGCACTCTTTGTAATTTGTAAGACAATATAGATCATTACATGCAGTAAAAGATATATCATAAATTATACATTGTGTGGATGACCACTTAAAGAAGTATTATTTTCTTTATTTCATAACACGTTATCAGCACGAGACTCTAGCCAAATTATAAAAGGATTTTGTCCTTACTTTATCAATCACAGCAAAAGGTTATTTGTGTAATACTTCAATTCACTGTAAGTTATTTCCTAATGAATTTTTTATCTTATTATCTAATTTATTTGTTATCACATTGATTCAAGCCTAATACCTTAATATTTAGTTTATAATCCACTAATATTTAGTTTAATGGATTAAAAGTCCTATGAGTTTCATGTTTAACATATGTTATTTGGTAATCGGTTAAATATTAAGCAATTCCATTACATTTAATTATTCTAATCCTGTCATAGTTAGATACAAATGATAAAAGATAAAAGATATGACTATATATGCATATAACTATATTAATTACATGTCTATTATGTCACGACCCAAATCCGCAATATGATTCGGAGTCGGACCGACATGCTAATACCAAGCCTATGCTTGATATTAACACGAACCAACTAAAAGGAGTATAAAAATTTTACTTCTTTTCTCTCTTCTCTCATCCTAATTCTTTAACTTCTTCTTGGGTTGGGAATTCCCATAATATAATAACGTACTCCTTTGCAAAATAACTTAATATACTCGTCCACCTAAAGGAAGTGATAGTAGTCAGAGCATTTATAATTGTTTATACCAAATACATCAGTATGCGGACATAATCTATAATATAAATTAAAACTTGAAGCAGGGAGAATGTTTTTACCTTCCTTCAAACATTGCCACGTCAGAATTCTTGCATCCATAGAAGTCTAGGTCATCCTTCCTCTATTTAATTTTAATTTCTTCCTCTTCATAATTATTCAGATAAACCAGATCTTTTTTCTCTCAAAAACTCCTCAGCTCCTAGTGGTAACGTTTCTTTCTTTCTTTTTTCTAACTTTCCCATTAAATCCTTTTTTCTTTTTTCTTTTTTATTTCTTCCTCTTCATGCTTATCTGGATCCTCTCATCCTTTCGACTCCCCCACTTCTCATCATGCTGTAATGGTTAACTTTTTTTTCGACTTCCCATTAAATCCAATTTGCCCTCCTATAACGCTCTTTCTTTCTTTTTCTTCTTCAAAAACTTAGTTTTCGACCTTTCGTTTCAGATTCTCATCGTTTCTCAACGTTAGAGCTCTTCTTCAGTTATTGTTTGTTCCCACGTTGAGTCCTTAAATTAAAAAACAAATGAATCGGCATAATGGTTATTGTAGCCCTCTCCCCCTCTCGGCTATAAATTGCTCCTTCAAATCCAACCTTTTCATCATTAAACGCGAAAGCCTCTTTGAAAACACTCAAAAGTCTCTAAAAGACCCAAAAATCAGGACTCCAATCCTTCGACGTAAAGAAGCGGCACAATATCTACGTACATAATTACCTGGAGAAGTATGCACGCAATTGATTTGGTCTCTAATACTCGACCAGCTCAATGTGCATAGATATTGTGGAGCCAGCTGGTGAGCTTTTGCAAAGAAGCTACAAGAAGATCTCACTAATGCTGATGTTGAGATTTGAGAATATCATCTAAATGGGGCTGTCCAACTTCACACGTGCACCACTTACAAGCTACCAAAACTTAAATAAAAAGTAGTTTGAATATTTTCCAAATGGGCTGTCACCCATTGGCACCATATACGAAGTCACATAAAATAAAATAAAGCTTTTTTTTTTTATTTTTTTATTTTAATTTTGACATTCATAGTTTGTTTTGCACATATGTTATTTGTGCTAAAGTTGGGTGGTTTTGGGGGTTTTTTAAATCTTTGAAACTTGGAAAACTGGGAATTATTATTATTTTTTTCTTTAGTATAGATACAATGATGTAGGGTGTCAAAAATTAGGCTTCTCTTATGGTTCTCTTTCAATTGTTGTCCATTTTTTTTTTTTTCTTAATCTTATCATCAATGTGTTAAATGTCAATCACAGAACTCTGAATTCTATCATAGTTACACATGAGTGGTTGGCTAGATCATTTGACCCTTTTCACTTCTCCTATTATGCTTTTTTCTTTTTCTTTCATAGGATTTTTTTTTTATGAAATGTTTTTTCATAGGATTATAATTTATAAGTAGTGAACTGGGCATGTAATTTTGTTTGGGTGATAAGTGATAATGGAAACTAGGCCAATCTATTATTAAGATAACGATAGTGGTGAATTGGGACATTATATTGGTTCAAAGACACGAGCTCTATAGTTATTTAATAGTATCAAAATATTTCGTTGCCCTTATTAAATCTGATACAATATTCGGCAACTGCATGTGTGTACCTTCTGTTTGATTTTGTGATCCATATTGTATCCTTTAGCTTGCAATTGAATGACTACTAAATTTTTTAGTGTAATGTTTGTCTCACACCTAAAAAACTGAATCCAGTTGAAGCAAATATTTAATGGCATTTCGTGCTTATCAATTTTTCTGTTGATGCAAATGGTGAAGATCATTACCTTATATAAACAAAGTTTATTTGTTTAAGTTTGAGACTAACATAATTAAATTATACCTTTATGAAAAAAATTTCCGTGCAACGCACGGGTTTACAACTAGTAACATCTAATACAGCGGAAGACTATTTAAACATGTACATCACTTCTGCTTTATATACACCAAAAACTCAAAATGTCTAAGACTAGCCATTCTAGGGATACCCCTCGTGGCCACTTGTTGCCGGTCTACAGGGAATAAAACCCCTCATGGCTCTGCTCCATGTCTTTAGGGCATAGATGGCCTTGGGTTGTCTTACAGGGCATCATACTCAAAATTGTTTTAGGTGTTCATAAAACTATATGCTTGTTTATTTTTCAATCTCTCTCTTGCCTTATAAGCCCAAAATTCATAACATTCCACAGCTTGCTTCTAAAATCTGACTGCAACCCACTTTGCAAATTGAGTTTATTGAAAGTATTGATAAAACATATATAGATATATTCTTAAGACTATTAAATTTTCATGGCACATTCCCTTACCTGTACACTTAGAACCCGAACCAGAGTCTCAAGCAAGCCTGCAATCTCACCTATTGTCTTCGGATTCTCTTAAACCAAGGGAAATACTAATTACTAATTTTTCCAATACTTAGCTTAAAACTGTCCTAAACCCTTTCGCAACCCCAATCAACATATTGAAGGCATCCAAGGCTAACCAATCTCATAATTATAATACCAAATACAACATACTTCAAGCAATCACACATTGTTTCTAAGGCACTAATGCAGAAACCGTAGTTACATGGCTCATAACTTTCTTTATAATACCAAATAGTGAAATCAATGCATAATAAAATTCACCTAGACAATAAACATGCAATTGGCCCTGCACATAAAATATCAACCCAAATAAATCATCCAATTGCAAGAGTAAATTTGTCAAAGTCTCATTCTTTCAGGAAATAAAGGTTCTGTCCCACTACAGGGCAGTCCATTTGAACAGTGAATTTAACTATCCATTCACTATCCAATTTCCTTGAAATTTCATTTCCTTGTTCTATTATATGTCTAGTACATTACTTAAAAATTACAGCTCTATTTGAGCTTTACACAAAATTATAAAATTCAACCAAGACAGAAGACTCAAATCTGCCAGCACAGTTTTGAAGGTAACTTTAGATCAGTAACCACAATTCCTTATTTACTAAAATTGTATGGGGTTAATTCCATAAATAACATATGCATCCTAGGGTTCCAGAAACATATTCCAATCACTTAAATTCCAAATATTGGATTTATTATGCAATTTCAAACTGACAAACACAGAATCTGTCAAATTGACAAATTTGCACAGTTTTCTTGTAAAATCACAAATAATTATCAAACAACCTTGTTTTCAAGTGAAATTTAATATATGGGCAGTAGACATGTGATATAATAAGCTAAAGAAAACCTTTTATTAATTTCTCTTCTCAGAAATTCCAGAATCCATGCAACCCACTGATCACTGCAGAAACAGCAGCAAATTGGGTTTATGCTCAAGCACCCTAACAACTTTCAACCATTAGCCAACAACTCCTTCTAAATCCAACACAAGCAGCACCTACTTAAGTTTAATCTCATCATACACAGTCCATAGAACTCATAAAAACAAGTCATGCAATCCACATCCAAGACATATTTGAAAGCTAAGATTTCACCTAATGTAATCCATGCACGAAATTTCAGTTTAAACCCCCAATTAAACTCCATGGAACCTTAGAGAATTTGAGGAATTTACCTTCTAAAGGTTGGGAATATAAGCCCTAACAAGAGCTATCCTTTTCTTGATGGAGTGAAGCTTGGAGGAGAGCAAATATGGAGGTTTTTCCTCCAAAGGGTTTTCGGTCAGCAGAAGGAGAGCTTCTCTCTCTCTTTTCCTTTCTTTCTTCTTGAACAATGAAATGAAATGAGAAGAGCAATGCATGACCGGTTTTAGAGGAAAGAATTAGACTAGTGCATTACACATGTCACTTTACAAGAGTGTGAGATTTAATTAGTGGAGTCCAAGTGTCAATTTATAAGAGGGTGGAGGTTGGCTAGTGGATTCCATGTGTCCAACTCTTATTGGTTCACTAGGCCATTGACATGCATTATCTTAACTTAACACCATTAACCTTTAATACTCTTAATTAGCTTAACCTTAATTAATCATCTAATAACTAACTTACAATTACTAATTATCCTACATGCCATTAACATATATGCATGTTTATTATTGCTAACATTAATCATGTAGCATGACTATATTCCTCACTAATTCACTAGTCACTTGTCAATAATTTACATCATAATATATTTGACTATTATATAATTAATTTATAATACTAGGTGGTGCGGGACATCACATATTAACCTTGGATACAAATGATAAAAAAAAAAAAAAAAAGGGGAATGTATACATATATTTTATATCATATTTCATATAGTCAATTTTTATTCCTATTGCAAGTTTACATTTGAATAATTTAGATTGAATATATTATTTCTTATCAAAACATTGCATGATATAAATGCTTACTTACTTAATTGTTAATATTGTTACATCTTCCCTATAGATAATGTCGAACCTTACAAAACTTGAATTCGTTGCCCTTGATATTTCGGGCAAGAATTACTTATCATGGATCCTTGATGCTGAGATCCACTTGGAGGCAATGAACCTTGGAGATACTATAAAAGATGGCAACCAAGCATCCCCACAAAATCACGCAAAAGCAATGATTTTTATTCACCATTAGCTCCACGAGGAATTAAAAACTGAGTACTTTATAGTAAAAGATCCTCTGATTCTATGGAATAACTTAAAGGAGAGATACGAGCACCAAAAAACCGTAATCCTCCCTAAAACTCATTATGATTGGATGCACTTAAGGTTGCAAGATTTTAAAAGTGTGAGTGAATATAATTCTGCACTTTTTAAAATCAGCTCACAATTAAAATTATGTGGGGAAAAGATCACTGATGAAGACATGTTAGAAAAAATGTACACTACATTTCATGCCTCGAATGTGCTCCTGCAGCAGCAATATCGAGAGCGTAAGTTCACAAAATATTTTGAACTCATATCTTGTCTTCTAGTGGCTGAACAAAATAATGAGTTTTTGCTGAAAAATCACCAGTCTCGCCCGACCGGTTCAACACCATTCCCTGAAGTGAATGGAACCTCATTTGATAATAATAGAGGATATAATGGTCGTGGGCGTGGATATGGTAGGAAACGAGGGGGACGTACTCAAAATACTCCAAGAAAGAATACCACACCTTACCATTGAAAGGGGAATTACAATGAAACAAAACAATATGGAAATGGACGAGGTTTACAAAATAAACCCCTAAAAACCTATGAAGAAAAATGTCTTAGGTGTGGTATGAAAGGGCATTGGCAACGTACATGTCGTACGCCTAAATTTTTGGTAGATCTATACCAAGCCTCTATAAAAGAAAAAGGGAAAAGAATTGAAATGAATTTCGCTCATCACAGTGATCCAAAAGATCACATGGGTTATTCTGATATCCAAATAAAGTGGACATTACCCATCTGGATGTCTCTGATTTCTTTGAGGATGCTAATGGAAGAATTGATCATTTGATTGGTGATGGAAATGTTCATACCAATTAGCATATTTCCTTTCCAACATACTATCGCTTTGTTTTAGTATGTTATCTTGTTATGCTTTATTTTACTCTTAAAATAATAAAATTTAATTTATATTTTTCATATATGTAGAGGCATGAGTCTTATTGATGGATTTAATTCCAAGATGATGGGCGAAGACTTTTGTCTAGCAGACAGTGCAACAACGCACACAATCCTTAAAGATAAAAAATATTTTCAACAATTATCCTTAAGCAAAACTTATCTCAATACCATATCAGGTTCTTCGAACCTAATTGAAGGCTCTGAAAGAGCAAATATCATGTTACCAAAGTGAACAAAACTTTATATTGACGATACTTTGTACTCTTCTAAATGTAGAAGGAATTTACTCAGCTTTAAGGATATACGTCATAATGGTTATCATATTGAAACCAACAATAAAGGCAGTGAAGAATATCTTTATATTACTTCAATGGTTCGGGCTAAAAACTCATATTAGAAAAACTGCATATTTTCTCTTCTGGGTTATATTATACCACTATGAGAACAATTGAAACAAATGTTATAATGCACCAGAAGTGCTCTGACCCAATTATATTTATGCTTTGGCATAATTGTCTTGGGCATCTGGGATCAATAATGATGCGTCGAATCATTGAGAATTCTAATGGACTTCCCTTAAAGAACCAGGAAGATTCTTTTACCGAATGACTATCCTTGTAGTGCCTGT
>OU015761.1:36626998-36674212 GCA_907173295.1 Fagus sylvatica | reverse complement strand
AAACCGAGGAGAAGGGAGAGCTTTAGTGAAGACATCAGCAAGCTGGTCCTCAGTAGAGATGAATTGAAGTTTAAGATCACCACGCACCACCCTTTCATGAATAAAGTGATAGTCCACCTCGATATGTTTTGTGCGACCATGGAAGACTGGATTTGAAGCTAAGGCAAGAGCACTGGTGTTATCACACCATATCAGAGGAGCGGAAGGTAAAAACAGACCCAAATCACAAAGGACCTGACGAATCCAAGAAAGCTCAGCAGCACCACTAGCAAGGGAGCGATATTCTGCCTCGGTGGAGGAACGAGAGACAGTGTGTTGTTTCTTAGCAAGCCAAGTGATGGGATTGTTGCCAAGAAAAACAATAATACCAGAAGTAGAACGCCTATCACAAGGGTCACCTAGCCCAATCAGCATCGGTGAAGGCAGTGAGAGCAAAAGGGCCAGGTTGAAATAAGATGCCTCTGTCAAGAGTGCCTTTAAGATATCTCAGAATGCGTTTCGCAGCAACAAAGTGAGCAGGGGAAGGTTTATGCATAAACTGACACACACGGTTAACAGCAAATGTAATATCTGGTCGAGTGAAGGTAGCGTATTGCAGTGCCCCAACAAGACTCCGATAAGGAGTAGGATCAGACAGACACTCAGTAGAGGTAGAAGTCAGTAGAGGAGTGGTGGCAATAGGAGTGGAAGCAGCTTTCACAATCAGTCATGGTGAATTTGTGAAGAAGATCAGTAAGGTACTTGCGTTGATGAACAAAAAATCCACCTTTTTTGTAATCAATTTGGAGTCCCAAAAAATAACGCAAAGGACCTAAATCCTTAAGTTCAAACGCAGTGGACAACTGAGAAATAATATCCGAAACAGCAGACAAACTATTTCCAGTGATGATTATATCATCCACATACAGGAGAAGATATACAGTAACAGACTTATGAGATAAAATGAACAAGGAGGCATCAGCAACAGAAGCTGTAAAACCCAAAGTGAGGAGATGGGACGTGAATCTTTCAAACCAGGCACGTGGGGCCTGTTTGAGTCCATACAGAGACTTGTGTAGGTGACAAACGTGAGAAGGAAGTGAGGAATTAACAAAGCCAAGTGGTTGTGCCATAAACACTGTTTCCTTAAGTAAACCATGGAGGAAAGCATTACTTACATCCAATTGGCGAAGAGACCACTGATTCTGAGTAGCCAAAGACAAGATAATCTGAACCGTTGGAGGCTTGACTACAGGACTAAACGTCTCAGCGAAGTCAACGCCGGCTTGTTGGTGAAACCCCTTTGCAACGAGGCGTGCTTTATATCTCGAAACCGATCCATCGAAATTTCGTTTGATTTTGTAGACCCATCGACACCCAACAATGTTCTGATTGGGAGAGGGAGGAACTAATTGCCAAGTTTGTTGTCTTTGAAGGGCAGCAAACTCGGAAGCCATGGCTTCACGCCACTGTGGAAATTTGGAGGCGATGGTGTAGGTTTGGGGCTCGGTTTGAAGATAATCAATGGTGGTAGAGGTAGCAAATGATTTCTTCTTGGAGATGCCGGATTTGGAACGGGTTTGCATGGGATGGGTAGAGAGAGAGACGGCTGGATTTTTTGGGTTTGCAAGGGTGGGATTTTCTGGGTTTGTACGGGTTGGAGAGACGGTATTTGGGGAAGAAGATGGTGCGGGTTGGATTGTGTTTAAGAGAGGGCCGGGTTGGGATGTGTTTAAGTGAGGGCCGGGTTGGGATGTGTTTAAGTGAGGGCCGGGTTGAGTGAGACGGGTGGCTGGGTTGTTTGCTGGGTTATGTGGAGAGATAGAGAGAGGAATGGGCTCAGGAGGTATAAGGATATTAGTGGGCTCAGATGTGGGTTGAGGTATATTGGGCTCGGGGTGAGTGAGGTGATTTGGGAGAGAATTAAAAGTGAGTGGAGCTGGGCCTAATATGGACGGGTTTGGGCTGGCAGTGGACAAAAAACGTGGGGAAGAAGGAGCAGGGCCCAAAACTGAAGAAGTTTGACAAGGATGAAAAAATAAAAGGGAACTAAGCCAATTATGTGATGGAGAAGAGGTATTTGAGGGTTGATGAGAAGAAGAAGGAGAATGGGAAAAAGGAAAATGAGACTCATGAAAAGTAACATGACGGGAAGTGTAAATTTTAGAAGTGTTAGGATCTAAACAAAGATAGCCCTTGGAGTTGGAGGCATAGCCAAGAAAAACGCATTCTTTGGAACGAAAATTAAATTTGTGTTTGGTGTATGGACGTAAGAGAGGGAAGCAAGCACAACCAAAATTTTTAAAAAGAGAGTAATTTGGGGACTTAGCAAAAAGTGTTTCCCAAGGAGAATATGAACCACGATGAAGAGAGGGAAGTCGATTAATAAGAAAAATGGCCGTAGAAAAGGCATAGGACCAATATGAAAAAGGGAGAGAGGATTGAGAGATTAAAGTGAGGGCCATATCAACAATATGACGATGTTTGCGTTCGGCAACACCGTTTTGTTGAGATGTGTGAGGGCATGTGAATTGATGAATAATGCCAGAATTTGAACAAAAATTACGAAACTCATTGTTGGTGTATTCGCCACCACAATCGGTACGTAATGTTTTAATGGAAGTACCAAGAGAATTTTCCATGGTATTTTTGAAATGTTGGAAGGAAGCAAGAACTTGGGATTTGTGTTTCAAAGGGAAAAACCATGTAAAACGAGAGAAATCATCCACAAAAATTACGTAATAACGATGACCATTTATTGAATTAACTGGAGCTGGACCCCAAACGTCACTGTGTACAATTTCTAAAGGAAATGTAGTACAAGAAGTTGAATGAGAAAAAGGTAACTGAGTCATTTTTCCAATGACACAGTGTTTACAAAAAGTATTAGACACTGGAAGTTTAGGACTAACAAATAGACGATCTAATACATGATGTAAGACACGCCGTTGAGGATGACCAAGACGCATATGCCAAAGATCAGTGGATGAGAGAGCTGTTTGGTTAAGACTGGCTGTATATGAAGCATGAAGAGCAGCTTGAGACGGAATAGGAGACTTGGAAGAAAATTGAGACTGGTAGACACGAGAAGGCCATGAGGGAAGTGAAAGACCCGTAATTGGGTAGAGACCGTCTTTACTGGAACCCTTGTAAAGAGGCTTCCCCGTAAGAAGGTCTTGAATCTGAAAACGATTTGCATCAAAATAAAAGGAGGTTCTATTATCACGGCAAAATTTTTGGACAGAGAGAAGATTAGACTTCATAGACGGAACACGTAAAATTTGACGAAGACGAAAAATATGTGAAGAGGTTCGGATTTGGGCATTACCTGAGTGAGAGATGGGAAGTTGATTGCCATTGCCAACGGAGACCAGCTGTGAATCGGTATAGGCTTGGTTGTCAGGGATGTTATGGAGATCGGGTGTGAAATGGTCGGTGGCACCCGTGTCTGAAATCCATGTGGTTTGATGAGGGTATGGAGATGGAGGCGTGGCAGTGGCCATGGCGGCGAGTTTGGCCGGTGGGTGTCGTCCCTGGTATGAGAAATTCATACGTTGGTAACAGTCAAGGGCCGTGTGGCCTGGCTTGTAGCAGATCTGACAAATGGGGCGAGAGCTAGGGTTCGAAGACCAAGTTTGGGGATTCGGGGAAACCGGAGTAAAATTGGAGAAATTACCTCCATTAATGAAGCTTCCGTGACTGGAACCTCCTCCACGTCCACTGCTGGAGGTCTGAAACCTGCCGCCGTAACCACCTCGTCCCCGATTCTGATTTCTGCCCCTGCCTCGGTGACCACCGAATTGAGCATTAGAGGAAGTGTTGTACGTGGGTTGAGAGCTCTTATTGGCCACCATAGCCATATGAGCAATTTCCTTAGAGTTATCCGTAGCACTCCTAAGAAGATCCTCCTCAGTCTTCATCAAGGTATGTAATTCCTCAAACTTGACAGCTTCATTTTTGGTTAACATGGCAGAGGTGAAGGAATGAAATTCTGATGGTAACCCTTGAAGCACAATATGAAGAATTTCTTCATCATCAATATGAATTCCTACACTCACTAACTTGTTCCTGGCTTCTTTGATCTTGTGTAGATAGTCTGTTACGGAATCAGAATTCTTTTTGATACTGTTGAGCTCTCGTTTGAGATTGACAATGTTGGATCTTGAAACAGATGTATACCTGTTCACAAGAATTTTCCAAATTCCAGAAGCTGATGTTTGCCCTATTACTAAAGATATTGCTGAAGGTGAGAGAGTTGAACTGATGAGTGAGAAAAGTGCTTTGTCTCGTGCTCTCCATTGAGTATACAGAGGATTCACTTCTTGTGTTTCTGTTTCAGAATGGCTGAAAAGAAATTGGGAAGGACATGGAGTTGGGTCTTCAAGATGGTCAAGCAGAGAGTAGGCATCCAGTATTCCTGTGATCTGAAACTTCCACATCAGGTAATTCGAATGATCAAGTTTAATTGTGACATAGTTTGAGATGTTTGAGAGAAGAAAGATTGGTGTTTGGGTATTGATATGTGTGTTTGTAGAAGGAAGAGAAGAAGAGGCAGTCATGGTGAGCACTTGATCGTTACTGCTCTGATACCATGAAAGAAAACAGAAAGTATAAAAGAAAAGGAAAGAACAGAGAGTAGAGATAGAATTTACTGAATTGGAGAAGTATATTAACTTGCTTAATTGAGAAGGGAAAGACTATCCCTATTTATACAATCTGAATATAAACTAGATAAGCTTGAATCTGTTATTAAACAGATACAACTGTCATAACAGATTCAATAACAGAATCTAAAACCACTTCTGTACAGATAAGAATAATCAAAACTAATTCAAGAAGTGTACTATTCTATCATTCTGTTGGTATTACTGAAGAGGTAACAAACCTGGCTAAAGTTGTGTGAAAGAAGGCACGCTACTTAATAAAAAGAGTAAGTACCTTCACTAGCAATGATTATAAAAGATATCATCCAACTAAATAAACAAAATGACGCAAATCTGTAATGATAAACAAAAAAACTACCTCTTTCATAGTGCCCATTAGGGGTTTAGAGTTTAGACATAAATATCAATCCACATGCATAAACATTGCCTATTAGAATGAGACACTAGAGATTAAGATCAATTTTTCTTTTTTTTTTTAAATGTGTAAACCAACACTTGAAGAACATCCAAAATGTTTCCTTTTTCTAAGGAGTTAAAGAAAATCATAGTTTTAAGTATATAACTTAAACTCAATAATGTTTGCTTCAGATCTGTAGGGTAATTTCTCTTCTATCGAATGTTACTGAATTACTTCCATTTCAAACACCTGGAATACTAAAGACAAGCTAAATTGTAGATAGAACAGCATATCAAACACGAAACTCTTCTGATGCCTGAACACATCAGACAAGTTCCAACTGTGTAAAATTGTAAAGGATTAATTTGATTTCAGCAACATGGCTTACGTGTGGAAGGATGACACTTGTCAAACACATAGTGGCAGGAAAAAATTGGTTCTTCTACTACCACATAATAAAGCACAACTGCAATGAAACATCATAATAAGAAATTTTGTGGATATTACTATTATAAACCTGGCTGCCAGGGTAATTTTGTTATTTCTTGGTAAGGTGGGTAACAGTGGCACTTAGGAATGAATATGAAGGCTTTTTCCGTCAGAATAATGAGACACTTTAATTGATTCCAAATAGAGATGATGTGAGCAGGGAACTTGACAGTCAAAAATTTGTTCTGAAGGGTTATGAAGAAGGAAAGAGAAGGGAACCCAGGGGTAGCGAAAAATGGATACAGAAAAATAGAAGGGCAGAAGAACCTCCATAGGGTTTATTTTAAAAAAAGGGGGAGGGGGTCAGGCCAAATTGCTAGAAAACCCCTCGCCTTCTTTTCTTGGGAATGATGGATCGATTGTTTAAAATAAATTAAATGGATTCATCAGAACACGTGACATGTCCTTACCCTTCTGAAACAATCAAGAAGGATGGATTCATCAGAACACGTGACATGTCCTTACCCTTCTGAAACAATCAAGAAGGCTCAGGACGAGGGGGTAATTGGAGGGGAAATAATTTAGAAGTAACCAGACCGAAACAAGAAGTTAAAGTCTTAACTAAACCGCATCTCTTGTTCGGTCATATCCAAACTGCATCTCTAGTTCGGTCATAACGAGACATGTCATGTAATTGGTCGTAGTCAAAATATTTATCTGTTTAGGTTCGATCATCTGGAATCTTGTTCGGTCAGTCCGAAATGAACTAAAGTCATATTAAAACCCAGCATTCAACGCCAAAAATATCTGAGGCAATGGTCATTAAATGCACCGCCTGAATTAAACTCATAATAGTAGGCCTTGAAGTGACTTCTGTTTTAACATCCATAAATGCATAAAATATCTGATCAAAGAAATGTTGAATACGTCTTATACTCAAACCCAGAATTGGCAGTGATAAGTAATGATGATAATAACCCAGAAAAAGTGGCAGAACCCATGTTCTGATAAGAGGAATAAATAAACAAGTTGCTTAAATATCTCTGATTAATGACAGAGTTAAGGCATTGGGAAGAGGGATGAGTAAATATCCTAAAAATATCTCCAGCTGAGGGGCAGGTATAAATAGAAGAAGATACAATGGCACGAAGGTACGTACTTTTTCATACAAAAAATTCTTTGAGCTCTCTTTGTCAAGCTTTAAACCACCGATTGACTCAAAAAAACTGACTAAGGCATCGGAGGATCAAAGGCCAACCCCACTGGTTGACCAAGGTCCTAACGATACTCTTGTTTTATAACTGTCTTTGTTTCAGTACTCAAGAATCTTGTTCGGACGAACCTTTCAGGAGCCATACTTTTGTCTTTCAGTCAGCTTTTCCGACTGTTACATTTTAAGTTCCTCCAATTGGCGCCGTCTGTGGGAAAAAAGCTTTCTTTAAGATCGAAGTCTAAAAACTTACGAGGTTTGTCGGAATGTCTAGGGTACCATCAGGATCGCGACATCCACCCTCTGTGGTGGTGGAAGATGCGAGTTCCTCCAGAGTCTCTTCTGGAACGTTGTACAGGCTTTCTCGGGACTCTGGGGCACCACAGGAGATCATGGATGGAATCACGGTAGGAAGGGCTTCAGTACTTGCCCCACCACAACAACTGGCCCCACCACAACAACCGGCCCCATCAAGACATACCGACCCTAACCAGGGGTCAGCCAAGAGGGCAGATGAAGGGGCCACATCAAGAAAGCTCGGTCTAGACCAACCGAACAGAGGGGATGTTCGGCGTGGTCTGAACTATTCAACCAAATCATCACAAACCCAAGATAGTCAGAAACTTATTGCGGAGTTACGCCAAGAAATTCAGAATCTGAAACAAGGAACAAAGGGACGAAAAGCAAAGGGCCAAATCCCAACAAAAGAAAGGCCAACGAAAAAAACACATGCCTCGCAACGCAGAAGCCCAGAACATTCCACTCTGTCCCACAATTCGCGACGTGAAGATTTCTCTGAAACCTCCAGTTCACATTCGGAATCAAGATCACCAACCCCGCCAACGGTTCCCAGAAAATCGTTGAAGCTAGGAGAGCCTTCACGGTCTTGTCCTCCTCCTTATGGCGGAAAAAGCTCCCCAACGAAGAAGCATTTATCAAGAAAAACCACTCGTCCGGGGGGACAGAATGCGGAATGGAAAGCTTTCGATCTAGTATCATCCTCTCCTTTTTCTAAAGAAATAGAGAAAGCCAAAATGCCCGAGAGATACACGGCTCCACGTTTCGAAGTGTACAATGGCCGGACAGATCCTGTGGCCCATATAGGCCATTATCATCAAAGTATGGCCTTATCTCTCCATAACGATCCCCTCATGTGTCAGCTTTTCTCGTCTAGCCTTGGAGAGGTCACAATGAGATGGTTTAATCAACTTGGTAGACGGACGATTAATTCATGGGAACAGATGGTGGAAGCATTCGTAGCACGATTTATAACAAACAGTAGAAAAAGAAAGGAAATGGATGCCCTCCTTACCATGAAGTTGGAAAACAATGAAACTATAAAAGACTACTCTAACAAGTTCTGGGAAACATACAATGACATAGAGGGATGTAGTGAAGAGGTGGCGATCACAACTTTCAAGATGGGTTTGCCCACCGACTCAGGCTTGCGCCAGTCTCTTATCAAGCGCCCTGCTCAGAACTTGGGAAAATTGATGCATAGGATGGATAAATTCATCCGAGTTGAGGAAGATGATCGTGGGCACGCACCAGTACAAGCTGTCCCCCAGCAAAAGTTTACCACCACAAAACCTGCTGCTCGGACGGGGAACACAGCCAAAGGCCAGTCCAATCCAACAAACTTTGTGGCTCCCACTTTTCGGGCTTTTGAGACTGTATTTAAAGAGCCAATCTACAGAATCATGGAAAAATCAAGAAGGAGCCTTTCTTTGTTTGGCCTCCGAAGCTGCTGGGGAATCCAGCTTCAAGGGACAGAAAACTTTATTGTACCTATCACAGAGATAAGGGTCACATGACCGAAAATTGTCACGCACTGAAAGTCCATTTGGAGAAACTGGTGTCGGAAGACGTCTCAACCAGTACATTGACACAGACTTGTCTGACAAGAAAGAACCGAGCTAGGTCGTTCGGCAAAATCTCTCTTCGGATATGCCATCGGCTGGGGTGATCCATGTCATTCACAACCCGTTGTGCACTGCTGTTTCTTCGGCATCATACAGATCCAAGATACAAAAGGCTGCCCATCTCAGAAAATCCTATTCTATAGTCGACTCCATTCATCCTATCTCAGTACCTACTGTGAGCAGGGGAGATGAGGAACAGGTGATCTCATTCTCGGACAATGACTTAAAGGACGTCCAACTGTCTCATAATGATCCACTGGTGGTCACTCTGAGAATAGGAAACTATGATGTTCAAAGAATACTGATCGATCAGGGAAGTTTTGCTGAAGTAATGTACCATGATCTCTATGTGAAGCTCGGCTTGGAGGAGTCCGAACTGTCCAGTTTCACAACCCCCATATTCGGCTTTTCAGGAGAGCCCACTGTGCCGTTGGGAAAAACCATATTGCCTGTCTTAGCAGGTCCCATCAACCTTCAGACGGAGTTTATAGTGGTCAAAGCTTCGTCCCCCTATAATGCCATAATGGGACGTGATTGGTTGCACCAAATGAAGGCGATCCCATCTACCCTTCATCAAAAGTTAAGATTCCCTACAAAAGACGGAGTCATGGAGTTGAATAGGGACCAGGTCACCGCGAAGCAATGTGTTTTGGCTACTGTTAAACGGAAGGATATAAAGCAGGTGCGGGAACTGGGGGACTCATGACAATCACAGTACCAGGAAGCAAAGGATGGAGAAGTTAACATGACCGAACAACCCGAAAAGGTATTCTTCGATCCTACTAATCCTAAACTGTTCTTCTTGGTCGGTTCAAAATTATCTGCTATAGATAGAGAACGGTTACTTCAAATCCTTATCAGCAATCGGGACGTTTTTGCTTGGTCGGTCTACGACGCCCCGGGTGTATCCTCGGACCTGGCATGTCATTCATTAAATATCGGGTCCGAGCACAAACCGATAGTTCAGAAGCAGTGAAAACTGGCTCCTGAAAGAGCCATTATAGTCCTTGAGGAAGTGGAACGCCTCTTGGCATTCGGAGCGATCAGAGAAGTACAGTACCCAGTTTGGCTCTCAAACACGGTGGTGGTAAAAAAGAAGAATGGAAAATGGAGAGTTTGTATTGACTTCACTAATCTGAACAAGGCTTGCCCGATCCTTTCCCCCTTCTTGGAATAGATCAGTTGGTAGACTCGGCTTCGGGACATTCTCGGTTAAGCTTCTTGGATGCTTTTCAGGGCTATCATCAGATCTCAATGAATCCTGCCGATCAAGAAAAGACAGCTTTCATCATACTTAGGGGGACATATTGCTACAAGGTGATGCCATTTGGTCTGAAGAATGCAGGGGCAACCTATCAACGAATGGTCACCAAAATGTTCGGGCATATGATAGGGAAGACGGTTGAGGTCTATATAGACGACATGCTCGTCAAAAGCCTCCGAGTGGAAAGTCACATAGCCGACCTGCTGCAAGTTTTTGAAATCTTGCGAGGAAGTTGCCTACGCCTCAATGCGTCCAAATGTACATTCAGCGCGAGCTCGGGGAAATTTTTAGGCCATATAGTGAGTAGGAGAGGAATAGAGGCTAATCCGGACCAGATTGCCGCCCTTGTGGACTTAGCGGAACCCATAAACATCAAACAGGTACAACACCTGACTGGCATGATTGCCGCTCTTGGCCGTTTTATCTCGAGGTCGGCTGACAAATGCAAGCCTTTCTTTCGACTTCTGGGGAAAAGGAGTAAATTCGTATGGGATGAAAAGTGTTCGGCCGCTTTTCAGGGAATCAAGACTTATTTATCAACTCCCCCATGTCTTTCAATCCCCAGTCCGGGGGAGCCACTGTTTCTGTATGTGGCAGTATCCGACCACGCTGTAAGTGCCGTCTTGGTTAGGGAGTTGGGACAAGAACAGAAGCTGGTTTTCTTCGTCAGTAAAGCAATGGACAAGACCGAGCTAAGGTATCTACCTCTTGAAAAAGCAGCCCTGGCACTACTGCAGGCTGCTAAAAAACTGCCTCACTACTTTCAGTCTAGCACAGTCACGGTATTAAGTGATCTTCCACTCAAAATGCTGCTTCAAAGGTCTGATTTCTCGGGAAGGATCACTAGGTGGGGGGTGTATCTGGGATCGCTTGGTGTAGAATACAGGCCACGAACAACAATCAAGGGGCAGATTCTGGCAGAGTTCATGGCCGAATTTCAGTACGATCCATGCAGCTTATCCATGCTTACGCCTGCCGAGACCCAGCTCGGTATGGTTACGGAAAAGTGGGAGTTATTCGTAGACGGAGTGTCTAACTCTAAGGGTTCGGGGGCCGAGATTGTGTTAGTCTCTCCCGAAGGTTTGATTCTTGAGCAAGCAGTTCGGTTGAAATTCTCAGCATCGAACAATGAAGTCAAATATGAGGCGCTGTTGATCGGACTCAAAACGGCGAAAAAACTCGGTGCTAATCACCTCCAGATATTTTGTGATTCCCAACTTGTGGACAACCAAATTTCAGGGGAATACCAGGCAAGAGACAAAAGGATGTCGGCATATCTATCTGTTGCTCGGACTTTGTTGGCCGAATTCGATTCGACTCATGTTGCACAAATCGAAAGGGAGCACAACTCCCACGCAGACATTCTGGCTAAATTGGCCATGGCATTAGAAACAGATATGCAGAGGACGGTCTGCATAGAGACATTAGACCATTCGAGTTTTCAGAATCAGGAGATATTCGTTTGTTCTATCAGCAGTCAGCCGAGCTGGATGGACCCTATTTTAAGCTATCTTAAAGACAACAAATTTCCCGATGACAAAAAGGAGGCCAAGATGATCAAACGTAAGGCACCAAGATATTGGGTCTCCAACGAAGGGTTGTTATACAAACGGTCGTTCACCGGGCCGTATCTGCTATGTGTACACCCGGAGAAGGTAAGAGACTTCCTCTTCGAGATACATGAGGGAATCTGTGGAAGTCACACTGGAGGAAGGTCCTTAGCACATAGAGCGTTATCTCAAAGATATTGGTGGCCATACATGCAGGCTGACGCCTTAAAATATGTACGAGAATGTGATAAATGCTAGAGATTTGCTTCCTTGATCCACCAGCTAGCAAGAGAGTTAAATCCCCTGTCCAGCCCATGGCCATTCACCCAGTGGGGATTGGATATAGTAGGACCCCTTCCTTGGGCTCCCGAAAATAAAAGGTTCTTGATTGTAGCAACAGATTACTTTACCAAATGGGTCAAGGCCGAACTGCTTTCTAACATCCGAGACGTTGACACGAAACGGTTTTTCTGGAAAAACGTTGTCACACGTTTCGGCATACCTTGGGCTACTATTTCTGACAATGGCACATAATTTGAAAGCAAACTGTTCAAAGGATTCTGTTCGGAACTGGGTATCAGAAACTTCTTTTCCTCTCCGGGCTACCCACAATCTAACGGACAGGCCGAGGTCTCCAATAAGGTCATACTTAATGGGATCAAAAGAAAGTTAGAGGTAGCAAAAGGAAAATGGATGGAGGAACTCCCGAGCATACTATGGACATACAGGACAACAGTGAGGAAATCTACCAATGAGACGCCTTTCGCACTGGCCTTCGGTGTGGAGGCAGTTATTCCACTGGAGATCGGAATGCCAACCACCCGAACTATAGAATTTGACATGAAAACAAACGAAGATAATCTGCGAAGAGATCTGGATTTGCTTGAGGAGAGACGAGACTTAGCCGTAGTTCGGTGGCATCATATCATCAACGAATAAAGAAAGAGCATGACAAGAACATCAAGCCAAGGATGTTTCGAGTTGGAGAATTCGTCTTGAGGAAGGTTATGGCAAACACAAGAAGGCTGAACGAGGAGAAGCTCGGCCCGAACTGGGAAGGACCTTACAAGGTTGTATCTCTGGCAGGAGCAGGTTCTTATAGATTAGAAAATTTGGAAGGGAAAGCTATCCCCAGACCCTGGAACACTTGTAATCTAAGGAAGTATTTCTTTTGAAAAAAATGTTCGATTATGTAAATTAAAAAGCAATATATGTCCAGACTATGATTTTATTCACTTGTGTTTTATGATCAGATAGATCTACTACCTCTAGGGGGGTGAGTAATGAAAAAATTCTAAAACCTGAAAAATTACTACCTCTAGGGGGGTGAGTAAAGAAATTCCTTGTCCGAACAACACTACTACCTCTAGGGGGTGAGTAATGAAAAAATTCTAAAACCTGAAAAATTACTACCTCTGGGGGGGTGAGTAAAGAAATTCTTTGTCCGAACAACACTACTACCTCTAGGGGGGTGAGTGATAAAAAAATTCTAAAACTTGAAAAATTACTACCTTTGGGGGGGTGAGTAAAGAAATTCTTTGTCCGAACAACCTACCTCTGGGGGAAGAGACAAAAAGGGAGTCCAAAAACCGAACTATAAGGAATGTCAGAACCAAACTCAGTCGCATCTACCCAGGGCGGCCCGAAGGGTATAACAGGGATGTCACTTAAGGGGAAGGAAGAAATGCAAGAGGTTAGTATTGGAATAGTTATCAATTTCATAGATTGTTGAATTCTTGACCAAACAAACCTTATGGTCTTTCTTTGCATATATCTTTTGTGTAATCCATTTATTTCTTAAGACAACCTTTTTCAAAGGAGGCAGAACGGGACTATCCCACTGTCGGGGTAAAAAGAAACAAATCATTATGGATGAATAAATGGATTCATAAAAATATGAAATTATAATGATAGATAAATAGAGATAAAAACAATAACTTATTAGAAGAAATTAAGAACTGTAGCATAGGGTTTTATGTTATACATGTAGGGTTGGGCGGTTGGCCTTAACAAAAAAAACTGAAAATAAAAAATATTCGAGAACTAGTCTTTGGAGGGAGGAGCTGGATCAATTGGGAATGGGCCGGAAGGAGCTGGAGGATCGCTAACAGTCAAATCAATTGGCTCCGAGGCGGTTGGATCAATTGGAATTGGGCCAGAAGGAGCTGGAGGATCACTGGCGGAAGGATCGGAAGCATCTTTAGGGAGAGAAGAGGGATCCTCATTAACGGGAGCCAAAAGACCCGTGCCTTGTTCGCCTAACATCCTCATCATCCTCGTCGTCTGCATCTTCAACATCTGAATTCCTGAGGCCGGCATCGGGATAGGGCAAGGGGGTTTCGTCCCTCAAAAACCATTTCGAGGAGGACGAAACTTTAGCTTTCTTGAGGGCCAATTTCCATCCATCTCAGAATCCTCTGTTGAAGACCCCTTGAAAATCGGTCCTCACCTGTTCCATCAAGTCCTCTTGTCCGACCTTCTTCCCCTCTTGTATTCCTTCTTCTCGAGCAAGGCCGATCGACCTTAGACATTCGGCCTCAAGAAGCTTGACTTTTTCGTTCAACTCTACAGCCTCGGCCTCAGCTTTTGCCTTCTGTTCGGCTTCGATCCTAGCCTTTTCTTCGGCATCTTTCAACCGGTTGATATTATTGTGATGTTCCTACTCTAGCTTTTCATAACTAGTGGTGGCATCTTTCACCACTTCAGCCATGACATTGGCATGCTTTTCGTCTTTCTCTTTAAGAATTTGCTCGAAGTCATATATTCGAGGTTCCAGGGTAAGAATTCCTTGGGCAGCCTGTGGAGAAACAATACACAAATGTAATTTTTACAAGGAATTGGAAAAGACGAGAAACTCAAAATTAAGAAAGGCGGGTAAAAAAAACCAGTGAAACAAATATGGCAAAATAGAAACATATAGACAAAACCAAAGTATTTTGGATACCGAAACTTATTGTGAAAAGTCCACGAACAATTTGGCGAACTGCTTTCCCTGTTGGCATCGCATTCCAAGCTAGAATATCCTGAGGAAGGCATACGGTGGCTCCCAAACCATGAGCGATCCGACTTGAGATATCGGCATTCGCTGTGCCGAGCAGGGAATCTTGTGTTGTAATCAATCTCTTCCCTGCTCGCAGCTCGGGGGCCCATGTTTCCTCTGTCGATGACGGACCGGGAATGTCTGATATCTCGGTCTTTGCCCTTTTGACCCTTTGCGGTTGTTCGGAAACCATTTCAGGCTCCTCAATCTCCACAATCTGAGGTGGCTGCATGGCTTCGTCTTGCGCGACCAAATCAGACTCGGTCCGTTCGGAAGATTATTCAGCCACCGTTACCTCCGGTGCGGCTTTTCGAAGCCTCTTAGGTCGACCACCCTCGACGGCCTTCTACTTCCCTTTGGCCTTCTTACCCATGAGTTCGAACGGATCTACAGGACCCATTTCCAAGACTTGACCGATTGGAATTAGGTCTGAGTCCTCAGATGGAATTTCAGAGGAGGCCGGATGAGCTTCGAAGAGTGTAGGTGTCTCGACCTGTACTTCTTTTGACCGAGGAACTGTCGGTCCTTCGAGGAAATCTTCTATTAGGGGCGTGTAGCCGAGTAAGAGGGGGACAGACCTCGGTTGTCCAATTCGGTCGATGTAGATGTTCGCCTCAAGAACCTTTTTCAAATCTTCTAATCTAAGCTCATATTTGGACACTTTGAGCCGAGAAGGAACTGCCAAGGACAATTGCGAATTAGTTAGATACTTAAACACAATTCAAATAAATAAGGTTTTTCTTTTAGGACTTTTCTAGTTTGTCTTTCCAAATGAACGCATAATCCAAGTTCAAAGTTAAAAGGGGTTGCAAAAAGAAGGGTTAGGCTAACCTGGGAGGCCGAAGTCATTCCGACAGGACGACCCGCCAGCGAACCAACCGCCGGAGAAAACAAGGAAGTCGTTGTCAAAACCCTTGTGGGATTTAGGTAGACCGTTGACCAATTTTACGTCTACTTTTCTAGCTCGGAGATGGCAAGATGTTGCCGATTCAGAACCAGGGCAATTGTAGGAATAGATGTGAAGGATCTCTTTTGGGGATAATCTAACTCCCAACAAACGATTTAGGGTAGCTACACCCATTACAATATGGAAGACATTGATGGATAGTTGGGCTGGGCAAGCATTGACGGTATATAAAAAATCGGTAAGAAGGGGATTTAAAGGAAACCTAACCCCTCCCTCCACTATACTCATCATCGGAACGAGAATTTCGTCCTTGTTCAGCATGGGAATATCTTTCACGCCACAGTATCTAAGCCGAACATCGTTCGGCACCCTATATCGTGCCCTAAAAGCCTCCATACTCTCGGGAGAGTTTACCAGATGGGCTAATCTATGAGCCCCAGCCATTTTAATAAATAATAACAATAATGATAAACCAAAAAAAGGGTTATGAAGAAGGAGTCAAAGGAGAGGTGATAACTTACAGATGGGAACTAGTTTGATTGTCTGGATTTGGTCGCTGAGAGGCTTTCGAGAAACTCAGGAAAGAGAAGGGAACCCAGGGGTAGCGAAAAATGGATACAGAAAAATAGAAGGGCAGAAGAACCTCCATAGGGTTTATTTTAAAAAAAGGGGGAGGGGGTTAGGCCAAATTGCTAGAAAACCCCTCGCCTTCTTTTCTTGGGAATGATGGATCGATTGTTTAAAATAAATTAAATGGATTCATCAGAACACGTGACATGTCCTTACCCTTCTGAAACAATCAAGAAGGCTCAGGACGAGGGGGTAATTGGAGGGGAAATAATTTAGAAGTAACCAGACCGAAACAAGAAGTTAAAGTCTTAACTAAACCGCATCTCTTGTTTGGTCATATCCGAACTGCATCTCTAGTTCGGTCATAACGAGACATGTCATGTAATCGGTCGTAGTCAAAATATTTATCTGTTTAGGTTCGATCATCTGGAATCTTGTTCGGTCAGTCCGAAATGAACTAAAGTCATATTAAAACCCAGCATTCAATACCAAAAATATCTGAGGCAATGGTCATTAAATGCACCGCCTGAATTAAACTCATAATAGTAGGCCTTGAAGTGACTTCTGTTTTAACATCCATAAATGCATAAAATATCTAATCAATGAAATGTTGAATACGTCTTATACTCAAACCCAGAATTGGCAGTGATAAGTAATGATGATAATAACCCAGAAAAAGTGGCAGAACCTATGTTCTGATAAGAGGAATAAATAAACAAGTTGCTTAAATATCTCTGATTAATGACAGAGTTAAGGCATTGGGAAGAGGGATGAGTAAATATCCTAAAAATATCTCCAGCTGAGGGGCAGGTATAAATAGAAGAAGATACAATGGCACGAAGGTACGTACTTTTTCATACAAAAAATTCTTTGAGCTCTCTTTGTCAAGCTTTAAACCACCGATTGACTCAAAAAAACTGACTAAGGCATCGGAGGATCAAAGGCCAACCCCACTGGTTGACCAAGATCCTAACGATACTCTTGTTTTATAACTGTCTTTGTTTCAGTACTCAAGAATCCTGTTCGGACGAACCTCTCAGGAGCCATACTCTTGTCTTTCAGTCAGCTTTTCCGACTGTTACATTTTAAGTTCCTCCACTGACATACATACATTATACATACATACCTCTTTGTGTCGCATCATGATCTTGCTTTGTTCTGTTCTGCTGCCTGAAGTTCTAACACTGGACCTGGGATCTCTGTCTCTCAGCTTTCGACTAGTGATGGGAATGGAATTTGAATCTCTGCTGTCTTTACCGGCTAAACTAGTTTGCTTTGGGCTCGACCCATCTTTTATTACTTCTAAATTTCATTTTTTTTTAATTTAACATATATTTTCGGGTTGTTCTCTTTTTAAGGATCCAGATCGGTCACTTTCCATGATGTATGTGACTCGGTATGACTAGAAACTGGTTTGTAACTATTTTTCTACAACCCACTAATAATTGACAATTCTTAATATCATTTACATGTATTGTTATTTACATAACTTATTTAATTAGTCGTGTGACTTGTTTCAATAATATATATAGATAATCTTATGAATTGTCAAATAATGGGTTATAGCAAAATTGTTCTTTTTTTTATTGAATCACTTAGATGAAAAGTTGATTTTAAATAAATGGCTGAAAAATATTATATATAGAATAGTTTTTAATATCGCATGAGATCTATGTGCTAATTTTAAACCTTAATTTGATTTTTCTTTAAAAAAAAAATGGTTGTAGTGCTTAGGGGTAAAAGGGTTATTTTACATGTATTGAAAAACATTAAGCAAAGGGCCTTTTTGTGAGATTTTCACCCAAATTCTGTTGTATGTTTTATTTTATTTTTTTATTTAAATCTAGGTACAAATTTATCCATATATCCTTTTTCAGATTCAATTTGTTTTTCAATTTTTCTTTCTCTCTCTCTCTTTAAGGGTTTTAATTAACTAATTAAAAACTTGCTTGTTCTGCAGCTTCATGAAACATCTTTGAATTGTAGCACTTGTTTGAACATCCATACCAAAACTGAAGCACCCTAGCTAGGATTTAATATGCACTTTAAGTGGTTAAGTTGAGGCCTAAGACACTTGTTCCACTTTTTGTATTGTTGAGGCCTAAGAAACTTGTTTGAATTGTAGCTTTGTTCAAATTTTGCTCTATGCTATAATATGCATGGTTTATGTAAGTCATCAACTTTTTCAGACTATTAATTGAAGTTGTATTTTGCTTTCAGTTATTTGCCATTTCAATTCTAAGTCTATTGTTTCCATAATGTTTATGCTCTAGTTTTTTTGGTTAGTGTTAGTACTTGGATTTTTTGGTGGGAGTTTGTTGGTGACAGATTTATTTCAGTTGTTTCAAGATTCTTGCATATACATTGTTTCATTGTAGGTCTGCATTACAGGGTGAGTTATCTTCTTCAGGTTATAATTTAATGCTTAGACTTTCTTCCGGTCTTCTGTACAGACTGTACTGCTGCATATCTAATAGTCAAAGCATATTTGGGGCAGTTTAGATTTGTTGGGGAAGGAACAAGAAATGAGAGGGAGGCGGGAAAATTTTGATCCAATGGAGAGGGGTTTGGCTTTGAGGATAATGAAATGATTAAGTTCACATTGGAGGAAATAAAAAGGGCTACATAGAATTTTTCTAGGTAGAATATAATTGGGTCTGATGGGTATGGGAATGTTTATAAGGGGAAGTTATCAGATGGATCTGAAGTTGCAGACCTTTTAGATCATTTGGTTGGGTCTGTTAGAATTTATTGATTTATATGATTATGAATCTATTTTCTATGTTTGCTTCTATAGTTGGATAATTTGTGTTACTGTTGATGAAGTGTGTATTTTAATTTTCAATTTGCTTGAAAGAAATTTGGGTTTTATCATGGGTTCTTATAATTATTTGTTGGTTTTAGGTCATATGCATGCAACAGATGTGTAGTGTAATATTTTTGTCATGTTTCTTATGGTGGAAAATTGAAATCGAATAGATTGACTGCTCCTCCTCCTTGAATAAGTTTCCACAACCCTATTGCCTAAATTGTAAGTTTTTATATATTGAAGGATAAATTGATACCCTTATTTTTCTTTTTTCTTTTTTAGCTTAAACTTTTTTTATTTAATAAATTGACTGAAATTTTTCATTTTAATTCCTCAAAGGATATGAAAGAGGAGAATGAGGAAGACTAAAAATAGCTAACACAAGTCTGGCAAAGGCAAGAGATCTTGGTGTTTTTTTTGTAGCTATTAAATAGTTATCTTTCTGTATATATATATATATTTTTTTCTTGGTAGAACTGCTTGTTCTTCCTTTGTTAGTTATGAATATGATGTGTCATGTCATGTACACAGTACACGTCTATGTCTATGGTATTTGTTAAGCTCTGTTTCTTGTGAATGAGTTGGTCTGATTCCTTTGCAAGAATTAATTGGAGGTTTGGGGACCGAGGGCTAGGTTTGGTTCCTAAACATGGTTGATGATTTAAGATATTTAGTATATAATTGTTTATCCTTTCATATCATTGTGTGATTTATTCCAAAATGCTTATGGTGATTGTAATAGCTCATTTGTTCCAAGATGATTTAAGGTCATTACCAATTTTATTTTCAACTAGATAGACACTAATCATAATAGCTTGGCTTGGTTGGTAAATATTACATGCTAGACTTTTGTATCACTAATCAGTAGACCTTTTAGAGAGATAAATAAGTGGGAATAGGATATATTTCAGGTTTATAACTTGTTTTGAAGCAAAATATGACCATAAGCAAAAATTAGGAGGACAATCATCCTCCTAATGTGGTCATCAATGGAAACAATAAGAGGTGTTTATTGATAGGAAGCTTGCTTGGAAAATACATGCGAATACAAAAGTTGCATAAATGTGCTTTTTGAAAAAGTCACGGTTTTAGGGTCAGTTTGGCCCCGCGATTTCGCGGGACAAACGCGCGATTTGCATATAAACCAAAAAAAAAAAATTCGTTTGGCTCTGCATTATTAGCGAAATTGCGATTTTAAAATCACAAAAATTTGCGTTTTAAAACTGGAGGGCACCTCGTGCGTTTTTCATTTCGCGTGATTTGCACCCAAAATAATGCTACTGCATCGCGAATTTTTTGGTTCAGAATGCCTAAAGTACCCTTATCTTTTATGCTTAATAACCAAAATATAAAACAAAAACCCATCCCTTCCTGCATTTACCTCTGTTATGTTCTTTCTCAGCTCACTCTAGTGACTACGGCTGTTGCTGCTGCTGCTCCTTTTTCTTCTTCTTCTGCTTCTGCTTCTGCTTCTGCTTCTCTTTTTCTTTTTCTTTTTTACGGGACAACTCAAGAAGTACAAGTACGCTTACTTTTTCTTTTCTTTTTGGGTTTGTCAGCCAACAACCTTATCTTTAATTTAAGCCCAACCACGTGTCCCTGCACCTTTCCTTGATATTTTTTTTCAACTTTCAACTTTCACCTTTTTACGTTTTATTTATATATATATATATATATATATATTTTTAATTGATAAGTCTAGTCAAGATCTTAATGATATATTGAATTTTATATATACTACAATGCTAATCCGAAATATATTTGTACTATATTTTATTATTATTATTACTATTAAGGTAATTTTTAACATTTCTTACATTAAAAAATGATTAGATATTGAACATCATAATTAAGTCATTTTTTATAATTTTCATATGAAACAACAATTTTAGACTATTATTATCCTAACGTTCATTTCATAGAAATAACATTTTGTCACAGGTTTTACTAAACGCTTAACTGTGATTTTATAACATTGATAGCATTTTAAAAAATGACACTATAACTTAACAGTATAGTCAAGTCATTTTTGGTCATTTGCCACCGAAACAGCAATTTTCGAATAAAATTATCCAAATGCTCAATTGACAAAACAACACTTTTTCATTAGTTTTGCCAAACGCTTGATTGTGATTTTCAAAATCGTGTTTTCAAAATCGTGATTTTAAAACCGCACTTTTTAAAAACCGCACTTTTTCAAACAGCTAACCCAAACCCACCCTTAATAATTGTTGAATAAAAATGGGTTGTTTGAAAAAGTTGAACGTTTAGTAAAAATGTGATTAAAAAGTGTGGTTTCAATAATCTGAATGTTTGGTAAACTCTTACCAAAATTATTATTTAATGTGTACATTGTCAAAAATGACAAAATAATTTATAAGGAAATTCTTTTGTATTTCTTGTAGTTTTTCCTTAATAATAATAATAACAGTCTCTTCACATATGATACACACATGTTCAAAGGCCCTTTATTTTTTTATATATATTCATTTTATTATTATTATTATTATTATTATTATTATTATTGTGTTTGTTTGAAATAAAGTTCTAAAACTTAAAATCCCAATCTTTCACAAGCTTTCAAAGTCTTCTATTTACTATTTTGTGATTTTCGTCTTTGTCTTTTTCTTGTCTGCAATTAGCAATAAAAGAAATCATTATAAGAAACAAAACCAACACAAATTACAATCCTGTGTAATCTAACTCAATAAGATCACAATTAAATGTCTCGTTCCAATTGGAATTATTAAGTCTAATGGACCTAACTCAATCTCAAAAGAGACCTTGAGAGATGAGGTATATCCATGGCTTATAAAAGTGCACAGCCTAAGGAACTTGGACAATGAGGGACAAGACTTTTTCTTTAATATGCTCTCTCACGTGTAGCATGATAACCAAACACATGGACAACAATAGGAGGAGATCTGTCCAACACCCAAGGAGAGGCTCTAATACCATGTTAAAGTCCAATGAGACTAACTCAATCTCGAAAGACGCATTGAGAGATGAGTGATGCTCATGGCTTATAAAGTGCACAACCCAAGGAAATTTGGACAATGTGGGACAATACTCTCTCTTTAATATAAATATTGTAAAAATGGTAAACCTATTATCTATTTTTAAAACCTAATATCTTGCATCAAAACAATCTTAATTCCAAAAGTATACCTTGAGGAGGGGGGAGCAGAAACATGTGGTTGTTGTGGGAGAGCTAAATAAATTTTTTTTTTTTTGGATAGTGATGCTAAATTTTTTGTTGGGTTATTTGAATTCAAATAGGAAAAAAAAAAAAAAAAAACATTTGAATCATGGAGGTAGAGAAAAAAAATTGAGACTAGAGCCAGGCAATTTTTTTTTTTTTTGGGTAGTAGGAGTCTTAATTTTTTGGATAGTGGTGCTAAATTTTTGTTAGTTTTTAAATGGACACTAAATTTTAGGATTTTGAAAAAAATAGTATTTTCCAACCTCAATTATTTGAAGATTTATAAGCTATCTAAAATTAATGTGTGAGTGTATTTGTGAGGTTAGTTTGGACCATCTAAAAAGTGGACATTAAACAGGAATTAAATGTGTGTTTAGGAATTTTCATATATATTCTTATTTTTTTTTTAAATAGATAAAAATATAGTGAAGTATTTTCTTCTTTTTTATTTTATTTTATTTATTTTTTTCAATATAGGAATTTTCGAGAGTCCATAAAAGTGGAAACCAAAATGAGTAATCCTATTAATAGTAATAGATTATTATTAGTAGTAGTAGAAAAAAATAATAATATCTACTTAAATACAATTAATAATAAAAATAAAAATAGCAAAATACATAATGCTTACATATATAAGTAATCAAGTATAAAAACCAATATACTTGCATACAAAATTGATCCATGAATATTTCCTTATATTTCTACCCAGTTATATGGCTTTTCCAAAACAAAAAATTGAAAAAAACTCAACAGCCATAGTGAACTTGCTGGCTCGTAAGGAGGATTTGCTATTGTGCTGAAACTTGGAATTGTGACTCCTTACAATTGTTAATGACTAGTCAAGTTGCAATTGAGACTTCTTACAATTGTTAATAAAGCTCAGCTTGACCCAGTATATCCTTGATGTGGAACTGAGCATACACATACATCAAAATTTGGGGCATCACATGCCCCAATTGTAACTCGACTAGTCCTTTGGTGCATAAGTGCAGATGTAGTTAGAGCTTTTCTTAGGTTGTTACAAATGGTATCAGAGCCAATCCAATAATCTCGTGTGGGCTTGGACACAATATAGGTCTTGATGAGGACATTAAGGATTTAAGTGGGGGATATTGTGATGTCCCAAATTTTGATAAGTGTATGTGTGCTAAGTCCCACATCGGGCATATACTGGGTCAAACTGAGATTTATTAACAATTGAAAGGAGCCCCAATTATAATTTGACTAGTCCTTTTGGGGTATAAGCGCAGATGTGGCTAGCTGTTTCCTTAGATTGTTACAAATCCTATTAGAGCCAACCCAATAATCCCGTGTGGGATTTGACATAGTGTGGGTCCTGATGAGGACATTAGAGATTTAAGTGGGGGAGATTGTAATGCCTCAAATTTATGATAAGTGTGTGTGTGTTGAGTCTCACATTGGTCATATATTGGGTCAAACTGGGATTTATTAACAATTGCAAGGAGCCCCAATTGTAACTTGACTAGTCCTTTTAGGGTATAAGAGCAGATATGGTTAGTGGTTTCTTTGGGTTGTTACAAATGGTATTAGGGTCAACATAGTAATCTCTTGTGGGCTTAAATATAGTATTGGTTCGGATAAGGACATCAAGGATTTAAGTGGGGGAGATTGTGATGCCCCAAATTACGATATGTGTGTGTGTATGTCGAGTCCCACATCGAGAATATAATAGGTCGAACTGGGCTTTATTAAAAATTGCAAGGAGCCTCAATTGTAACTTGACTTATCCTTTTAGGGTATACATGCAGATGTGATTAACGTTTTCCTTAGGTTGTTACAGGTGGCCCGAGGAAAAATTAGGGTGAAGAAAGAAAAGAAGAAAAGAAAAAAAAAATCATAAAAAGGGGCAAGTTGGACCCACAAGGAAGACATGTCCAAATGGGTGAGCATTTCAAAGGTTAATTGTGATGAATCCAAAATTTGGTTCCCATTTCTACAATGTCCATTAAGATGGTACTTTTCCATAGATTTCTTTGACCTTTTTGGCAATCTAATAATCACTCTGGCGTTATTTCATTCTATCTGATATTTTTACACCTAATTTGAATCTTTGCTTGCAATCTTTACACCTTTTATGACCATTCACACCTTGTCTACAATCCCGACTCATTCTTGTGATTCCTTTGTCGTCTCTTTCATTTATGTTGGTATTTGCGTGTATTGCGCGTCCCCCCAAACCCTACTTTCTAGGTAACTTCATTCTAAAAAAATTCTCTTTAACGAGTAGTCTTAGTAATGTTTTTTGAAATCCCTTCAAGTTCAGGTAGAGATCCTTAAAACTTAAACTCAAGTAGAGATCTTTAAAACTCATATCCAATACCTATCTAGGCGTAATTCCTGCAGGTTGTCTTTTTTCCTTTTGCATCCCACATGTGGGATGGTTGCAGCATAATTCTTTTGGGTGCATCTCCCTCTTTCGACATCCCATGCATGGGATGGTTATGGCGTAATTCCTTCAGGTACGTCTCCCCTTCTTTGGCATCCCATGGCTGGGATGGTTGCGGCGTAATTCCTTCAAGTACGTCTCTCTTTTTCTTCGGCAACTCATGCATGGGATGGTTGCAGTGTAATACCTTCGGGTGCGTCTCCTACTTTCGACATCCCATGCGTGGGATGATTGAGGCGGAATTCCTTCAGGTGCATCTCCTTTCTTTGGCATCCCATGTGTGGGATGGCTTACGAAATAAGTCCTCTGGTTCGCTTTCATCTTTTGACTTATTCCCATTTGTAGAATGGTTTGCGATGTAATTCCTGCTTCGCATGTGGCCTCTATGTTTTCAATACACATTTTCCACATACACACGCGCACTTTCACCTACACAATTTTTTCTGTACACCCCATGTTTGCTTTGCTTGTGTCATGTGTGTGTGTGTGGACTCAAGTTGTAGGTCAAAACAAAATGATTTGTGTTTTTAAGATTTTGACTTTACTCTTCAACAAGCACAGTTGTGAAATTCCGTCGGGGACCTCAGGGGTTTGTTCGTACTATTGAACCTTTTTAGGGTTGAAAACTGTGAGAACCACGACCCGAGGGTCAAATGGACCTCAATATGTGACCCAACTAACAATGGACCAACCCTCACAATTTGAAGGTTAATTGTATATGTAAATGGAGTCGCCACTTATTTTTATTATTTGGACAAAATAAGAAATTCCACAATAACAATAATTCCTTTTTATTCATCTTTGAATTTGTACAATTGCCAATGAATTTGTAAAAAGAAAGAATTACATGTAAATGAGTTTCTTAGCTACAGTCTAGTAAAAAGAAAAACAGTTTGTTTGTAAGACACTTTGCAATACGAATCTTCAATTCAAGATTTGGAGGCTTGGTTATAAAATGGGAAGGTGTTTGCACCCCGTTTTACCCGACATACGTCGGTCTTCTAGATTAAGCTTGGCCAATATTCAAATCATGTCAAAGTATATAAACTCATGTTCGCATCAAAATCCAATTTTAATGTTCAAGTTGTTGTTTAATTTATTTCATGTGAAATATCATGTTATAGTCATATAAGCAGAAAAAAACAAAACAATCAAATACAAGTAAATAAATTTCAGTTTAGAATTTATATCTGTATGCTTCTATGGCTTGTAAAGAATACCTCAAGATTGCTTGTATAGCTTGAGAAGAATCGCTTGTATAGCTTTAAAAGATGCTTGTATGGCTTAAGGGTCAAGATTCAATTTTGGAAAATTTCGGGGTTGAAATGTAATTTTGGGAGAATTTAGGGTTGAAATGTGATTTTGGGAAAGTTTGGGGTCAAAATGTAATTTTATGGAATTTTGGGGTTAAAATGTAATTTTAAGGAATTTTGTGGTCAAAATGTAATTTGGGAGAACTTTGGGGTTGAAATGTGATTTTGGGAAAGTTTTGGGGTCAAAGTGTGATTTTGGGAAGTTTTGGGGCCAAAATGTGATTTTTGGGAAATTTGGGATTGAAATGTGATTTTGGGAAATTTTGGGTTGCAATGATTTGGATTTGGGTTAAATGAATTATTGAATTTTAAGTTAGGCTTGATTTATGTGAAATGGGGTTTGGTTTGAAGGAATTGGGTTTGGGTTGGTTTGGTTTTCGGATTGGGCTAGGATAAAATTGGATTAGTTGGTTTAGAGCATGTTTGGTCATTGGATTCTATTTTTGTTTCCAAAATTTGTATTCTTACTGTTCTCTAAAATTGAATCCAAAACCAAGTTTTTCTTTGTTTTCAATCCATTTTTCTTGTTTAGCCATTGTTTTCAAAGTATTTTCTGTAAAATGTTTTCAGTTATAACTAACTCAGATTTCCCTCCATATATTGAAGAAATTTCCCCCAAATTGAAGAAAGAAGCCACACCCAGAAACCCACCAGATCGAAGATAAGCTCACAACCACCACAACGACTCATTCCACAAACCCATGGCAACCCACCCCGACCCACTGCAAATCAAACTTCCAAGAGAAACCCATAAAAACCCACCCCGCAACCCACTGCTAAAAACCCATAACCAAGTCAACAGATTTAATCAAACCTCATCAACTTCCACCCAACAGCAACACCAAAAATAAAATAAAAATATCAAGTTGTTATGTGTTTCTCTACTCACCAGAAAACCCGACTTTCACAACCAAACAGAAAACCCATGAAAAATCAATTCAAAATTCACACACACAAACCCACGGCAGCCACAACCAACCCGTGAAATAAACACGACCCAAAAGGCAACTCACACAACCCGATCCACCAAAGGGCCACCGCAAATCAAACCCACCACCATAAACCCACCGCAACCCAACATAAACCCACTGCAAATCACAACGGGGCGAGACCCACTGTAAGGCGAGCCCCACGGCAAAGCGAGTCCCACAACGAGGCGAGACCCACGGGGCCTGGGAAGAACTCGAATGCAAGCCGATCTAGACCCACAGGGGCAGGGAAGAACTCTAATGCAAGTCGATCTAGACCCACGGGGCCAGATCTGAGGGATTCATTGGGAGAGAAGAGAGAGCTGAAGCTGGTTTTTGTGAAATATGTGTGGTTGACATTTTTATGTTGAGATATTTTGACTATTATTGGTCGTTACATAATTTTAGGGCTGGCCCAAGGTCATTGTTTGTGACCCACGGGTAGGATTCACTAAAAACCCAGGTCGGGTCTGACCCGACCCGTCTCTTATTTTCTCTCTTTTTTCAGCCGCCTACCCCCCCTCTCATCTTCTTTCTTTTTTCTCACTCTCTCTCACTGCTTTCTCACCTAGATCAGACCAAGGCCACCATGGCCAAGATCCTTGTTCTTTCACCGGAACCATGCATCGCTGGTGCTTCCACCAAACTCGGCAGTGGCTCTCTCTCTCGTTGCTTTCGTCTCTCTCCCTCTCGGCTGCTCTCTTCTCTCTTCCTCTCGGTTTTTCACTTCTCTATTTCTTTCTCTCACTCAGCTTTGAATGGTGAGTTTGGAATGGCATGATCCATGGTGGTATGGGTAGGATTTTTGGGTGAACCCATGTGGGTATAGGTCATGGATTTTGTGTGAACCTATGTTTGGGTTTCGAATTGGGTTTTGGCGATGGGTTGTTATCTTTAGCCGTGTGGGATGGGTTGTGGTGGTGGCTAGGTGCTTTGTGTGAAGTCAAGACCAATGAGGTCTTGGGTTTGTGGATTTGTGTATGGGTTGTGGGTTTTGTGTGAACTCATTTTGACAGTGTGAATGTTTGATTTGTCAAGTGTGAGGCAAGCCGTGTGTGGGTTTGTGATCATGGTGGTGGATAGGTGCTTTTGTATGCATGTGGATGAGATTTATGAACAGATTACCATTTTGTATTGCCCTTGTTGCCATGTTTGTTCTTTTGATTCATTCCCAATATTTGTATGTGGCTGTGTATTCTCCTGAAAGAACCAAGCAATTGAGAATAATGTTAGACATGGTTAAATGAAAATTCAAAGTAAGCAAGAATGGAAATTCAGATTACTCTCTTTGTTTCAGATGTTGTGGCTTTGTTGTTGCTGTGTGCTCTTTGTTGACCATGGTTGTGTGCTCATTCTCATGAAAGAAAACAGAAAACAAAGAAAAATAATGTTAAATTAATTAAAGCAAACCATCAGAATCAAAATCAAAGAAACGATCCATTTTACCCTTAATCTTATCTCTGTTGCCCTTTTGTTTTATGACTCTTCCTCACTTTTTATATAAAATGAATCAGAGCCTTAAAACCTATTTTTTGATATTATCTGTTAAACATTGATGATCTTCTTAACTCTTTAAAACACTAAATGGTTTAATTCAAACAATTCAAATGTTTTAATTAATTAATTAATCCACAATTATCTAATTAACTTGTTCAGTTTATCCAATGTGCTAGAGTCCATGATAATTTAATACTTTGAGCCAATAAGATATTTACACATTATTAATTAAAATTAATCCAATTAATGGACCAATCATAATTAATTTAGATTAATCTTATGTGCCCAATGCCATTTAATTATTATGCACTTTATTCATTAAAACTTCAATTGGCTATAACTTTCATATACGTAGTCCGATTTGAACACATGACATGTTATTTCAATCGTCTCAACTTAAAGATTTGTTTGATTGCTTTTAGTTGTCGATCAAACGGTCAAAAACACTGTTGGTTTAAAACCCTAATTTAGGCAAGTTGTGCACTTTCTGTTTTTAGAATTTTAATTTGTGAAAACCCTAGTTTGTGTTAGGGTTAGAACGTAGGTAGCAAAATGTGATGTCAACAAAAGTAGAGGAACAAGAAGTCCCCAACTGGTTTATAGGTCCAAGAACCATAAATATGACTTTATGCACAAAAAGACTAGTCTTATTAGGTTAAGAGCTAAGATACGTCTTAGGAAGGTGTTAGGCACTCAAGAACACCCACCCTAACGGTTGGTCTTCCTCTATATTACTTGATATTCTTGAAGGTATCTAAACACACAAAAAACAATTAAACCTAAAACTATGACAATCAATGAGCAATTAAAATAAAGGAATTAGAGCACAATATTCATTCAAAGTTAAAAAGATGGGTTTTTACCTGAATCTAAGCTTATCACCAAATTGTAGAGAAACATCCCCACAATAATCAAATATCATAATTTTAATGAAAGACATGTAGTAAATCATAGAACATATTTTAGCAAACAAATAATCATGGTATAATTCCGTGAAGAACCAAAAACATGCTTTGAAAGCGAGAATCATGACAAAATTCAAGTCATTCCGCTTATAGAAATTGTAATGCTTTTTAGTATTTCGTGAGCTATATTATCAAATTCTAAAAGTGAGATGGTGAGAAGGATTAAAATGAAATACTATTAACACCTCAAGAATAAATGAAACATGGGAAACATTTAAAATACAAGTACCAAAATGAAAACCTAAAATATAGGACTAAAATTGACTTTTTTGCCAATACCTCCAATCAGGGAAATTCTAAGATCCCGTCAAAGGTATAAAAAATTGTAATATTTGTGTGTATTTTGATAAAATGTTGTGTGTGTTTTGAAAAAATGTATGTTATGTGTTGTAAAATGTGTGTAGTTTGTATTAAAGTTAACTTTATCACAAATATCACTAATTTTACTAGAATTCATAAATTTTATTTTTATAACAATAAACACACATTTATTAATACTGATAAAATATTTACCACAAAACATACAAATTTTATTAAAATCAACACCGGTCCCGTGACGGGACTTAAGTGTTCCCCCGATAATCACTAATGCTATATCATAACGTTTTCACTACATTTTTACAATATTGTGACTTTAGTTTTATTGATTTTTAACCAAAAAAATAAAGATAACAAAAACAAAAAAAAAAGGAAAAAATAAATAAATATATATAACCAAAAAAAAAAAAAAAAAAGAAAAAGAAAAAAGAAAAAAAATAAAAAAAAAGAAAAGGAAAAAAAAAAAGAAGAAAAAAAGAAGGAGAAACGTTGTTCTTGAAAGACATGGGGGAGAAGTAGAAGTGTAGAAAAAAACATGGAGGCAGCGGAGTACTTCTCTAAAGACTTCGAGTGGGAGGAACTGAGAGCAGAAGTCGAAAACGACCCGTCGTTAAGGTACCACGTACTCCCCTTGGAATCTTCAACAAATAATCCCTCTTCACAAACAAAAGCAGCAGCAGCAGAAGAAGATTCAGCGGCATGGAAGAGATTTCATATCCGTCACTCCTCCGGAAAATTCTTCAAGGTTCTCTCAATCTTTCTCTAAAACCCCATTTCCTATCTTTCATCAAATTCCCATTTAGATAACCTAATATAAAAACGTAATTTTAATTGGTTTTAATTTGACATTGATCTCTCCTATTAGTGTGCTTTTGTCAATTTTGAGTTTTGGCCTAACATTAATAAATTTATTTGTATGCAGGAGAGACGGTATTTACTAAAGGAGTTCCCAGGACTAGTTTCATGTGGAGAATATTCTAAGGTTTTGGAGGTGGGATGTGGCAATGGCAGTACTGCTCTTCCAATTTTACGGTAACCTCAAGATAGCCTCAAATCGAATTCACCGTACATTAGTGGTTTTTAAATCCTGGATATTTAAAAGTCAAAATGTTCTAATTTATTAAGTAATTAGCTTGAAATCAGTGAAGTCAAAGGCGAGCTGTGCACTCGCCTAGACCCCTTTAAAGCCTTGACGCGAGGCGCATTTAGAGCCTAGGCTAGTGCCTGACTGCCTTAAACTATAAGGCGCATTAGGCGACAGCCTTAATGAAATCCAGCAAAAAAGGTAAAAGATATAGGTTGTTTTGTAATTTGGCAAAACAGAATAGTTCTATACTTAGATGGACACAGTTTGGCTACACTGCCTGAAATAGAGTTTTGTTTGTTGTTAGTATTTGCTTAATTATGGGAGTTAATTATGTTTATTGATTGTGTGATTGATTGTATAGTTTTCCTTATTTAGTTGTGATTGTAATCTATATATTTATACCTCCTTGAGAGAAGAATATACAGAAAATATTCACTCAAATAATTCTATGTGCTATCGGAGCAGGTTACCTGTTCTTTTTTGAAAACCCTAAAATTTTAGGGTTTTTTTTTTTCTCGGATTCCGGCCCCGCCAGGCATCGCTGGTGCCTCTCTCGGCCTATCTTAGACTACCAGGCATTGCCACCAACTTATCAAACCTACCATATCCTCCCAAAGGTTACACCTCTCACTGTCCAGATTAGGACCATAGACCCCTGTAAAGATCCACTCAAATTGATCTATTACATTTCTGAATTTACATGACAACGAATAGTAGCCAACAGCTTCATCCACTCTTTCTACTACCCTCCTATCCCACATCAACAGGATCCCACCAGAAGCACCATTCGACCCTAAACTAGTCCAATCTACATGTTGATTGCCCCATAAAGATTGGACTACGCGACGATTAATTTCTGCCATCTTTGTTTCTTGGAGGCAAATAACATTAGCCTTCCACATTCTGAGCAAATTATGAATCCGGAGGCGCTTATCTCTGTCATTTAAGCCTCTTACATTCCATGAAACAATTTTTAAATTCATGGAGACATCGTCAAAACCCTTTCCCTGTTCTTCTTGCGGCTAACAGTCTCCTTGTGGTCATAATTAATAGAACACTGAAGGCAACACAATTCTCTCTGCCCTCTAATTGCTGATTGACTACCTCGGTCCTGACTTGGTCCTTTGTTTCTTTGCTCTATTCTCCTTGCCTCAATTTTTTGGAGAAGAGCAATAACCTCCTCCACATACCCCACATATGAAGCACCTACCATCTTCCCAAACACTTTCATTTGTCCCAAAACCCATTCAGATGGAGGATTTTGATAAAACCCCAGGCGTGTTGTCTCCACTGAGTGATGAGTACAGTCTTCAAGAACTGGAAAAACCATAGAAATAGGTTCGACCACCATCGGGTCAGATACCGCCACTGGAACCACCTCTAGCCCTGAATAACCTTCACTAAAACCTTCAAATACTTCTTCCGCTCCCCCAAAGCTTGGGTTGTAAGACCCATTGACACGTTGGACCAATAACGACTCTATTCCAGACTTGCCGAAGAGTTGTGGTAGAGCCCCAACTAAAGAAACACCTATCTGAGACCACGGTGAGGGGAAGAAATCCGGCAACGCAAGTCGACGACCATTGTTCAGTTGGAGAACCCAGTCCTTGATGTGCGAGATCGTGAACTGACTTTGCGTAACTCTCGGATTCATCTCATGCATACCAGAAGTCTCGTAAGTCAATTTGGGGGCTGGCGTCAATGTTTGGTCCTTATCGGGTCAATGCTTGATCCGAGGTTGGATCTGGTCATTGGATTTGGGCTGTGACTGGGTTGACTGAGGCCCAGAATCGGTTGGCTCTAATCCAATCTTTACACTTCCAGAAGATTCTCCAAACTTGAAGGTGGGCCAAGTAGGAGAACCAACTAAGTGTACAGTGGCATGAGTTTGAGAAACCAGCCCAACAGGGCCCACAGCCTTATTTGATGAAATGTTGACCCTGGGGACCCATTTATCACTTGAGTGATCATCTCCCTTAAATTTCTGCGATACGCGTGTAACTCCTTTCTCATTTAGACTGATAATTAACCCAGTCCCCAACATATGCTTCTCGCCTGTTGGCATTTGATTTGGAAAGAATCGTAACGGCATATGAATCTTAGATTGCTCTGGGTTTAGTGGAGAAGTTTGATTGTTTGATTTTCTCACCGAAATAGTGCACGGGTCAATCTCCGGCACAGGTTGTGGCTGCACTGCTAGCACTGATTCCTTGGGTTTCGCTACCTCTTTCTTCTTCGACACACCACTACCAACGGTACCGACATACGTGTGTGGCTGCATACCTTGACCCAATATGCTACTAGGCACACCCTCAGGTTTCTTGGTTCTTGCCTCACCAATCTCCCCTCCCTTGTTCTGCACCAGGCCTTGTTGTACCCCATGATCATGACTTTGATCCGGTGTTAGTAAGAGCTGAAGCTCCTTACCAAAGCCACGCCACCCTCTTAGTTTTTTCATTTTCAGAATTACCACCCTTCCCCTACTATCGCCCTTGCCACATTTTGTCACCTCAATGTAACGTCCATAACTATTACTACACCGCCGGCTTACATACGTTTTCCCATTCTCTCCCTGCTTTAGCACGAAGGCCTGTTCCCTTTCTCTTATGATGTTCTCCTCGACACACCTTCCTACGCATCTTTCTCAATTATTCTCGTACTCAGAAAGGATATTGGTGCTACAACCCTCCCTTACACAAACGCTTTGTCAGTGCTGATGTGACATTCTTTGAGGATGTCCCACATTATTCTTCTAAGGGAGGACAATTATAGGAATCTATATTCTTTACCCCTGTACTCCTTACACATGTTCCTATTGTTCCTCCGATTCCGCGTGTTCCCATTGTTCCTCCTGTTCTTCCTATCTCTCAGGTGTACGTTCTTCTGCCAAATTAGGGTTTCCTCCTCATTCCATCACCAGCACTTGTAGAGTCTTCTCTAGTACTTCCCTTGTCCACCTCAACGTCTACAGATCCGCCTCCTCCTCAGTCTACCTCGGATCTTGATCTTCCTATTGCCATTCGTAAGGTTAAGCGCACTTGCACTGATTATCCTATCTCTAACTTTGTTTCATTCGATCGTTTGACTCCTTCTTTTAAAGCATTAACTTTGTCAGTATCATCACTTGTTGTTTCCAAGTCCTACAGGGAAGCCCTTTCTCACCCTGGTTGGCATAAGGTAATGGAAGAGCAAATGCATGCTTTAGACTTGAATCATACTTGGGATCTAATTCCCAAAACTGGAATCTCTATTGTTGGTTGTCGTTGGGTTTTAGAGTTAAACAGAATCTGGATGGTACTAGTGATCGCTTAAAGGCTCGTCTTGTGGCCAAGGGCTTCATTCAAACATATGGCCTTGATTCCACTGAGACCTTTTCTCTTGTTGCAAAGCTGAATTTTATCCGTATTATCATCTCTTTGGCTGCTAATCTTGATTGGCCACTTGAACAACACGATGTCAAAAATACATTCCTACATGGTGATCTTACTGAGATTGTTTATATGGCTCAACTACTTGGGTTTGAGTCCAAGGGGGAGTGTGTGTAATCTTAAGAAATCTATCTATGGCCTTAAACAATCTTCACATGCTTTGTTTGACAAATTCAGTAAGGCAATAGTTTTTCATGGTATGACTCGCAGCCAAACGGATCATTTTGTCTTGTTAAAGAAGACAAGAATTGGTATTGTGATATTAGTTGTTTACGTGGATGATATTGTCATCACTGGGAGTAACAAGGAAGGCATCCAGATCTTGATCAATCACCTTAGCTCGAGTTTTTTCACTAAAGACTTGGGTAAGCTTTGTTATTTTCTTGGTGGTTGAGGTTGCCAGATAAAAAGCAGGTATAAGCTTATCCCAGAGAAAATATACCCTCGATATTTTGCAAGACATAGGCATCTTGGCTCCAAATCTGTTGCTACACCCATGGAACCCAACCTGAAATTGTGGTCTCTTGACTCTCTTCTATCGATGATCTGCACATCTTCGTATTGAAGGTTTACATTGACGCTGCCTGGGCAGGGTCATCTTCGGATCGGAAATCTACTACTGGTTATTGCACTTTCATAGGTGGTTGTAGTCAGTTATGGCACGATCAAGTGCTGAAGTAGAGTATCGTGCCATGGCTCATACCTTTTGTCAACTAACTTGATTCAAAATTATTCTAAACGAATTTGGACTTTTAATACAAGGTCCGAAACCTTTTTACTGTGACAACCAGTCAGTTATTTATATTTCTAGTAATCCTAGTCTTCAACGAAAGAACCAAACACATTGAAATTGATTGTCATTTCATTCGTTCTAATTTGGAATCCAAAGACATCGTTACTCCCCTTGTACCTTCTGGGAGCCAACTAGCAGATATTTTCAGTTAAGCTCTTACCAAGAATGCCGTTGACTTTATTTGCAGCAAGCTGAGAGTTATTGATATATACTCTCTAGCTTGAGGGGGAGTGTTGTTAGTATTTGTATAGCTTAATTATAGGAGATAATTATGTTTTTTGATTGTGTGATTGATTGTATAGTTTTCCTTATTTAGTTGTTATTGTAATCTATATATTTACACTTGCTTGAGAGAAGAATACACATAAAATATTCACTCAAATAATTCTACAGTTACTTTAGATATTGAAATTGAATTTTCCACAATATGTGAAGAGCAGTAGTGTGAATAGTGACAATATATCCAAGTGAGGAGAAAGACAGAAAAGAAAAGGAGAAAAAAGAGCACATTAAGGCCAACAAGCCTCAATACTCGAACATTTGTTATTTATGTTAATCACCTCCTCTTCTTTGAGTACAATGACAAACTTACTTAGACTTTAGACCTTAACTTCTTCCAGTAGAACTAGAATTTCAACTTTGACTAGTAACCAAATCCTAATTGAATTGGACCAAAGCCCACACATAAAAACCCATACACTAAATAAAACTTACCTATTAATAAAATAAAATCCAAGATCCATAACTATGACCCACAAATGACAATTATGAAAATACCCTTGTCCCTAGAAAAACCAAATAAACATAAAATAAAATACGAAAAACCTAATTAACTACCATTTAAACTTATTCTTGGCATTTGCCTTAATCTTAGGCTTCCAAAGAGGATATATTTATTTTTTTTTCTCTTGCCACACAGTAGTTGCACTATCGGGTTGAAGCATGGATACTGCAGAAAATCCTAATAGTCATTTCACTATAAAGCAGGATGGACTTATCAAAAGAACTATACAAAAGGATGTAAATTTGATTGGAGATATTAGTGCATAATCTACCCATAAAAGAAATTGAAAAAATCTCTTGGAAATAGCGAATAAGTTAAGGCTCTCTTTGGCTCAACTTTTGGGTTTGATTTTGACTAGCATTATTTTTTTTTTTCTTTTTAAAATTAATATTTTAGATTTTTTTGGGATAAGCAAAACTATGCTTGGTAACTCCGGCAAATATTGCCGAAACTCCTTCACTGATTGAGCAGAAATGTTCAGGATCGGCATATAGAAATAATCTTAAGATCAAGTTTGAAAACTTAGCATGTTTTTCTATTGAGCCTTTTAGTAGTATAATTTTTTTATTTATTTATTTTTGCTTTTAAATGCATAAAAGTAATTTCTGCTGACCAAAAAGTGCCTAATTGTTTCCCTTCCTAGTCATTTAATTATAGATTTTCCTGACTTTGGCTTCTTGGAAAGTACATTTCTTCATGACTTTGTTAATTTTTTGATCTAATGGATATTGAGATGCAATTTGACAAAATTTTCAATTCCTCCAGAGGGGGAACTTACAGCCATTTATGTAATGCTTGAGATCTAAAATAGGGCATTTGGATTTTTAAATAGTTGTAATTTTGAATTTTGAATGAAATTTGGGCAAATGTACACCATGTGATAATAAATATGCTCAATGCATAATACTATTCACAGGTGGGATATCTAATTGCATAACCTAGGCAAAAAAGGTTAGGTTTTTCCAAAAAGATTTGACAGTTGGGTTGTCATGCCCAAATTCCAAAGAGGTTCCCCTGGTTTTTGAAAACCTCTCATTTCAAGTGGCAAGTTTCGACTCCATGTCTCTATCCTACAAGGCAAGAATGTCATCCTGAAGGGGTGTTATGATAGAACCTACAAGAATGTTAACTTATAAATGGAAAGGATGCATTTCTTTGAGATGCCCTAATTTCAACCCAAATCAATTCTGACTAGTTGCATCTCTGTTCATCTCTAAATGTACCTAAAGTAATTGCTGTGTTCATGCTAATAATTATTTTCTAAATCTTTGTAACAAACAATTTTTTAGGTGGACATTGTATGTACCAGAAATCATTTCTTGTTTGTTATAAAGTATACCTAGAATCACGACGACTTGAAATTTTAAGTTTCATCATGGTGATTAGGGAGGGCTCTGCAAAGTATTGAGGAACCGGCTGTAAAATAATTTTAAATGCACCAATTATTTGAAATATTTTTGGGTCTCAATATGGAGCTTTTTTTATTGCAGTCTCACTTCAGTGTATGTTTGGAACAGAGGGAGATGGGGAGGAGAGGAGAGTGCAGGGGTGGACGGGATATACTATTAGTATGTTCTTGTTACCCTTCCCTTCTTCTCTTCTCTCCTCTCCCCCCATCCATATGGTTCGTTTTTGATAAACTTGCCACTATGGTTTGATAAAGGTAGGAAAGTGCAAATTAGTCATATCACGTAAAAAATTTGCATTAAATTTCTTTGACTGGTAAATTGAAAATAAATCTCAGAAGTTTATTCAAGTTCTAGATCTTTGTCAAATGCTCCAGAGTATGCTGCTAGCGTTATACCTGATTCTTAAAGACTATGATTTTTTGTGTAGTGGCAACGAACACATCATTGTTTATGCGTGCGATTGTAGCAGTGAGACTCTTGAGAGGGCTGAAGAGGATTATAGATGCCGCTACTGTAGTGTCTGTTAGACATCGTTTCCGTACATTCTGTTGTGATTTCTCTGTCACTGGGTTTCCAAAGTGGTTGGTCTGCCATAGTTGCCAAGAAGTTTTCCTGCAAAAGCAACAAAATTGCTTGCCAGGTTTTGAGCTTCACCTGCTCCCCTGTTGAACTATTATTGTCCCCTTATGCAATATGTACTCAAGATTTCTGTTTGCTTCTATAGATGTTAAAGAGAGTAATGGAAGGCATTTTAATGATTCATATTCATTGAAAGAAAGTGGCTGTTGCATTGGCGGTGTGGATTTTGTGACCTTGGTATGCATTTTTATTCCTCTAGATGTCCCTTTGAAATGTAGAAAGCTAAATGAGGGTCCTGGTATTTTAGATTAGTTTTCTTAGAGTTAATGACATCTTTTAAGTGAGTTTAGTGTTTTTATTTTTATTTTTATCACTTGAATGATTTTGCATTTCAAATTTCAATACAGCTTTTTTTTCTTTTTTCTTTTTTTCATGCGACGATGTCACCACATCTCCCTACCAACTCTTGTGTTCTAATTCTATGTAATTTGAAAATTGAAATGGATTACTATGATATCCTGGACAGAATATGCCCTTGGCTTTTTGGTAGCAATTACCACTCATGCCAGTTAAAACTTTTATCTTTGAGAAAATTCATGTATGTGTACTGCGTTATACTGTGCTGTTTGTTATGTTCAATATAGCAACACATGGAATCTGGTGTTTGCATTAAGACCTCCCATTCCCCCCATTGGGGCCAAAACTAATTTATCAAAAAAAGAAAAAGAAAAAAAAATCCCCTTCTTCAATGCATCTGATTGATTCTTATTTACATTGGCGAGGCATTGTTCTTTTGATTTGTAAGTACAGCTCATGCATCCTTACAAGATTGAACTCCTGACCACTTAAGACCATTGGCGACCTGGGTGAGACACTGTTGTCTGCTGTCTTGTGATTGCACCCAATAGTCTAAATATTCGCATATTGTTGTATACAATTAAACAGATTCTTCATCCTAATTGTTGCCACTGTGTTGAAGTGGGGCTTTATTGTATATACTATGTGGATTGTTCTGGCTTTTTTTAAATTTTCCATAGAATTTTATAGAATGCACACATGTTTCCAGTAAGAAATATACTGACTCCAATTTAGGAATATTCTAAAGTTTTGTAACTTCTCAATCTTGGAATTTTTTATCTCTGAAATTTGCTTCTTTGCTACCATTTACTGACTTGGTGCACTGTGATACCATTTACACACATGCTCCAAAAGCACCTAGTGAATGTAATAACATGGTTTAAAGAAAAGCTTTAACTTCTGTCACATGCCTTTATAAGCCAAAACAATCTGACCAGTGCATGTCCCAAGGTATGTTTTGAACAATAGCATAAAAAATACACAGAGCACAGAACTTTATATCAATATCATGCTTGTTTGGGGGCTACAATGTTTTTAATGTATGAAGGAATATCCTATTGCTAAAGCCAGTGAGCTCTAGCCCAAAGGTGCTTCTCCTCCTATAAAAATGGGGTGGAGGGTGGGATCAAGATACTCTGGGTGCATGTGTAACTTTTGTTTTTTTGATAAGTACATGTGTAACTTGCCAATCAAAGGAAAAAGAGAATAACCTATTGCTAAATGGACCAAAAAAGGCACCTTTTTTTTATTAGCTTATGTGGAATAAAACCTATTCTTCTTGCATTATGAATGCCTCTACTCTCTTATGACTTTAAAAGCAATAACTAATCACTAAATAATGTAGAGCATAATTGTAAGCTCTGATTTCATGTATTACAAGTTGTTGACCCATGATGACATCCGTATGTTAGGGCAACCACCATCTATGCAATCCAATTTTCTATATGAAATTGCAAAATTATTTGTAATGCTTCTTGCTGTTCTGCATAGGTTCTATGATTCACCAGCAATTTGTTATCTCAATTGAGACTCCTTACATGCCTAGTGATGGAGTGGTAATGTACTTTGCATTATTATGAAATCAATGAGCAAGATTGCTTTGATTATTCATTTTTTCTGGAATCATTGTATTTGGTCGAACTTAAAGATATTTGCCATCATATTTTCAATTTGTAGATTTTGTAATTATTCTTCAAGTATGCTTTTTTTTCCTTGAGTCTCATCTATCAATGGACTTCAACAAACTAAGCTTTCATTTATTTGATGTAAAACTTTTTCCTAGTGAAAATATTTTTAGGGAAAATGGTTTATTTTGTGTTGTTTGGTTGAGTTCCTTAACCTACAAAAAGTTGGTAGGCAGTGATGGTTGTGGTGATGGGGGTGGGAGGAGTGAGGACAATACTTGCCGAGTTACGAGTTACTATTCCATAGGTGATGGTGGTGGGAGTGATGGTGATATATTTGTGCCTATTTAGTACATCCATGGGTGTGACTACGTGGCTGGATCAAGCACATTCAAGTGTTTAGTTGTGTTCATTTTGAATATGTCAAATAATCTGCAGAGTGACTGTGTTGTTTAGGAGTCTATTTCTTAGTGGCTTGTTAACATGTAATGGGCCAAGTAGTTGGTCCATGTGGTTGGAGGTTGTTGGAGGATTTTAGCGTTTTGTCATGGAGCTCGTTAGCGGTATGACTTACTTTATGGATTTACTTTATTCTCTTTCATTGAGGGGTGTAGGGGATGACCAGATTGTTTGGCGGCAGGAGTCCCAGAAGGGTTTTACGGTTAAGTGCTATTATTGGTGCTTGAGTCCCCCTTCCCTTAGGACTTTTCCTTGGAAGAATATTTGGAAGGTGAAGGTGCCTCCTCGTGTTGCTTTCTTTTCCTGGACTGCCGCATTGTGGAGAATTTTTACCATTGAAAATTTGCAGAACGTCATCTTATCATTACGGATTGGTGTTGTATGTGTAAGTGGAGTGGTGAGAGTGATGATCATTTATTGTTGCATTACCCGGTGGCTTGTGAGCTATGGTCTATGGTTTTTGGCATGTTTGGGGTCCAGAGGGTGTTGCCAAGTTGAGTGTTGGATCTTTGGGCTGGTTGGCTTGGTTGTTTTAGTAGGCATCGGCATCGGCATGTGGCTATTTGGAGGGTTGTTCCTCATTGTGTGATGTGGTGTATATGGAGGGAGAGGAACGCGCGTCATTTTGAGGATTGTGAGCTAACTATCCCAGAATTGAAACTCTTATTTTTTCAGACTTTGTATGAGTGGGTAGTTTCCTTAGGTTGTTTCTCCCTCAATTTTCTCTTTTTTTTTGATAAGTAAGAAAGCTTTATTAAAAAGGACAATCCTAGTATACTAGGTGTATACAAAGGACAGCCAAAGAAAATTAGAAACTACAATAGTCTATCAATTCCGTAATGGAATTAATAGAGCAAAAACCCAAGGAATTAACCCACTCATACAAAGTTTGAAAAAACAGCAACTTGAGATCTACAATAGAACGATCACTATCCTCAAAATGACGAGCATTCCTTTCCCTCCAAAGACACCACATAACACAATGCGGGACCATCCGCCAAACAACCAAATTCTTAGTATCCCCAACACAGATCTGCCAACCAGCCCACAACTGCAGCACCTGACCCGGCATCACCCAACACACCCCAAATAAACCAAACACCATAGACCACAACTCCCAGGCTAGAGAGCAATGCAGCAAAAGATGATCAACACTTTCACCACTTGACTTGCACAAACAACACCAGTCTACAATGATAAGATGACGCTTCCTCAGATTGTCAATAGTCAAAAGTTTTCCCAAAGCCGCTGTCCAAGAAAAGAAAGCTATCCTTGGAGGAACTTTTGCCTTCCAAATACTCTTCCAAGGAAAGAGAACATAAGAAGAAGGACAAATGTGACTATAGAAATCCTTGACAGTGAACCTCTTAGTTTCTCTACCCCTCCAGCACAACCGGTCCACTCCTCAATTTTCTTGTGGAGTTGATTGATATTTGTACCTTTTTGATCTTTTTGGCTATCCCTTAGTATATTTCTAGTGTACTTGGGTTGTCCTTCAATAAAAGTTCATTACTTATCAAAAAAAAATAAAATATTGGTTGCTTATCTATCAATGAACTTAGCAAGTAATTTGGTCCCTCAATTATTCCTCTGGAGTTTTGGCATCCCTCGAAGTAAGTCACTCTAACAAAATTTGCGCATAAAAAATGTCACGTAATAGAAGGGGAAATTGAGGTTGTGGTGTGGAGGAGTTGGTGGGGGGAGGGGGGAGGGTTCTGGTGGCATGGAGGGAGAGGTGGGTGTCGACACTGGGTAGGGTTATGACAGTGGGGAGGAAGGTTTGGAAAATGGCTTACATTTCAGCAAGTATAAGCTGTTTGTGACATAGGACAATATGGGAAATATTTTACTTTGAAACAAAAGGAGCCTCAATCAAAAATTAGTTTTGTGATATCCAGGAGCATCTTTGTCTCAAAGTTCTTTTAGTACATACTTCCTGCACATCGTTTTCCATGCCTACTTTTTTCTTGATTAAGAGTGTATTTAATCCTGCTTGAACCCTTTTACCTAATCAACACCCTGAACTCCTGCATTGTGCTTGTCCTACCCCTTTATCTCACGATTACATAAAATAAATTCTGAGTTGCTTCTTTTATTGCGTAATGTCAGATATTTACACTATCAGCTGTGCCATTTCAGAGGATGCCAACATCCATCAAGGAGTGCTTTTCTGTTTTAAAGCCAGGAGGCATGCTCTTATTTAGGGATTACGGTAATAGATTAAAGAAAATGAGATCGCTGTTTGGATTTAGTGTACTATTTTTAAATTACTACAAGTTTTGGAATCTTTTGTTTTACACCTACTGACTAAGGTTAAGCTGAAGAATTCAGGCCTCTATGATATGACCATGCTTCGATTTGAGCCAGACCAAAGAGTGGGATTCATGGAGTACATGCGATCAGATGGAACCCGTTCTTATTTCTTCTCTTTAGATACCGTCAGAGAGCTCTTTGTGGGTGCAGGCTTCATTGAGGTACACCCTTTCTTACTTTTGGGTTGATGTAAATTGCTAGTAATTGCAATCTAAAGTTTCATATTACACTGATTGACAATATTTGAAAGAAAGGAATCTAGTTGTCCCAATATGATTTTGCTGGTTATTCCATGTCTTAAATATTAATTTTTATATTCCTGGTGGTTTCCTTCCATTTGGAGTTTCAATCTCCAAATAATTGATTTCTTTTAAGTTTGATTACTGCTCATATTCAACTCCTAATGAACCTTTCAGCTTGAGCTTGAATATTGTTGTGTTAAATCCATGAATCGCCGAAATGGAAAAAGCATGCGGAGGGTGTGGGTTCATGGGAAGTTTCAGAAGCCCATGTGAATTATTTGTCAAGATACCTTTCTTTTTGAGGTACTATTTGAAGAGATTTTGATTTTGATTTTTGCATTTTTTTTTTTTTTTTTTATCCTAAATTTTGCTCTGAAAAACTGCTCTCTGATATTTATAATTCTAAGGACAGATACCTACATCATTTCAATTAATGCAAAATGCTGGGCAAAATTTAAATTTAAAAAAGTGAGATTTTATTTTTTAGGAATATAATGAAGTCCAAATTGTTATGTTTGGTTTTTTAGCTTATCCCTTGACCTGATCTGACTTAATGCATCTGCATGTTGTAGCTAAGATGACATGTTCCATGTTAACTTAAACGCATAGTGAAGTTGGTTGGATTTATCAAAGAATTATTGTTCTTTTGGAGTCTCATTGTAAGCATTATCACAAGACCAAACATGGAGATGAAATGGAGTTTGTAAACGTATTCCATTCCACATTCTTGAATATGGAATATGCAAGGCTTTGGGGTGAAAGCCATAGCCTTTAATTTGTTTCTATTTTTGGACTATTTGGGGCTCAGATGAATGAGTTCTCTCTCTCTTGGCTAGTCAGATCTTGTATACCTTATGTATGTTTGAAACTCATGTATATATTGTTTATTTTGTGTAAACAAGATTCTAGTTATGCTTGGACTAATAATGAGCATAGCCCATGGAAATCTACATTACCAAGACACGGTATTGTGAGTGAGACTGTTTTTTCTCATGTTGATAGGGACCTGGAAATCTATCCATTTCACGGTATTGTGCTTGAGACTGTTCTTTTTCCTAATTGCAATGCTAGTTTTTGTTGGGGTTACATGGTAACCCAAGAGGTCCAGCCCACATGGGAGTTACATGGTAAAAAGGTCCAGCCCACATCATTTAAAAAGCTGAGCTTGCAGCTTAGCATGTAGCCGTGTGTGAGGAGTCCTAATTCCTATAGAAACAAGAAAACGTGATGTACTTGTCTTCTGCATTGAAGTAGTGTTCTATTAGAAATAGAACAAGTGAGGCGGCAATATTCTCAATATATAAGCATATAAGTGTGTTAATTTAAGCAGCAGTGGAGTGCCGGCAAGAGAGAGAAGCAGCAGCTACAGTGTGAGAGGAAAGCATATAAGTGTGTTGCAATTTAAGCAGCAGTGGAGTGCCGAGAAGCAGAGAGTTGCAGCAGCATACAGTGTGAGAGGAAAGCTGCCAAGAGATAAGTTGCAGTGAGTTGAGACATACACAAAAGTATTTGGGGTTTCCTATAGAGAATTTGTTGAGTGTTAATTCCTCGAGTGTTAAAAGAATATTATTGTATTTGCTGAGGACTTAAGTGAGGACTTAAGTTAGGCATACATTTGAGAATAACTATTGTAATTGATTGATTTTGTAATAGTGGATTTATTTGGAGTTTGTCCTATGGTTTTTCCCTTCAAGTAGAAAGGGTTTTCTACGTAAATCTTTGTGTCTTGTGTTTGTTCTATATTTTCACATCTCACAGGTTTTAGGAATAAGGTTTTTTTCCCAACAGTTTTTTCATTTCTGGCAATATACTTTGTTTCATCCACAATTTTATTATGCTGTAAAGGAACAGATTCATAAGATTGGAATGAAAAAAAGGGTAACCAACACACTTGTGGGTGTACAGATTCTTTTGAAATCAAATCTATTTCAAACTTTTTCTCGTTGGCTGCCAAGGTGACCCTCAAATCATTCCTTAAAGAAAATTAAGATTTGCATGTTTGACAACCTGTTTCTCCTCAAGGACATAAATTGATCTCAATTATTTACTTTTTTATTATTTTAAGGAACCATTTGACTAGTTAATGAGATCACATTATTTTTTTTCAATCATTTTGTCAGGATTAGTAATATCATATTGAATAAACTATTAGTTCCTAATGTTTACTTACTTAGTGCACTATTAATCATTTTATCTAATTCCATTAGTTAATTATCTACGTGGCTAACAGAGTGGTGAAATGGCATAATTTCAATTATATGGCAATATTTTTTAAAAAATAAATAAAAATTATATCTCATCAATTAGACTTGGATTGTGTGATCCAGATCCACTGCAATAAACTCATTTCACCTTCTCTTATCAACAATGAAATCCTCAAATCAAAATTGAAAGCCCTAATATATATGAGCTATTCTTTTTGAGATTATCGGAATTTCCTCAACTACAACAATACTACAACAGATGATGAACATGGGGCAAATACAAAACTCACATTTCTTTTTTGTATAATATAATTATAGATGATTGGAAATGTATACGATGTTGAGTTATTTATGATGATTGCCTTCTGAAGAAATCAGCACCATCCTTAACATCATCAGTTTTGAATTCTGATGCTTTCACTTCGTGTTATATGTATTTTGAACACTCTTTGAACAAACCTCACCTAATCTTCTGTCCTCACCGAGCAGTCTTTCTGTTGTCAAGTCCTTGAGGAGAAACTCTTTTACATGCACTTGTCGTTTGATACAAGATCCAAGTGCAAATCTTAATTTTCTTTAAGCATAGGCAATGATTTGAGGGTCATCTTCTTGGCAGCCAACGAGAAAAAGTTATTTTGAAATAGGAAACATCCATTGTCCTATAATCTCAAAAGAATAACTCACCATGTGAAATAGATTGAGGTTTTCAATTTTGATTTGGAAATTTTATTGTTGATAATTGAAGGTGGAATGGGTTTATTGAAGTGGATCCGGGTCAAGTAATCCAGGTCTAATTGATAAGGTGTAATTTTTATTTTTATTTTAAAATATTTTTATGTAATTAAAATTTTGTCACATTACCACTCTGTTTGCCGCATAGATATTAAAATAATTTTCAAAATAAACTTTACGGACCAATAATGCATTTAGGCCTATTGTAATAAAATACTCTATTTTTTAAGGCCACTCTTTTGGAGTGGCCATAAAAATTCCTAACTAGCTTAATCTAAGTGTGTGTGTGTGTGTGAGGACTCGAACCTCACACTCTCAAAGAGGGATGTGGATCAAATAGGGTGAGGGGGACACCACTAGGCAGTGTAATAAAATACTCTAAACTCTACATAAAATGAAATAATTATGTTTGAGAAAATCTCTCTTTTCTATATAGAATGGGATGATTGTAAGAAATCCCTACCCCCGATTCCTTAACGTGTATCCTATCCACCCTTTGGAAAGGGATAGTGTATATGTTTTTAAGGTATGAATGTGAGTAAGAGTAACACCATGCCCTTCTTAACCGGTGAACAAATATTTGGAAATTGCAAAGAGCTCGACCAAGTCACCTCCTTAGGAATCCCAAGAGCCCATATATATATATATATATATATATATATATATATATATATATATTCACAATAATAAGAGGTAGAGGTTGTGAGCGACGTGAAGCCATTGTGGCCCTCAATTGCCACTTGAGCTTACCATGTGATTGACTAAGGCTTGGGTGCAGCTTGGTGATTCCCGTTTTATACATGGTCCCGAGATTGTGCCACGGACTTGGGGTTAAAGCGGGAAATGGAAGTTGCCACTTGATTATAGGTTAGGAACTGCACTTAGACTTTTACGCAAAGGTCTAATGTAACCAGACTATGAGTTTGGACATCGGTATAAACCTAGGTAGGTGTTAGGCAGATACGTCTGCCCAATTGAATGGATCGAACTCCATGTTGTACCTCTTAATTATATTTTAGTAAGAGTTCCCCTAAGTGTGATCATTACTAAGCATACAAGTCATTTAAGATGATAATAATTAAAGCAAACACACATGGGCTCAATTAGTTTCATAAATGAGGTGGGTATCCTATCTCTAAGGTAAAGCATAGTCGCTTGTTTCTAACACATTGAAAGGAAAGAAATGCCACTTGATTATAGGTTAAAGGAACTGCTACGCAGTCTCTGGGATACGTAGACTTGAAGTTTTACGCACCCTACAGGCGGAAACCATATTCTTAACTAAAAAAATTCCTACGCTCAAGGGCGGGTATATGTGTATTTCATTGGGGTCAATTGACCCCACTAAAAAAAAATACCAAAGTTTGAAAAAAAAAAAATTTACCTAAGTCAAGTGATCCCATTGAAATAAAATATATATATGTTACCTATGTGTATTTAAGTGTGGCCAATATTACTAAAGTTACGTGTTTGAATTTAATTAGAGGGAATCTAATATATTACATCTAAGTAACTGTACCTAACAAGTACCCACAACTGACCCTAATAGCCCAAAAGTAAAGCAACTCATTTCTCACGCTCTTTTTTTTTCCTTTTCCCCCACTCTTTCTTTATCCGTTTTGCTGTGATGTTAAGCTATTTGCTATTTTCTTTTAATGCATCGTGAGCTAGTGATTTGAGAATTTGAGCATTGAGCTACTATAAATAATAATTATGGCTACTAGAAAACAATCATATGAATATGAAAAACTTAGAGAGAGAGAGAGAGAGAGAGAGAGAGAGAGAGAGAGA
>OU015761.1:36539627-36626898 GCA_907173295.1 Fagus sylvatica | reverse complement strand
TTTAGGGCTGGCCCAAGGTCATTGTTTGTGACCCACGGGTAGGATTCACTAAAAACCCAGGTCGGGTCTGACCCGACCCGTCTCTTATTTTCTCTCTTTTTTCAGCCGCCTACCCCTTCTCTCATCTTCTTTCTTTTTTCTCACTCTCTCTCATTGCTTTCTCACCTGGATCAAACCAAGGCCACCATGGCCAAGATCCTTGTTCTTTCACTGGAACCATGCACCGTCAGTGCTTCCACCAAACTCGGCAGTGGCTCTCTTTCGTTGCTTTCGTCTCTCTCCCTCTCGGCTGCTCTCTTCTCTCTTCCTCTCGGTTTTTCACTTCTCTATTTCTTTCTCTCACTCAGCTTTGAATGGTGAGTTTGGAATGGTGTGATCCATGGTGGTATGGGTAGGATTTTTGGGTGAACCCGTGTGGGTATAGGTCATGGATTTTGTGTGAACCTATGTTTGGGTTTCGAATTGGGTTTTGGCGATGGGTTGTTATCTTTAGCCGTGTGGGATGGGTTGTGGTGGTGGCTAGGTGCTTTGTGTGAAGTCAAGACCAATGAGGTCTTGGGTTTATGGATTTGTGTATGGGTTGTGGGTTTTGTGTGAACCCGTTTTGGCAGTGTGAATGTTTGATTTATCAAGTGTGAGGCAAGCCATGTGTGGGCTTGTGATCATGTGTAATTTTTTTGTGGAATTCATGTGTGAGGCAAGCCGTGTGTGGGCTTGTGATCATGGTGGTGGATAGGTGCCTTTGTATGCATGTGGATGAGATTTATGAACAAATTACCATTTTGTATTGCCCTTGTTGCCGTGTCTGTTCTTTTGATTCATTCCTCAATATTTGTATGTGGCTGTGTATTCTCCTGAAAGAACCAAGCAATTGAGAATAATGTTAGACATGGTTAAATGAAAATTCAAAGTAAGCAAGAATGGAAATTCAGATTACTCTCTTTGTTTCAGATGTTATGGCTTTGTTGTTGCTGTGTGCTCTTTATTGACCATGGTTGTGTGCTCATGCTCATGAAAGAAAACAGAAAACAAAGAAAAATAATGTTAAATTAATTAAAGCAAACCATCAGAATCAAAATCAAAGAAACGATCCATTTTACCCTTAATCTTATCTCTGTTGCCCTTTTGTTTTATGACTCTTCCTCACTTTTTATATAAAATGAATCAGAGCCTTAAAACCTATTTTTTGATATTATCTGTTAAACATTGATGATCTTCTTAACTCTTTAAAACACTGAATGATTTAATTCAAACAATTCAAATGTTTTAATTAATTAATTAATCCACAATTATCTAATTAACTTGTTCGGTTTATCCAATGTGCTAGAGTCCTATGATAATTTAATACTTTGAGCCAATAAGATATTTACACCTTATTAATTAAAATTAATCCAATTAATGGACCAATCATAATTAATTTGGATTAATCTTATGTGCCCAATGCCATTTAATTATTATGCACTCTATTCATTAAAACTTCAACTAGGCTATAACTTTCATATACGTGGTCCTGATTTGAACACATGACATGTCATTTCAATCGTCTCAACTTAAAGATCTGTTTGATTGTTTTTAGTTGTCGATCAAACGGTCAAAAACACTGTTGGTTTAAAACCCTAATTTAGGCAAATTATGCACTTTCTGTTTTTAGAATTTTAATTTGTGAAAACCCTAGTTTGTGTTAGGGTTAGAATGTAGGTAGCAAAATGCGGTGTTAACAAAAACAGAGGAACAAGAAGTCGCCAACTAGTTTATAGGTCCAAGAACCATAAATATGACTTTATGCACAAAAAGACTAGTCTTATTAGGTCAAGAGCTAAGATACGTCTTAGGAAGGTGTTAGGCACTCAAGAACACCCACCCTAATGGTTGGTCTTCCTCTATATTACTTGATATTCTTGAAGGTATCTAAACACACACAAAACAATTAAACCTAAAACTATGACAATCAAGGAGCAATCAAAATAAGGGAATTAAAGCACAATATTCATTCAAAGTTAAAAAGATGAGTTTTTACTTGAATCTAAGCTTATCACCAAATTGTAGAGAAACATCTCCATAATAATCAAATATCATAATTTTAATGAAAGACATGTAGTAAATCATAGAACATATTTTTGCAAACAAATAATCATGGTATAATTCAGTGAAGAACCAAAAACATGCTTTGAAAGCGAGAATCATGACATAATTCATGTCATTCCGCTTATAGAATTTGTAATGTTTTTTAGTATTTCGTGAGCTATATTATCAAATTCTAAAAGTGAGATAGCGAGAAGGATTAAAATGGAATACTATTAAAAACTCAAGAATAAATGAAACATGGAAAACATTTAAAAATACAAGTAACAAAATGAAACCCTAAAATATAGGACTAAAATTGATTTTTTTGCCAATCCCCCCCAATCAGGGAAATTCTAAGGTCTCGTCAAAGGTATCAAAAATTGTAACATTTGTGTGTATTTTGATAAAATATTATGTGTGTTTTGATAAAATGTATGTCAGGTGTTGTAAAATGTGTGTAGTTTGTATTAAAGTTAATTTTATCATAAATATCACTAATTCTACCAGAATTCACAAATTTTATTTTTATAATAATAAACATACATTTATCAATACGGACAAAATATTTACCACAAAACACATAAATTTTATCAAAATCAACACTGATCCCGTGATGGGACCTAAGTGTTCCCCCAATAATCACTAATGTTATATCATAACGTTTTCACTACATTTTTATAATATTGTGACTTTAGTTTTATTGATTTTTAACCAAAAAAATAAAGATAACAAAAACAAAAAAAAAAGGAAAAAAAAAAAATATAGAAAAAAAAAAAAAAAAAAAAGAAAAGGAAAAAAAAAAAATAAAATAAAAAAAAAAAAAAAGGAAAAAAAAAAAAAGAAGAAAAAAAAAGGAGAAAAGTTGTTCTTGAAAGACATGGGGGAGAAGTAGAAGTGTAGAAAAAAACATGGAGGCAGCGGAGTACTTCTCTAAAGACTTCGAGTGGGAGGAACTGAGAGCAGAAGTCGAAAACGACCCGTCGTTAAGGTACCACGTACTCCCCTTGGAATCTTCAACAAATAATCCCTCTTCACAAACAAAAGCAGCAGCAGCAGAAGAAGATTCAGCGGCATGGAAGAGATTTCATATCCGTCACTCCTCCGGAAAATTCTTCAAGGTTCTCTCAATCTTTCTCTAAAACCCCATTTCCTATCTTTCATCAAATTCCCATTTAGATAACCTAATATAAAAACGTAATTTTAATTGGTTTTAATTTGACATTGATCTCTCCTATTAGTGTGCTTTTGTCAATTTTGAGTTTTGGCCTAACATTAATAAATTTATTTGTATGCAGGAGAGACGGTATTTACTAAAGGAGTTCCCAGGACTAGTTTCATGTGGAGAATATTCTAAGGTTTTGGAGGTGGGATGTGGCAATGGCAGTACTGCTCTTCCAATTTTACGGTAACCTCAAGATAGCCTCAAATCGAATTCACCGTACATTAGTGGTTTTTAAATCCTGGATATTTAAAAGTCAAAATGTTCTAATTTATTAAGTAATTAGCTTGAAATCAGTGAAGTCAAAGGCGAGCTGTGCACTCGCCTAGACCCCTTTAAAGCCTTGACGCGAGGCGCATTTAGAGCCTAGGCTAGTGCCTGACTGCCTTAAACTATAAGGCGCATTAGGCGACAGCCTTAATGAAATCCAGCAAAAAAGGTAAAAGATATAGGTTGTTTTGTAATTTGGCAAAACAGAATAGTTCTATACTTAGATGGACACAGTTTGGCTACACTGCCTGAAATAGAGTTTTGTTTGTTGTTAGTATTTGCTTAATTATGGGAGTTAATTATGTTTATTGATTGTGTGATTGATTGTATAGTTTTCCTTATTTAGTTGTGATTGTAATCTATATATTTACACCTCCTTGAGAGAAGAATATACAGAAAATATTCACTCAAATAATTCTACGTGCTATCGGAGTAGGTTACCTGTTCTTTTTTGAAAACCCTAAAATTTTAAGGTTTTTTTTTTTTCTCGGATTCCGGCCCTGCCAGGCATCACTGGTGCCTCTCTCGGCCTATCTTAGACTACCAGGCATTGCCACCAACTTATCAAACCTACCATCTCCTCCCAAAGGTTACACCTCTCACTGTCCAGATTAGGACCATAGACCCCTGTAAAGATCCACTCAAATTGATCTATTACATTTCTGAATTTACATGACAACGAATAGTAGCCAACAGCTTCATCCACTCTTTCTACTACCCTCCTATCCCACATCAACAGGATCCCACCAGAAGCACCATTCGACCCTAAACTAGTCCAATCTACATGTTGATTGCCCCATAAAGATTGGACTACGCGATGATTAATTTCTGCCATCTTTGTTTCTTGGAGGCAAATAACATTAGCCTTCCACATTTTGAGCAAATTATGAATCCGGAGGCGCTTATCTCTGTCATTTAAGCCTCTTACATTCCATGAAACAATTTTTAAATTCATGGAGACATCGTCAAAACCCTTTCCCTGTTCTTCTTGCGGCTAACAGTCTCCTTGTGGTCATAATTAATAGAATACTGAAGGCCACACAATTCTCTCTGCCCTCTAATTGCTGATTGACTACCTCGGTCCTGACTTGGTCCTTTGTCTCTTTGCTCTATTCTCCTTGCCTCAATTTTTTGGAGAAGAGCAATAACCTCCTCCACATACCCCACATATGAAGCACCTACTATCTTCCCAAACATTTTCATTTGTCCCAAAACCCATTCAGATGGAGGTTTTTGATAAAACCCCAGGCGTGCTGTCTCCACTGAGTGATGAGTACAGTCTTCAAGAACTGGAAAAACCATAGAAATAGGTTCGACCACCATCGGGTCAGATACCACCACTGGAACCACCTCTAGCCCTGAATAACCTTCACTAAAACCTTCAAATACTTCTTCCGCTCCCCCAAAGCTTGGGTTGTAAGACCCATTGACACGTTGGACCAATAATGACTCTATTCTAGACTTGCCGAAGAGTTGTGGTAGAGCCCCAGCTAAGGAAACACCTATTTGAGACCACGGTGAAGGGAGGAAATCCAGCAACGCAAGTCGATGACCATTGTTCAGTTGGAGAAGCCAGTCCTTGATGTGCAAGATCGTGAACTGACTTTGCGTAACTCTTGGATTCATCTCATGCATACCAGAAGTCTCGTAAGTCAATTTGGGGGCTGGCGTCAATGTTTGGTCCTTATCGAGTCAATGCTTGATCCGAGGTTGGATCTGGTCATTGGACTTGGGCTGTGACTGGGTTGACTGAGGCCCAAAATCGGTTGGCTCTAACCCAATCTTTACACTTCCAGAAGATTCTCCAAACTCGAAGGTGGGCCGAGTAGGAGAACCAACTAAGTGTAAAGTGGCATGAGTTTGAGAAACCAGCCCAACAGGGCCCACAGCCTTATTTGATGAAATGTTGACCCTGGGGACCCATTTATCACTTGAGTGATCATCTCTCTTAAATTTCTGCGATACGCGCGTAACTCCTTTCTCATTTAGACTGATAATTAACCCAGTCCCCAACATATGCTTCTCGCCTGTTGGCATTTGATTTGGAAAGAATCGTAACGGCATATGAATCTTAGATTGCTCTGGGTTTAGTGGAGAAGTTTGATTGTTTGATTTTCTCACCGAAACAGTGCACGGGTCAATCTCCGGCACAGGTTGTGGCTGCACCGCTAGCACTGATTCCTTGGGTTTCGCTACCTCTTTCTTCTTCGACACCCCACTACCAACGGTACCGACATACGTGTGTGGCTGCATACCTTGACCCAATATGCTGCTAGGCACACCCTCAGGTTTCCTGGTTCTTGCCTCACCAATCTCCCCTCCCTTGTTCTGCACCAGGCCTTGTTGTACCCCATGATTATGACTTTGATCCGGTGTTAGTAAGAGCTGAAGCTCCTTACCAAAGCCATGCCACCCGCTTAGTTTTTTCATTTTCAGAATTACCACCCTTCCCCTATTACCGCCCTTGCCACATTTTGTCACCTCAATGTAACGTCCATAACTATTACTACACCGCCGGCTTACATACGTTTTCCCATTCTCTCCCTGCTTTCGCACGAAGGCCTGTTCCCTTTCTCTTATGATGTTCTCCTCGACACACCTTCCTACGCATCTTTCTCAGTTATTCTCGTACTCAGAAAGGATATTGGTGCTACAACCCTCCCTTACACAAACGCTTTGTCAGTGCTGATGTGACATTTTTTGAGGATGTCCCACATTATTCTTCTAAGGGAGGACAATTATAGAATCTATATTCTTTACCCCTGTACTCCTTACAGATGTTCCTATTGTTCCTTCGATTCCGCGTGTTCCCATTGTTCCTCCTGTTCTTCCTATCTCTCAGGTGTACGTTCTTCGGCCAAATTAGGGTGTCCTCCTCATTCCATCACCGGCACTTGTAGAGTCTTCTCTAGTACTTCCCCTGTCCACCTCAACGTCTATAGATCCGCCTCCTCCTCAGTCTACCTCGAATCTTGATCTTCCTATTGCCATTCGTAAGGTTAAGCGCACTTGCACTGATTATCCTATCTCTAACTTTGTTTCATTCGATCGTTTGACTCCTTCTTTTAAAGCATTAACTTTGTCAGTATCATCACTTGTTGTTTCCAAGTCCTACAGGGAAGCCCTTTCTCACCCTGGTTGGCATAAGGTAATGGAAGAGCAAATGCATGCTTTAGACTTGAATCAAACTTGGGATCTAATTCCCAAAACTGGAATCTCTATTGTTGGTTGTTGTTGGGTTTTAGAGTTAAACAGAATCCGAATGGTACTAGTGATCGCTTAAAGGCTCGTCTTGTGGCCAAGGGCTTCATTCAAACATATGGCCTTGATTCCACTGAGACCTTTTCTCTTGTTGCAAAGCTGAATTTTATCTGTATTATCATCTCTTTGGCTGCTAATCTTGATTGGCCACTTGAACAACACGATGTCAAAAATGCATTCCTACATGGTGATCTTACTGAGATTGTTTATATGGCTCAACTACCTGGGTTTGAGTCCAAGGGAGAGTGTGTGTAATCTTAAGAAATCTATCTATGGCCTTAAACAATCTTCACATGCTTTGTTTGACAAATTCAGTAAGGCAATAGTTTTTCATGGTATGACTCGCAGCCAAACGGATCATTTTGTCTTGTTAAAGAAGACAAGAATTGGTATTGTGATATTAGTTGTTTACGTGGATGATATTGTCATCACTGGGAGTAACAAGGAAGGCATCCAGATCTTGATCAATCACCTCAGCTCGAGTTTTCTCACTAAAGACTTGGGTAAGCTTTGTTATTTTCTTGGTGGTGAGGTTGCCAGATAAAAAGCAGGTATAAGCTTATCCCAGAGAAAATATACCCTCGATATTTTGCAAGACATAGGCATCTTGGCTCCAAATCTGTTGCTACACCCATGGAACCCAACCTGAAATTGTGGTCTCTTGACTCTCTTCTATCGATGATCTGCACATCTTCGTATTGAAGGTTTACATTGACGCTGCCTGGGCAGGGTCATCTTCGGATCGGAAATCTACTACTGGTTATTGCACTTTCATAGGTGGTTGTAGTCAGTTATGGCACGATCAAGTGCTGAAGTAGAGTATCGTGCCATGGCTCATACCTTTTGTCAACTAACTTGATTCAAAATTATTCTAAACGAATTTGGACTTTTAATACAAGGTCCGAAACCTTTTGACTGTGACAACCAGTCAGTTATTTATATTTCTAGTAATCCAGTCTTCAACGAAAGAACCAAACACATCGAAATTGATTGTCATTTCATTCGTTCTAATTTGGAATCCAAAGACATCGTTACTCCCCTTGTACCTTCTGGGAGCCAACTAACAGATATTTTCAGTTAAGCTCTTACCAAGAATGCCATTGACTTTATTTGCAGCAAGCTGAGAGTTATTGATATATACTCTCTAGCTTGAGGGGGAGTGTTGTTAGTATTTGTATAGCTTAATTATAGGAGATAATTATGTTTTTTGATTGTGTGATTGATTGTATAGTTTTCCTTATTTAGTTGTTATTGTAATCTATATATTTACACTTGCTTGAGAGAAGAATACACATAAAATATTCACTCAAATAATTCTACAGTTACTTTAGATATTGAAATTGAATTTTCCACAATATGTGAAGAGCAGTAGTGTGAATAGTGACAATATATCCAAGTGAGGAGAAAGACAGAAAAGAAAAGGAGAAAAAAGAGCACATTAAGGCCAACAAGCCTCAATACTCGAACATTTGTTATTTATGTTAATCACCTCCTCTTCTTTGAGTACAATGACAAACTTACTTAGACTTTAGACCTTAACTTCTTCCAGTAGAACTAGAATTTCAACTTTGACTAGTAACCAAATCCTAATTGAATTGGACCAAAGCCCACACATAAAAACCCATACACTAAATAAAACTTACCTATTAATAAAATAAAATCCAAGATCCATAACTATGACCCACAAATGACAATTATGAAAATACCCTTGTCCCTAGAAAAACCAAATAAACATAAAATAAAATACGAAAAACCTAATTAACTACCATTTAAACTTATTCTTGGCATTTGCCTTAATCTTAGGCTTCCAAAGAGGATATATTTATTTTTTTTCTCTTGCCACACAGTAGTTGCACTATCGGGTTGAAGCATGGATACTGCAGAAAATCCTAATAGTCATTTCACTATAAAGCAGGATGGACTTATCAAAAGAACTATACAAAAGGATGTAAATTTGATTGGAGATATTAGTGCATAATCTACCCATAAAAGAAATTGAAAAAATCTCTTGGAAATAGCGAATAAGTTAAGGCTCTCTTTGGCTCAACTTTTGGGTTTGATTTTGACTAGCATTATTTTTTTTTTTCTTTTTAAAATTAATATTTTAGATTTTTTTGGGATAAGCAAAACTATGCTTGGTAACTCCGGCAAATATTGCCGAAACTCCTTCACTGATTGAGCAGAAATGTTCAGGATCGGCATATAGAAATAATCTTAAGATCAAGTTTGAAAACTTAGCATGTTTTTCTATTGAGCCTTTTAGTAGTATAATTTTTTTATTTATTTATTTTTGCTTTTAAATGCATAAAAGTAATTTCTGCTGACCAAAAAGTGCCTAATTGTTTCCCTTCCTAGTCATTTAATTATAGATTTTCCTGACTTTGGCTTCTTGGAAAGTACATTTCTTCATGACTTTGTTAATTTTTTGATCTAATGGATATTGAGATGCAATTTGACAAAATTTTCAATTCCTCCAGAGGGGGAACTTACAGCCATTTATGTAATGCTTGAGATCTAAAATAGGGCATTTGGATTTTTAAATAGTTGTAATTTTGAATTTTGAATGAAATTTGGGCAAATGTACACCATGTGATAATAAATATGCTCAATGCATAATACTATTCACAGGTGGGATATCTAATTGCATAACCTAGGCAAAAAAGGTTAGGTTTTTCCAAAAAGATTTGACAGTTGGGTTGTCATGCCCAAATTCCAAAGAGGTTCCCCTGGTTTTTGAAAACCTCTCATTTCAAGTGGCAAGTTTCGACTCCATGTCTCTATCCTACAAGGCAAGAATGTCATCCTGAAGGGGTGTTATGATAGAACCTACAAGAATGTTAACTTATAAATGGAAAGGATGCATTTCTTTGAGATGCCCTAATTTCAACCCAAATCAATTCTGACTAGTTGCATCTCTGTTCATCTCTAAATGTACCTAAAGTAATTGCTGTGTTCATGCTAATAATTATTTTCTAAATCTTTGTAACAAACAATTTTTTAGGTGGACATTGTATGTACCAGAAATCATTTCTTGTTTGTTATAAAGTATACCTAGAATCACGACGACTTGAAATTTTAAGTTTCATCATGGTGATTAGGGAGGGCTCTGCAAAGTATTGAGGAACCGGCTGTAAAATAATTTTAAATGCACCAATTATTTGAAATATTTTTGGGTCTCAATATGGAGCTTTTTTTATTGCAGTCTCACTTCAGTGTATGTTTGGAACAGAGGGAGATGGGGAGGAGAGGAGAGTGCAGGGGTGGACGGGATATACTATTAGTATGTTCTTGTTACCCTTCCCTTCTTCTCTTCTCTCCTCTCCCCCCATCCTATATGGTTCGTTTTTGATAAACTTGCCACTATGGTTTGATAAAGGTAGGAAAGTGCAAATTAGTCATATCACGTAAAAAATTTGCATTAAATTTCTTTGACTGGTAAATTGAAAATAAATCTCAGAAGTTTATTCAAGTTCTAGATCTTTGTCAAATGCTCCAGAGTATGCTGCTAGCGTTATACCTGATTCTTAAAGACTATGATTTTTTGTGTAGTGGCAACGAACACATCATTGTTTATGCGTGCGATTGTAGCAGTGAGACTCTTGAGAGGGCTGAAGAGGTTATAGATGCCGCTACTGTAGTGTCTGTTAGACATCGTTTCCGTACATTCTGTTGTGATTTCTCTGTCACTGGGTTTCCAAAGTGGTTGGTCTGCCATAGTTGCCAAGAAGTTTTCCTGCAAAAGCAACAAAATTGCTTGCCAGGTTTTGAGCTTCACCTGCTCCCCTGTTGAACTATTATTGTCCCCTTATGCAATATGTACTCAAGATTTCTGTTTGCTTCTATAGATGTTAAAGAGAGTAATGGAAGGCATTTTAATGATTCATATTCATTGAAAGAAAGTGGCTGTTGCATTGGCGGTGTGGATTTTGTGACCTTGGTATGCATTTTTATTCCTCTAGATGTCCCTTTGAAATGTAGAAAGCTAAATGAGGGCCTGGTATTTTAGATTAGTTTTCTTAGAGTTAATGACATCTTTTAAGTGAGTTTAGTGTTTTTATTTTTATTTTTATCACTTGAATGATTTTGCATTTCAAATTTCAATACAGCTTTTTTTTCTTTTTTCTTTTTTTCATGCGACGATGTCACCACATCTCCCTACCAACTCTTGTGTTCTAATTCTATGTAATTTGAAAATTGAAATGGATTACTATGATATCCTGGACAGAATATGCCCTTGGCTTTTTGGTAGCAATTACCACTCATGCCAGTTAAAACTTTTATCTTTGAGAAAATTCATGTATGTGTACTGCGTTATACTGTGCTGTTTGTTATGTTCAATATAGCAACACATGGAATCTGGTGTTTGCATTAAGACCTCCCATTCCCCCCATTGGGGCCAAAACTAATTTATCAAAAAAAGAAAAAGAAAAAAAAATCCCCTTCTTCAATGCATCTGATTGATTCTTATTTACATTGGCGAGGCATTGTTCTTTTGATTTGTAAGTACAGCTCATGCATCCTTACAAGATTGAACTCCTGACCACTTAAGACCATTGGCGACCGGGTGAGACACTGTTGTCTGCTGTCTTGTGATTGCACCCAATAGTCTAAATATTCGCATATTGTTGTATACAATTAAACAGATTCTTCATCCTAATTGTTGCCACTGTGTTGAAGTGGGGCTTTATTGTATATACTATGTGGATTGTTCTGGCTTTTTTTAAATTTTCCATAGAATTTTATAGAATGCACACATGTTTCCAGTAAGAAATATACTGACTCCAATTTAGGAATATTCTAAAGTTTTGTAACTTCTCAATCTTGGAATTTTTTATCTCTGAAATTTGCTTCTTTGCTACCATTTACTGACTTGGTGCACTGTGATACCATTTACACACATGCTCCAAAAGCACCTAGTGAATGTAATAACATGGTTTAAAGAAAAGCTTTAACTTCTGTCACATGCCTTTATAAGCCAAAACAATCTGACCAGTGCATGTCCCAAGGTATGTTTTGAACAATAGCATAAAAAATACACAGAGCACAGAACTTTATATCAATATCATGCTTGTTTGGGGGCTACAATGTTTTTAATGTATGAAGGAATATCCTATTGCTAAAGCCAGTGAGCTCTAGCCCAAAGGTGCTTCTCCTCCTATAAAAATGGGGTGGAGGGTGGGATCAAGATACTCTGGGTGCATGTGTAACTTTTGTTTTTTTGATAAGTACATGTGTAACTTGCCAATCAAAGGAAAAAGAGAATAACCTATTGCTAAATGGACCAAAAAAGGCACCTTTTTTTTATTAGCTTATGTGGAATAAAACCTATTCTTCTTGCATTATGAATGCCTCTACTCTCTTATGACTTTAAAAGCAATAACTAATCACTAAATAATGTAGAGCATAATTGTAAGCTCTGATTTCATGTATTACAAGTTGTTGACCCATGATGACATCCGTATGTTAGGGCAACCACCATCTATGCAATCCAATTTTCTATATGAAATTGCAAAATTATTTGTAATGCTTCTTGCTGTTCTGCATAGGTTCTATGATTCACCAGCAATTTGTTATCTCAATTGAGACTCCTTACATGCCTAGTGATGGAGTGGTAATGTACTTTGCATTATTATGAAATCAATGAGCAAGATTGCTTTGATTATTCATTTTTTCTGGAATCATTGTATTTGGTCGAACTTAAAGATATTTGCCATCATATTTTCAATTTGTAGATTTTGTAATTATTCTTCAAGTATGCTTTTTTTTCCTTGAGTCTCATCTATCAATGGACTTCAACAAACTAAGCTTTCATTTATTTGATGTAAAACTTTTTCCTAGTGAAAATATTTTTAGGGAAAATGGTTTATTTTGTGTTGTTTGGTTGAGTTCCTTAACCTACAAAAAGTTGGTAGGCAGTGATGGTTGTGGTGATGGGGGTGGGAGGAGTGAGGACAATACTTGCCGAGTTACGAGTTACTATTCCATAGGTGATGGTGGTGGGAGTGATGGTGATATATTTGTGCCTATTTAGTACATCCATGGGTGTGACTACGTGGCTGGATCAAGCACATTCAAGTGTTTAGTTGTGTTCATTTTGAATATGTCAAATAATCTGCAGAGTGACTGTGTTGTTTAGGAGTCTATTTCTTAGTGGCTTGTTAACATGTAATGGGCCAAGTAGTTGGTCCATGTGGTTGGAGGTTGTTGGAGGATTTTAGCGGTTTTGTCATGGAGCTCGTTAGCGGTATGACTTACTTTATGGATTTACTTTATTCTCTTTCATTGAGGGGTGTAGGGGATGACCAGATTGTTTGGCGGCAGGAGTCCCAGAAGGGTTTTACGGTTAAGTGCTATTATTGGTGCTTGAGTCCCCCTTCCCTTAGGACTTTTCCTTGGAAGAATATTTGGAAGGTGAAGGTGCCTCCTCGTGTTGCTTTCTTTTCCTGGACTGCCGCATTGTGGAGAATTTTTACCATTGAAAATTTGCAGAACGTCATCTTATCATTACGGATTGGTGTTGTATGTGTAAGTGGAGTGGTGAGAGTGATGATCATTTATTGTTGCATTACCCGGTGGCTTGTGAGCTATGGTCTATGGTTTTTGGCATGTTTGGGGTCCAGAGGGTGTTGCCAAGTTGAGTGTTGGATCTTTGGGCTGGTTGGCTTGGTTGTTTTAGTAGGCATCGGCATCGGCATGTGGCTATTTGGAGGGTTGTTCCTCATTGTGTGATGTGGTGTATATGGAGGGAGAGGAACGCGCGTCATTTTGAGGATTGTGAGCTAACTATCCCAGAATTGAAACTCTTATTTTTTCAGACTTTGTATGAGTGGGTAGTTTCCTTAGGTTGTTTCTCCCTCAATTTTCTCTTTTTTTTTGATAAGTAAGAAAGCTTTATTAAAAAGGACAATCCTAGTATACTAGGTGTATACAAAGGACAGCCAAAGAAAATTAGAAACTACAATAGTCTATCAATTCCGTAATGGAATTAATAGAGCAAAAACCCAAGGAATTAACCCACTCATACAAAGTTTGAAAAAACAGCAACTTGAGATCTACAATAGAACGATCACTATCCTCAAAATGACGAGCATTCCTTTCCCTCCAAAGACACCACATAACACAATGCGGGACCATCCGCCAAACAACCAAATTCTTAGTATCCCCAACACAGATCTGCCAACCAGCCCACAACTGCAGCACCTGACCCGGCATCACCCAACACACCCCAAATAAACCAAACACCATAGACCACAACTCCCAGGCTAGAGAGCAATGCAGCAAAAGATGATCAACACTTTCACCACTTGACTTGCACAAACAACACCAGTCTACAATGATAAGATGACGCTTCCTCAGATTGTCAATAGTCAAAAGTTTTCCCAAAGCCGCTGTCCAAGAAAAGAAAGCTATCCTTGGAGGAACTTTTGCCTTCCAAATACTCTTCCAAGGAAAGAGAACATAAGAAGAAGGACAAATGTGACTATAGAAATCCTTGACAGTGAACCTCTTAGTTTCTCTACCCCTCCAGCACAACCGGTCCACTCCTCAATTTTCTTGTGGAGTTGATTGATATTTGTACCTTTTTGATCTTTTTGGCTATCCCTTAGTATATTTCTAGTGTACTTGGGTTGTCCTTCAATAAAAGTTCATTACTTATCAAAAAAAAATAAAATATTGGTTGCTTATCTATCAATGAACTTAGCAAGTAATTTGGTCCCTCAATTATTCCTCTGGAGTTTTGGCATCCCTCGAAGTAAGTCACTCTAACAAAATTTGCGCATAAAAAATGTCACGTAATAGAAGGGGAAATTGAGGTTGTGGTGTGGAGGAGTTGGTGGGGGGAGGGGGGAGGGTTCTGGTGGCATGGAGGGAGAGGTGGGTGTCGACACTGGGTAGGGTTATGACAGTGGGGAGGAAGGTTTGGAAAATGGCTTACATTTCAGCAAGTATAAGCTGTTTGTGACATAGGACAATATGGGAAATATTTTACTTTGAAACAAAAGGAGCCTCAATCAAAAATTAGTTTTGTGATATCCAGAGCATCTTTGTCTCAAAGTTCTTTTAGTACATACTTCCTGCACATCGTTTTCCATGCCTACTTTTTTCTTGATTAAGAGTGTATTTAATCCTGCTTGAACCCTTTTACCTAATCAACACCCTGAACTCCTGCATTGTGCTTGTCCTACCCCTTTATCTCACGATTACATAAAATAAATTCTGAGTTGCTTCTTTTATTGCGTAATGTCAGATATTTACACTATCAGCTGTGCCATTTCAGAGGATGCCAACATCCATCAAGGAGTGCTTTTCTGTTTTAAAGCCAGGAGGCATGCTCTTATTTAGGGATTACGGTAATAGATTAAAGAAAATGAGATCGCTGTTTGGATTTAGTGTACTATTTTTAAATTACTACAAGTTTTGGAATCTTTTGTTTTACACCTACTGACTAAGGTTAAGCTGAAGAATTCAGGCCTCTATGATATGACCATGCTTCGATTTGAGCCAGACCAAAGAGTGGGATTCATGGAGTACATGCGATCAGATGGAACCCGTTCTTATTTCTTCTCTTTAGATACCGTCAGAGAGCTCTTTGTGGGTGCAGGCTTCATTGAGGTACACCCTTTCTTACTTTTGGGTTGATGTAAATTGCTAGTAATTGCAATCTAAAGTTTCATATTACACTGATTGACAATATTTGAAAGAAAGGAATCTAGTTGTCCCAATATGATTTTGCTGGTTATTCCATGTCTTAAATATTAATTTTTATATTCCTGGTGGTTTCCTTCCATTTGGAGTTTCAATCTCCAAATAATTGATTTCTTTTAAGTTTGATTACTGCTCATATTCAACTCCTAATGAACCTTTCAGCTTGAGCTTGAATATTGTTGTGTTAAATCCATGAATCGCCGAAATGGAAAAAGCATGCGGAGGGTGTGGGTTCATGGGAAGTTTCAGAAGCCCATGTGAATTATTTGTCAAGATACCTTTCTTTTTGAGGTACTATTTGAAGAGATTTTGATTTTGATTTTTGCATTTTTTTTTTTTTTATCCTAAATTTTGCTCTGAAAAACTGCTCTCTGATATTTATAATTCTAAGGACAGATACCTACATCATTTCAATTAATGCAAAATGCTGGGCAAAATTTAAATTTAAAAAAGTGAGATTTTATTTTTTAGGAATATAATGAAGTCCAAATTGTTATGTTTGGTTTTTTAGCTTATCCCTTGACCTGATCTGACTTAATGCATCTGCATGTTGTAGCTAAGATGACATGTTCCATGTTAACTTAAAGCATAGTGAAGTTGGTTGGATTTATCAAAGAATTATTGTTCTTTTGGAGTCTCATTGTAAGCATTATCACAAGACCAAACATGGAGATGAAATGGAGTTTGTAAACGTATTCCATTCCACATTCTTGAATATGGAATATGCAAGGCTTTGGGGTGAAAGCCATAGCCTTTAATTTGTTTCTATTTTTGGACTATTTGGGGCTCAGATGAATGAGTTCTCTCTCTCTTGGCTAGTCAGATCTTGTATACCTTATGTATGTTTGAAACTTATGTGTATATTGTCTATTTTGTGTAAACAAGATTCTAGTTATGCTTGGACTAATAATGAGCATAGCCCATGGAAATCTACATTACCCACGGTATTGTGAGTGAGACTGTTTTTTCTCATGTTGATAGGGACCTTCTATCCATTTCAACTTTTTCTTTTTCCTAATTGCAATGCAGTTTTTGTTGGGGTTACATGGTAACCCAAGAGGTCCAGCCCACATGAGATAAAAAGCTCATTTAATGAGCTTGCATTAGTGTAGCCGTGTGAGGAGTCCTAATTCCTATAGAAACAAGAAAACGTGATGTACTTGTCTTTCTGCATTGAAGTAGTGTTCTATTAGAAATAGAACAAGTGAGGCGGCAATATTCTCAATATATAAGCATATAAGTGTGTTAATTTAAGCAGCAGTGGAGTGCCGCAAGAGAGAGAAGCAGCAGCTACAGTGTGAGAGGAAAGCTGCCAATAGAGAGTTGCAGTGAGTTGAGACATACACAAAAGTATTTGTGGTTTCCTATAGAGAATTTGTTGAGTGTTAATTCCTCGAAAGAATATTATTGTATTTGCTGAGGACTTAAGTTAGGCATACATTTGAGAATAACTATTGTAATTGAATTTTGTAATAGTGGATTTATTTGGAGTTTGTCCTATGGTTTTTCCCTTCAAGTAGAAAGGGTTTTCTACGTAAATCTTTGTGTCTTGTGTTTGTTTTATATTTTCACATCTCACAGGTTTTAGGAATAAGGTTTTTTTCCCAACAGTTTTTTCATTTCTGGCAATATACTTTGTTTCATCCACAATTTTATTATGCTGTAAAGGAACAGATTCATAAGATTGGAATGAAAAAAAGGGTAACCAACACACTTGTGGGTGTACAGAAAATCAAATCCAAATGGTGTCCAATGTTTGACAACCTGTCATAAATTGATCTCAATTATTTACTTTTTTATTATTTTAAGGAACCATTTGACTAGTTAATGAGATCACATTATTTTTTTTCAATCATTTTGTCAGGATTAGTAATATCATATTGAATAAACTATTAGTTCCTAATGTTTACTTACTTAGTGCACTATTAATCATTTTATCTAATTCCATTAGTTAATTATCTACGTGGCTAACAGAGTGGTGAAATGGCATAATTTCAATTATATGGCAATATTTTTTAAAAAATAAATAAAAATTATATCTCATCAATTAGACTTGGATTGTGTGATCCAGATCCACTGCAATAAACTCATTTCACCTTCTCTTATCAACAATGAAATCCTCAAATCAAAATTGAAAGCCCTAATATATATGAGCTATTCTTTTTGAGATTATCGGAATTTCCTCAACTACAACAATACTACAACAGATGATGAACATGGGGCAAATACAAAACTCACATTTCTTTTTTGTATAATATAATTATAGATGATTGGAAATGTATACGATGTTGAGTTATTTATGATGATTGCCTTCTGAAGAAATCAGCACCATCCTTAACATCATCAGTTTTGAATTCTGATGCTTTCACTTCGTGTTATATGTATTTTGAACACTCTCTTTGAACAAACCTCACCTAATCTTCTGTCCTCACCGAGCAGTCTTTCTGTTGTCAAGTCCTTGAGGAGAAACTCTTTTACATGCACTTGTCGTTTGATACAAGATCCAAGTGCAAATCTTAATTTTCTTTAAGCATAGGCAATGATTTGAGGGTCATCTTCTTGGCAGCCAACGAGAAAAAGTTATTTTTGAAATAGGAAACATCCATTGTCCTATAATCTCAAAAGAATAACTCACCATGTGAAATAGATTGAGGTTTTCAATTTTGATTTGGAAATTTTATTGTTGATAATTGAAGGTGGAATGGGTTTATTGAAGTGGATCCGGGTCAAGTAATACAGGTCTAATTGATAAGGTGGAATTTTTATTTTTATTTTAAAATATTTTTATGTAATTAAAATTTTGTCACATTACCACTCTGTTTGCCGCATAGATATTAAAATAATTTTAAAATAAACTTTACGGACCAATAATGCATTTAGGCCTATTGTAATAAAATACTCTCTTTTTTTAAGGCCATTCCTTTGGAGTGGTGATAAAAATTCCTAACTAGCCTAATCTAAGTGTGTGTGTGTGTGTGAGGACTCGAACCCACACTCTCAAAGAGGGATGTGGATCAAATAGGGTGAGGGGGACACCACTAGGCAGTGTAATAAAATACTCTAAACTCTACATAAAATGAAATAATTATGTTTGAGAAAATCTCTCTTTTCTATATAGAATGGGATGATTGTAAGAAATCCCTGCCCCCGATTCCTTAACGTGTATCCTATCCACCCTTTGGAAAGGGATAGTGTATATGTTTTTAAGGTATGAATGTGAGTAAGAGTAACACCATGCCCTTTCTTAACCCGGTGAACAAATATTTGGAAATTGCAAAGAGCTCGACCAAGTCACCTCCTTAGGAATCCCAAGAGCCCATATATATATATATATATATATATATATATATATATATATATATTCACAATAATAAGAGGTAGAGGTTGTGAGCGACGTGAAGCCATTGTGGCCCTCAATTGCCACTTGAGCTTACCATGTGATTGACTAAGGCTTGGGTGCAGCTTGGTGATTCCCGTTTTATACATGGTCCCGAGATTGTGCCACGGACTTGGGGTTAAAGCGGGAAATGGAAGTTGCCACTTGATTATAGGTTAGGAACTGCACTTAGACTTTTACGCAAAGGTCTAATGTAACCAGACTATGAGTTTGGACATCGGTATAAACCTAGGTAGGTGTTAGGCAGATACGTCTGCCCAATTGAATGGATCGAACTCCATGTTGTACCTCTTAATTATATTTTAGTAAGAGTTCCCCTAAGTGTGATCATTACTAAGCATACAAGTCATTTAAGATGATAATAATTAAAGCAAACACACATGGGCTCAATTAGTTTCATAAATGAGGTGGGTATCCTATCTCTAAGGTAAAGCATAGTCGCTTGTTTCTAACACATTGAAAGGAAAGAAATGCTACACATATTTGAAGAATGAAAAAAAAAAAAAAAAAAAAAAGAGAAAAAAGAAAGAAGAAGAAGAAGCAATTTAGGGTTTTCTAGGAATTACTAAGTATGTAATGACTAAGGCTACATACGCAATTTACCAAAAAAAAAAAAAAGACTGCATACGCAAGTCTCTGGGATACGTACGCAGGCTTGAAGTTGTGTACGCACCCTACAGGCGGAAACCATATTCTTAACTACATTCCTACGCTCAAGGGCGGGTATATGTGTATTTCATTGGGGTCAATTGACCCCACTAAAAAAAAATACCAAAGTTTGAAAAAAAAAAAATTTACCTAAGTCAAGTGATCCCATTGAAATAAAATATATATATGTTACCTATGTGTATTTAAGTGTGGCCAATATTACTAAAGTTACGTGTTTGAATTTAATTAGAGGGAATCTAATATATTACATCTAAGTAACTGTACCTAACAAGTACCCACAACTGACCCTAATAGCCCAAAAGTAAAGCAACTCATTTCTCACGCTTTTTTTTTTTCTTCTCCTTTTTCCCCCACTCTCTCGCTCTTTCTCTTTCTTCTCCTTTTCCCATCACTCTCTCTCTCTCTCTCTCTCTCTCTCTTTTTTCTTCTCCTTTGTCCCCCACTCTTTCTTTATCCGTTTTGCTGTGATGTTAAGCTATTTGCTATTTTCTTTTAATGCATCGTGAGCTAGTGATTTGAGAATTTGAGCATTGAGCTACTATAAATAATAATTATGGCTACTAGAAAACAATCATATGAATATGAAAAACTTGAGAGAGAGAGAGAGAGATTGAAAACCTTATAATACAATATTCCAAAACAAAAAGTAAAAAATGCCACATTTAAAGTTGTCTCTTTGCGACGGACCACTTTGCCCTTGCAACCCAAGGGTAAATGAGGTCTTTGTTTGCACTTTAAAATAATTTTGGCCCAAATAGACTTGAGCTTGAACAAATTATTTATTTGAGATTATTACTTAAGCCCAAATAAAGCCCAATTGGCTAAAGTTTATTTTATTATGAGCAGAAAGCCCAAATAATGGACCCGAGGGAACCTCAAGGTACTGTGATCTTATCTGAAAAACAGTTATTAGCGGTTTTATCTTAAGAAACTGCCAATTAACAGTTTACTGGTGATTTGTGTGATTGCAAGACAAGTGTAATCATTTCCGTGAAGATTATCTTTTTGCCATGAACTAGTCTCATGAGTATTTGAAATTCGAAAATGAAAGATAACTGTTCAATTGAAAGAACTGCTACTCGAAGAAGGTATAAATAGAAGAAAAGAAGACAGCTACAAGCCCCCGTGTATTTTCTAGAGTTCAGGAGTCCATTTGTGATTCAAAGTGTGTTCAAGTGTGTTCTAAAAGTGTGTTCGAGTGTTCTACAGTGTGTAAACAATGTATTTCAGTATTCTAAATTGTATCTAAGTGTGTTTTTAGATCGATTAAGTGTTGAATTCCATAGTTTGAGTTCTTGAAGTGTTTGTGAGTAACAAGAGACTTCTCCTTTATAAGTTCATGTTGTTCTTATTCACATTCGAAGTGTCTATACTCGATTACAATATAATACATATATTTTGGCTTACGATTGTGTATATCTTTATCATTCTCAAGTTTATTTATATTTTAAAGACTGTAGAATTCTTCTCGAGTATAAATCTGTGATCAGATTTAACTTAGAGATTTTCTGTTATTAATTATTATATTAAATTGAAATTAAATCATTAAGTGTTTACTATTTCTGGATCGAAAAAAGTCCTTTATCATTAAGGCATAATTCGGACCAAACACACCCTTTTGATTTATAGAAGTTAGATAATTAATTAAATTATAGTTTGAATAAAACTGATTAGTAATTTAATTAATACAAATTTGTTTTTGTTCAAACAAATTGGCGACCACAGTGGGAGATATTAATCATTACATGTCAACAAAGTATTGTAAGGGTGGAAGATTGTTACTTGGTGAAATTTATGAACTAATTGAAGAAAATGAGGCCAAATTTCTTTTAGAAATTAGTACTCCATGGTATCATATTCACATTCTTCAATATTTATGTGAAAAAAATGTTGAATTATGGAGAGATTACCATGAGACATATCAAGATCTTTATGGAAATTCACCAAAAGATATCTTCCCACAACAATATGGCCATGATCATCTAATAGAAAATGATCAATATGGCCAATCCATTAATGATCAAGTGTTAGAATTTAATGGGCATGAAATGTCTAATGAATCTAATCTTGAATGGAATGGAAAAAAATCCATTATTGGACAAGAACTACAAAAAGTTTTTGCACCAAAGGTGAAATCCATGGAAAATACCGATCAATTTTCCAAAGATAAAACATTGATTGAGGAAAAATCTATTCTAACTTAAGAATTAATACTAGGAGGGCATGAAATGCCTTGTGAATTTAATCTTGAGAAAAATGATTTTTCTATGGAAAATAATGATCAACTTGCCAAAGATGAAGAGTTTAGTGATGAAAAATTCACTAATGATTTAACTCAAGAATTAAAATTTGTGGGGCAACAAATGTCCTATGATTTTATTTTTGGAGAATGGTAAGAAAGTGTTAAGGAATCATTGAGTTTATTATTCGAAGACAAAGCATATGAAAAATAGTGGATGACAAACAAAATTTCTAATAACTTCTTTGAAATTAAGGACCCATTTTGGACATGTGGATCTCATAATTTGAAGATTTTGTTAAAATGGTTAACCAAATTAAAAAATTTGGTAATACCAAAAACAAAACAATACTACCAATCTTTGCTATATGAAGTGCTTAGCTTATTTTTGGCAAACTCAAATATTAGGATTATAAAGTCTTAATATTTTTGGCCAAAATATTGTTGTAAGTTAAATTGTCTATTGTCCATTTTAAATTCCTAAACATCATAAAAATGGACAAGGGGGGCATATGTTTATAGATAAAAAATAATTTTATCATATAGTGTTATATATATAATATTGACCACCATAATATATTAAATTGGTAGCCATATTATATATGTAATTATATAGAAATAAAATTATTTGTAACTTCCATTTACATGTGTCATTAATCAACTTTCATTGACGAAGTTAATGATAGGATGTAACCACCAATAATTTCCATGATGTGGATGACATGTCTCATAATTTCCAAACTATTGGAAGTAGTTATTTTCCTAAAAATAAACCACCCAAAGTAGTTATTGATGGGTAGTTATTTGATGGAAATAACCAGCCTTTTGACAATTAATAAGAAGAGGCTTTCTACAACTTAACCTCTACAACCTATGTGTAAGAAATCCATTGTGATCTAAAGTATGATCAAGTGTTCTTCAAGTATGTTCTTTAGTGTTTGTAAGTTGTTCTTATTGTACTTGTATTTTGTAAGTTTTAATGTAAAATATCTATGTATTTATCTTGTTTGATGTACAATTCTACTTTATCCTTCATATTTTGTTTGGTGCCATACGAAAAAAGTCTTTGTCATTAAGGTATAATTCGGACCAAATACACCCTTTTGAAGTTTGAAGTTAAATTAGCAATTCTAATTCAAGGTTTGCAATAAACTTTGAAAAGTTTGATTTCATATCAAATTGTCTTGATCATGGCCAAACCAATTAACTTTTTTCTGGTGAACAATGTTACGGTTTCAAGTGCATCCTACCATTATTTCACTAGAAACCTTAAAAAGATACAAGATAATTAAAGGGGAACAAAGGATAACAAAATTGACCACGTCAAAATACGTGCATCACCATTTGATGTACACCTAACAACTTCGGGACATTTGTACCTACAAAAACCAACATTTGCTTGATCAAACATCATGAACACATGGATGGAGGTAACTGTCTTCAGACGGATGTCGTAGGGTGCCTAACACCTTCCCTACGCATAATCAAATCCTCAAATCTATCTCTAGTTAAAGATTCGGTTTTTTGGCATGTCTTAATTCAAGATAATTAAAACCAATTAGACATAGGTGACCAATCACACCTTCAATTCCCCGATGATTGGTGGTGACTCCAAATCTCGTGTTTTCTCCTCCCATTGCCATATCCACAGATATGCCAGAATACACACACACACACATGCACGTCTTTTTACAATATGTTTACATCACACACACAAATGAATAGCAAGATTCCGTCGAGCCCAATGGGAGTCAGAGTTGGATCATTGCGATGATTTTCCAGTGTCGACATGCTTTTATTTAACATGTTCAGATATGGGCTCCACCTTTGATTCTTTGGCCTTTTCTGGGTTATACCTCCTTCATACCTTTTGAGTTATAGCAATGCATCTGACCCAAATAGTCAAACCTCTAGGCTTGGCCCATTGATATATCTTGGAAAAACCCACTCCTTTGATTTAAAAGAAGAATATATAAAGCTATTTATTTCATCTCCTCCAATGGCCACGTACAAGAAGACACCAAGAAAGTGATTAAAAAAATTAACCTTATTATCTAATTGAAAGTGATTTGGAAAACTAAAAAAACAAATGTATATTGAAAAATTTAAAACTTTCACTCAAAAAACACATATGCACGTCAAATTCTCCAAATAAAAGTTTGAATGAAAAATTAAAAGTAAAAAATAAGTTTTTTTTTTTTTTTTTTTTTTGTTAAAAAAAGAAAGAAATAAAAAACTAAAAAAAGTATAAAAAGGATAAAATGACTCTATTATTCTAAGAAAAAATAAGAAAAACCTCTAAACACGTGTTGGAGTGCGTGTAAAGACTAATATATATATATATATATATATATATATATATATATATATATATTTCATTAAAAGAGTTAAATGTAAACTGTTTAATACAAATCATTTAAACATATGATTAGGAAGGATACATTGAATGGTAGTTATTTCATTTTAAAAGAAGAGTGACATATGGTACCAATTAATATATATAATACTAATTTAAAGATGAGGTGGAAGGCTACATGCGTGTGTCAGTTGAAAAAACATCAAATGTGCCACTTTACAAAACCTCAAGCTCTCACAATTGAGATTTATGCTCATATATATATATATATATATATATATATATATATATAATATATATATTAGTTAGTCAAAGTTTTGTTCATGAATAATTTGGGGTTATGTCGATTTATTTGTTGTTCCCTTAAATTTACGGCTCTAATATAACATTGATGATTCAAAGTTATAATATGTTTAATTTATTTTCTGGTTGTTGGTATGCACATTGTATGTCAAGATAATGAAAGTTTATTTTATACTATGCTATCTATATTTTATCAAAAAAAATCTTATGCTATCTATATTACACCATTATGGAGACACTGCTTTCAAAACACCTAAGATGTGATCTTTATGGTGGATAACAATGACAAAAATTATTTTACACTACAAGAAAAATCACTTTTAACGTTAACCTTTGTTGAAGCTAAAACTAAAAAGTTCCCGTAAAAACCATTTTATGCGTCCTTAAATGCCATAGATGAGCTCCATCAGATACAGAGTAAAGCCAGTTATATATATATATATATATATATATATTTTTTTTTTTTCAAACTTGGAAAATTCATCTCCATTTTTCTTTTTGACTTTTGTTGACTAAGTAGAATTTAAGTTAATTTCTTTGAAAATATTTCAAATAAACCTCGCATCGTGTAAGACATTGACTAATTTTGTTAATTTACTATAGTTTTTACATAAGTTTTAGAGATACAATATTTTCAATATATTTTATTAAAATAAAATTTTAATTAAATGACTCTCTGAACCCTCTTAAAAAAAAGAAAAATAAAAAAGAAAAAGAGAAAGAAAGAATAGGGAAATCCCAGTAATCTTACTGAGGCATCTTAAAAGTTTTGAAATATCACTAACATCTCCTCTATATTTGTGTTCCAACTTCTTTTTCTTCTTTATTTATTTAAAACCATTTGTGGTTAACTATGTTGTCGGCAATAATTAAAAAGTTAAATATCTAAAAAAAATGAATAAAAAACCTATAAAGTGTTCTAACTCAAAGCCATAGATGATAGAACCGTCACATGGTTTAGTTCGACCATGCAACTTTTTTAGAAGATTGAACTTTCCTAAGGTTTTTAAAATGAAACCTTTTCTTGAGTGATTTTAAAGAAGAACTTATTTGACTAAATGTTTATATTATATAGCTAAGAATAATATAATATCATATTAACAATCTAGTTGTCGGAAGATATCTCTTGGGTGGCTTATCAAAGTACAGGGGATAAGGGGTCTCCTTATGTCCCTTCAGTTCTCCTATATATGGTTTGTTAAAATAAATAAATTGAGGTTATGTTTCTTTTTACTGAATAGGGGAATATTTCATCATAGCAAAAGTTGTTAACTTCATAAATTCACAAAGTAACTTTTATTAAAGTAGATTTAACCTCGTATCATTAACTAATATGCATAATTACATGCCATAAAAAGGGTAGTAAAATTCATCAAAAAAATAAAAATAAAAAGGCTAGTAAAGTTATAAAGAGTGATGCTAGGGATGTTATAAATTTTTTTTCATAAGTTTTACAAATTGATGTGTCATCAATAAAAAAAAAAAAAAAAATATCATTCATTATATTTTAAAATTTATTTATTACATTCATTATCACGCCATAGTAGTAAAATTTATAATATAGACTTATCTTTACCGTATAATACATGCAAAAACCACCTCTGAGGTTTGAACTAATGACAAAAACTTCCAAAACTTTTTAAAAATATCAAGTTTGTCTTCTAAGCGTAAACAATAGTTAATATCGCTTGTTTGCTTTTCCCCAAAACCTAATTTATAGTCTTAAATAACCCAAAACCTGGACTAGGACTTTTATCTTGATAAGAATATTATAAACACAAAAGATTTTACAACTGTTGAGATGATAGATTGTGATTAGTAGAATATCATTTTCACACTGTCATCTTATTATACATCAATTACAGTTTGCCACCTTAATACTTGTGAAATTTGTAGTTTGTAGGAAAAAGTGCACAAGTGGTTTTGAGTACTGTTTGCACTTAGGGGGTAAATTGGATTTTAAAAAAAAAAATAATAATAATTAGTAGTTTCTACCATTACATCAAACCTCATGGATGATTTTTGTATTTTACCCACATCTTTGGCATTTTCCAATTATAAATATGAAAACTTGAAAAGCTGTAAACGGAAATGAAAACCAGCTGAAGGGTACATTTGATTTTCATTTGGGTTTTCATTTCTATTATAGAATGGATTGACATAAACCAGCTTCAGGGTCATCAAAATGCAGCCAGAGACTATACATGAATCATAAACTATATGTGAATTTGAGTTCAGGTCAATGAAGAATTAAAATCACTATAGATATATTATAATTCACCTAAGCCTATAGTTGAACAGTTCTTGGGTCAATAAAGTTTGCAGAGAAAAATATACCAAAAGATGGATCCGTCCTGAGGTGGATTTGTTCTAATCCTTCAATTCATCTAAACCAAACGTCCAATCACATCTGAAGGTTATAGAAATTCAATTGCCAGACCAGTCTGAAACTGCAGACATTTTCCCAAAATACTTCCAAGTTTACTTTTAATAAAATAGAGCCTTTCACATCATGACTTTCATCTGAGGCCTTTATAATAACTTGGAATTAACCTTGTGCAAGACTTAATCTTAGATAAGTCTTGTATTACAATATATTGGTTAATTAAGAAGTACTAATTATGACTTTGAATAGTCATGCATGTTAGTTCTATCTGTACTTTTTAAATGGAGCATATCTTTGACTAATAAGGAGAGAAATAAATTACTCACATCTATCATTTAAAATCATTTCATCCCAATGGCAGTTAGCAATGAATATCTCAATTAGCACATCTTGGAGTGAACACAGATACATGTTATTGATTTTACTAAATCATAAGCAAAAGCAACTATATTCAGTGTGACTGCCTAGTTTTCTCATATCAGTGCAGCCATATATTGGAACTGATGTGAACCCCGTCAAGAATAACGAGACCCAACAACGAAAGGGAACCCAAGATCGTTCTATGGACAGATTCGAATGGAAGACCTCGACCCTTTGTTTATGACAAACAAGAACCTCGGTATAAGGAAGACGCCACAAACGGTGATGGAGTTTCCGTTTGATAAGTCGAGATGAACGCCACGGGAAATCCCGATAAGTTCAAGTAGTTCTTCAAAGAACCAAAGAGAATAAACCTCACCAGTTTTTATTAATGATCAATGATGTTCTATTACAATGAGTGCAGGCTATTTATAACCTGTTTTCAACCCTAGATGCTTCATACAATAAAGAGAAACGAATTTGGTTCTAAAAGACTAAAATTAAGGGCCTAAAATTAAGGCTAATAATGTCTGACATTAGCAGCCAAAATAGACTGAAATAGATTGAAAGTCTGAAATGGAAAAGTCTAGAATGGAAGGTGCCAGACTGAAATAGATTGAAAGTCTGAAATGGAAAAGTCTAAAATGGAGGGTGCCTAAAATTATGGAAAGTCTGAAATGGTTGTCAATCAGCCAAATTAATTGACTTGGAAAAGGAAAGTAAAGCCAGCCAATTTATTGGCCTTGACCGGATCCTTCTAGAACTTGAATCAAAGTGATGATTCTTTGTTGCCCAGGTGGATCATGCCCAATGGGCCTCCACGAATTTGCTTGAGCCCATAACTCTTGAATGAGCCCGTTGAGTACATCCTTGAACTTCTTTGCTCGTGCTCTCGTAACTGGCCCAATTGGTACTTGAACGAGGTCCTTTGAAGTGGTGCCTTGATCTCCATCATTCCCCTCCTCTTGAAAAGGATTTGCCCTCAAATCATCACCTTGCATACCAATGAAGGACTCAAATCAGTAACATTAAACCCAGTGCGCATGCCTTTTGTTTAGCTTGTACTGGCCACTTCAAGTGTAAATCTGAGCTTGTAAGCGTTGTCATTGATACGCTGCCGAGGACTTGGAAAGCCCGACCATGCATCAACTCTTGGGAGCAATTTGGAACGCTCTTTTCGCCGGGAATCTTTCTTTTCTTCATAATGCAGCCAAACCCAATCTCCGGGTTCAAAAACCAGCTGGCAAACGTCCCTTGTTGGCTTGTGTGGCATATTGCTCCGTTCTTCGCTCAATGTTGAGTCTTGCTTTCTCATGAATCCAACGTTATGTTGTTGATGGCTCGGCAATCAACGCACATTCTCCACGTCCCACCCTTCTTAGGTACAAGTAAGACCGGAACCGCACATGGGCTCATGCTCTCCCTCACATGCCCTTTCTCCAGCAATTCACTTACCTGCCGTTGAAGCTCCTTTGTCTCCTCGGGATTGCTCCTATAAGCTGGTCGGTTTGGAATGGTTGCACCGGGCACAAAATCAATTTGATGTTCAATCCCTCGGATTGGAGGTAACCCATGTGGTGTTTCCTCGGGGAAGACATCCTCGTACTCCTGCAAAAGAGAAACAATAGAACTAGGCAAAGCAAGGTCTAGTTCGTTAGTGTTTAAAAGTGCCTCTTTGTACAAAAGTACAATCATCGGCTGATTTGAAAACATTGCTCGCTTGATCTCACTCACTTTTGCATAGAAATTCTTTTGTGTTCTCTCTGATTTTCTCTCAAGGGCCAAACTTTGATTTTCTTTTTCTCTCTCATTTTTCTCGGCCCCTCTCTGATTTTCACTCTTTTTCTTTTGCTCACTCTCTTTCTTTTGATCACTCTCCTTTTGTAATCTCACTTGATCCTCGTATACTTGCTGCGGTGTCAATGGTACAAGAGTGATTAATCGTTGATTAAGTACAAAAGAGTACTTGTTCGTAAAGCCATCATGCTTCACTTGCCTATCGAACTGCCATGGACGCCCTAGCAATAAATGTCCTGCTTGCATCGGTACTACATCACACATCACTTCATCTTCGTATTTACCGATTCGAAATGCAACTAGCACTTGCTTGTTCACCCTTATCTCACCACTATCATTTAGCCATTGCAACTTGTACGGTCTAGGGTGCTTTGCCATGGGCAATCCCAATTTCTCCACCATAATTGTGCTTGCAACATTAGTACAACTACCACCATCAATAATCACACTACATACCTTGTCTTTAACGTAGCACCTAGTGTGAAAGATGTTCTCCCGCTGTATTTCATCGACTCCTTTTGCTTGCAAGCTCAATGCTCTTCTTGCCACCAATGTCAATGCGTCAGGGGCTAAATACTCCTCCTCGAAAACGTCCTCCAATGGCGGCATGTCGTCGGTGTCAGAATCTTCACAATCGGTCACAATCTCACCATTGGCTTGCAACACCATGACTTGCTTGTTTGGACATTGACTTGCAATGTGGCCCCTGCCTTGACATCTAAAACATTTAATATCACGATTCCTAGAGGTAGAGGCTTCGGTTTTACCTTGAGGAACGTGGCTGGTGGTCACGGACTTGGGCTCGGGTTTGGGAGTTTGTGACTTGTCCAGCGGCTTGGCATGACTCGATTTCCAAGAGGTAGAACTAGAGTTATGGCCTGCACGTGTTCCCACTCCCTCTCTTGAGTTGTTGTTCCACTTTGATAGCCATATGCACCATATCTTCCAATTCCACATAATGCTGCATCTCTACCTTATCATGGATCTCCCGGTTTAAGCCAAGTAAAAATCTAGCCATTGTGGCCTCCCGATCCTCCTCTACATTAGCGCGGATCATAGCAATCTCCATCTCCTTGTAGTAATCTTCTACGCTTCGACTCCCTTGTCTAAGACCTTGTAGCTTCTTGTACAACTCTCTGTAGTAGTAACTTGGAATGAACCGCTTTCTCATCACTACTTTCATCTCCTCCCATGTGTCTATTGGTCGTTCTCTATTCCGCCTCCTGTTTATCACAAGCTGATCCCACCAAGTAACAGCATATTCAGAAAATTCAATCACAGCTAATTTTACCTTCTTTGTCTCCGAGTAGTTGTGGCAATCGAACACGAACTCCATCTTCTTCTCCCACTCAAGATATGCCTCAGGATCAGATCTACCTTGAAAGGACGGAATCTTCATCTTAATACCACTCAAGTTGTTATCTTCGCGATTCCTAGCTCCTCCAAATCTTCCTCCGGGTCTCCTATTGTTAACAATGGAATCCCGATCTTCTTCTTCATCAAAACCAGACCCATAACGCTCTTCTTCCTCCTCCCTCGCTGGAACTCTTTCCCTTCTACGCAAATTACGACCGTTTTGTTTTTGCTCCTCACGTCTATTCTCCATTTGATCTATCCGTTCGTGAACCTGCTCCATCTCTATCTTCATCACACGCCTCATCTCACTCATCATGGCCTCCATAAACAATTTCGGATCAGCCAATTTTGTTTCATCTTCGGCAATGCTCTTACCACTATCGTAAGTCATGATTGCTGCAAAACAAAGGTTAGAGAGAAAAGAAACAAAAAAGAAAGGACCTCACGAATCACTCCCTTACGTGTTTACACTCAAGAATGTGGATCACTCTCCACTCGTGTTTCACTCAAAATAATATGGCTTTTACCCTCCGATGTTCTCACCACTCTTTCACTCGATAATTCTCTTTCAGTTCTTTTGAAACTAAACAAACAACTCAAAATTTCCCGCAACAATTCACCAAGAATTAATCAAGGAATTTCAGATTTGGACACAAGGAATATTTTTTTTTTTTTTTTTGAACTCCTTTTTTTCTTTTTGTCTTCTTCTTCGAGTCTCTCTCTCTCTTTTTTTTTCTTTTTTTTTTTTTTTTTTTTTTTTTTTTGATCAGCAACTAGCTTTTGTGAATAATAAAAATAAGATTTTCGAAATAACTAAGAGATGGGAGACCAGAACAATAGTTTAGACATCAACAAGAACAAACAAAGGTTGAACAGATAGGGTAAAGGAAATTCTGCTAAGAAGAGATAAATGATATGGACGGCTAAAGAAGAAACAAAGGAATGAAAAATGTTAAAGGATAGGCAAACCTGAACTAGAAACCGTGCTCTGATACCAGATGATGTGAACCCCGTCAAGAATAACGAGACCCAACAACGAAAGGGAACCCAAGATCGTTCTATGGACAGATTCGAATGGAAGACCTCGACCCTTTGTTTATGACAAACAAGAACCTCGGTATAAGGAAGACGCCACAAACGGTGATGGAGTTTCCGTTTGATAAGTCGAGATGAACGCCACGGGAAATCCCGATAAGTTCAAGTAGTTCTTCAAAGAACCAAAGAGAATAAACCTCACCAGTTTTTATTAATGATCAATGATGTTCTATTACAATGAGTGCAGGCTATTTATAACCTGTTTTCAACCCTAGATGCTTCATACAATAAAGAGAAACGAATTTGGTTCTAAAAGACTAAAATTAAGGGCCTAAAATTAAGGCTAATAATGTCTGACATTAGCAGCCAAAATAGACTGAAATAGATTGAAAGTCTGAAATGGAAAAGTCTAGAATGGAAGGTGCCAGACTGAAATAGATTGAAAGTCTGAAATGGAAAAGTCTAAAATGGAGGGTGCCTAAAATTATGGAAAGTCTGAAATGGTTGTCAATCAGCCAAATTAATTGACTTGGAAAAGGAAAGTAAAGCCAGCCAATTTATTGGCCTTGACCGGATCCTTCTAGAACTTGAATCAAAGTGATGATTCTTTGTTGCCCAGGTGGATCATGCCCAATGGGCCTCCACGAATTTGCTTGAGCCCATAACTCTTGAATGAGCCCGTTGAGTACATCCTTGAACTTCTTTGCTCGTGCTCTCGTAACTGGCCCAATTGGTACTTGACCGAGGTCCTTTGAAGTGGTGCCTTGATCTCCATCATTTTATGATCTTGGAACCCTCAAAGGAACATACTTTTTCATATATTGAATTAGGTGTCAGGTTTTAGTTAAGCAGCAACATTTGAGGAGGAAGTTGTTGCTTCCTTACTTTTCTCAAGGTCATTAATTTTTACAGGTTGTAACTTGTAAATTTCATTTTGAAATGGATATTTACAATCTTATTTTCTAACAGTTGTTCATACCCTAGCAATCGAAAAACAAAAAGTACAAGATTAATTAGGAGACTTTAGTAACACGAGAGTTAATTTGTTCACTAAATTGTTTCAAATCTAAGCTCTAAACTAGTTAGTTTACTTACTATTACTATGCAGACCTTATGGTTCAAATAACACATGCCATAGATCGATCAAATGGAATTGTGAAGAAAGATTCATTTTACCAGCTAATCCAAATGACTTTAAATGATCTCCAATACGAGTTGATCACAAGAAATTAATGGGAGGGTTGGATTCAAAGAAGTAATTTCTTTTAAAGAATTCTTATATGTAATTAGAAAAGGCATAAGATATTTGTTCAAATTTTGTAATATTAGCGAAATAATCAACAAATCATCATAGAGTACATACTACATACGGATGCTAGGGATTTGTCCTTTTGACTCTTTCTTCAAGTAAACTCATATTGGTTTATCTAACAAACCTGTTCACAAATTCTAAATATTATGTCCCTTTCAAGCTAGTTTGTTGGGTAGCCAATAACATTTCTCATTGCATAATTTTGAGGTGTAAAGCCATATCACTAGATTTATGAAATAAGTGAGCAGTGTAACATCTTTAGGACATGATTTATTATAAAATAAAATTAAGAAAATAACAGATTTAGAGATCGAAAGAGAGAGCAGAAGTAAAGGTTTATGTGATTCGACTTGATAATTTACGTCCACAACGGAAAATTCTTAGTGATTGCGTTTTTATTCTAAATTGTGTACAAGAACCCAATATATGCTTGAATCAATGATTTTTTTTTTTTTTTTTTTTTTTTTTTTTTTTTTTTTTTTTGAGGAAAATCAATGATGATTAATATGCCTTTGATTTAGAACATCGTAAAGGATCAAGATTAAGACTAAAGTATGTACACAGTAAAACATTGAGGACAAATACATTAAGTCATATAAAATACATATACTGATTAACGCTTTACAAACCTCACCACAATGAATATAGAGCATTGTGATTGGCCATTGAACAAGATTGATAGTGCTCTAACCATGTAACTAGGAGATAACCCTTTAAAAAGTTTGGTCAATGAGCACCAAATGCAACCGGAGACGTGTACTCCACGGCTAGTGCATGCGGCATTATAAAATTTGAAGCATCAAAGGGTTGGAAAGCGAACATGCTCTCAATTTTTCATTGCTGATGCATGATTCTCCATTATCAATATGTTTATTAAACTAATACTTTTGTATTATATAGCTTAGGCTTTATTTGGTGGTCCACATTTCCTTAATTCCGGTTTTGTGGATTCCCTTTCAAAGTAGATATATAATAGTTAATTGGCTCGTCAGACTTTCAAAGATGACTTGGGCTTTACAAATGTTGGTAAAACTACACCTAGAAAGACAAATAATGTAGAAAAAGGAGAAGTAATAGTCTTATTAAAGGTTATATTTAATCAAGGGGATTTGATTTTTTAATCCTAGGTGGGGTCCATCAACGTCGCTGCTTTATCGCTGGAATAATGCCATTCAAGTAACTAGTGAATAATAAATTAGGGTTTAATTTCAATGACATGTGAATCCATGTGAATTGGGTCCTCCATGTTGCTAGAACTGTAGGATCCGTTGAGTGTCTAGCTAGAAAACATCCTTTTAAGAGACATATTATACTGATCTTCGCCATAAAGTTATGTTTTCACCTTTGTTTTTGATGATTATTGTGGTAGAGTAATGTGTTCAAGACTCTCTTCTTCTTCTTCTTTTCTAATTTTTTTTTTTTTGGATAAAAGTCAGAAAATTACTCACATTAATATGGTGTAGGACATGAACGAATGACAATGTTTTGGATTCACCATGTCCAAATGGCTCTTTTTCATTAATTTTTTATTTTTTTTGTGGCTTGCATCATTTGTGTTTCTGTGTGCTACTACCACATGAGAAGTACAAGTTCACTCTTATATTTGATGGCTCTCACCTAGATAAAACCCAATGCAATGAGTGAGTATAACATTCAGTCCTAAAGCATTATCTTTGTATTTCATTATGATAATCTTTATGTTGATTAGAGAATGTATGTATAAGTAAACTAGTGTGATACATTGGATGCAGTGGCAGAATCAGTATTTGAGTTTAGGGGGGTAAAATTTCAATAAAACTAAGGTAACGACGTTTTCATAATATTGTTTAAGTAGAAAACTGTAAATGGTGTTAGTGGTAGATTCATGTGAAAATTAATAACAACTTATTACCTAAATAATGTTATAAAAAGCTTTGTGGGTGTAGTCTTACTGGTAAATTTGATAATTGACACATACATACATGTTTGACACATGTATATATAAAAGGAAATTTGGAAAATAAAAATCCAATCATGTGAATACTAAGTGATATTTTAATACAAGAAGCCCCACACACAAAAATAGTATATTTTTTTTATTACGTTAACAAGTTTTTCAAAATCAAAGTTGCAATTACAATTCACAAGGATTCCTGGTAGTTAAATAGAATCTAAGTACAGCTTACCTAAATGTAAATTATTTTTGGTTCATATATTTTTATAATATGTTCAAATTGCACTAACTTTAAAACCAAACAAAGTTACATTTTTAATTCTGAAAGTTTGGAGTTGTTTTCATTTTGATCCTTTAAGTTTGATATTTTTCATTTTGATCTACAAAGTTTGATTAATTTTCAAAATGGTCTTTTAAGTTTAAGATATTTTATTTTGGTCCATCCAGTTTGATTCCTTTTTCGAAATGGTCATATTGATTTGAAAATGGAATCAAACTTTATTGACCAAAATGAAGATAGAGATGGATGGGAATGATCGTTTTGAAAACATAATTAGAGAATTGATCCGTTAGAATGAAAAATTTCAAACTTAATGGATCATTTTGAAAATGGTATAATACTTGGTGGACCAAAATGAAAAAAACTTAAACTTTAATCTCAAAAGTATAATTTATTCATAAATTAAACCTAATCATGAATATCTTTGTACCTGCAATTTCAAAGTTTGATCTAAATATAATATCAAAATATGGAGTTTGTTACCTAATTATCCCATAGTTAATTAATTTATTTACACAAACCATTTTTTGAACAAGAGTTAATTATTACATAAAGAACTAGAGATCTTATTATATTTTATTATTATTATTATTATTATTATTATTTTTTACATAAGTTAGTAAAATATAAAGTAATTTTTGATAACTTAGCGAGATATATAAAATATAGTCCGAGTTCTTACAATAAAACCATTAGTTTTTTATTTTTATTTTTAAAATTAACATAAATGACAAAAAAAGTAAACAATATTGTAGAGGTTAAAGTATCAAAAGAGTGCCTTTTCAACTTCATAGACAATCTATTTAAGGTAAAACTTAGATACAGTTTCCTAGGTTAGGTACATTAGATTCCCCAATTAAATTCAAATACATAGTTGTATTAACCAATGAAATACAAACAATGTTATCTTTTCCAGAATATTTAAATTCAATGTATTTGAATTCAACTAGGAACTTAATGTATTTAACATAAAGAACTGTATCTAAGTTTTATTTATTTATTTAATATAAATAGGAGTCAAGGACAGCTACCACCATTTTTCTAAGAACTCAAACTTCAAGAATGATGTCCAAGAAAAATTTCGCAAGTACATTGATTTCATGATTGTCGCCATCACCAAAGCCACCATCAGCAGAACCACACTTTGTTACACTTCTACAATTGTCGTGCTTTCTTGGACATATATTAATCATCACCATGATTTATAGTCATTTTCGCATTTTATTTTATTTCTCATCTTTGTGCGCATAATCTGTCCCCAAAACCTATTTATGTCCTGAAAGATGACTCCTTGATATCTTGTAACAATTCTATCAAACTAAGGATATCTTGTCACATTAAAGCTTGGATCCACAAAATTCGAACTATTCACGGTTGACATAAATGGAAAGCTGCCAAGCTTTGATAACTTCGTCTATTTTTTTATTCAACACTTATCCCATTCATGTCCTTGTCATTCAAAAATAGGATAAAATAGTATAATTGGGGGCCTTTATAAATTTCTTTTGGGTTGAAAAAACAGAAAAAAATCAGTAACAAGATTGAGAACTCAGCTCTAGAATGCTATCGTCTTCGAGCATCTCTTAGAGGATAACGATTAATTGTTGATGATGATAGGGGAATAAAAATTAACTATTACAAAGAATATAAGAAGTTGTAATAGAGTAACTATTCATATGTATCTATGTGGTTATAACGCTTGAACAGAGAACCCTAAATATAGATTTCACAGTTTGGTATAATATAATTTCATTACAGAATGAAGTCATATTTCAATCAAATTTTCTAAATATTCTTATATAATTTTTCTTATACCCTATGTGGTCTCGCTTAACATTCAATTATGTATAAATTAGATACTTATATAATTAAAATCCATCATTTTCATTTGTTCAAAATTGTTATCTCCATAAATGTTTTTTTTTTTTAAAAATAAAAAAAAACTCACAGCATCTCCCTAAATATAAAATTTTAATAAATGATAATACATAATTTAAAAATCAAAATTAATACATCATGAAAAAGGTTTGTAATTTATTTATATTCTTTATTAAATTTAATACCATAATATAAATTGATTAAGCTTATACTTGTCAACAATTTTTTTAATTAAATTATTACAATCAATAATTATAAAAGTGATACATTTTTCTTAAAAAAACAATCTACAGTATATATATATGAGAGAGAGAAGAGAGAGAGAGAGAGAGAGAGAGAGAGGGAGGGAGGGAGGGAGAGAGAGAGAGTTGTAGTAGACGTTGGGTTTTGGAGAATTAATATTTTTTTTTTTTGAGTTATTATGTGACTTAAGACACCCAAACAACTTAATGATGATTGCAAAGGAATAATCATTCCATTCCTAAATCTATTTATGCGTATTGGTAGACACTCCATATTGTAACCTTTGTTTAACCTCAACCCAAGGGAAAACCAGGTTTTCACAATAGAAAAGGAAAAAATTTAATTTTGACCACTTGATTTTCAAGACCATAACTTAAATCAAATCTAAATATAACAAGAATCAAAAAGACATATTGTGTGAGTAAATCGGACCATATGATCAAGAGTTATAGGCAAATTAGAATTTAACGGTAAAGTTGCATTTTCAAATACTAATTACCCTTTAATTATGATAGGTTCTTTAAAAAAATTAATTTTTAATTAAATATGTGTAAAAATCCATTGGTTTAGAATTAATGAAAATATGTACACACTTGTATGACGAGTGATTATTCAGTACTTCGAAGTACAATAAAATTATACTTCCTGCTCTCACATGAATGGTGGGTCCCAACAATTAAATTCATGGTAGGACCTATCATTTTTATTTTTATTTTTTGTGTATGATAATTACGATAACATTTGAATATATGGTGTCCGCTCTATGATGATTGCCTTTACCATTAGGTCAAAACACTAATTGGTTTTTGACGTAGGCAAGATTCTAACTATGGTCCCTTGCTCAAAGACAAAGAGTTTACCAGTTGAGCTAATTGGAATCCATATAGGACTTATCATTCATGTGATGGAAGAGTACGTATTTTATTATGTTTTGGGAGTATTAAATTATTTTCTCATGTTATCTTAAATGGTTAAATATAGGGAGGATATCTTGGATGTTTTAATTAAATTTCCTAAACTAAAGGGAGTTTAATTCAAGTATCCTAATCTAAGGGTTAAATGATTTTAGTTAGTTGAACAACAGGAAAATAGTTAGTTAGTTTTTTTTTTTTTTTTTTTTTAAGGAATTCTAAAAAAAAAAAAAAAAAAAAATGGGGGAAAAAGTTTAATTCAAATCAAAGATATCCTGATAAACCAAGAGAGTCAATTGATTTTAAATGGCTAAAAATCGGGTCCTAAAGCTAACAAAATTCGATAAAACATTAAAAAAAAAAAAAATGTTGGAATTAAATTAAAAAGGAAATCGCCTACTTGGAGCCAAGTGCGGATCGGCACTCTAAGGCCCAGGATCGACACTCTGAGACTCCCAATCGACACATTTGCTCCTAGAATTCAAATTTCAACCATTTTTTGGTGTTTTTTTTTTATAACTTATACTCACTATATGGGAAATGCACGATTCCTCAAGCCTTCCCCTCCACTATAAATAGAGGAGGGGTTTAACCCTTGTGAAGCACACTGGCTCACATTGAGATAAATTGAGAGGGGTAGTAAGACGAAAAAGGCATTGAGAGCTCTAAGACTAAAGGTCAAAAGGGAGTTGTTAGAACATAGTTCGACCTACATTACCTTCTCCCTTTCAGAATTTTCTCTTGAAACTCAGAGAATATATTGAGAGTTCTAAGGATGGAGGTTAAAAGGGGAGTTGTTAGAACTTAGTACGACCAACATTTCCTTCTCTCTCTTTGAATCTCTCCTTCGATCCTTTCAAAGATACTCAAGAACACGTGCTGGTGTTCTATCTATTTCTTGAAGATCAAAAAGTGATTCAAAGAAAGAATTTACATTCAAGAGAATTGGTGCTAGCTGAACCTCCAGAATACCAAGAAGACACCAAGAAGTTGTGGAGTGAAACTCTGTCCATACATGTATAAATCTTTCCTCTCTTTAATTATTGTCAAATAAAATGTTGTTGGATGATGATATGGTTAAATAAAATTGAGCATGCTGTCTATGCTAAAATGCCATAAACTTTTTTTTTTTTTAATCCTAGATGGTAGATATTTATTTCTCATATAGTAACATAAAATGTTGTTTTCTTGTCATGTTTTGATCATTGCTTTAAATGACATAGACAATGTCCACTATCTTCTAAAAGACCCAACTTTGGTTGGCCGAGGTGAGAGTATAATACCTTCCTACCTCGTAACTTAGCATCTGATCTTACATCAATGATTGTAGGTCTTTCCTATATAATTTATTTATTTATTTTTAGAATGTAATTAGGAACAAAACCATGCAACTTTCCTTAAATTTTATCTAGGATCAAATCATGCAATTTTCCTTTGTTATATTTCAAAATAATTTAAATAATGCATTTTATCAATAAGGTGGAACAATTTAATTTTATAAAGTTGTAATGGTTTTCTTATTTTCCCTATTTAATAAAATAAGTGGTGATTTTAAAATATCAAAACCCTTGATACAAGGGCTACAACACCGTCAATTGGGCCGGTCACCACATTGCTGGTCATGGTTCTCACAATACTAAACGTGTCCTTATAGTTGTGGCACAAGTAACCCTAACTAACAACAATCAACTACTTTTGTTAACCATTGATAATAAAAATTCTCTATTCCACACTAAGTGTGCCACTTTATACTTCATTAATCGCAGTCTGCCACACGTCCATTGTTTTTTTTTTTCTTATATAATCATGAAATTTTAAATTGAAAAAAAAAAAAAAAAAAATCAGGCACATATCATAATGCAATTGGTAGAGTATAAAGTGGAATTGAAAAAACTATTCAATACTCCGTGAACAATACTTTCGTCCTCTTATATGAATAGTGGATCCTACCATGCATAAATTTAATTAACGAAACTCTCTATTATGTGAGATCAGAGAGTATTGTTTCAAGAGTAGTGAATACTTCCTCCTCAAAGTAGGACAACTAATTTTTAATCCTAGTACATTCAGTGGAATAGAAATTGTGAGGGTGAAAACCTGAAATACAAGAACCTCCAATTCTGTAGAAAAATAAAATAAAAATAAAAGTACCAAAGGGTCAGCCTTGAACTAATCCTATGAGTAAGGTTGAAGAAACCCATTATTTTATTCATCTGAAAACCTTCAATAGTAGTTGATGAGTTACTACCTCAAAAATGTATCGTATCCTTGTTGAGTAATATGAGAGGACAGAATTAATAAGATACCTGTATCTATGAAAGGCATGGAAAGGAAGCTCAAATCTTGTTTTGGAAAAAAGAAAGAAAGCAATTATAAAGAAAATACTTCCATGGTCAATTAAGAAAGAACACGAGAAGAGAATAATAAACCAGAGGTAGAGTAGAAGATGAAGATTGGATTTTTTATTTTTATTTTTTAGAAAAGATGAATATATTGAATAATAAAAAAAAAAACAGAACACCATGCCCTAGATTTTAAGATAGGAAACTCAATATTAAAAGAAGAATAAAAACATCAAATGACTTCTTTATATTAAGTTTTTTTTTTTTTTTTTTTTTTTTAAATGAATTATTTATCTTGCTAATCCATTAGATGGAAATCTTACAGAAAATATTTTCTTTCTTTCCCTATGTCTATTCCCTCGGGAACTAATAAACAAGGAAAAATTACTCAGTTAAGAACATATCCCACAACAGATTATATATTGATAAAATACAATACCCAAAAACTTTAAAAATGAAACCTGCAAGTTCAAGGAACTATTTTACTATCTTAATGAATAAATAAACAAATTATAGCAGGAACAAAAGTACTACCAACTAATTAGTATAATGAAATAAGAAGAAGAAGCAAGCACCTTCTATTTGCAAAGGAAGTGAAAAACATACTCATAGAGAAATATACATATATATCCATGAAATTCTCACCTTCATATCTAATTTTCTCTTTATCTCTCTAAGTACGACACAATCATGACAAGATAGCTGAATCTCTCTTCTTTCAATCTTTCTCTCACCCTCCAAACATATGTTTTCACAACTCTAATATTGTGGCCGGCTATGAGCCCAAGAAGAATAAGCTTCATGGTTCAACTGTCCACCACCGGGAAGCAAATTGGGAGGCAAATTATAAACAGGCAAAGATGAGGGCTCCCCCATCCCACCTTGTTGCTGCCCTCCACCACCACCAATCCCCGGTGGCGAGCTTCCACCACCACCACCACTACTTGCCACTTGTCCATGGCCTGGGCCACCACCCTCCTCTTCATCCTCCAAAGGCAATCTTTCATACGTCGCATTGGAAAATGTTGCCGCCATCACCATTACCGGGCCGGATGCCAAAAGAGGGCCCACCACGCTGCCTCCCACCACTTGTCCTTGTCCCCCGGCAAGATAGATGGTCAATCCCGTTGACCCAGGTGGTGCTGGTCCAGGGAGAAATGAACCATTCAATGAAAGAATCTCAAATCGGCCGTGAAGCGCCATGACTGCACCGGGCGCAGACGGTTGGCGGAGTGTGACGTTGGTCACTGTGCCGGTCCCACTTAGCACACAAACACCTCTTTGTCTCCTTCTGGCGAATTGAGCTACACTCTCAGCAATATCGGCACCATTTGATACTTCCATGACATGACTCCTAAGGGCATTAGGGCTATCCCGGGTGACAAATATAGGCGGTTTCGGCTTGTTTTTCGAGCCTGGTGGACGACCTCTTGGCCGGCGAGTAGATACTTCTATCCCGCCTTCCCTAGGCTCGTCACTGTTCTCTCTTTCTTCTTCTTCTTCATTCCCACCTCCACTATTTCCGGTTCCACTGTTATCATTCATGGATATTCCCAGATCTGGTTTTTTCATTGGAGATGAGCTAGCTGAGGTGTCCAATCCTGGTAGACCTACCTGCCCAGTCCACCACCGGTTCGCCATGATTTCAAGTCAAGCACAAAAAGGAAGATACAATCAAAGATCACCCAGAAGATAGTTCTTCTTTAGGTTTTCTTATATATGATCTTTTCATACGTAGGCCATGTATCCAAATCTAAGCTCACACAAGAGAGACAGATCAAGGGGTTTTAGGTTGTAAAGTGAAAAAAGCAAGTATCCAGAAATGGCTTGGAGCTTGAGTACTAGAAGAGGCGATCTTTAGTCTTTACAAAAGCAAAGCACAGATTAAAGCGAGCAAAGGGTGTAAAGTAGTGAGAAGAAGCTGGAATGAAAAGAACTCAAAAGGATGAACAATATAAAAGAAAAGAGAGAAAATTTAAGGAGTTTGTCTTTATGGAATTCTTGGGAGCTTTTTTTGGTGTCTTTGATTTTGAGGTATCTGTGTACAGTTTGAGTGTGTGTGTGTTAATGTCCAGGGGAGCTGGGGTTCTTGTACCAAAGGCAAAATCTCTCTTTTCTCTTGAGTGTGTGTTTGACAAATGAGAAATGCATAAGAGAGAGAGAAAGAGAAAAAGTCTTGGAAATTAGGGTTTGTTTATTTGTTTGTGTGGGGTCGTGTGCGCGTGAGAAAGTGGGCTGCACGTCCTTCTCTCACATACCGACATATGCTAGAGATTGAAGGAGGGTGAAATATCATATGCATTCCTTCAAATCATTTTCTATGTTCCTGACCTGACCTCCTAGTTCAAGGTTTCAGAAATTGAAACTTCATTAAATTCCACGAACTCACCTTTCTTTCTTTCCTTACTTTTAAAATAATATATATATATTTTTGGAGGGGAGACAAATTAAGTGGCAAACTCATATTTCTCAATTCTCACCACTTTTGGTATTATATATGCCGATATCCTATCCCATTACATGTGGGTATTTAATTTGTAATGCGTATTTAATAAAATTGAGGGATTATGATCCTTAATTCATAAAATCTTATTCATTTATTTTAAAACGAGTGAATTAAATTTTACCACGTTATCAATAATTTAAATAAATATCAAAATAATGATAGTCAATTTTTTTTTTAAATGTTAATCACTTGGTCAAATCTAACCTACTCATTTGAAAATGAATAGATATAATTTTCAGAATTTCATGGATTAAAAATTCAAGAGGATCTTAATTTTTTTGATTATCATAGACAAATGGTATCTCTTCCTAATTTAAAAGGGGAGGGTCATGAGTAGACCTGACAAAATTAAACCCGAACCCAGAGAGAAAATAAAGAGTATCGGTCAAGGGTTTTAATCTTGTCAAAAAACGGGCAGACCCATTTAAAAATCAGGGTTGATCAGGGTTGATGCACGGATCATGCGGGTTGACCCATTTGTTTTCAATGTGTTTTTGTTGTTGTTGTTGTTTTTTTAAAAAAAAAAAAAAAAAAAAAGAACTTGAACCCAGAGAGAAAATAAGAGTATCAGTCAAGGGTTTTAATCTTGTCAAAAAACGGGTAGACCCATTTAAAAATCAGGGTTGATCGGGTTGATGCATGGATCATGCGGGTTGACCCATTTGTTTTCAAATTTTTTTTTTTGGGGACCTAACTGCTCACATCACACATTCACACTCACCTCAGTTCATCACTTTTCTGCTTTTTTATTTTCTTATCTAGCTTCCTTCTTATTTCTTTTTTTTTTTTTGTACTGGCCTCTCTGATCATTTTCTGCCTCATCACGTCGTCTCACCGTCTACTAGCTTCTCTATAGCTGCCTAAATCCAGATGTTACACATATTTTTAGGGACAAATTCCACTTTCTCCCCCTTATTTATTAAGTCTGTTTCAATCCCCTAATTATCTATTAAACCGATATGTCCCTCCTAAGTATTGGAAATGTGTACCCCCCCCCCCCCCACCCCTCCAACGTCTAACTTTCTATTAAACACTATTGGAAATGTCATAAATAACCCCAATTTAACCCAACCTAACCTGGTATCTTAACTCATATTCATTTAACCAAAACTTGGAACCCGGTTCTCTTAACCTAGATTCATCAAAAACACTTTACCCCAGAAAATCGCCAAATTCAACCTAATAGAAGAATTAAGATTTTGGGTTGGTTTTAATGGGTTTGGTTGCGTAAAATTAAGGGTATTTATGACATTTCCAATAGGGTTTAACAGAAAATTAGACGTTAGGGTGTATTTTGCACATTTCCAATACTTAATAGGGACATTTCTCAGTTTAATAGATAATGAGAGATTGAAACGTGCCCAATAGATAGGGAGAGTGCAATTTGCCCTATTTTTAGGAATACTGCAAAGGCTGATGTTCTAAAAGGTCATAGGAAGAGAAAGACAATATTAGAAATACGTTAAGGTCAACTCCTTGAAGAATATGTTTGACTTTTGATTTATGGACCTCTATTACAATTGAGGGTTATATTTTTCTCACAGCATTTTATGTAGATGAGAATTGAGAATTGAAATACATCATCTTGAATTTTTGTCATATGCCACCTCACATGGGAATAGCTTCATCGGCGAAAATTTTCAAGTTTTTCAAAGATTGGTATATTGAGGAGAAAGTGTTTTACATCACCTTAAAATATGCATCTAGTAATTATAGTATGCAAAGATTTCTTAAAGGAAAACTTAACGTGCGGGGTTTATTGTTATGTGATGGTTTGTTTTTCTTGTGTGTTGTGGTGCATGCTCATGATAATCTTATTGTTCTAGAAGGATTGAACGCAATAGATGAATTGGTGTCTATGATACATAAACTTTAAATAATTATAGATACGAATTTGTAAGTTTGATGAATGTGTCCAAGAACTTGGTATAAGGAGGGGTAAGGCTGATATCTAGATGTGACTACCAAATAGAATGCGACATATGAAATGTTTGAGAGTGCTATGAAATATCGTCCTGTGTTTGTCAATTTGGAAATGGAAGATGCTAATTACACACATTGTCCATTAAATGATGAGTGGAATAGAGTTGAGAGAATAACTCGAATCTTCAGACCTTTCTATGACATTTCAACTCAAGTTTCTCGAACTCATTACCCTACAACAACTTGAGAAAATGGAGAGTCCAGATATATTTATAAATGAAGTGGCACAATAGATGAAAGTTTGATAGATATTGGGATTCTTATATTGTGGTACTAGCTTGTGCTATTGTTCTTGATCCAAGGTATAAGTTAGATTTTGTGGACTATAATTTCAAGAAGATAGAGTCAAATGACACCACTAATATCTTAAATGAAGTTGCAGCACATTCGTACACAATTGTATCAACGTTTTTCAGAATATGAACTTCACAAGCCTATGGCCGTTGCAAATGTGTCACCTTGTATTGGGAGTTCTAGCTGTCCTCGTGCACCCACCCAGAGGTGATGATCATGAGGAAATAAGGAAGATTATGTAAGTAATTTTTTATTTTTAATGATGATAACTGTAATGTTGTGTGGTATATTTTTTCAATTGCAATTTTTTTTTTTCTTTTTCTTTTTCGAATGAATAGGAATTTGACTATTATAAGAGTATATGTATATATATATATATATATATCAATTGGGCTTGTATTTGGAATATCCAGGACATAACTGTAACCAAAATGAAAAATTAGATGTTCTCTCTTAGTGGAAATAGAATTACAATCAATTTTCTTATCTCCCTATAATAGCGCGCGATCTCTTGAGTATTCCTATAATGACAGTCCCTTCTAAATCAACTTTTAGCATTGGAAGTAAATTCTTACTCAGTATCGATCTTGTCTTTTGTTAGAGAATGTAGAAGTTTTTTATTTGCATTCAAAGTAATATTTAATCTATTTATAGAATAGTCATAGTTATAAAATTTTAGTTCCTTATTGACTCGTTTCCACTGTAAAAGCATGGTTTTAAAAACCGGACCGGACCGGCCGGTTTAACCGGTTCAACCGTGAACCGGTGTATGATCTGGTCCAGTTTTTTAAAAAAACCAGAAATCTGAAAAAAGTGATAAAAAACGGAAAACTGGCGATTCGACCGGATAAACCGCGAACCGCCATGGTTGAACCGGTTTTGGTCCGATTCTACTTATTCCAAAACTCACCGTTTTGACTCCTTATTTCCAATGTTTAAAATCCATTATGTATCGGTCGGAATTGCTGGAAATACCGTACCGGTACATCAACCGATGCAACAGACACCCATGCTTCATTTCGTCCCAAATACTGGCTGTTCCGGAATGTACTGTCTATTTTGAGAGGATTTCATCTGTTAAGAATCTCTGCTTCTTTTTCCCCAAAATGAACAATCACCCAAATCACAAGCAAGCCAGCTCATGTGAAAGAAGGAAAATAAAAAATGGAAGAAGAGAAGAAAATGATGAGGCTAAAGATGCGGTGGAGAGAAAATGGGGAGAAAGATAAGAACTGAACTGTACTGAGATGAAGGAAGAAAAATAAATGGTTTAATTGCGGTGAGCAGGTGAGGAAAAAGAAAGAAAGAAAGTAAAGAATAAAAAAGAAGCAAAGGGTGACAGATATTAAAAGAAGAGAAGACAGAAGAGTGTAGAATATGCGTGAAAAAAGGGGGAAAAAAAAATCAGACTGTTTTGATAAGACATTGAGGTGATGCTGGCAGGTAGGGGGGAATGAGTGAAAATTTGTAATGGGCTATAGCTTTATATTTTAGTTGAATCCAAATCTAAACCAAGCTCTAGTTTTAAAAAATAAATAAATGCAAATATCAATGTTGCAAATTAAAATATAATCTTGTTTTGTTTAACTCTTAGAAAAGACTCTCGTACTATTATTATATCATTTATTTCATATTATTTGAATTATCATTATTATAATTCAAATAATGGTTAGACAAACTAAAATTAAGAATATCATCATATCAATTTAAATAATTTTTTTGTCATTTGTTAAATTAACTTATATTTTTTTAATGAGTAAGTCTTGTTTTATATTTATATAGTTTAAGGATTATTATTTTGTAATGTTAATATTTTTAGTTACATATTTATATAGTTAGATTTCGTTTAGTTTTGATTTTTTTTTTTCCGCAAAATATAAGATGTGGAAACTCATATAAAATGTTTTAAAATTTATTATATATTTGTTAACCCATATTATTAGTTACAAATTGTTTTATGTATTTATTTAATTATTTATATAATTTTAAAATTATTAATTAAATTATTTATGACGTCACCGGTTCGGGGTCGGACCACTAGTACGGGAACCACTCTCCTTTCCGGTTTTCTCCCCGGTCCGGTTTTTAAAACCATGTGTAAAAGTAGATGAAATGCTAACGAATTACTTGTCAACTTGAGGTACAATTTTCAAGTATGAACTTTTCCACTATCGGGTTTACTACTAACATTGAATAGATTGAGATGCAGTTAAATTTAATTATTTATTTATTTTTTTGGGCAAAACTTAGATACAGTATCTTATGTACTGTTTGTTAGGTTTCCTCCCTAAAATTAAGACACCTGGATGTATCTAACACCCAACAAACGACGTTAAAATTCACCCATATCTTTTTCTTTTTTTTTCTTCCCTTATCTTCTTCTTCTACTCTATCTCTTCTCTCTCTTCTGCCACCACCACAGTCCCACCACGGCACAACAACTAACTCCAGCAACTAAATCATTCTTAAAAACCCACAAAACCCACACTTCAAACTCACAAACCCAAACACCATCAACGTTCTTTTTTTCTTCACCCATGGCTGCTTCACACATTGGATATAATTGCTCTCTTTATGTTTGTTTTCTTCTGATTGGACTGCTGTTAGCCTCAAGAAGTCAGGGGAAATTTTCTGCATAGGTCCTATTGCCAAAGGCTTCAGCGTTCTCTCGAGGTACTTCCTTCAATCTCAAGAAGATAAACTGGTCTAAATCTCCAAATTCAACAAATTGCTTGGAGTGGACTGGGCAAATCATATTCAGAAGGTGGTTTGAATATCTTCATAGGTACAACTTCATAGATTATTGCCTGAATGAACATCCAAAACTATCATCTTATGGGTTGGATAATTTGCCGGAACCCGGAAGCAGGCATGGGTGAAGAAAAAGAGAACGTTGATGGTGTTTGGGTTTGTGAGTTTAAAGTGTGGGTTTTGTGGGTCTCTAAGAATGATTTAGTTGCTGTAGTTGGTTGTTGTGGTGGGACTGTGGTGGTGGCAGAAGAGTTGTTGTGGTGGGACTGTGGTGGTGGCAGAAGAGAGAGAAGAGATAGAGGAGGAAGAAGAAGATAAGGGAAGGAAAAAGAAAAAAGAAAAAATAAAAGATATGAGTGAGTTTTAACGCCGTTTGTTGGGTGTTAGTTACAGACAGGTGTTTTGATTTTAGAGAGGGAACCTAACAAACAGTATATAAGATACTGTATCTAAGTTTTGCCCTATTTTTTTACCTAACATGTTATGTTCTATTGTTAAAATTTTATCTATTTATTTATCTTTGTAGGTAATTTAACTTTATTTATACATGCAACAAGTGCACATTAGAAGATTGTCATCATATGGTTCACGACTTCCAATTTTATCTATTCTTTTGAGGTGATGATAGGATTAATAAATCTTGGAATATATAAACTGAGAAATTTATGTTTTTTTTTTTTTTTTTTATTTTATTTTTTTTTTTTTTTTTTTATTTTTTTTTTTTTTTTTTTTTTTTTTTTTTTTTTTTTGTTTATTTTTTTTTTTTTTTTTTTTTTTTTTTTTTTTTTAACTTAGAGTTAATTTTAAGAATTTATGTATTATTTAACTTTTATTTTTGAGTGTTTCAATTTATTTGTTCTCTCATTTATTGAAAGGAAGACGAAGATAAATAAATGATAAGTTTAGGACAATAAGATCAAGTTTGTCGAACAGATTTTGACCCGAACCCGAATGACCTCACTGGTTTGCTTGGTTTAGTCTTGAGTGCTGTATATCCATACAATAAAAGGATTTTATAGAAAAAAGCTAAAATAAATAAAATAACAACAACAACTGTCATTACATAGTTTGTAATTACTATTTTATAATAAATAAGTGTTCTTATATGCTAAATGCAATAATCCCAAGTTTGGAGAATGTCCCTAGAAAGTAGCATAAAGATTAATGGTTGATGCCTTAGTTGTAATTAGAACGCTTGTTGGTGGCACGCTTGTTTAAGATGTGCACTATTTGATATTGAATATAAAACTAACAAGAGTTTTGATTTTCAAAGCTAAAAGCTTTTCAATTCACCTCGATATGAAAGTTGTCAATTTAAAAATTAATAAACACTTTGACCAGTAAAAGAGTGCTTGGAAGGCCTAAAGCAACAAATATTAATAACTGGGGAAGGTTAATGGTGATAAGATACACAAAACGTGTACCGGTACTGTTGTTGGAAAGAAAACATATGTTGAAAAAAAAATTAAAAACTACATCTTTAAATTTTATCAAAATTCAAGTTAATAATTTATGTCTCTAACTTTAATTTTTTTCATTGCAATTTTCTAACTTTGGTTAGAAATTTAGAATTCATTTTAGTCCTTTAACTTTAACTTTAATTGATTTTTCATTTCAATCCTCTAATTTCTATTTCTTTCCAAATCAATCCTCTAACTTTCTTTAAATTTTGATACAGGTGATCTACATTACTCATATTTACATGTTGATAGTGTTTTCATATGTTCACTTTAAATTTTGGCACAGTTGATCTGCCATTTTATGTTCTTGATCAAATTTAATTTGTTAGTTTTATCCATAGTAAAGTAAGACATATTATATAATATACTATATAATAAAACTCACATTCTATACATTGCGGTTGCACTAAGTAGTTGTCTTTTTTTATTTTTTTATTTTTTATTTTTTAATTTGTATATATATTTTCTTTTCCCTCCTTATATCATGTCGATAGTATTAATAAAATTAGGGTTAATACACTTTACTCACCTTTTGGGCATATTACATGTTGCATACCTGTAATTTAAAAAGCATTATTTTACTCACCTAAGGTTGACTCTGTTATGTAGCCGTTACCAATCTCATTGTTTTCTATTAAAAAATTAAATAAAACAAATAAACTACATCAAACATAAAAGAAAAATGATCTAATTTCATCTCAAGAAAAACTTTGCCTGATTTAATATCTCTCTCTAAATTCAAAGCAAATGTAAAGAGAATTAGAGTCAAAATACCATCTTTCCAATTGTCTAACACAGATACTAAAATTATTCAGTATTCCTAGAGCACAATAAATGCGTACTTCTTTCTCTCACATGAATGGTAGGTTCTACTAAGCACATTTATGGTGGAACCCACTATTCATGTGTAGTCTCCAACCTTAAGCAAACTAAGCCATGGCTTGAGACTCCAAAATGGGGAAGGCTCCCAAATTTTTATGGCTCATGTGTATAATATACATAACATAGGCCATGGCCCAAAATCAGAAATGAAGCCATCTGATATGCTCTATTAAACTCATACCCCAAAAAAAAAAAAAAAAAAAAAAACTCAGATCGGTGGTGAAATGAGATTTGGGGAAAAACTTACATCAGTGGGTGAAGGGGAAAATCTCAAATCTGTGGGTGAAATGAGATTTAGAGATGTGGGAGAAGCATTTTCTGGTTTAGCCGTTGATGTTGATGAGTGAGGATGAACTAGAGTTGGTGGTTTAATGCTTGTGAGGATGAACTGGCTCAGTGACCTTGGTGGAGAGGGAGGAGTGACATTAGAATATGGAAGGAAAAGGAAAAAAAAGTGAGACTTTTGAGATTCCAATGGATGGGATTTGGGAAAGTGACCATGTGGGTCTAGTAGTCTAATCCAACTGGCAAGTAGAGCTTAAATTAATTAATATATAGAACATAATTAGTGATTGCCCTTGGGTTAACCATTTATAATGAAATTCCAATATAAAAAAAAGGGGTTCATAAATATTAATTTAATTTTAGTAGTGAATAGTCAAATCGCCTACTCATCAAAGAAAGAAAAAGAAAGATTCTGTTAACAAGTGTTTTTAGAACAATGGTTAAAAAAGCATTTAATGTTTTCGTTTTATAGGAAGTAGTGAAATTTTAATATTAAAATAATACAATAATAACTTTTAAAAATATTTTAGTCTTTTCATTCATTATTATAATATTAAAATTTTGTTATTTTTTGTAAAGTGTAAACATTTAATGATCTTTAACCATTGCCCTAAGTGCACCCGCTAACAAAATCCAAAAAAGAATAGTCAAATCGCCTAAATTTAAGATTTGGTTTAAGGTCCTAAAATAATTGGGTTGGTCCTATTCATGTGAGAAGAGTGAGTACCCATTTATTATGTTTTGGGAGTAATGAATAATTTTCCAATAAATGTATACCTTGGAATGTAATTTCCATTTTTGGTTTCCCAAGTAATTAATAATTCTGTCAACTTTCAAAACTGTAACATTCATATATTTTATGAAACAAAATATTCTAAGGAATGACAATAATTTTTTCTTTTAACTTAAAAAAATGCCCCTTAAGGAATGCTACATTTCATAGAGTGATTTTTTCAATTTCATTTTTGTTTTCATTATAAAGCTCATACGATTTGGGAATTTAATGGTGCATGCTAATAGTATAGAGCTGTGGAGTGTGGAAGCAGTTTATGATAAAATAGAGATTGTGTTGCGTAATTTTTTGCAATAAATAAGATTGAGAGTTTCACCAGTAGAAATCTTCTATATTCGCAATCAATTACTGTTCGGATCCTTCCTGCAAAACAAACACACAAAGACTCTTTAGAGGTGGTGGCGATTTACGCCTGATCACCCTCCGAAGATTAAGTTAGTTCCCTTGTTTTTCTTAGTGAATGTGTATAAGCTCTCTGATTGTTCAAGCACGTACCTTTTTCCTTCTTTGTTCCTCTATTATATAGTCTGGTTTTTGACCCACTTGAGCTCCACCAACTGGGAGGCTCTCACTTTGAGGGTGACATGACATGTGACAGTCCTTTTTGGGACGATTTGACGTTGGTACATAACGTATAAAACACTATTGCCAAACTCATTCAATGAATTCGGCTAATCAGTCACGTGACGACCGTCTCGGGATATGTACTGAGCAGAGACTGCCAAAATCCCACTGTCTTCATTTAATGCACCTGGGAGGTCGGTGCTATTTATCCCGGTCAACTTGCCCGGTATCCGTTCAAAGTAAACTACATGGGTTGGGATTGTTCCTTTTTCTCCGATGAAGCTTTGATGAATTGGCTCCCTGGGCGGATCTTCCAATGTCACAAAGGGAATCGAGTTGAATTCCCGTCATCCGGTATAATTATGCCCGGTCAACCGCTCATCGTATGTGTTAATGCGAACTGAACATTCAATATTATACGGGCCTTAACCCAATTACCTGCTTGTCTTAATTCCCTTGAATGGGCCTTAGCTTCTATTGTGGGCTTAACCCATCCCATATTCTTTATGGGCCAATTGCATATATGAAAAATATTTGCTCACACAATAGCCCCTCAGAACGGATTATTCCCGTTCAGAAATCCGTCTATCAACTAGGGTTTCTTGACGCGAATGATTCGTTTCTGACACGTGTTAAGATGCCGATTCATTCCTCTGAGGATCTCTTCAGATCATTTTTGTCGTTTTGGTTCTCGCATTTGTCTTGAGCAACGGGTCGCGTACCGTATTTATGTATCATCATTGCATATCTCCTCCGTCTCTTCGCACGCTGTGATTTGATTGGCGGATGTGACCTTTCGGCAGGTAGCTCATAAATGCTGGCTTACGGTTTCGAGACCACCCTCCCTATATAAGTTGGCTTCTGGTTCCTTGCTCTGGTTTCTACTTCCTTCTGACTCTCTTGTCTTCTTCTCCGCTCCCTGTGCTCTCGCTGCCTTTGCCTGTACATTGCTCACGAACCTGTTCCTCAGTCCCTTCTGCAACCTTAACCTGTAAGTTTCCTCACTTTTCTCTTTATTTCATCCTCAAAGAAAAACCCTCAGAATGGCCAAAACAAAGAAAACCCAGGGCAAACTAGCCCGATACGTAAATACCCCTGAGGCTATGGAAAAATTCCGCCGTCATTATGGGGTTCCGGATGACGTGTATCTAGAGTATAGGTTCTGGGAAGATGCCATTACCGGCGAACCCGGGGATCTTATTATCCCAGTAGTAGCCGTCATCGAAGGCGGAGTCCGATTTCCGATGGACCCCCTTCTAGCTGATTTTCTGGACTACTTCCGAATCAGTCCCAGTCAAATAAGCCCCAATATTTTTAGGATAGTGAATGGGGTAGCAGAACTCAACCGCCGGTTAGGTTTTAACCTAACCGTGCATGATATTATAGCCTACTTACTTCCTCCGTACCACCCAACACGAAGCCTTTTCTCTAAGGCCCAGGGATGTAAGTAACACCCTGGTAAATAGCCTTCCTGACACGAATAAGGAGATGATGGATGATTTCCTCCTTGTCAGAGGGAACTGGTATTTCCCCGGTCACCGGTGTCCCACCAGAGACGGGAAACCAGGTTAGGTTCTGTTGGATGGTGGAATTTCACATGGTATTTCTTGTTTCTTTTTGAAAACATTCTTTTCTGACGTGTGATTCTTGCGTTTTTCTTTTTCTTTCTCAATTTTTGTAGAGGAGCAAAAGAAACACATCCAAGCCCATCTCACTGATCCTGTTGCCCTCCAAGCCGTTTATGACAGTGAAGTCTGCGTAGACGAAAACGCAAATCCCCGTTCAGCTTACAAGCTTCTTCGGTACATTCCATCTGCCCGGATTTTCTTGCAGTGTAGGCAAGTCAGAAACCTTGCAGAAGCCCTTGCAAATCCTGCTAACAAATCCCCGCCCGCCCACGACATCCGCGCAATGGCCGGCGTTAACTTGAGGAAGCTCCTACCTCCCCGTCCTCAGGCCGAGACATCCGAGCCTATCCTTCCGCTCAAGAGGAAGCGAAAGGGAGTTCCCAAGGGGGAGGCTTCCCGGGCAGCAGCTCCTCTCGAGCCGGACACTACCCCAGCCCCCTCACAGGTGCCTGAGGCCAGGCCGGTGCTTCCCGGCGTCGACACGTTACCATCCGCGGAGGATGAGGACGTGGAGATGGTGGGGCCCTTCATACCTGCCCGGGACCCAATCAATGCTGCAGTACTTGCCCCATTTTGGGCACCTACCTTGGAAGCCCAGGGGGAAAGGGTGAGGACGGACGGCACCGTTCTCCGGACAGGGATCTCCGGGTCTAGCACCGCCTCGGCTCTCTGTGAGGTGGCCCGCCTGCCTGTTGATATGGACGTGTGGAGTAAATCCACTAACCTGGAAGTCATCAACAACCTTCGCCGGGGTCTCATGATGGTAAGTCACGTTTCAGATCTCTTCTTTACTTCTTAAGTTCATCCAACTAACAAAACAATATTGATTGTAGGCGGTTCAGGGCTCCCTTGAAATAGGTGACCGGTTCCAGCGTCAAACTGCTGACCTGGAGAACTCTTTGAAGGTTGCCACTCGTTCCCTTCACCTCAAGACCGAGGCTGAAAGGATGAGGAGGGAGGTGGAGGCCTACAAGGAGCAGGTCAGGATTGCCACCCTAAAGAAGGATGAGGCTGACCTGAGGCTGGAGGATTCGCAGGATCTTCTTAAGAAGGCATTGGAGGAAAACTCTAAGGCCGGGGAGAAGATCTTGGCTTTGGAGGCGGAGATTGCAGCTAGGGAGAGGGCAGCTTTTGACCGGGGGTCCGTGGAGGCCCAAACGACAATGACTAAACAGCTCCCGGGCATTTACAATGAAGCCTTTCAAGTAGGTTGGAAGGCCTTGTACTCCTGGGAGTCTGATGATATGCCCCCACTGCCACCCCAAGATGTCCTCCCCTATCCGAATGCCCCCATAGGTGTCCCTGAAGAAGAACTCCCTGAGGCTCAAACAGCAAATGATGATGTGGCCGGGCCGTCCAATTCCTGAACGTTTCTTGCTTACTTTGCTTCACTTTTATTTTTTTTTGCCAGATCCTGAGTGATCTTTATACTCTTCTCCTTTTTGATTCCGGACAAATTTGATAACCGTTTTTGGTTGTATATTTATGATGGGTTTCCATTTTATGGCCATCATTCTTAAATTTTGCTACATTTATTCATCTTTATTTATCTAGTCTGAGATTGATATTACTGTTCATTTATGAATATTTTGACAATATGCTATCTTTGTTTAAACGGAGCAAATATTCAGATGCAATCATACAATGTATAACAACTCCAAAAGACTTGGAAAATTCAACTTGAGAAAAATTGAGGGACGATCTTACCCGGTTACACGGTGAAAGATCTTTTGTCTATACCCCACGAATTATAATTGTTGGGTGAAGACTTGATACGCTTGTTTTGAGCGGGTATGGAATCTTAACCGCTCCTGAAACTTCATTGAGTATTCCTGCCCGGATGGGCAGTATGATCCTTCTTATTCATGGCGGGACTTCAGCATGGGCATTCTTACCCGGGTGACCTGGGCAGACATTCTTATCTGCCGTCTAGTCGCGGCTTTAAACTGTTTAAAGTTTTATACACCGCACCTGTTCTTGTCAGGTTTTTTGCCCCTCAAGGAGGACTTTAGCATGGGCATTCTTACCCGGGTGACCTAGGCAGACATTCTTATCTGCCGTCTAGTCGCGGCTTTAAACTGTTTAAAGTTTTATGCACCGCACCTGTTCTTGTCAGGTTTTTTGCCCCTCAAGGAGGACTTTAGCATGGGCATTCTTACCCGGGTGACCTAGGCAGACATTCTTATCTGCCGTCTAGTCGCGGCTTTAAACTGTTTAAAGTTTTATACACCGCACCTGTTCTTGTCAGGTTTTTTTATACATGCCTTATACAAAGGACTTTCATAACACATAGAGAAGTTGTAAACTGAGACTTCATTGATAATACTTCTTTAGATTACAGATATTCCACGGTCGTTTTACAGGGGTATCATCAGGCCCTAATAACATAAAAGCCCCTGTGCCGGCCACAGATGCGATCTTGTACGGTCCTTCCCAGTTTGGCCCAAGTTTCCCGTGGGTTGGATCTTGTTTAGCCCCCATAACTTTCCTGAGTACTAAATCGCCAACTGCAAGCTCTCGAGGGTTAATCCGCTTTTCGTATATTCTTCGCAGCCCATTCTGATAAGCGGCTAAATGAATAAGAGCTGAATCCCTTCTTTCTTCAGCTAAATCCAAGTCCGTGGCTAGACTTGTCTCGTTGGTGACCGGATCATAAGTACTCCGTGCGGTATCGTAGGCAAGCCAACTTCAAGAGGAATAACTGCTTCAACTCCATATGTAAGTGAAAAAGGGGTTTCTCCCGTTGAACACCTGGGGGTTGTCCGGTAAGTCCACAAGATGCTTGGCAATTCTTCAACCCACCTCCCTTTGGCGTTCTCCAGACGTTTTTTGATTCCGTCCAGCAACGTCTTGTTGGAGGACTCCGCCTGTCCGTTCGCCTGGGGGTAAGCGGGAGTAGAGAAATGATTCCTGATGCCATATTGCTCACAGAATTCTCTGAACGGCCCACTAGTAAACTGAGATCCGTTATCAGACACCAGCACTCGTGGAATTCCAAAACGGGTGATGATATTCTTCCAAACGAATCTTTTGGAATCAGCATCTGTAATATGCACCAGCGGCTCCGCTTCTACCCACTTGGTAAAATAGTCCGTTGCCACAATAAGCCATTGGCGGTTTCCCGGAGCCCGGGGGAGGGGTCCAACTATATCCAGTCCCCACTGGGAAAACGGCCATGGACTGGCAATAGGGTTTAAGCTGGCAGCCGGCTGATGTATGGACGGAGCAAACCGTTGACACTTATCACACTGTTTGACATACTGGGCGGCATCTTTCTGCATGTACGGCCACCAATAGCCTTGCCCTATGGCACGATGTGCCAAGGACCGTCCACCAGTGTGTCCTCCACATACGCCTTCATGGATCTCCCATAATAGATTCTGAACGGTGTCTGGGTGAACGCACCGTAGATAAGGACCGGTGAAGGATCTTCTGTAAAGATTTCCTTCTTTGGAAACCCAATACCGGGGAGCTATCCTTCTTATACGGTCAGCTTCCTTACGGTCAGTCGGCAATATATCATCTTTTAAATAAGCGAGTATAGGACTCATCCAGCTAGAAGATTGAACAACTGAGCATACTTCATTAGTTGTGTTGCTTCCAATACTCGGAAGACTTTGCACACCAACAGAAATTATCCGCCGTAATTCCGGGGCCACAGCTGATGCTAAACCGGCGAGGGCATCTGCATGCCCGTTCAACTCCCTGCCAATATGCTCGATTTGAACATGTTTGAACTTTGCCAGCAACTTCTTCGCTTCCACAAGATATATCCTCATTTTCTCATCCTTAGCTGCATAATCTCCTGAAATCTGATTCACTACAAGCTGGGAATCGCAGTACACGGTCAATGGATCTGCTTGGAGAGCAATTGCGCACCGCAGGCCGTGTAGCAATGCTTCATATTCAGCCACATTATTAGAAGCGGGGAAGCCTAAACGGATTGCCAACTCCATCATCTGACCTTGGGGAGCGGTGAGCACCACACCTAGACCTGAGCCTCTTGAATTGGAGGCTCCGTCAATGTATAGCTTCCACCCCTCCATACTGTTGTACTGAAGATATGTGGTTCACCCACATAGGTCCCATCTCTGCGGGGGTGAACTCAGCGATGAAGTCTGCCAAAACTTGCCCCTTGATTGAAGTTCTTGGGCGGTAGTTGATATCATAAGCCCCTAGTTGGGCTCCCCACTTGGATATCCGCCCTGAGAAGTCTGCACTTCTTAAAACAGCCTTCAGCGGCTGCTCGGTCAAGACAATCATGGTATGAGCCTGAAAATAGTGCGGAAGCTTCTTGGATGAGCATACTAAGGCGAAAGCCAGTTTCTCCAGTGGCAAATACCTTGATTCTGCCCCGTCCAGAGTCTTGCTTGTGTAATAAACCGGCTTCTGAACGTTGCAATCCTCTCGCACTATGGCTGCGCTGACGGCATGCTCAGAGACAGCCAAATATACATATAGAGATTCCCCATTCACCGGAGTGGATAAAAGGGGAGCAGCTGAAAGATACTCTTTTAACCGCTCAAAGGCCTGATCAGATTGTTCTCCCCAATGAAAGTTCTTCCCTTTCTTTATTAGATCAAAGAAAGGGCGGCACTTTTCGGCTGCCCGGGAAATAAAGCGGTTCAAAGCTGCCGCCATACCGGTCAGCCTCTGTACTTCTCTTACAGTTCTCGGGGGCCTTAACTCAAGGATAGCAGAAATTTGATCCGGGTTGGCCTCGATACCTCGTTGGGTAACCATAAACCCCAAGAATTTCCCGGAGCCTACACCAAAAGCACATTTGGATGCATTCAACTTGAGGCGGTGTCTTCTCAACGTGTTGAACACGGCCCTTAAGTCTTCCAGATGATCTTCTGCACGGACACTTTTGACTACCATGTCGTCGATGTATACTTCGACTGTTTTGCCCAGCTGAGATGAGAACATTTTAGTAATCATTCTCTGATAGGTAGCCCCAGCGTTCTTCAATCCAAAGGGCATGACCTTGTAACAAAAGATCCCCCTTGGGGTAATAAATGCTGTCTTTTCTTCATCAGCGGGATTCATGGCAATCTGATGGTATCCTTGGAAAGCATCCAGAAAGCTCATTCTTTGGTGGCCGGATGTAGCGTCCACAAGTTGGTCTATCTTGGGCAATGGAAATGGGTCTTTTGGACAAGCTTTATTCAAATCCGTAAAATCTATACATACCCTCCATTTTCCATTCTTCTTTTTAACCACGACCGTGTTAGAAAGCCAGGTGGGATAAAGAATCTCCCTTATTGCCTTTGCTTCAACTAACCGGTTAACTTCTTCACACACTGCTTCCTGGTGAAGTGGGGAAATCCGCCGTCCCTTCTGTACAACTGGACGGATAAGCGGATCCACATTGAGACTATGGCATGCGAAGGCTGGATCCTACCCCGGGGGCTTCGTATGGACTCCATGCAAACACATCAGAGTATTCCATTAACAATACAGTGAGGCCATCCCTCAGCTCCTGTGAAAGGGATGCGCCTAATAAAAAATATCTTTCTTGATCGGAGGCGGACATATAGTGCTTTTCCAACTCCTCCGCACATTTCTTTTGCGGGGCAAGTCCTTCATTCTCTGCCCGCTCCTCTAACTGCTATTTGGCCGGTCTTGCTTCGGGCTCAGGCCCATAAGATACAGCCCCTTTCTGATGGGCGGCCGCTATGAGACATTGTTTGGCCGTCACTTGATCACCTCTAACCTCCATTATTCCTTCAGGGGTTGGGAATCTAAGTCTCTGGTGCAATGTTGACGGGACAGCCTTCATCTTGTGCAGCCAAGGTCTTCCCAAAATTGCATTGTAAGGGAGAATATGAATTCAGCACCCAGAAATCCGTTGGAGAAGAAACGGTCCCTGCATGGACTTTCACAGTAACGCGACCAACCGGCATCACTGATTCCCCTGAGAATCCGTATAAAGGGATCGACTTTCCGGTCAAGATCCTTATGCTCAAGGCCCAAGCCTTTGAAAAGAGAATCATACATGATCTCAGCGGAAGCTTCCGGGATCGATCAATATTCTTTTTACTTCGTAATCGCCTATCTGCATGGTGACCACCAAGGCGTCAGAATGTGGGAGTTGCACCCCCTCCAGATCCCTATCAGTAAAGATAATTCTCTTCAGTCATCTCCTTCCTCAGCCTTTTCGGAGCCGGAGTCACCCCCTCGGAGACTTGAAATACTTCCCTGAGATGGGCGGCTTCCCGGGTCTCCGTTCTCAAACTATCAGCCCGTGCATGGCTGTGTATTACGTCAATGGTCCCAATAGGTGCCTTGGGCTTTGGGTTGTGCACTCGCTGTTGTTGAAGCTTGGTATTGTCCACAAATTGGTGAAGGTGCCCATCCCGGACCAATTCCTCCAACAAAGCTTTGTAATTCCTGCAAGTTTCAGTCAAGTGCCCCCTCTCTCTATGGTAGGCACAGTATGGCATTGACTCTCTGGAGGCTGGGTCCCCATTCAATCTAGCCGGCCAGGCAAAATAAGGCTTATTTTTTATCTGGGGCAATATTTTGAAGATCGGCTCCTTGAAGGTGGTGTTGATAGCCTGGAATGATTCCCTTGTGACCGGACCCGACTGTTTGGGATTACGCTGAGCTCTGCTTGTTTCCGGTTGGGCCGATTTCTTCTGAACGACCACATTGTCACCGGATTGCTTCTGGGGCTGCAGACCGTCCTCTTCAACACGGACATGCTGCTCTATCCGGGACATGAGATTCGACATATCAGGAGGTGGCTTCTTGGCTAAAGACTGCCTCAATTTACTCCCAACAGGGAGACCAAACCTGAATTGAGAAATAGCAACGTCTTCCCCGCACCGGTCAATTTCATTATAAGTCTCCCAGTATCTAGCCGAATAAGATTTCAAACTTTCTCCGGACCTCATAACTAAGGCCATCAAAGAATCTACCTCTTTTGGTTTTCTTGTGTTGGTGATAAAGCGGGTGGTAAAGGCCTCAGAGAGCTCCGTCCAAGAATGGATGGATCCGTGGTCAAGCCTGTCAAACCACCTGAGGGCCACATCCCCCAGACTGGAGGGGAAGATTCGGCACATAAGGATGTCATCTCCATTATGAAGAGCCATCGAACGCCGGTAATGACTCAAGTGCGACACGGGGTCTGTCTTCCCATTGTAAGTGACCAGGTTGAGGGGAGCAATCCTAGCCGGGAGTTTCGCCCGCTCAATTCTCGAGGAGAAAGGGGAATGGGAGATCTGTCGCAACTGGTTCCAGACCGGATTCTGATCTTTTTTCTCCGGTACATGCACAGGGGACTTTCTTTCCGTCCTCCTCCCTGTTTTGCTCCGCCTGGAATCTTTCGGGGCTCTGTGGTGCTCTTCTGATCGTCTGGGACAACGATGAGAACTTTCGCATGAATCAGAGTGGCTTCTCGACCTCTGTCTTCTTGACCTCTGTTGGTCACAGCTAGCATGAACCTCTTTCAACTCTCGTAACTCCTTCTCTAGTCTTTCTATCTTTCGACTTCTTTTGAGGGCCTCGGCATCAATCACATCACGAGTGGCATGAGATCTCCCTCTCTGATCCTCGACCCTTTCCCTATTTGCTTCGACATGAACTTCTGACATGACTCTCCTTGTTGCTGAGGGGTTTGGTGGGGGGTTGTTGACCAAAACGAAAGCGTTTTCTCCCTCCATGTAACTAGCTTCAACTGACAAACTCGACTGGCTTGGCTCTCTACTTCGTTCCCACAGACGGCGCCAATTGTGTTGCGTAATTTTTTGCAATAAATAAGATTGAGAGTTTCACCAGTAGAAATCTTCTATATTCGCAATCAATTACTGTTCGGATCCTTCCTGCAAAACAAACACACAAAGACTCTTTAGAGGTGGTGGCGATTTACGCCTGATCACCCTCCGAAGATTAAGTTAGTTCCCTTGTTTTTCTTAGTGAATGTGTATAAGCTCTCTGATTGTTCAAGCACGTACCTTTTTCCTTCTTTGTTCCTCTATATATAGTCTGGTTTTTGACCCACTTGAGCTCCACCAACTGGGAGGCTCTCACTTTGAGGGTGACATGACATGTGACAGTCCCTTTTGGGACGATTTGACGTGGGTACATAACGTATAAAACACTATTGCCAAACTCATTCAATGAATTCGGCTAATCAGTCACGTGACGACCGTCTCGGGATATGTACTGAGCAGAGACTGCCAAAATCCCACTGTCTTCATTTAATGCACCTTGGAGGTCGGTGCTATTTATCCCGGTCAACTTGCCCGGTATCCGTTCAAAGTAAACTACATGGGTTGGGATTGTTCCTTTTTCTCCGATGAAGCTTTGATGAATTGGCTCCCTGGGCGGATCTTCCAATGTCACAAAGGGAATCGAGTTGAATTCTCGTCATCCGGTATAATTATGCCCGGTCAACCGCTCATCGTATGTGTTAATGCGAACTGAACATTCAATATTATACGGGCCTTAGCCCAATTACCTGCTTGTCTTAATTCCCTTGAATGGGCCTTAGCTTCTGTTGTGGGCTTAACCCATCCCATATTCTTTATGGGCCAATTGCATATATGAAAAATATTTGCTCACACAGAGATGACCACAGCAAAGCTGCTAGTGAATCTCTCACTGTTGTCAAAGTATAAATAGAGTAAAGCATAGCAATGTTCTTGCTTTGATGATACTGAATTCGTAATCATCCATATTGTTGAGTAATTTACAAAGAAAGAAAAAGGTGAAGAGATAGTCCAGAATAATGCCACTTCATCACTAATAATCTCCTTTCGGATAACGACTGGGTTCTAAAGATACGTTAAAGTACTTGGACTCAAGATTTGATCAAAATCCAATGCTTGAGGCAGCTATGATCTCAAGCTCCATGTGCATACGGTCTAGCAAAGAGGCATGAAAGAATTGTTCTTCAAAGAAATGTTTTTCTTGTCACATTTGAGGTGGAAAAGGCTTTTCCAAATCCAAACTCTCAAAATATTTTATATACCAAACCCGCACTAAATCCTATTAAATTTTTTGAATTCCATACCAAACCCTTCCCATTTATATTTGAAAAACCCAAACCTGCCCACTTTTTTACCTACCATATATTAGGTCAAACGAGTTAAGTCGGATCAGATTAACCCAAATTTGAATATGAAAATATTTTTTTGACTAATTTTAATAATTAATAAAAAAATTATACTAAATTAATCAGTAAGTAGTATAAATACTTGATTATCATAGCAATTTATTAGGTTAAAACCACTAAAATATACTAAAAATCCAATACAACATCTAAAATGTTTACATAAGATTCATTTACTAAGATTACTTTATTATAAAACATAGTTTTTATGTAAATAAATTTAATAATAATGATAAATTAATAATTGAAATTGTGTCGGGTATGTGTAGGGCCGGCTCAAGACATTTTGGGGCCTAAGGCCATAATTTTAAGTGAGGCCTTATTGAGGAACAATAATTCATATTTTAAGTGAGGCGATAATTTTAAGCGTAGGTGTGTGTAGAAGATTCAGAATGCATATGTAAAAATCTAAATAGTCTAAAATAAAAAATAAAATAAAGTAAAGTGCAAAACCTACTAAGATAGAGATTTTAATTTATTAATTAAAGAAAAACTCAAGCGAAACAACTTTTTGTCACAAATTTTGCAACTTTGAAGTGGAAAATAATGAGTGGTGGACCATCACATTTAAAAATATGAGGTTGAGTTTGTCATAATGTTAAAACTATAAGGATTTATTTATTTATTTATTTTATTTACATTCCCCAAAGGATTTTATTAGTTTATAATTAAGATTTTATTTTTTTTTTATTTTTTTTTATAATTAAGAAAACAAAATCAACAAAATGACAATAGAAAATTGAAGGTACTTGAAAGTGATGACACTAACCCATATATACTACAAAACATTTAATGCAAAATATTGATATGTACTACCTGAAATTGTAACATCGACCGACGATTCCTCAACTTCTAAATCATTATCCAACATATCTTGATGTGTTTGTTTCTTAATAGTTGCGGCTTGTTGTGAAGGGCCTTGTGTAATGTCACGTGTACGAAATCGTTTTTTTTGCCATATTTATTTATAATAACATAACCCAAAATATACATTTACACAAGTAAAAAATAAAGATGAGTCACATGTAATATACATATTTAAGTAACAATTTAAGAGTTTACCAACAAGAGTAATAAAATGAGACAAAATATAATCAAAATAATATAATGTATAATTTAAGAGCTATAACTACTCTAATCATCACTGGATTCATCATTTGTAAAGTTCTTTTCAACATTATTGGATTTATCATTTGTAAAGTTCTCTTCAACATGATTGGATTCATTATTTGTAAAATTCTCTTCAACGATTGGTGACGCATCAACTATGATTCTTTCTACATCAGCCCGAGTGTAGTTAAGGTTGTCATTCACATCATCATATGCATCGTCAATAGTGATTTTGTAAGGGACATTCTCACAATAATTATCTTCTTCATCATCTTGTTCACATAAAACACCAATACCAACATCATATATGTCCCTTGCTTTTGTTTTAACAACAACAACTCAATCTTTATGTCTTTTAGATTCCACATAAAACACTTAGGAAGCTTGAGATGCAATGATAAAAGGTTCATCACTCAATTTGTTTCCAACATATATCAAGTGAGAAAAATTAACAAGGGGAAACCCAAACTCATCTATCTTGTATCCCTTCCCACTAAGGTCAGCCCAATCACATTTGAATAATATGTATCTGAAGTTGTCAAAATAATTCAACTCAATAATATCAGTTAAAAGACTATAGTAACTAGTGTCACCTTCCATGACGACACTAACTCCACTATTTTGAGTTGTTTTATTTTTGTCATAGCCTTTGATGCGGAACTTAAAATCATTTGTAACATAACGCTTCAACCATCTAACTTCAGTATTTGTGCCTTGTGCTAGCCATCTCATTTTATGAGAAAATTTCTCTCTTTCAGCAGCAGTCATTCCCAACACCTAATATAATTAGTAACTTTTATTATAAGTATATTCTTAAAATGTTACTACCACAAACAATTTTATGTATTATACTTACATATTCCCTAAACCAGTTGCAAAATGTTTCCATGTGAATCTTATGAATAAGATCATTAGTTACATGACGTGGGTGAGTTTGAGCTTTTATTTGATCTTGGTGTACCCTGTGTACACAAATGTATTAGTGTTAAAGAGTATGACCTTGGTTTGACATGTAGTGATACTAGTTAACATATTACTTACTTGCGAAATGGGATAATTTCATCATAATTGAATAGTACGTAACAATGTGCTTGGATCCATGATTTTCGATCTAGTGTGATGTTCAACACTGCACTTGTGGAGTGCTCACTATTCCTAATTGGCCGATTGAATACAGTTTCAGCAGATTCCAAATATCGTGAACAAAATGTTAAGCATTCGTCTACTAAGTACCCTTCTGCAATAGAGCCTTCCATATGAGCTTTATTACGCATGTGAGACTTGAGACGTGCTAGGTACCTATTCGACAAAATGATCAATAATGGACCTTGAATTCGAATGAAATCAACTAGACTATATTTACTATGTCTTACCTCTCTATGGGGTACATCCAACGATAATGAACTGGACCAGCAATCTTTGCTTCGGTAGCCAAATGTGTGACTAAATGTACCATGACTGTAAAAAAAGATGAAGGAAATATCTTTTCCAATTGGCACATCACTGCAATTTTTTTCTCAAGATGCTCAACATCTTCCACATTCAAGACTTTCGAACACATTTCCCTAAAGAAACAAGATAAGTCAATCAAAGCCGAACATACCTTTTTTGGCAAAGATCCATGTTTTACTATTGGAAGAAGTTGTTGCATCAGGATGTGATTATCGTGACTCTTCAAGCTTATAATCTTACGTTGGTTAAGTTGAATACAACATAAGATGTTTCAAGCATATCCATCAGGCACTCTTATATCCTGTAAAACTCTCAAAAGACTATCTTCTTCTCTTGGAGTCATTGTAAAGTAAGTAGGCGGCAAATATGACTTATTGTTCCCAGTCTTTTACGGGTGAAGTTCACATCTTATACCCATAAGCTCTAAATCAAGGTGTGTCTTTATGTTATCCTTCGTCTTGCGATTCAAGTTCAACAAAGTGCCAATGATATTATCTGTCACATTTTTATTTTTTATATGCATCACATCAAGATTGTGACGCAACATGTGATCCTCCCAATTAGGCAAGGTGAAAAATATACTACTCTTCTTCTAGGCAAACCTTCCCCCCCCAATTTCCCTCTCTTTCTTTTTCTTTTCACTTTTTTATTTTTCTTTACTTTCTTATTTGTCTTCACCTTTTTATTTGTCTTCCCAAAACAACAGTTAACACATTCTGTTTGCTTAATTATGTCATTGCCTGATGGTATAGTAGGAGCTGGTCTCATTTCCTAACTCTCATCAAATGATGCTCTTTCTTTACGAAATCTATGATCATTATCCAAGAATCGTCTATGACCCATAAAACAATATTTTCCTTAATTTTTTAACCAACGAGAATGTGTATTGTAGTTACAACAAGGACATGCAAGAGCACCATTCGTATTCCAACCCGACAAATCGCCATATATGGGAAAATCATTTATAGTCCACATCAATGCTGCATGCATTTGAAATATGCTTTTAGTAGACACATCATACGTTTCTACTCCAACATCCCATAATTCTTTCAGTTCTTCTATTAAAGATTGTAAGTACACATCTATATCATTTCCAGGTGAGAATCGACCAGGAATCACCAACGATAAGATAAAAGAAGGCCTTTTCATGCACATCCAAGGAGGGAAATTGTATGGAAACAAAATGACAGGCCATGTACTATGAATCGTACTCATATGTCCATACGGGTTGAATCTATCAGATGATAATCCAAGTCTGACATTACGAGGATCAGATGAGAACTCAACATGCTGGGAATTAAACATTTTCCAAGCTTGAGAGTTAGCAGGATGCCTCATTAACCCGTCCTCTATACGACCCTCAGCATGCCATTTCATATAAGCGGCTGTTTTGGAAGACATAAATAATCATTGCAATCTTGGTTTTAAGGGAAACCACCGTAGAATATTTGCACCTTTTTTCTTTCTCTTAGACAAAGCATCCGTATCATCTTGGACTTCATCCTCACTTTCTTCACCCTTACTTTTCTTCCACCTTGAAGCGCCACATACTGAGCAAGCTTCATCCAATGCATTCTCCTTCCAGAATAACATGCAATCATTAGGACAAGCATGAATCTTCTCATAACCAATACTAAAATCCTTAATAATTTTCTTAGCCTCATAATTGTCTTTCGGCAACTTAGCATCTAAGGGAAGTAAATCTTGCAAAATTTGAAGCAACATTGTAAATGATTTGTTGCTCCAACCGCTAAGTCACTTCAAGTGGTACAAATGCAGTATGGTTGACAATTTGCTAAAATTTTTACAGTCTTATATAAAGGCTGCTCAGCATTTTCAAGTAATTTGTAAAACTTGTTGTAAGAACTTCGCCCCTTTTCTCAGACCCAAAGCGAAAACCCCAAAATTGGTTTCAAATGATTTTGGTTTCGGTTTGGAAATAAATTGGTAGCGTGTCTCAAATGATGGGATAAAAACTTTAATGTTTTAATCGACCCTCGAGGTTGAAGGCCGATGTGACATGTTTGTGGAGTCGCCACTTAATTTATTTTAGAGGACAAATTAAGAAATTCCAAAGACAAGAGTAATGTAATCCCCTTTTATTCCATTTTAGAATATTTGTACAATTGCTAGATGAAATGGTGTGTGTAAATGTTACAAATAAAATTCCCCTAGAATACAATCTAAGAAAATATATTGAATGAATTTCCTAGTTACAATCTATGTAAAAAGAAAATCAAATGTTGTTGTCAAGCACTATGTATACAAATCAAGGTTTTGGTTCGAAGGCTTGGTTACAAAATGGGAAGGTGTTAGGCACCCAATTTTGCTTGATTTACATCGGTCATTTTATATTAAAAATGGCCAAGTATGTTATAATGTCAATGCATGTATGTGTATGTTGTGCAAACAAATTAATTTTAATTGTCTATGTTGTTATTATGTTGGTTGCAATATGATGTTCATGTTATAGTTGTAAGCTTAAACACATAATCATAATGAACTTGTAAATATAAACACAAGAAATTAAAATATAAATGTAAGCATAATAAATTAAAGCATAAAAAAATTTAAAGCAATGTGGTTAGAAGACTAACCCACATGCAAAACAAAATTAAAAGTCAATATTTGCTTCACAACTTGTTTGGTTGTAAGCTTGTAATTTAAGACTCTCAAAAATGTGTTTGTGTATGTATGTTGGTGGCAAAATAATTCCAAACCTAAGTTCTAAAGATGATGAAGGGTGAACAAAATCAAATTGATTTTATCAACCTTCAAAAGCTTTAAGCCTTTTGGGAAGGAATTTTGATTTAAGAAAACTTAAGTTGCAAAATTTTTCTAAATCTTGGTTCTAAAGACAATGAAGGGTGAGATTTCTCAACCTTTAAAGGCTTTAGAACTTTGAATAAGAGAGTTTTGCTTCAAGTGAATTTTCTGCACTAAATTCCTATTTCTCTCTACAATTTCTCTCTATCTTGGAACACCTATTGCCTTGAAGACTATGGTTGTATTTATAGAAGAAGGGAGGTGTCAAAGGGTCAATGAGGGGTGGAAGGGGCTGATTTTTTGCCCCCCACCAGCTGCCTCACGTGCATGCCAGCCATGCCTTGTTCCCTTTGCTAAAAGAAGACAAAAAAAAAATGAAGAAAGTGGTCCAGGGACACAGTGCTAGCCGGCACTGTGTTTTAAAATCTTAGTGCCGGCCAGAACTAAGATTAAAAATTGAAGTGCCGGCTTAAAAATTAAAGTGCCCTCCGGCACTGTTTTGAAAAATTAAAGTGTTGTCCGGCACTGTGTTTTGGGTATTTAAAACATTTTTTTTTTTGTGTGACTTTTTCAACTTGCCTCTTTTGGCCATGCATTTTGTAACGTGCGTGGGCAGAAAAACTGATTTTTCTACCCTTCCAAAAGTGTTTTTGGCATGCATGAGTGAGATATAATCCTATGTATGCATGCCCATTTAAGCTAACGCGGACCAGAAGTGTTAAAACTTCGATTAGCGATAACTTTCTCGTTTGTGGTTCGATTTTAGTGCATGACATGTTGTTTTGATCGTGTTGACCTAATAACTCATTTAAAATTATTTTGGTGTCGATCAGACGTCTCGAGAAAAATCAGGCTGAAACCCTAGAAATGCATGGATTTTCGTGTCGAAACGCTCAAAGTCCAAATTGAGTGAAAGTCGTGTTGTTGTGATCGTGTTGACCTAAGGACTCATGTGAATGCATTTTTATGTCAATCGGTTGTCCATAATAAATTGGGACCGAAAACCCTAACGTGCACAGATTTCCATGTCAAAACGCCCATAGTTCAAATTGAGTGCAAGTCATGTCGTCGCGATCGTGTTGACCTAACGACTTGTATGAATGCATTTTTATGTCAATCGGATGCTCGGAACAAATTGGGACCGAAAATCCTAAATGTGCAAAGATATCCGTGTCGAGGTCCGTTTTTGGATTTTTAGTCCTTCAAACTCCCATGCATGTTATGAATGGAATGTAGGTGGTAAAATGGGATGTCTACACTTGTGTGTATCTTTATTAGGTTCTTGTGCAGGTTTTCGTATACTTGGGCCTTTTTCCACTGGTTCTGACATATTATGCATGAGGAATATGTCATGCAATATGTCATAAATATTACCATATTCATTAGAGATTTCTTGGACATCACTAACACTAGTTTCAACAAAAGTCGTTGCTTGCAATGATTCCTTGTGAAAAATCCATGTTTGATAACCCTTAGAAATCCCAAATGATACTAGGTGATCATGCACAACAGGTATAGTGAACAATTCAGAATTCACACATTTTACACACGGACATGAGATCATCCCATCCTTGGTTGTTTTTCGAGATGAAAATTTCAAGAAATCATTAACCCCTTCATAATATTCCGTGGACATCCTACTCTTTTTCATCCAACTCTTATCCATTGCCATATAATGGGATACAAAAAAATACCTACAACACAATTTCATGAATGCACACACCTAAGGTTAGTCCTAGTCATAATGATTTAGTTTCACATTTAACACTACTTAACAGATGCCAAAGTTTATTGAAAGATGGAGTTATGTGAGTATATATATATATTTTATGTGTTTTTTTTATATATATAATTTAACTATAATAAAATTAAGCCACCTTATAATAAAACAAAACCACCACAACAATAATGGTAATTTAACTATGATACAATTAAACTAACTAAAAGGAAATAATTAAACAAAATCAACTCACCAATAACAAAAAACAATTATACATGAAGCAAACATTCCCAATATCAACTTAAACCACCTTATAACACCATAGAAGCCACCCGCTTGCTCCAACTCAACAACCCACCACAAAACAAAGTATCATCAATTTCATTTTAGAATTCTATACATATGTAAATGTAAAGTACTTACTATGCCCAAACTGAGTGTAGATATTGAAAATCACAGACAAACGAACTATAGAAACGAATTGCAATTGTCATCCATGAACCATGACTAATTAGATCAGCACCAAGACAAGTAAACTTTTGTCATCCATGACACCATGACTAATCTGTTCAGTACCAAATAGCACATTCTAAGCACTTAAGAAGCTAATACTAGAAGAAATTTGAGTAAAATAAAGACAATGCTTTGGAGTACAAAAAGCCACATACCCATGATCTCAATTAACCCAAAAGGAAGGTATATACTGACTACTGAATCATGAGACCTGCCAACTAATTAACAATTGTTAGTCAACCCCCATCCAATTAAGCAAAATAGGATTGTAAAATAACCAACGACCCTTCATGAATCATATCTACATATTGAGTCCAAAACTAAATTGCTACTAAAATATAAAATAAGAGCTAAGCTTTTTTAAAATAAAAAATAAAAAAATTCTTAGATATGGGACATAACATAACTGTTCAAAAACATTAATATAATAAATCAATAACCAAAGCAATGTCCAACCAAAATTTTTTCAAATAGGTATGATTCAGAATGATATAAACAAAGACTATACACATGCATTAGCCTAGGAGTAGTACTACACACATGGCCCCCACACTTACTAATATTTCAAGTTTTCTGTTATATGTCAGTTGAATCCTGCAGAAAGTAGTTTTGCCCCCATCCCCACCAAAAAAATGTTAACCTATTTCCTATGTGGCTGCCTTAAGTTTGGTTACATTTCACTTCATTCTTATTATTACTTTGTAACAAACCCCCGCGCACCCACCCTAAATTCCAGTACACTCCTACACATGTCACTTGGGCTTTGGCTCAAGGAGCAAGGGCATAGAACAAAAGCAACTAACTCACCTACAATACATATATTTTAGAAACAAAAACTTGACCCAATAGCCCAGCCATCAATATCAAAAGTGATTAAAAAAAAGATGCAACACATTACAACTTGAGCAATTTATTTGTTTAAGCAACTTAGCTTTACAAAATGTTCGATATGAACAACATTAACCTATTCAAAACTGGTACCTGAAAGCTAGATAAATTGCAAGGCATAATTTATTTGACATGCTTGGGACAAAAGCTAAGCTTCATTAACAGAGACATGAAAAGGGGGAAGCAGCTGATAATACAAACACCAAGTGAAAAAAATAACAACTACAGAGCTCCTCCTATTAGGCCATAATAATTAATAAGGTTATTCACATCCAAAATGGGCTGGCCTATAATTAACAGTCCTTTTCACAATTTGGCTTCCCATATTGGCAAACATAATTTAGAGATTATAAGGATCAATAGATCCAAGATGCATGATGCAGCACGAAAAGTAAGAAAGGGATATATATATATATATTGACCTATCTTTTCATAAATACGAAATATTTTTTAATCAAATATCAAAATATTTAATTAATTCATATAAACTAGTTAAAGCATCATTTAGTTCTAACTAAACCAAAAAACTTAATTCAAAAGGGCCACAATCGCACACCTACTGACCAAACTAAATCAAAAGTCATATATAATAATATAAAAGAAATAAGATAAGGTTGAGATGCTACCAAGTCTCAACCTTATCTTTATTCACAATGCCTATTTGCCACGTTTACAGTTTACCCATGCTTTCTCACCATTCAACCTTATCTTCTATTTCAATATTAATAGCTTTTCACCATTTTGTACTCATTCATTGATAAAAAAACACACCTACATAGTATCTCAAAGTCCAGATCTTTAGTTCTTCGTTGGTGTAGGCATTCAGCACTGGAGACTGAGTCCAAGCGAGAGTGAGAAAGTGAGAAATTGAGTGAGAGAGCTGAGAAGTTGAGAGCGAGAGTGAGAAGCCGAGAGAGAATATTACAATAGTGGTTATGGAAAAAAGAAAAGAAAAAAAGAAAAGAAAAAAAAGCCAAGAGTGAGAACTGAGAAGTCCATATTTCATTTTCGACCTGGCACTCAAAATAAAAGAAAATGCAAGAATACAAAAATTAAAATAAAAGGCCCTTACCTTTGAGTTTGTTGAACTTGGGTCTAGAGGTGGGTGAGAGAGATTGATGGTGGCAGCAAAGAGGTGGTTATGGGTGAGAGAGATGGTGGCGGTAGAGGTGGTTGTGGGTGTGAGAGATGGTGGCGGCGATGGCAGTGGTGTGGGTGAGATAAGAGAGAGAGGAGAAAATTTTAAGGGAAATTGGTTTTTACTTTTTAGTATATCAGATTAGAAGTGAAAAATATTGGAAAAAATTCAGGGGAATTTTTTAGCGGGTAAAAAAAAGCAAGAAACGGTGTAGTTTTGAAAATTTATTTAATGCTTTTCTGACTGTCAAAGGAAACAGTCACAATATCATTAGGCATTTGTGACTGTCCTAAAAAACCAGTTACTACAAACCTATTATATAGTGGCTGTCATTTACTGCCAGAACAAACTACATATAGTAGCTGTTATAAAAACAGCCACTAGAAAAACTGTCAGTAGATGTTGATTTTTTTGTAGTGTTAACATCTAACTCCTTGACAATGATAAATCCTAACCAAATATTAATTCCTAACATAGCAATCCTATACGATCTATCATGCAGCACGTTGATTCCAAATAGCACAGTAACATAGGCCTAAGACGAGAAACTAGAATCTTAGAAATAACTTTGTGTAGGAATGCGAGTAATATAAATTTGGTGTAGTTCTTTTAGCAATAACGCTTGGTTGAATAAAGAAATTTGAACGGCTTGAAATGACTTACAGGCTGCAATTTCTCAGCATCTTTTGAAGAAATATACCCAACATTCCATCTAGCCTTGGTGCTTTTTATGGATTCATCTCCCAAACGGCACTCTACAAAGTCCTTCATTTTCAAAATCATCTTCACTAAGGTTGGATCAACCTTTCAAAATTTGTTGACTATTGGGCTGTTGAAGCTTCACACCCTTTTCTAAAATTTTCCAAGAGTGACTAGTTACCATCATTCCACTTAGTTCTATAAATTTTGTTTTGACATCTTCTAATTATAGTAGAACGGTGAAAGAATTTGGAATTCTTATCACCTTCTTCGAGCCACAGCTGTCGCGAATTTTGACACCAAATGACATCCTACCTTCCTTCATCAAGATTTGCTTCAACATTTAAAACTGAAATGATAAGTTTGGAGTCCAACTTTAGAGCTGGCAAGTGAATGACACTAGTTTTAGGAAACTAGAATCGCCAATATCCATTGCACACCACTATGCCTAGTCGTTCCATGGGTAAGAGCACTATTGCCACAAAGAAACCATATTGAACATGCCTACGACAACTTGAAATTAAAGAGAAATGATGCTAGTTGATAACATTAGAACATTTATAAACCTTCACCAAAAAAAAAAAAAAAAACCATCCATAAACAGTTGCTAAATGTCAAGATATTACAAAATATTCGGAATCTAGAATATTCATCTAAACTAAAAAAGAGAAAGAAAACGAGTGTAATGCATTCAGCAAGATTCTACCACACAAGCCAAAAGTCACAGAGAATAGAGCATTTTCAAATTCCTACATTCTAATAAAGATATTTCCTCATAAATCTTTTTGTCTACAAATCCTTTAGAGCACTAATGTCACTCCGAAGGAATTGGAAGGTTTCCAAGATTTCCGCATTCTCCTTAAAATATTTCTCTAGACTTGCTTCTTTTGCCTTTAGAGTTTCTTCATCTCCAAGAACCCTAAAGTTCTCAATCATCACGGACTTTAGGCAATGTCTCCAGCATGGAATTGGAAGGAATTTGCAACAACTAGGTTTCTTCCCTTTCAGAATAGGCTTTTCATATGAGAACTGAAATCAAGGAAAGAGTTAGTATAACACTCTCAAAATGGTAAAAAAGACATTAGCCAACATCTCTTCCAAAAGAATAAAAGATCTAGAAAGTTAAGACACTCAAAGGAGTTGAATAATTTAGGGAAAAAAAAAAAAACGAATCAAAATTTTTCAAATTATGATAGAAGTGGCAATTACTGGGAATTTGTTTGTTTGGTTTTTATTTTATTTTTATTTTTAACCTTGATTGTAAATTTCAGTATCTACTCCTAGGTACTACCAAAGTAGTTGCATATTAGGAGATGTATAGGACATATACAAACCTTCAAGATAGTAAGGAAAGGATATGAGCCTCATCCTTACAATCCTTCTTTTGCTCCAAAAATAAGACAGTATTAATTTTCCTAGGCCAACTAAATTTTCCTTATTTTGGATGACTAAAGACCAGTTACTTCTAACTTGATATAGTAAATTTTGCAATTAACAAAGAACTGCACACAAATTTTATTAAAATAAAGGAAATTAGGAACTAAATTAAACTAAGTTCATGTAAAGAAATTTCTCCATAATTATTATCACGAGACAAAATAAAAAATGTAAGGAGTGCCTAATACCCATTATAACAGTTAAGCACTTTAAAGTAGGATTCTAGTAGATTTGTTAGATTTAGAGAGGGAAGCACAGAGAAGACAGAGAGAATAAACTGTGTATTGAGTATTCTGAATAATCATGTACAAATAAAAGAATATATATAGGCCTAGTCTAGTGTACGGTATAGTAAATACAACTAGGTAAACCCTAGGAAACCCTAGACTAGTACAATAACAAATGGTATATAGTATATACATATTAACATCCCCCCTCAAACTCAAGGTGGTTTGACAGAAGCCATCTTGAGTTTGGAAACAAGATCACGAAAACGACCAGGAGGAAAAGTCTTCGTAAAGATGTCAGCAGTCTGATCAGAAGAGCTAACTGGAAGAAGATGTAGGATGCCAGCAGACAGATGATGACGCACAAGATGACAATCAATCTCAATATGCTTGGTGCGCTCATGGAAAACATCATTATGCGCAATCTGAATAGCACTACGGTTGTCACAATGTATAACAGTCGGTGAAGAATGTGTAACACCCATATCTTCCAACAGCCAACGAAGAGCAAGAAGTTCAGAAGTAGTATCAGCCAGAGCACGATACTCTGCCTCAGTACTAGAGCGAGACACAATATGTTGTTTCTTACTGCGCCAAGAAATAAGAGAGTCTCCCAAAAAGAAACAAAATCCAGTAGTAGAGCGGCGGTCAGTAGGATCCCCGGCCCAATCAGCATCAGAATAAGCACAGAGGTCAAGGGTGGAGTGAGCAGAGAAGTGAAGTCCGTGAAACATAGTACCCTTGATATAGCGAAGAATGTGAAGCACTGCAGCATAGTGTGTAGAATGGGGAGCAGATAAGAATTGACTCACCAAATGAACAGCATGAGCAATATCAGGGCGGGTTACAGTGAGATAAACTAAGCTGCCAACAAGCTGACGATAGAGAGTGGCATCACTGAGAGGTGTGCCATCCAAGGGAGTAAGGCGAGCATTCATCTCAAGGGGTGTAGAAACAACTTTAGTGTCAGTCAGGCCAGCACGAGATAACAAGTCAGAGGCATACTTAGCCTGAGAGAGATAATAACCAGTGGAATCAGAAGAGACCTCAAGGCCTAGGAAGTAGCTCAGATGACCAAGATCCTTCATCTCAAATTGTTGGTGGAGAAAGAGCTTGAAATCAGAAATGCCAGAGTGATCATCCCCAGTAATGATCATGTCATCAACATATAGTAGAAGAAGAATCATACCCTTATCAGATCGGCGGATAAACAATGCTGTATCATGAGAACTGGATGAGAAGCCAAACTGATGTACAATACTGCTAAACTTGGCAAACCAGGCTCGAGGAGCTTGCTTAAGACCATACAGAGCGCGACGAAGGAGGACAAACTTTGTCAGGATAGTCTGAATAGCCTGGAGGTGCCTGCATATAGACTTCTTCAGTGAGATCACCATTTAAGAAGGCATTCTTAACATCCATCTGAAAAAGAGGCCACTGATGAACTGCAGCAATAGCAAGAAGACTACGAACAGAGGTAATACGAGCAACAGGAGCAAAAGTCTCCTCATAGTCAATCCCATATTCCTGAGCATATCCCTTGGCAACAAGACGAGCCTTATACCGTTCAATAGAGCCATCAGATTTGGTCTTGATCTTGTAGACCCATTTGCAGCCAATGGCAGATTTACCATGAGGCAAATCAACCAAGTCCCAAGTATGAGTCTTCTCCAAAGCCTGAAGTTCCTCTGTCATTGCTTGCTGCCAAAGAGGGTTAGTACAGGCCTCACGATAGGTGTGAGGCTCATGAAGGGAAAGCACAGCTGAAAAACAAGAATAATCACGCAAATGAGCAGGAGGTGCTCTTACCCGGTCAGAACGACGAAGGGGGAGGAGAGGAGGCTGATCAGTGACAGGATCCACAGGCGGTGCAGGTTCTTGGGGCGAAGCCGGAGAGTCAGCAGGAGGAGCAGCAAGAGGGAGGTCAGGAGTCTGATCAAGGACAGGATCCACAGCTAGTGGAGGTGCTAGAGGAGAAGTCGGAGAATCAGCAGGAGATATAGGAAACAAAGGTAGTGATGGATTAGTAAAAAAGGAAGGGGTGGAACAAGTTGTAAACTTGGACAGGGAATTAAACATGGTATGTTCCCAGAAAACAACATGACGAGAAATGCGAAGACGTTGAGAGATAGGGTCCCAACAACGATAACCTTTGTGTTCAATCCCATACCCAAGAAAACAACATAGACGAGATCGAGGTTCTAATTTGGAATGTTCATGCGGCTGAAGTAAAACAAAACATGCACAACCAAAGACGCGAAGAGAAGAGTAGGAAGCTGGAGTACCATAGAGACGTTCAAAGGGAGTCACATTTTGGAGAGCTGAGGATGGAAGACGGTTGATGGTATAGACAGCAGTGAGAGCGGCTTCCCCCCAAAAACGTTCAGGACATGAAGCAGAAATGAGGAAAGCCCTAACAGAGTCAAGAATGTGGCGGTGTTTGCGTTCAGCCCTACCATTTTGCTGAGATGTTCCTGCACAGGAACGCTGAATAATGGTGCCTTGTGTGTGAATGAAATCAAGGAATTGAGAGTCTCTATATTCCATGGCATTATCAGTGCGGAAGATTTTAATGGTTTTTGAAAACTGTGTGGAGATCATTTGGGCAAATGTGCGATAGATTTGAGCTAATTCAGAGCGATTGTGCATAAGATAGATCCAGGTATATCGAGAAAAATCATCAACAAATATGACAAAATATTTTGATCCACCTACAGTGGCAGTGGGGCTAGGTCCCCAAATATCAGAGTGAATCAAGTCAAAAGAGGCATGAGAAGAGGAGTCACTATTAGTAAAAGATAAGGCCGGTTGTTTGGCCAACTGACACGATACACAATCAACTGAATCATGTTTGACTTGACCCAAGAAACCACTAGAGACTAAAGAGCGAAGTTTTTGAACGGACACATGACCTAAACGTAAATGCCAAAGACTCAAAGGAAAAACAGAAGCAGTATGAGCAACCTGAGACGGAGGGGGTGTTGGGGTGGAAGGTAGGTGGAGTGAAGTGAGCTCGAACATCCGTCCCACTCTACGGACCTGTCCCAAGAACTTGATTCGTCCTGAGGATCCTGCACACGACAACCAGAAGAACCAAACCACAAGTCATAACCAAGTTCACATAATTGACCAACAGAGATGAGATTAAGAGTGAGGTTGGGAATAAGATATGTGTCAGAGAGAGACAGTGTAGGAGTGGAAACAGAACCAGTATGGTTGGCAGAAATGTACGAGCCATTAGCAGTTTGAATAAGAGGAGCATGAGTAGTAGGAATAACAGAAGAAAATAACTGAGAATCGGGAGACATATGATTACAACAAGCAGAATCAAAATACCAAGTGTTACCTGAGACAGCAGAGGAAACCTTACCAGAAGTAGACAGAATTGTGTTTGACTATGGAAAAGACTAAGGATCTTAACTCACTAACCGAAACATATGAGAGAGAAGGAGCAGAGAATGATTCTGTAGTAGCAGCAACAACAGAGGGATTATCAGGCCACGGAAGAGTTCTTGAGTGACTTGGCTTGGGAGGCCTGGTTGGGCAGTTGTAGACAATGTGACCAATCTTGTGACAATACCGACATTGGACAGTAGGGCATTCAAATAGAAGATGTCCTTGTTGATAACAATTTTTGCAGTATTTCGAACCATTCCTGGATGAGAAAGAAGGATGAGCAGCAATAACAGTCTGAGGAAGTTTGGTGGTATCCATTAGAAATGAATAAGAAATATAGAAAAGATCTGCAAAAGAAAACAAAAAAAAATAATGGGTAAGCCTTTTTCCTTTTTTCTTTTTTTTTTTTTTTTTTTTTTTTTCGGGCTAGGGCTGACGTCAGCAATAGGTAGGGCTGACGTCAGCTGTGAGTACAGGTGCGGGGCGGGTCGACTCGCGGGTCGCGGGTCACGGGTCACGGGTCGCGGGTCACGGGCGCGTGGAGCTGGGAACCAAAAAGACGCCGGAAGCCTCACCGGCGCGTGAGGGCGCGTGGGACGTCTTCTGGCTGCGAAACTTCAGGTGGAGATTCGTCTTGAAGAGACGAATCAATTGATGCCTTGCACAAGACAGACGGAGCAGCCTAACGGCGGCGGCGGAGAGAGGAACCGGCGGGTTTGCCGGAGACAGATCTGGCGCGTGGAGGCGCGTGGGGGATTTTCTGGCGATGAAATTTCTCAGGTTTTGTAGATCGAGTTCGGACGATCAGGGCAGTAGGTAGCACAGGATGAACGGAGGTCTCTGGAAGCAATGGCAAGAGAGGAGAGGTACGGCTGTTTCTGGAGAGAAAGACTGTTTTCAAATAGTTCTACGGATGCTTCTAAGAATTACAATGCCAAAAAATTAATTTGGCTTTGATACCATGTTAGATTTAGAGAGGGAAACACAGAGAGACAGAGAGAATAAACTGTGTATTCAGTATTCTGAATAATCATGTACAAATAAAAGAATATATATAGGCCTAGTCTAGTGTACGGTATAGTAAATACAACGTAAACCCTAGGAAACCCTAGACTAGTACAATAACAAATGGTATATAGTATATACATATTAACATGAAAAAATAATTTATACTCTTTGTACAAACCTCTTATATATCTAGCTATATATAGGAGATCCTTCGGGAGAATCTTACTAAGCTGCGAAGGAGGTGGATTTACTTCTACGTAGCAACAAGAACAATAGGTGAAAAGCCATTTAACCCCTCTCCAAGAGAGGTGTGAGTCACAAGTTTGCTAATACTAAAAAATTTAGAAGTAATAAATGTCCCTTTTTATTTCTCTGGTATAAGCTATTCTGCACTCTGTACAAATTTTTTCTGTGAATATTTTTAATCTCTACATATATTATATACACAAAACTTTAAACCTAAGTTTGCCATTTTGCTTTCAATATAAACAAATTTAAATGTTTAGTATATCAAGCAAAAAAATTCACATAAAAAACATGTACATCACAATTGATTAAACCAAAAAATTTAACTAATTGACTATTAACATCTAGAGGATCCATCACACCAAAAGTAACCATGCTTAGCATGAGAAGCAGAATATTTGACAGGTTTCTGAATCTAGGAAATGAAAATTTGTTATACCTTGAAACATATGGTGTCCATCCAGGGTTCCATGTCGATTGAAAGCGCTATTAGTAGAATCTCAGGTAGAGGAGCATTCCAGAGCAAGCTATCCATAAGTTCAACAATATCAAGTCCAATAACTAGATTTCCTGTTTCTAACTTCAATTGCTTGACATTATATGATGGGGACGGTAGAGTCTCTCTCAATTGTTGCGGTATAACCATATCCTTTACAAAGAAAATTCCTATTAAAACTTTATAACATATTTGAATAAATGATGTACAAAACTATTGAAGATAAGAAAACATATATCAAATGAAAGAAAGAAAAAATACCTTTGCGAACTGTTATCATTCATGGATATTCCCAGATCTGGTTTTTTCATTGGAGATGAGCTAGCTGAGGTGTCCAATCCTGGTAGACCTACCTGCCCAGTCCACCACCGGTTCGCCATGATTTCAAGTCAAGCACAAAAAGGAAGATACAATCAAAGATCACCCAGAAGATAGTTCTTCTTTAGGTTTTCTTATATATGATCTTTTCATACGTAGGCCATGTATCCAAATCTAAGCTCACACAAGAGAGACAGATCAAGGGGTTTTAGGTTGTAAAGTGAAAAAAGCAAGTATCCAGAAATGGCTTGGAGCTTGAGTACTAGAAGAGGCGATCTTTAGTCTTTACAAAAGCAAAGCACAGATTAAAGCGAGCAAAGGGTGTAAAGTAGTGAGAAGAAGCTGGAATGAAAAGAACTCAAAAGGATGAACAATATAAAAGAAAAGAGAGAAAATTTAAGGAGTTTGTCTTTATGGAATTCTTGGGAGCTTTTTTTGGTGTCTTTGATTTTGAGGTATCTGTGTACAGTTTGAGTGTGTGTGTGTTAATGTCCAGGGGAGCTGGGGTTCTTGTACCAAAGGCAAAATCTCTCTTTTCTCTGAGTGTGTGTTTGACAAATGAGAATGCATAAGAGAGAGAGAAAGAGAAAAAGTCTTGGAAATTAGGGTTTGTTTATTTGTTTGTGTGGGGTCGTGTGCGCGTGAGAAAGTGGGCTGCACGTCCTTCTCTCACATACCGACATATGCTAGAGATTGAAGGAGGGTGAAATATCATATGCATTCCTTCAAATCATTTTCTATGTTCCTGACCTGACCTCCTAGTTCAAGGTTTCAGAAATTGAAACTTCATTAAATTCCACGAACTCACCTTTCTTTCTTTCCTTACTTTTAAAATAATATATATATATTTTGGAGGGGAGACAAATTAAGTGGCAAACTCATATTTCTCAATTCTCACCACTTTTGGTATTATATATGCCGATATCCTATCCCATTACATGTGGGTATTTAATTTGTAATGCGTATTTAATAAAATTGAGGGATTATGATCCTTAATTCATAAAATCTTATTCATTTATTTTAAAACGAGTGAATTAAATTTTACCACGTTATCAATAATTTAAATAAATATCAAAATAATGATAGTCAATTTTTTTTTTTTAAATGTTAATCACTTGGTCAAATCTAACCTACTCATTTGAAAATGAATAGATATAATTTTCAGAATTTCATGGATTAAAAATTCAAGAGGATCTTAATTTTTTTGATTATCATAGACAAATGGTATCTCTTCCTAATTTAAAAGGGGAGGGTCATGAGTAGACCTGACAAAATTAAACCCGAACCCAGAGAGAAAATAAGAGTATCGGTCAAGGGTTTTAATCTTGTCAAAAAACGGGCAGACCCATTTAAAAATCAGGGTTGATAGGGTTGATGCACGGATCATGCGGGTTGACCCATTTGTTTTCAATGTGTTTTTGTTGTTGTTGTTGTTGTTTTTTTTTTTTTTAAAAAAAAAAAAATTGAACCCAGAGAGAAAATAAGAGTATCAGTCAAGGGTTTTAATCTTGTCAAAAAACGGGTAGACCCATTTAAAAATCAGGGTTGATCGGGTTGATGCATGGATCATGCGGGTTGACCCATTTGTTTTCAAATTTTTTTTTTTGGGGACCTAACTGCTCACATCACACATTCACACTCACCTCAGTTCATCACTTTTCTGCTTTTTTATTTTCTTATCTAGCTTCCTTCTTATTTCTTTTTTTTTTTTTGTACTGGCCTCTCTGATCATTTTCTGCCTCATCACGTCGTCTCACCGTCTACTAGCTTCTCTATAGCTGCCTAAATCCAGATGTTACACATATTTTTAGGGACAAATTCCACTTTCTCCCCCTTATTTATTAAGTCTGTTTCAATCCCCTAATTATCTATTAAACCGAGATATGTCCCTCCTAAGTATTGGAAATGTGTAAATACACCCTAACGTCTAACTTTCTATTAAACACTATTGGAAATGTCATAAATAACCCCAATTTAACCCAACCTAACCTGGTATCTTAACTCATATTCATTTAACCAAAACTTGGAACCCGGTTCTCTTAACCTAGATTCATCAAAAACACTTTACCCCAGAAAATCGCCAAATTCAACCTAATAGAAAATTAAGATTTTGGGTTGGTTTTAATGGGTTTGGTTGCGTAAAATTAAGGGTATTTATGACATTTCCAATAGGGTTTAACAGAAAATTAGACGTTAGGGTGTATTTTGCACATTTCCAATACTTAATAGGGACATTTCTCAGTTTAATAGATAATGAGAGATTGAAACGTGCCCAATAGATAGGGAGAGTGCAATTTGCCCTATTTTTAGGAATACTGCAAAGGCTGATGTTCTAAAAGGTCATAGGAAGAGAAAGACAATATTAGAAATACGTTAAGGTCAACTCCTTGAAGAATATGTTTGACTTTTGATTTATGGACCTCTATTACAATTGAGGGTTATATTTTTCTCACAGCATTTTATGTAGATGAGAATTGAGAATTGAAATACATCATCTTGAATTTTTGTCATATGCCACCTCACATGGGAATAGCTTCATCGGCGAAAATTTTCAAGTTTTTCAAAGATTGGTATATTGAGGAGAAAGTGTTTTACATCACCTTAAAATATGCATCTAGTAATTATAGTATGCAAAGATTTCTTAAAGGAAAACTTAACGTGCGGGGTTTATTGTTATGTGATGGTTTGTTTTTCTTGTGTGTTGTGGTGCATGCTCATGATAATCTTATTGTTCTAGAAGGATTGAACGCAATAGATGAATTGGTGTCTATGATACATAAACTTTAAATAATTATAGATACGAATTTGTAAGTTTGATGAATGTGTCCAAGAACTTGGTATAAGGAGGGGTAAGGCTGATATCTAGATGTGACTACCAAATAGAATGCGACATATGAAATGTTTGAGAGTGCTATGAAATATCGTCCTGTGTTTGTCAATTTGGAAATGGAAGATGCTAATTACACACATTGTCCATTAAATGATGAGTGGAATAGAGTTGAGAGAATAACTCGAATCTTCAGACCTTTCTATGACATTTCAACTCAAGTTTCTCGAACTCATTACCCTACAACAACTTGAGAAAATGGAGAGTCCAGATATATTTATAAATGAAGTGGCACAATAGATGAAAGTTTGATAGATATTGGGATTCTTATATTGTGGTACTAGCTTGTGCTATTGTTCTTGATCCAAGGTATAAGTTAGATTTTGTGGACTATAATTTCAAGAAGATAGAGTCAAATGACACCACTAATATCTTAAATGAAGTTGCAGCACATTCGTACACAATTGTATCAACGTTTTTCAGAATATGAACTTCACAAGCCTATGGCCGTTGCAAATGTGTCACCTTGTATTGGGAGTTCTAGCTGTCCTCGTGCACCCACCCAGAGGTGATGATCATGAGGAAATAAGGAAGATTATGTAAGTAATTTTTTATTTTTAATGATGATAACTGTAATGTTGTGTGGTATATTTTTTCAATTGCAATTTTTTTTTTTCTTTTTCTTTTTCGAATGAATAGGAATTTGACTATTATAAGAGTATATGTATATATATATATATATATATCAATTGGGCTTGTATTTGGAATATCCAGGACATAACTGTAACCAAAATGAAAAATTAGATGTTCTCTCTTAGTGGAAATAGAATTACAATCAATTTTCTTATCTCCCTATAATAGCGCGCGATCTCTTGAGTATTCCTATAATGACAGTCCCTTCTAAATCAACTTTTAGCATTGGAAGTAAATTCTTACTCAGTATCGATCTTGTCTTTTGTTAGAGAATGTAGAAGTTTTTTATTTGCATTCAGAGTAATATTTAATCTATTTATAGAATAGTCATAGTTATAAAATTTTAGTTCCTTATTGACTCGTTTCCACTGTAAAAGCATGGTTTTAAAAACCGGACCGGACCGGACCGGCCGGTTTAACCGGTTCAACCGTGAACCGGTGTATGGTCTGGTCTAGTTTTTTAAAAAAACCAGAAATCTGAAAAAAGCGATAAAAAACGGGAAACTGGCGATTCGACCGGATAAACCGCGAACCGCCATGGTTGAACCGGTTTTGGTCCGATTCTACTTATTCCAAAACTCACCGTTTTGACTCCTTATTTCCAATGTTTAAAATCCATTCCGTACCGGTCGGAATTGCTGGAAATACCGTACCGGTACATCAACCGACACAACAGACACCCATGCTTCATTTCGTCCCAAATACTGGCTGTTCCGGAATGTACTGTCTATTTTGAGAGGATTTCATCTGTTAAGAATCTCTGCTTCTTTTTCCCCAAAATGAACAATCACCCAAATCACAAGCAAGCCAGCTCATGTGAAAGAAGGAAAATAAAAAATGGAAGAAGAGAAGAAAATGATGAGGCTAAAGATGCGGTGGAGAGAAATGGGGAGAAAGATAAGAACTGAACTGTACTGAGATGAAGGAAGAAAAATAAATGGTTTAATTGCGGTGAGCAGGTGAGGAAAAAGAAAGAAAGAAAGTAAAGAATAAAAAAGAAGCAAAGGGTGACAGATATTAAAAGAAGAGAAGACAGAAGAGTGTAGAATATGCGTGAAAAAAGGGGGAAAAAAAAATCAGACTGTTTTGATAAGACATTGAGGTGATGCTGGCAGGTAGGGGGGAATGAGTGAAAATTTGTAATGGGCTATAGCTTTATATTTTAGTTGAATCCAAATCTAAACCAAGCTCTAGTTTTAAAAAATAAATAAATGCAAATATCAATGTTGCAAATTAAAATATAATCTTGTTTTGTTTAACTCTTAGAAAAGACTCTCGTACTATTATTATATCATTTATTTCATATTATTTGAATTATCATTATTATAATTCAAATAATGGTTAGACAAACTAAAATTAAGAATATCATCATATCAATTTAAATAATTTTTTTGTCATTTGTTAAATTAACTTATATTTTTTTATTGAGTAAGTCTTGTTTTATATTTATATAGTTTAAGGATTATTATTTTGTAATGTTAATATTTTTAGTTACATATTTATATAGTTATATTTTTTAGTTTTGATTTTTTTTTTTCGCAAAATATAAGATGTGGAAACTCATATAAAATGTTTTAAAATTTATTATACATTTGTTAACCTAGCATTATTAGTTACAAATTGTTTATGTATTTATTTAATTATTTATATAATTTTAAAATTATTAATTAAATTATTTATGACGTTACCGGTTCGACCACTGGTCCGACCCCGGTCGGACCACTAGTACGGGAACCACTCCCCTTTCCGGTTTTCTCCTCGGTCCGGTTTTTAAAACCATGTGTAAAAGTAGATGAAATGCTAACGAATTACTTGTCAACTTGAGGTACAATTTTCAAGTATGAACTTTTCCACTATCGGGTTTACTATTAACATTGAATAGATTGAGATGCAGTTAAATTTAATTATTTACTTATTTTTTTGGGCAAAACTTAGATACAGTATCTTATGTACTGTTTGTTAGGTTCCCTCTCTAAAATTAAGACACCTGGATGTATCTAACACCCAACAAACGACGTTAAAATTTACCCATATCTTTTTCTTTTTTTTTCTTCCCTTATCTTCTTCTTCTACTCTATCTCTTCTCTCTCTTCTGCCACCACCACAGTCCCACCACGGCACAACAACTAACTCCAGCAACTAAATCATTCTTAAAAACCCACAAAACCCACACTTCAAACTCACAAACCCAAACACCATCAACGTTCTTTTTTTCTTCACCCATGGCTGCTTCACACATTGGATATAATTGCTCTCTTTATGTTTGTTTTCTCTGATTGGACTGCTGTTAGCCTCAAGAAGTCAGGGGAAATTTTCTGCATAGGTCCTATTGCCAAAGGCTTCAGCGTTCTCTCGAGGTACTTCCTCAATCTCAAGAAGATAAACTGGTCTAAATCTCCAAATTCAACAAATTGCTTGGAGTGGACTGGGCAAATCATATTCAGAAGGTGGTTTGAATATCTTCATAGGTACAACTTCATAGATTATTGCCTGAATGAACATCCAAAACTATCATCTTATGGGTTGGATAATTTGCCGGAACCCGGAAGCAGGCATGGGTGAAGAAAAAGAGAACGTTGATGGTGTTTGGGTTTGTGAGTTTAAAGTGTGGGTTTTGTGGGTCTCTAAGAATGATTTAGTTGCTATAGTTGGTTGTTGTGGTGGGACTGTGGTGGTGGCAGAAGGGAGAGAAGAGATAGAGGAGGAAGAAGAAGATAAGGGAAGGAAAAAGAAAAAAGAAAAATAAAAGATATGAGTGAGTTTTAACGCCGTTTGTTGGGTGTTACTTACAGACAGGTGTTTTGATTTTAGAGAGGGAACCTAACAAACAGTATATAAGATACTATATCTAAGTTTTGCCCTATTTTTTTACCTAACGTGTTATGTTCTATTGTTAAAATTTTATCTATTTATTTATCTTTGTAGGTAATTTAACTTTATTTATACATGCAACAAGTGCACATTAGAAGATTGTCATCATATGGTTCACGACTTCCAATTTTATCTATTCTTTTGAGGTGATGATAGGATTAATAAATCTTGGAATATATAAACTGAGAAATTTATGTTTTTTTTTTAATTTTTATTTTATTTTTAACACTTAGAGTTAATTTTAAGAATTTATGTATTATTTAACTTTTATTTTTGAGTGTTTCAATTTATTTGTTCTCTCATTTATTGAAAGGAAGACGAAGATAAATAAATGATAAGTTTAGGACAATAAGACCAAGTTTGTCGAACAGATTTTGACCCGAACCCGAATGACCTCACTGGTTTGCTTGGTTTAGTCTTGAGTGCTGTATATCCATAAAATAAAAGGATTTTATAGAAAAAAGCTAAAATAAATAAAATAACAACAACAACTGTCATTACATAGTTTGTAATTACTATTTTATAATAAATAAGTGTTCTTATATGCTAAATGCAATAATCCCAAGTTTGGAGAATGTCCCTAGAAAGTAGCATAAAGATTAATGGTTGATGCCTTAGTTGTAATTAGAACGCTTGTTGGTGGCACGCTTGTTTAAGATGTGCACTATTTGATATTGAATATAAAACTAACAAGAGTTTTGATTTTCAAAGCTAAAAGCTTTTCAATTCACCTCGATATGAAAGTTGTCAATTTAAAAATTAATAAACACTTTGACCAGTAAAAGAGTGCTTGGAAGGCCTAAAGCAACAAATATTAATAACTGGGGAAGGTTAATGGTGATAAGATACACAAAACGTGTACCGGTACTGTTGTTGGAAAGAAAA